>CP136068.1:63038947-63692596 GCA_032622095.1 Siphonodentalium dalli
CATTTAATGTCCTTATGGTGGTGAACAGTTCCGTACCAAATTTCCTGTAGATCCGAGCAATACTGTTCAAGTTATGACATGAACAGACATTGGACTGATGTACAAACACACGTACGGATGCTCGGACGGACAGATGTTTAAACAGTATACCCCTCTTTAATAATAACCACTGACATTTGACCTGTTATCTTGATTGCGGCCATCCGGTCTAATCTGGAATGGAAAAGAGACGAGCAATGAAATATAAATCACGGTGCAAAAACAATATACCGAACATATAACCTACTATGACTGATAGACAGATGGACACCAAAATTAGTATTTTCAAATAAACAAAGATTAACTTTTGAACGAAAAACCTAAACAAGACGATTGAACATATGCCATTTAATGTCCTTATGGTGGTGAACAGTTCCGTACCAAATTTCCTGTAGATCCGAGCAATACTGTTCAAGTTATGACATGAACAGACATTGGACTGATGTACAAACACACGTACGGATGCTCGGACGGACAGATGTTTAAACAGTATACCCCTCTTTAATAATAACCACTGACATTTGACCTGTTATCTTGATTGCGGCCATCCGGTCTAATCTGGAATGGAAAAGAGACGAGCAATGAAATATAAATCACGGTGCAAAAACAATATACCGAACATATAACCTACTATGACTGATAGACAGATGGACACCAAAATTAGTATTTTCAAATAAACAAAGATTAACTTTTGAACGAAAAACCTAAACAAGACGATTGAACATATGCCATTTAATGTCCTTATGGTGGTGAACAGTTCCGTACCAAATTTCCTGTAGATCCGAGCAATACTGTTCAAGTTATGACATGAACAGACATTGGACTGATGTACAAACACACGTACGGATGCTCGGACGGACAGATGTTTAAACAGTATACCCCTCTTTAATAATAACCACTGACATTTGACCTGTTATCTTGATTGCGGCCATCCGGTCTAATCTGGAATGGAAAAGAGACGAGCAATGAAATATAAATCACGGTGCAAAAACAATATACCGAACATATAACCTACTATGACTGATAGACAGATGGACACCAAAATTAGTATTTTCAAATAAACAAAGATTAACTTTTGAACGAAAAACCTAAACAAGACGATTGAACATATGCCATTTAATGTCCTTATGGTGGTGAACAGTTCCGTACCAAATTTCCTGTAGATCCGAGCAATACTGTTCAAGTTATGACATGAACAGACATTGGACTGATGTACAAACACACGTACGGATGCTCGGACGGACAGATGTTTAAACAGTATACCCCTCTTTAATAATAACCACTGACATTTGACCTGTTATCTTGATTGCGGCCATCCGGTCTAATCTGGAATGGAAAAGAGACGAGCAATGAAATATAAATCACGGTGCAAAAACAATATACCGAACATATAACCTACTATGACTGATAGACAGATGGACACCAAAATTAGTATTTTCAAATAAACAAAGATTAACTTTTGAACGAAAAACCTAAACAAGACGATTGAACATATGCCATTTAATGTCCTTATGGTGGTGAACAGTTCCGTACCAAATTTCCTGTAGATCCGAGCAATACTGTTCAAGTTATGACATGAACAGACATTGGACTGATGTACAAACACACGTACGGATGCTCGGACGGACAGATGTTTAAACAGTATACCCCTCTTTAATAATAACCACTGACATTTGACCTGTTATCTTGATTGCGGCCATCCGGTCTAATCTGGAATGGAAAAGAGACGAGCAATGAAATATAAATCACGGTGCAAAAACAATATACCGAACATATAACCTACTATGACTGATAGACAGATGGACACCAAAATTAGTATTTTCAAATAAACAAAGATTAACTTTTGAACGAAAAACCTAAACAAGACGATTGAACATATGCCATTTAATGTCCTTATGGTGGTGAACAGTTCCGTACCAAATTTCCTGTAGATCCGAGCAATACTGTTCAAGTTATGACATGAACAGACATTGGACTGATGTACAAACACACGTACGGATGCTCGGACGGACAGATGTTTAAACAGTATACCCCTCTTTAATAATAACCACTGACATTTGACCTGTTATCTTGATTGCGGCCATCCGGTCTAATCTGGAATGGAAAAGAGACGAGCAATGAAATATAAATCACGGTGCAAAAACAATATACCGAACATATAACCTACTATGACTGATAGACAGATGGACACCAAAATTAGTATTTTCAAATAAACAAAGATTAACTTTTGAACGAAAAACCTAAACAAGACGATTGAACATATGCCATTTAATGTCCTTATGGTGGTGAACAGTTCCGTACCAAATTTCCTGTAGATCCGAGCAATACTGTTCAAGTTATGACATGAACAGACATTGGACTGATGTACAAACACACGTACGGATGCTCGGACGGACAGATGTTTAAACAGTATACCCCTCTTTAATAATAACCACTGACATTTGACCTGTTATCTTGATTGCGGCCATCCGGTCTAATCTGGAATGGAAAAGAGACGAGCAATGAAATATAAATCACGGTGCAAAAACAATATACCGAACATATAACCTACTATGACTGATAGACAGATGGACACCAAAATTAGTATTTTCAAATAAACAAAGATTAACTTTTGAACGAAAAACCTAAACAAGACGATTGAACATATGCCATTTAATGTCCTTATGGTGGTGAACAGTTCCGTACCAAATTTCCTGTAGATCCGAGCAATACTGTTCAAGTTATGACATGAACAGACATTGGACTGATGTACAAACACACGTACGGATGCTCGGACGGACAGATGTTTAAACAGTATACCCCTCTTTAATAATAACCACTGACATTTGACCTGTTATCTTGATTGCGGCCATCCGGTCTAATCTGGAATGGAAAAGAGACGAGCAATGAAATATAAATCACGGTGCAAAAACAATATACCGAACATATAACCTACTATGACTGATAGACAGATGGACACCAAAATTAGTATTTTCAAATAAACAAAGATTAACTTTTGAACGAAAAACCTAAACAAGACGATTGAACATATGCCATTTAATGTCCTTATGGTGGTGAACAGTTCCGTACCAAATTTCCTGTAGATCCGAGCAATACTGTTCAAGTTATGACATGAACAGACATTGGACTGATGTACAAACACACGTACGGATGCTCGGACGGACAGATGTTTAAACAGTATACCCCTCTTTAATAATAACCACTGACATTTGACCTGTTATCTTGATTGCGGCCATCCGGTCTAATCTGGAATGGAAAAGAGACGAGCAATGAAATATAAATCACGGTGCAAAAACAATATACCGAACATATAACCTACTATGACTGATAGACAGATGGACACCAAAATTAGTATTTTCAAATAAACAAAGATTAACTTTTGAACGAAAAACCTAAACAAGACGATTGAACATATGCCATTTAATGTCCTTATGGTGGTGAACAGTTCCGTACCAAATTTCCTGTAGATCCGAGCAATACTGTTCAAGTTATGACATGAACAGACATTGGACTGATGTACAAACACACGTATGGATGCTCGGACGGACAGATGTTTAAACAGTATACCCCTCTTTAATAATAACCACTGACATTTGACCTGTTATCTTGATTGCGGCCATCCGGTCTAATCTGGAATGGAAAAGAGACGAGCAATGAAATATAAATCACGGTGCAAAAACAATATAGCGAACATATAACCTACTATGACTGATAGACAGATGGACACCAAAATTAGTATTTTCAAATAAACAAAGATTAACTTTTGAACGAAAAACCTAAACAAGACGATTGAACATATGCCATTTAATGTCCTTATGGTGGTGAACAGTTCCGTACCAAATTTCCTGTAGATCCGAGCAATACTGTTCAAGTTATGACATGAACAGACATTGGACTGATGTACAAACACACGTACGGATGCTCGGACGGACAGATGTTTAAACAGTATACCCCTCTTTAATAATAACCACTGACATTTGACCTGTTATCTTGATTGCGGCCATCCGGTCTAATCTGGAATGGAAAAGAGACGAGCAATGAAATATAAATCACGGTGCAAAAACAATATACCGAACATATAACCTACTATGACTGATAGACAGATGGACACCAAAATTAGTATTTTCAAATAAACAAAGATTAACTTTTGAACGAAAAACCTAAACAAGACGATTGAACATATGCCATTTAATGTCCTTATGGTGGTGAACAGTTCCGTACCAAATTTCCTGTAGATCCGAGCAATACTGTTCAAGTTATGACATGAACAGACATTGGACTGATGTACAAACACACGTACGGATGCTCGGACGGACAGATGTTTAAACAGTATACCCCTCTTTAATAATAACCACTGACATTTGACCTGTTATCTTGATTGCGGCCATCCGGTCTAATCTGGAATGGAAAAGAGACGAGCAATGAAATATAAATCACGGTGCAAAAACAATATACCGAACATATAACCTACTATGACTGATAGACAGATGGACACCAAAATTAGTATTTTCAAATAAACAAAGATTAACTTTTGAACGAAAAACCTAAACAAGACGATTGAACATATGCCATTTAATGTCCTTATGGTGGTGAACAGTTCCGTACCAAATTTCCTGTAGATCCGAGCAATACTGTTCAAGTTATGACATGAACAGACATTGGACTGATGTACAAACACACGTACGGATGCTCGGACGGACAGATGTTTAAACAGTATACCCCTCTTTAATAATAACCACTGACATTTGACCTGTTATCTTGATTGCGGCCATCCGGTCTAATCCGGAAGGGAAAAGAGACGAGCAATGAAATATAAATCACGGTGCAAAAACAATATACCGAACATATAACCTACTATGACTGATAGACAGATGGACACCAAAATTAGTATTTTCAAATAAACAAAGATTAACTTTTGAACGAAAAACCTAAACAAGACGATTGAACATATGCCATTTAATGTCCTTATGGTGGTGAACAGTTCCGTACCAAATTTCCTGTAGATCCGAGCAATACTGTTCAAGTTATGACATGAACAGACATTGGACTGATGTACAAACACACGTACGGATGCTCGGACGGACAGATGTTTAAACAGTATACCCCTCTTTAATAATAACCACTGACATTTGACCTGTTATCTTGATTGCGGCCATCCGGTCTAATCTGGAAGGGAAAAGAGACGAGCAATGAAATATAAATCACGGTGCAAAAACAATATACCGAACATATAACCTACTATGACTGATAGACAGATGGACACCAAAATTAGTATTTTCAAATAAACAAAGATTAACTTTTGAACGAAAAACCTAAACAAGACGATTGAACATATGCCATTTAATGTCCTTATGGTGGTGAACAGTTCCGTACCAAATTTCCTGTAGATCCGAGCAATACTGTTCAAGTTATGACATGAACAGACATTGGACTGATGTACAAACACACGTACGGATGCTCGGACGGACAGATGTTTAAACAGTATACCCCTCTTTAATAATAACCACTGACATTTGACCTGTTATCTTGATTGCGGCCATCCGGTCTAATCTGGAATGGAAAAGAGACGAGCAATGAAATATAAATCACGGTGCAAAAACAATATACCGAACATATAACCTACTATGACTGATAGACAGATGGACACCAAAATTAGTATTTTCAAATAAACAAAGATTAACTTTTGAACGAAAAACCTAAACAAGACGATTGAACATATGCCATTTAATGTCCTTATGGTGGTGAACAGTTCCGTACCAAATTTCCTGTAGATCCGAGCAATACTGTTCAAGTTATGACATGAACAGACATTGGACTGATGTACAAACACACGTACGGATGCTCGGACGGACAGATGTTTAAACAGTATACCCCTCTTTAATAATAACCACTGACATTTGACCTGTTATCTTGATTGCGGCCATCCGGTCTAATCTGGAAGGGAAAAGAGACGAGCAATGAAATATAAATCACGGTGCAAAAACAATATACCGAACATATAACCTACTATGACTGATAGACAGATGGACACCAAAATTAGTATTTTCAAATAAACAAAGATTAACTTTTGAACGAAAAACCTAAACAAGACGATTGAACATATGCCATTTAATGTCCTTATGGTGGTGAACAGTTCCGTACCAAATTTCCTGTAGATCCGAGCAATACTGTTCAAGTTATGACATGAACAGACATTGGACTGATGTACAAACACACGTACGGATGCTCGGACGGACAGATGTTTAAACAGTATACCCCTCTTTAATAATAACCACTGACATTTGACCTGTTATCTTGATTGCGGCCATCCGGTCTAATCCGGAAGGGAAAAGAGACGAGCAATGAAATATAAATCACGGTGCAAAAACAATATACCGAACATATAACCTACTATGACTGATAGACAGATGGACACCAAAATTAGTATTTTCAAATAAACAAAGATTAACTTTTGAACGAAAAACCTAAACAAGACGATTGAACATATGCCATTTAATGTCCTTATGGTGGTGAACAGTTCCGTACCAAATTTCCTGTAGATCCGAGCAATACTGTTCAAGTTATGACATGAACAGACATTGGACTGATGTACAAACACACGTACGGATGCTCGGACGGACAGATGTTTAAACAGTATACCCCTCTTTAATAATAACCACTGACATTTGACCTGTTATCTTGATTGCGGCCATCCGGTCTAATCTGGAATGGAAAAGAGACGAGCAATGAAATATAAATCACGGTGCAAAAACAATATACCGAACATATAACCTACTATGACTGATAGACAGATGGACACCAAAATTAGTATTTTCAAATAAACAAAGATTAACTTTTGAACGAAAAACCTAAACAAGACGATTGAACATATGCCATTTAATGTCCTTATGGTGGTGAACAGTTCCGTACCAAATTTCCTGTAGATCCGAGCAATACTGTTCAAGTTATGACATGAACAGACATTGGACTGATGTACAAACACACGTACGGATGCTCGGATGGACAGATGTTTAAACAGTATACCCCTCTTTAATAATAACCACTGACATTTGACCTGTTATCTTGATTGCGGCCATCCGGTCTAATCTGGAATGGAAAAGAGACGAGCAATGAAATATAAATCACGGTGCAAAAACAATATACCGAACATATAACCTACTATGACTGATAGACAGATGGACACCAAAATTAGTATTTTCAAATAAACAAAGATTAACTTTTGAATGAAAAACCTAAACAAGACGATTGAACATATGCCATTTAATGTCCTTATGGTGGTGAACAGTTCCGTACCAAATTTCCTGTAGATCCGAGCAATACTGTTCAAGTTATGACATGAACAGACATTGGACTGATGTACAAACACACGTACGGATGCTCGGACGGACAGATGTTTAAACAGTATACCCCTCTTTAATAATAACCACTGACATTTGACCTGTTATCTTGATTGCGGCCATCCGGTCTAATCCGGAAGGGAAAAGAGACGAGCAATGAAATATAAATCACGGTGCAAAAACAATATACCGAACATATAACCTACTATGACTGATAGACAGATGGACACCAAAATTAGTATTTTCAAATAAACAAAGATTAACTTTTGAACGAAAAACCTAAACAAGACGATTGAACATATGCCATTTAATGTCCTTATGGTGGTGAACAGTTCCGTACCAAATTTCCTGTAGATCCGAGCAATACTGTTCAAGTTATGACATGAACAGACATTGGACTGATGTACAAACACACGTACGGATGCTCGGACGGACAGATGTTTAAACAGTATACCCCTCTTTAATAATAACCACTGACATTTGACCTGTTATCTTGATTGCGGCCATCCGGTCTAATCTGGAATGGAAAAGAGACGAGCAATGAAATATAAATCACGGTGCAAAAACAATATACCGAACATATAACCTACTATGACTGATAGACAGATGGACACCAAAATTAGTATTTTCAAATAAACAAAGATTAACTTTTGAACGAAAAACCTAAACAAGACGATTGAACATATGCCATTTAATGTCCTTATGGTGGTGAACAGTTCCGTACCAAATTTCCTGTAGATCCGAGCAATACTGTTCAAGTTATGACATGAACAGACATTGGACTGATGTACAAACACACGTACGGATGCTCGGACGGACAGATGTTTAAACAGTATACCCCTCTTTAATAATAACCACTGACATTTGACCTGTTATCTTGATTGCGGCCATCCGGTCTAATCTGGAATGGAAAAGAGACGAGCAATGAAATATAAATCACGGTGCAAAAACAATATACCGAACATATAACCTACTATGACTGATAGACAGATGGACACCAAAATTAGTATTTTCAAATAAACAAAGATTAACTTTTGAACGAAAAACCTAAACAAGACGATTGAACATATGCCATTTAATGTCCTTATGGTGGTGAACAGTTCCGTACCAAATTTCCTGTAGATCCGAGCAATACTGTTCAAGTTATGACATGAACAGACATTGGACTGATGTACAAACACGTACGGATGCTCGGACGGACAGATGTTTAAACAGTATACCCCTCTTTAATAATAACCACTGACATTTGACCTGTTATCTTGATTGCGGCCATCCGGTCTAATCTGGAATGGAAAAGAGACGAGCAATGAAATATAAATCACGGTGCAAAAACAATATACCGAACATATAACCTACTATGACTGATAGACAGATGGACACCAAAATTAGTATTTTCAAATAAACAAAGATTAACTTTTGAACGAAAAACCTAAACAAGACGATTGAACATATGCCATTTAATGTCCTTATGGTGGTGAACAGTTCCGTACCAAATTTCCTGTAGATCCGAGCAATACTGTTCAAGTTATGACATGAACAGACATTGGACTGATGTACAAACACACGTACGGATGCTCGGACGGACAGATGTTTAAACAGTATACCCCTCTTTAATAATAACCACTGACATTTGACCTGTTATCTTGATTGCGGCCATCCGGTCTAATCCGGAAGGGAAAAGAGACGAGCAATGAAATATAAATCACGGTGCAAAAACAATATACCGAACATATAACCTACTATGACTGATAGACAGATGGACACCAAAATTAGTATTTTCAAATAAACAAAGATTAACTTTTGAACGAAAAACCTAAACAAGACGATTGAACATATGCCATTTAATGTCCTTATGGTGGTGAACAGTTCCGTACCAAATTTCCTGTAGATCCGAGCAATACTGTTCAAGTTATGACATGAACAGACATTGGACTGATGTACAAACACACGTACGGATGCTCGGACGGACAGATGTTTAAACAGTATACCCCTCTTTAATAATAACCACTGACATTTGACCTGTTATCTTGATTGCGGCCATCCGGTCTAATCTGGAATGGAAAAGAGACGAGCAATGAAATATAAATCACGGTGCAAAAACAATATACCGAACATATAACCTACTATGACTGATAGACAGATGGACACCAAAATTAGTATTTTCAAATAAACAAAGATTAACTTTTGAACGAAAAACCTAAACAAGACGATTGAACATATGCCATTTAATGTCCTTATGGTGGTGAACAGTTCCGTACCAAATTTCCTGTAGATCCGAGCAATACTGTTCAAGTTATGACATGAACAGACATTGGACTGATGTACAAACACACGTACGGATGCTCGGACGGACAGATGTTTAAACAGTATACCCCTCTTTAATAATAACCACTGACATTTGACCTGTTATCTTGATTGCGGCCATCCGGTCTAATCTGGAATGGAAAAGAGACGAGCAATGAAATATAAATCACGGTGCAAAAACAATATACCGAACATATAACCTACTATGACTGATAGACAGATGGACACCAAAATTAGTATTTTCAAATAAACAAAGATTAACTTTTGAACGAAAAACCTAAACAAGACGATTGAACATATGCCATTTAATGTCCTTATGGTGGTGAACAGTTCCGTACCAAATTTCCTGTAGATCCGAGCAATACTGTTCAAGTTATGACATGAACAGACATTGGACTGATGTACAAACACACGTACGGATGCTCGGACGGACAGATGTTTAAACAGTATACCCCTCTTTAATAATAACCACTGACATTTGACCTGTTATCTTGATTGCGGCCATCCGGTCTAATCTGGAATGGAAAAGAGACGAGCAATGAAATATAAATCACGGTGCAAAAACAATATACCGAACATATAACCTACTATGACTGATAGACAGATGGACACCAAAATTAGTATTTTCAAATAAACAAAGATTAACTTTTGAACGAAAAACCTAAACAAGACGATTGAACATATGCCATTTAATGTCCTTATGGTGGTGAACAGTTCCGTACCAAATTTCCTGTAGATCCGAGCAATACTGTTCAAGTTATGACATGAACAGACATTGGACTGATGTACAAACACACGTACGGATGCTCGGACGGACAGATGTTTAAACAGTATACCCCTCTTTAATAATAACCACTGACATTTGACCTGTTATCTTGATTGCGGCCATCCGGTCTAATCTGGAAGGGAAAAGAGACGAGCAATGAAATATAAATCACGGTGCAAAAACAATATACCGAACATATAACCTACTATGACTGATAGACAGATGGACACCAAAATTAGTATTTTTCAAATAAACAAAGATTAACTTTTGAACGAAAAACCTAAACAAGACGATTGAACATATGCCATTTAATGTCCTTATGGTGGTGAACAGTTCCGTACCAAATTTCCTGTAGATCCGAGCAATACTGTTCAAGTTATGACATGAACAGACATTGGACTGATGTACAAACACACGTACGGATGCTCGGACGGACAGATGTTTAAACAGTATACCCCTCTTTAATAATAACCACTGACATTTGACCTGTTATCTTGATTGCGGCCATCCGGTCTAATCTGGAAGGGAAAAGAGACGAGCAATGAAATATAAATCACGGTGCAAAAACAATATACCGAACATATAACCTACTATGACTGATAGACAGATGGACACCAAAATTAGTATTTTCAAATAAACAAAGATTAACTTTTGAACGAAAAACCTAAACAAGACGATTGAACATATGCCATTTAATGTCCTTATGGTGGTGAACAGTTCCGTACCAAATTTCCTGTAGATCCGAGCAATACTGTTCAAGTTATGACATGAACAGACATTGGACTGATGTACAAACACACGTACGGATGCTCGGACGGACAGATGTTTAAACAGTATACCCCTCTTTAATAATAACCACTGACATTTGACCTGTTATCTTGATTGCGGCCATCCGGTCTAATCTGGAAGGGAAAAGAGACGAGCAATGAAATATAAATCACGGTGCAAAAACAATATACCGAACATATAACCTACTATGACTGATAGACAGATGGACACCAAAATTAGTATTTTCAAATAAACAAAGATTAACTTTTGAACGAAAAACCTAAACAAGACGATTGAACATATGCCATTGTATGTCCTTATGGTGGTGAACAGTTCCGTACCAAATTTCCTGTAGATCCGAGCAATACTGTTCAAGTTATGACATGAACAGACATTGGACTGATGTACAAACACACGTACGGATGCTCGGACGGACAGATGTTTAAACAGTATACCCCTCTTTAATAATAACCACTGACATTTGACCTGTTATCTTGATTGCGGCCATCCGGTCTAATCTGGAAGGGAAAAGAGACGAGCAATGAAATATAAATCACGGTGCAAAAACAATATACCGAACATATAACCTACTATGACTGATAGACAGATGGACACCAAAATTAGTATTTTCAAATAAACAAAGATTAACTTTTGAACGAAAAACCTAAACAAGACGATTGAACATATGCCATTTAATGTCCTTATGGTGGTGAACAGTTCCGTACCAAATTTCCTGTAGATCCGAGCAATACTGTTCAAGTTATGACATGAACAGACATTGGACTGATGTACAAACACACGTACGGATGCTCGGACGGACAGATGTTTAAACAGTATACCCCTCTTTAATAATAACCACTGACATTTGACCTGTTATCTTGATTGCGGCCATCCGGTCTAATCTGGAAGGGAAAAGAGACGAGCATTGAAATATAAATCACGGTGCAAAAACAATATACCGAACATATAACCTACTATGACTGATAGACAGATGGACACCAAAATTAGTATTTTCAAATAAACAAAGATTAACTTTTGAACGAAAAACCTAAACAAGACGATTGAACATATGCCATTTAATGTCCTTATGGTGGTGAACAGTTCCGTACCAAATTTCCTGTAGATCCGAGCAATACTGTTCAAGTTATGACATGAACAGACATTGGACTGATGTACAAACACACGTACGGATGCTCGGACGGACATATGTTTAAACAGTATACCCCTCTTTAATAATAACCACTGACATTTGACCTGTTATCTTGATTGCGGCCATCCGGTCTAATCTGGAAGGGAAAAGAGACGAGCAATGAAATATAAATCACGGTGCAAAAACAATATACCGAACATATAACCTACTATGACTGATAGACAGATGGACACCAAAATTAGTATTTTCAAATAAACAAAGATTAACTTTTGAACGAAAAACCTAAACAAGACGATTGAACATATACCATTTAATGTCCTTATGGTGGTGAACAGTTCTGTACCAAATTTCCTGTAGATCCGAGCAATACTGTTCAAGTTATGACATGAACAGACATTGGACTGATGTACAAACACACGTACGGATGCTCGGACGGACAGATGTTTAAACAGTATACCCCTCTTTAATAATAACCACTGACATTTGACCTGTTATCTTGATTGCGGCCATCCGGTCTAATCTGGAAGGGAAAAGAGACGAGCAATGAAATATAAATCACGGTGCAAAAACAATATACCGAACATATAACCTACTATGACTGATAGACAGATGGACACCAAAATTAGTATTTTCAAATAAACAAAGATTAACTTTTGAACGAAAAACCTAAACAAGACGATTGAACATATGCCATTTAATGTCCTTATGGTGGTGAACAGTTCCGTACCAAATTTCCTGTAGATCCGAGCAATACTGTTCAAGTTATGACATGAACAGACATTGGACTGATGTACAAACACACGTACGGATGCTCGGACGGACAGATGTTTAAACAGTATACCCCTCTTTAATAATAACCACTGACATTTGACCTGTTATCTTGATTGCGGCCATCCGGTCTAATCTGGAAGGGAAAAGAGACGAGCAATGAAATATAAATCACGGTGCAAAAACAATATACCGAACATATAACCTACTATGACTGATAGACAGATGGACACCAAAATTAGTATTTTCAAATAAACAAAGATTAACTTTTGAACGAAAAACCTAAACAAGATGATTGAACATATGCCATTTAATGTCCTTATGGTGGTGAACAGTTCCGTACCAAATTTCCTGTAGATCCGAGCAATACTGTTCAAGTTATGACATGAACAGACATTGGACTGATGTACAAACACACGTACGGATGCTCGGACGGACAGATGTTTAAACAGTATACCCCTCTTTAATAATAACCACTGACATTTGACCTGTTATCTTGATTGCGGCCATCCGGTCTAATCTGGAAGGGAAAAGAGACGAGCAATGAAATATAAATCACGGTGCAAAAACAATATACCGAACATATAACCTACTATGACTGATAGACAGATGGACACCAAAATTAGTATTTTCAAATAAACAAAGATTAACTTTTGAACGAAAAACCTAAACAAGACGATTGAACATATGCCATTTAATGTCCTTATGGTGGTGAACAGTTCCGTACCAAATTTCCTGTAGATCCGAGCAATACTGTTCAAGTTATGACATGAACAGACATTGGACTGATGTACAAACACACGTACGGATGCTCGGACGGACAGATGTTTAAACAGTATACCCCTCTTTAATAATAACCACTGACATTTGACCTGTTATCTTGATTGCGGCCATCCGGTCTAATCTGGAAGGGAAAAGAGACGAGCAATGAAATATAAATCACGGTGCAAAAACAATATACCGAACATATAACCTACTATGACTGATAGACAGATGGACACCAAAATTAGTATTTTCAAATAAACAAAGATTAACTTTTGAACGAAAAACCTAAACAAGACGATTGAACATATGCCATTTAATGTCCTTATGGTGGTGAACAGTTCCGTACCAAATTTCCTGTAGATCCGAGCAATACTGTTCAAGTTATGACATGAACAGACATTGGACTGATGTACAAACACACGTACGGATGCTCGGACGGACAGATGTTTAAACAGTATACCCCTCTTTAATAATAACCACTGACATTTGACCTGTTATCTTGATTGCGGCCATCCGGTCTAATCTGGAAGGGAAAAGAGACGAGCAATGAAATATAAATCACGGTGCAAAAACAATATACCGAACATATAACCTACTATGACTGATAGACAGATGGACACCAAAATTAGTATTTTCAAATAAACAAAGATTAACTTTTGAACGAAAAACCTAAACAAGACGATTGAACATATGCCATTTAATGTCCTTATGGTGGTGAACAGTTCCGTACCAAATTTCCTGTAGATCCGAGCAATACTGTTCAAGTTATGACATGAACAGACATTGGACTGATGTACAAACACACGTACGGATGCTCGGACGGACAGATGTTTAAACAGTATACCCCTCTTTAATAATAACCACTGACATTTGACCTGTTATCTTGATTGCGGCCATCCGGTCTAATCTGGAAGGGAAAAGAGACGAGCATTGAAATATAAATCACGGTGCAAAAACAATATACCGAACATATAACCTACTATGACTGATAGACAGATGGACACCAAAATTAGTATTTTCAAATAAACAAAGATTAACTTTTGAACGAAAACCTAAACAAGACGATTGAACATATGCCATTTAATGTCCTTATGGTGGTGAACAGTTCCGTACCAAATTTCCTGTAGATCCGAGCAATACTGTTCAAGTTATGACATGAACAGACATTGGACTGATGTACAAACACACGTACGGATGCTCGGACGGACAGATGTTTAAACAGTATACCCCTCTTTAATAATAACCACTGACATTTGACCTGTTATCTTGATTGCGGCCATCCGGTCTAATCTGGAAGGGAAAAGAGACGAGCAATGAAATATAAATCACGGTGCAAAAACAATATACCGAACATATAACCTACTATGACTGATAGACAGATGGACACCAAAATTAGTATTTTCAAATAAACAAAGATTAACTTTTGAACGAAAAACCTAAACAAGACGATTGAACATATGCCATTTAATGTCCTTATGGTGGTGAACAGTTCCGTACCAAATTTCCTGTAGATCCGAGTAATACTGTTCAAGTTATGACATGAACAGACATTGGACTGATGTACAAACACACGTACGGATGCTCGGACGGACAGATGTTTAAACAGTATACCCCTCTTTAATAATAACCACTGACATTTGACCTGTTATCTTGATTGCGGCCATCCGGTCTAATCTGGAAGGGAAAAGAGACGAGCAATGAAATATAAATCACGGTGCAAAAACAATATACCGAACATATAACCTACTATGACTGATAGACAGATGGACACCAAAATTAGTATTTTCAAATAAACAAAGATTAACTTTTGAACGAAAAACCTAAACAAGACGATTGAACATATGCCATTTAATGTCCTTATGGTGGTGAACAGTTCCGTACCAAATTTCCTGTAGATCCGAGCAATACTGTTCAAGTTATGACATGAACAGACATTGGACTGATGTACAAACACACGTACGGATGCTCGGACGGACAGATGTTTAAACAGTATACCCCTCTTTAATAATAACCACTGACATTTGACCTGTTATCTTGATTGCGGCCATCCGGTCTAATCTGGAATGGAAAAGAGACGAGCAATGAAATATAAATCACGGTGCAAAAACAATATACCGAACATATAACCTACTATGACTGATAGACAGATGGACACCAAAATTAGTATTTTCAAATAAACAAAGATTAACTTTTGAACGAAAAACCTAAACAAGACGATTGAACATATGCCATTTAATGTCCTTATGGTGGTGAACAGTTCCGTACCAAATTTCCTGTAGATCCGAGCAATACTGTTCAAGTTATGACATGAACAGACATTGGACTGATGTACAAACACACGTACGGATGCTCGGACGGACAGATGTTTAAACAGTATACCCCTCTTTAATAATAACCACTGACATTTGACCTGTTATCTTGATTGCGGCCATCCGGTCTAATCTGGAATGGAAAAGAGACGAGCAATGAAATATAAATCACGGTGCAAAAACAATATACCGAACATATAACCTACTATGACTGATAGACAGATGGACACCAAAATTAGTATTTTCAAATAAACAAAGATTAACTTTTGAACGAAAAACCTAAACAAGACGATTGAACATATGCCATTTAATGTCCTTATGGTGGTGAACAGTTCCGTACCAAATTTCCTGTAGATCCGAGCAATACTGTTCAAGTTATGACATGAACAGACATTGGACTGATGTACAAACACACGTACGGATGCTCGGACGGACAGATGTTTAAACAGTATACCCCTCTTTAATAATAACCACTGACATTTGACCTGTTATCTTGATTGCGGCCATCCGGTCTAATCTGGAATGGAAAAGAGACGAGCAATGAAATATAAATCACGGTGCAAAAACAATATACCGAACATATAACCTACTATGACTGATAGACAGATGGACACCAAAATTAGTATTTTCAAATAAACAAAGATTAACTTTTGAACGAAAAACCTAAACAAGACGATTGAACATATGCCATTTAATGTCCTTATGGTGGTGAACAGTTCCGTACCAAATTTCCTGTAGATCCGAGCAATACTGTTCAAGTTATGACATGAACAGACATTGGACTGATGTACAAACACACGTACGGATGCTCGGACGGACAGATGTTTAAACAGTATACCCCTCTTTAATAATAACCACTGACATTTGACCTGTTATCTTGATTGCGGCCATCCGGTCTAATCTGGAATGGAAAAGAGACGAGCAATGAAATATAAATCACGGTGCAAAAACAATATACCGAACATATAACCTACTATGACTGATAGACAGATGGACACCAAAATTAGTATTTTCAAATAAACAAAGATTAACTTTTGAACGAAAAACCTAAACAAGACGATTGAACATATGCCATTTAATGTCCTTATGGTGGTGAACAGTTCCGTACCAAATTTCCTGTAGATCCGAGCAATACTGTTCAAGTTATGACATGAACAGACATTGGACTGATGTACAAACACACGTACGGATGCTCGGACGGACAGATGTTTAAACAGTATACCCCTCTTTAATAATAACCACTGACATTTGACCTGTTATCTTGATTGCGGCCATCCGGTCTAATCTGGAATGGAAAAGAGACGAGCAATGAAATATAAATCACGGTGCAAAAACAATATACCGAACATATAACCTACTATGACTGATAGACAGATGGACACCAAAATTAGTATTTTCAAATAAACAAAGATTAACTTTTGAACGAAAAACCTAAACAAGACGATTGAACATATGCCATTTAATGTCCTTATGGTGGTGAACAGTTCCGTACCAAATTTCCTGTAGATCCGAGCAATACTGTTCAAGTTATGACATGAACAGACATTGGACTGATGTACAAACACACGTACGGATGCTCGGACGGACAGATGTTTAAACAGTATACCCCTCTTTAATAATAACCACTGACATTTGACCTGTTATCTTGATTGCGGCCATCCGGTCTAATCTGGAATGGAAAAGAGACGAGCAATGAAATATAAATCACGGTGCAAAAACAATATACCGAACATATAACCTACTATGACTGATAGACAGATGGACACCAAAATTAGTATTTTCAAATAAACAAAGATTAACTTTTGAACGAAAAACCTAAACAAGACGATTGAACATATGCCATTTAATGTCCTTATGGTGGTGAACAGTTCCGTACCAAATTTCCTGTAGATCCGAGCAATACTGTTCAAGTTATGACATGAACAGACATTGGACTGATGTACAAACACACGTACGGATGCTCGGACGGACAGATGTTTAAACAGTATACCCCTCTTTAATAATAACCACTGACATTTGACCTGTTATCTTGATTGCGGCCATCCGGTCTAATCTGGAATGGAAAAGAGACGAGCAATGAAATATAAATCACGGTGCAAAAACAATATACCGAACATATAACCTACTATGACTGATAGACAGATGGACACCAAAATTAGTATTTTCAAATAAACAAAGATTAACTTTTGAACGAAAAACCTAAACAAGACGATTGAACATATGCCATTTAATGTCCTTATGGTGGTGAACAGTTCCGTACCAAATTTCCTGTAGATCCGAGCAATACTGTTCAAGTTATGACATGAACAGACATTGGACTGATGTACAAACACACGTATGGATGCTCGGACGGACAGATGTTTAAACAGTATACCCCTCTTTAATAATAACCACTGACATTTGACCTGTTATCTTGATTGCGGCCATCCGGTCTAATCTGGAATGGAAAAGAGACGAGCAATGAAATATAAATCACGGTGCAAAAACAATATAGCGAACATATAACCTACTATGACTGATAGACAGATGGACACCAAAATTAGTATTTTCAAATAAACAAAGATTAACTTTTGAACGAAAAACCTAAACAAGACGATTGAACATATGCCATTTAATGTCCTTATGGTGGTGAACAGTTCCGTACCAAATTTCCTGTAGATCCGAGCAATACTGTTCAAGTTATGACATGAACAGACATTGGACTGATGTACAAACACACGTACGGATGCTCGGACGGACAGATGTTTAAACAGTATACCCCTCTTTAATAATAACCACTGACATTTGACCTGTTATCTTGATTGCGGCCATCCGGTCTAATCTGGAATGGAAAAGAGACGAGCAATGAAATATAAATCACGGTGCAAAAACAATATACCGAACATATAACCTACTATGACTGATAGACAGATGGACACCAAAATTAGTATTTTCAAATAAACAAAGATTAACTTTTGAACGAAAAACCTAAACAAGACGATTGAACATATGCCATTTAATGTCCTTATGGTGGTGAACAGTTCCGTACCAAATTTCCTGTAGATCCGAGCAATACTGTTCAAGTTATGACATGAACAGACATTGGACTGATGTACAAACACACGTACGGATGCTCGGACGGACAGATGTTTAAACAGTATACCCCTCTTTAATAATAACCACTGACATTTGACCTGTTATCTTGATTGCGGCCATCCGGTCTAATCTGGAATGGAAAAGAGACGAGCAATGAAATATAAATCACGGTGCAAAAACAATATACCGAACATATAACCTACTATGACTGATAGACAGATGGACACCAAAATTAGTATTTTCAAATAAACAAAGATTAACTTTTGAACGAAAAACCTAAACAAGACGATTGAACATATGCCATTTAATGTCCTTATGGTGGTGAACAGTTCCGTACCAAATTTCCTGTAGATCCGAGCAATACTGTTCAAGTTATGACATGAACAGACATTGGACTGATGTACAAACACACGTACGGATGCTCGGACGGACAGATGTTTAAACAGTATACCCCTCTTTAATAATAACCACTGACATTTGACCTGTTATCTTGATTGCGGCCATCCGGTCTAATCCGGAAGGGAAAAGAGACGAGCAATGAAATATAAATCACGGTGCAAAAACAATATACCGAACATATAACCTACTATGACTGATAGACAGATGGACACCAAAATTAGTATTTTCAAATAAACAAAGATTAACTTTTGAACGAAAAACCTAAACAAGACGATTGAACATATGCCATTTAATGTCCTTATGGTGGTGAACAGTTCCGTACCAAATTTCCTGTAGATCCGAGCAATACTGTTCAAGTTATGACATGAACAGACATTGGACTGATGTACAAACACACGTACGGATGCTCGGACGGACAGATGTTTAAACAGTATACCCCTCTTTAATAATAACCACTGACATTTGACCTGTTATCTTGATTGCGGCCATCCGGTCTAATCTGGAAGGGAAAAGAGACGAGCAATGAAATATAAATCACGGTGCAAAAACAATATACCGAACATATAACCTACTATGACTGATAGACAGATGGACACCAAAATTAGTATTTTCAAATAAACAAAGATTAACTTTTGAACGAAAAACCTAAACAAGACGATTGAACATATGCCATTTAATGTCCTTATGGTGGTGAACAGTTCCGTACCAAATTTCCTGTAGATCCGAGCAATACTGTTCAAGTTATGACATGAACAGACATTGGACTGATGTACAAACACACGTACGGATGCTCGGACGGACAGATGTTTAAACAGTATACCCCTCTTTAATAATAACCACTGACATTTGACCTGTTATCTTGATTGCGGCCATCCGGTCTAATCTGGAATGGAAAAGAGACGAGCAATGAAATATAAATCACGGTGCAAAAACAATATACCGAACATATAACCTACTATGACTGATAGACAGATGGACACCAAAATTAGTATTTTCAAATAAACAAAGATTAACTTTTGAACGAAAAACCTAAACAAGACGATTGAACATATGCCATTTAATGTCCTTATGGTGGTGAACAGTTCCGTACCAAATTTCCTGTAGATCCGAGCAATACTGTTCAAGTTATGACATGAACAGACATTGGACTGATGTACAAACACACGTACGGATGCTCGGACGGACAGATGTTTAAACAGTATACCCCTCTTTAATAATAACCACTGACATTTGACCTGTTATCTTGATTGCGGCCATCCGGTCTAATCTGGAAGGGAAAAGAGACGAGCAATGAAATATAAATCACGGTGCAAAAACAATATACCGAACATATAACCTACTATGACTGATAGACAGATGGACACCAAAATTAGTATTTTCAAATAAACAAAGATTAACTTTTGAACGAAAAACCTAAACAAGACGATTGAACATATGCCATTTAATGTCCTTATGGTGGTGAACAGTTCCGTACCAAATTTCCTGTAGATCCGAGCAATACTGTTCAAGTTATGACATGAACAGACATTGGACTGATGTACAAACACACGTACGGATGCTCGGACGGACAGATGTTTAAACAGTATACCCCTCTTTAATAATAACCACTGACATTTGACCTGTTATCTTGATTGCGGCCATCCGGTCTAATCCGGAAGGGAAAAGAGACGAGCAATGAAATATAAATCACGGTGCAAAAACAATATACCGAACATATAACCTACTATGACTGATAGACAGATGGACACCAAAATTAGTATTTTCAAATAAACAAAGATTAACTTTTGAACGAAAAACCTAAACAAGACGATTGAACATATGCCATTTAATGTCCTTATGGTGGTGAACAGTTCCGTACCAAATTTCCTGTAGATCCGAGCAATACTGTTCAAGTTATGACATGAACAGACATTGGACTGATGTACAAACACACGTACGGATGCTCGGACGGACAGATGTTTAAACAGTATACCCCTCTTTAATAATAACCACTGACATTTGACCTGTTATCTTGATTGCGGCCATCCGGTCTAATCTGGAATGGAAAAGAGACGAGCAATGAAATATAAATCACGGTGCAAAAACAATATACCGAACATATAACCTACTATGACTGATAGACAGATGGACACCAAAATTAGTATTTTCAAATAAACAAAGATTAACTTTTGAACGAAAAACCTAAACAAGACGATTGAACATATGCCATTTAATGTCCTTATGGTGGTGAACAGTTCCGTACCAAATTTCCTGTAGATCCGAGCAATACTGTTCAAGTTATGACATGAACAGACATTGGACTGATGTACAAACACACGTACGGATGCTCGGATGGACAGATGTTTAAACAGTATACCCCTCTTTAATAATAACCACTGACATTTGACCTGTTATCTTGATTGCGGCCATCCGGTCTAATCTGGAATGGAAAAGAGACGAGCAATGAAATATAAATCACGGTGCAAAAACAATATACCGAACATATAACCTACTATGACTGATAGACAGATGGACACCAAAATTAGTATTTTCAAATAAACAAAGATTAACTTTTGAATGAAAAACCTAAACAAGACGATTGAACATATGCCATTTAATGTCCTTATGGTGGTGAACAGTTCCGTACCAAATTTCCTGTAGATCCGAGCAATACTGTTCAAGTTATGACATGAACAGACATTGGACTGATGTACAAACACACGTACGGATGCTCGGACGGACAGATGTTTAAACAGTATACCCCTCTTTAATAATAACCACTGACATTTGACCTGTTATCTTGATTGCGGCCATCCGGTCTAATCCGGAAGGGAAAAGAGACGAGCAATGAAATATAAATCACGGTGCAAAAACAATATACCGAACATATAACCTACTATGACTGATAGACAGATGGACACCAAAATTAGTATTTTCAAATAAACAAAGATTAACTTTTGAACGAAAAACCTAAACAAGACGATTGAACATATGCCATTTAATGTCCTTATGGTGGTGAACAGTTCCGTACCAAATTTCCTGTAGATCCGAGCAATACTGTTCAAGTTATGACATGAACAGACATTGGACTGATGTACAAACACACGTACGGATGCTCGGACGGACAGATGTTTAAACAGTATACCCCTCTTTAATAATAACCACTGACATTTGACCTGTTATCTTGATTGCGGCCATCCGGTCTAATCTGGAATGGAAAAGAGACGAGCAATGAAATATAAATCACGGTGCAAAAACAATATACCGAACATATAACCTACTATGACTGATAGACAGATGGACACCAAAATTAGTATTTTCAAATAAACAAAGATTAACTTTTGAACGAAAAACCTAAACAAGACGATTGAACATATGCCATTTAATGTCCTTATGGTGGTGAACAGTTCCGTACCAAATTTCCTGTAGATCCGAGCAATACTGTTCAAGTTATGACATGAACAGACATTGGACTGATGTACAAACACACGTACGGATGCTCGGACGGACAGATGTTTAAACAGTATACCCCTCTTTAATAATAACCACTGACATTTGACCTGTTATCTTGATTGCGGCCATCCGGTCTAATCTGGAATGGAAAAGAGACGAGCAATGAAATATAAATCACGGTGCAAAAACAATATACCGAACATATAACCTACTATGACTGATAGACAGATGGACACCAAAATTAGTATTTTCAAATAAACAAAGATTAACTTTTGAACGAAAAACCTAAACAAGACGATTGAACATATGCCATTTAATGTCCTTATGGTGGTGAACAGTTCCGTACCAAATTTCCTGTAGATCCGAGCAATACTGTTCAAGTTATGACATGAACAGACATTGGACTGATGTACAAACACACGTACGGATGCTCGGACGGACAGATGTTTAAACAGTATACCCCTCTTTAATAATAACCACTGACATTTGACCTGTTATCTTGATTGCGGCCATCCGGTCTAATCTGGAATGGAAAAGAGACGAGCAATGAAATATAAATCACGGTGCAAAAACAATATACCGAACATATAACCTACTATGACTGATAGACAGATGGACACCAAAATTAGTATTTTCAAATAAACAAAGATTAACTTTTGAACGAAAAACCTAAACAAGACGATTGAACATATGCCATTTAATGTCCTTATGGTGGTGAACAGTTCCGTACCAAATTTCCTGTAGATCCGAGCAATACTGTTCAAGTTATGACATGAACAGACATTGGACTGATGTACAAACACACGTACGGATGCTCGGACGGACAGATGTTTAAACAGTATACCCCTCTTTAATAATAACCACTGACATTTGACCTGTTATCTTGATTGCGGCCATCCGGTCTAATCCGGAAGGGAAAAGAGACGAGCAATGAAATATAAATCACGGTGCAAAAACAATATACCGAACATATAACCTACTATGACTGATAGACAGATGGACACCAAAATTAGTATTTTCAAATAAACAAAGATTAACTTTTGAACGAAAAACCTAAACAAGACGATTGAACATATGCCATTTAATGTCCTTATGGTGGTGAACAGTTCCGTACCAAATTTCCTGTAGATCCGAGCAATACTGTTCAAGTTATGACATGAACAGACATTGGACTGATGTACAAACACACGTACGGATGCTCGGACGGACAGATGTTTAAACAGTATACCCCTCTTTAATAATAACCACTGACATTTGACCTGTTATCTTGATTGCGGCCATCCGGTCTAATCTGGAATGGAAAAGAGACGAGCAATGAAATATAAATCACGGTGCAAAAACAATATACCGAACATATAACCTACTATGACTGATAGACAGATGGACACCAAAATTAGTATTTTCAAATAAACAAAGATTAACTTTTGAACGAAAAACCTAAACAAGACGATTGAACATATGCCATTTAATGTCCTTATGGTGGTGAACAGTTCCGTACCAAATTTCCTGTAGATCCGAGCAATACTGTTCAAGTTATGACATGAACAGACATTGGACTGATGTACAAACACACGTACGGATGCTCGGACGGACAGATGTTTAAACAGTATACCCCTCTTTAATAATAACCACTGACATTTGACCTGTTATCTTGATTGCGGCCATCCGGTCTAATCTGGAATGGAAAAGAGACGAGCAATGAAATATAAATCACGGTGCAAAAACAATATACCGAACATATAACCTACTATGACTGATAGACAGATGGACACCAAAATTAGTATTTTCAAATAAACAAAGATTAACTTTTGAACGAAAAACCTAAACAAGACGATTGAACATATGCCATTTAATGTCCTTATGGTGGTGAACAGTTCCGTACCAAATTTCCTGTAGATCCGAGCAATACTGTTCAAGTTATGACATGAACAGACATTGGACTGATGTACAAACACACGTACGGATGCTCGGACGGACAGATGTTTAAACAGTATACCCCTCTTTAATAATAACCACTGACATTTGACCTGTTATCTTGATTGCGGCCATCCGGTCTAATCTGGAATGGAAAAGAGACGAGCAATGAAATATAAATCACGGTGCAAAAACAATATACCGAACATATAACCTACTATGACTGATAGACAGATGGACACCAAAATTAGTATTTTCAAATAAACAAAGATTAACTTTTGAACGAAAAACCTAAACAAGACGATTGAACATATGCCATTTAATGTCCTTATGGTGGTGAACAGTTCCGTACCAAATTTCCTGTAGATCCGAGCAATACTGTTCAAGTTATGACATGAACAGACATTGGACTGATGTACAAACACACGTACGGATGCTCGGACGGACAGATGTTTAAACAGTATACCCCTCTTTAATAATAACCACTGACATTTGACCTGTTATCTTGATTGCGGCCATCCGGTCTAATCTGGAAGGGAAAAGAGACGAGCAATGAAATATAAATCACGGTGCAAAAACAATATACCGAACATATAACCTACTATGACTGATAGACAGATGGACACCAAAATTAGTATTTTTCAAATAAACAAAGATTAACTTTTGAACGAAAAACCTAAACAAGACGATTGAACATATGCCATTTAATGTCCTTATGGTGGTGAACAGTTCCGTACCAAATTTCCTGTAGATCCGAGCAATACTGTTCAAGTTATGACATGAACAGACATTGGACTGATGTACAAACACACGTACGGATGCTCGGACGGACAGATGTTTAAACAGTATACCCCTCTTTAATAATAACCACTGACATTTGACCTGTTATCTTGATTGCGGCCATCCGGTCTAATCTGGAAGGGAAAAGAGACGAGCAATGAAATATAAATCACGGTGCAAAAACAATATACCGAACATATAACCTACTATGACTGATAGACAGATGGACACCAAAATTAGTATTTTCAAATAAACAAAGATTAACTTTTGAACGAAAAACCTAAACAAGACGATTGAACATATGCCATTTAATGTCCTTATGGTGGTGAACAGTTCCGTACCAAATTTCCTGTAG
This sequence comes from Siphonodentalium dalli, assembly GCA_032622095.1. NCBI lineage: Eukaryota > Metazoa > Mollusca > Scaphopoda > Gadilida > Siphonodentaliidae > Siphonodentalium > Siphonodentalium dalli. Next base: position 63,065,109 of record CP136068.1, read on the forward strand.
ATCCGAGCAATACTGTTCAAGTTATGACATGAACAGACATTGGACTGATGTACAAACACACGTACGGATGCTCGGACGGACAGATGTTTAAACAGTATACCCCTCTTTAATAATAACCACTGACATTTGACCTGTTATCTTGATTGCGGCCATCCGGTCTAATCTGGAAGGGAAAAGAGACGAGCAATGAAATATAAATCACGGTGCAAAAACAATATACCGAACATATAACCTACTATGACTGATAGACAGATGGACACCAAAATTAGTATTTTCAAATAAACAAAGATTAACTTTTGAACGAAAAACCTAAACAAGACGATTGAACATATGCCATTGTATGTCCTTATGGTGGTGAACAGTTCCGTACCAAATTTCCTGTAGATCCGAGCAATACTGTTCAAGTTATGACATGAACAGACATTGGACTGATGTACAAACACACGTACGGATGCTCGGACGGACAGATGTTTAAACAGTATACCCCTCTTTAATAATAACCACTGACATTTGACCTGTTATCTTGATTGCGGCCATCCGGTCTAATCTGGAAGGGAAAAGAGACGAGCAATGAAATATAAATCACGGTGCAAAAACAATATACCGAACATATAACCTACTATGACTGATAGACAGATGGACACCAAAATTAGTATTTTCAAATAAACAAAGATTAACTTTTGAACGAAAAACCTAAACAAGACGATTGAACATATGCCATTTAATGTCCTTATGGTGGTGAACAGTTCCGTACCAAATTTCCTGTAGATCCGAGCAATACTGTTCAAGTTATGACATGAACAGACATTGGACTGATGTACAAACACACGTACGGATGCTCGGACGGACAGATGTTTAAACAGTATACCCCTCTTTAATAATAACCACTGACATTTGACCTGTTATCTTGATTGCGGCCATCCGGTCTAATCTGGAAGGGAAAAGAGACGAGCATTGAAATATAAATCACGGTGCAAAAACAATATACCGAACATATAACCTACTATGACTGATAGACAGATGGACACCAAAATTAGTATTTTCAAATAAACAAAGATTAACTTTTGAACGAAAAACCTAAACAAGACGATTGAACATATGCCATTTAATGTCCTTATGGTGGTGAACAGTTCCGTACCAAATTTCCTGTAGATCCGAGCAATACTGTTCAAGTTATGACATGAACAGACATTGGACTGATGTACAAACACACGTACGGATGCTCGGACGGACATATGTTTAAACAGTATACCCCTCTTTAATAATAACCACTGACATTTGACCTGTTATCTTGATTGCGGCCATCCGGTCTAATCTGGAAGGGAAAAGAGACGAGCAATGAAATATAAATCACGGTGCAAAAACAATATACCGAACATATAACCTACTATGACTGATAGACAGATGGACACCAAAATTAGTATTTTCAAATAAACAAAGATTAACTTTTGAACGAAAAACCTAAACAAGACGATTGAACATATACCATTTAATGTCCTTATGGTGGTGAACAGTTCTGTACCAAATTTCCTGTAGATCCGAGCAATACTGTTCAAGTTATGACATGAACAGACATTGGACTGATGTACAAACACACGTACGGATGCTCGGACGGACAGATGTTTAAACAGTATACCCCTCTTTAATAATAACCACTGACATTTGACCTGTTATCTTGATTGCGGCCATCCGGTCTAATCTGGAAGGGAAAAGAGACGAGCAATGAAATATAAATCACGGTGCAAAAACAATATACCGAACATATAACCTACTATGACTGATAGACAGATGGACACCAAAATTAGTATTTTCAAATAAACAAAGATTAACTTTTGAACGAAAAACCTAAACAAGACGATTGAACATATGCCATTTAATGTCCTTATGGTGGTGAACAGTTCCGTACCAAATTTCCTGTAGATCCGAGCAATACTGTTCAAGTTATGACATGAACAGACATTGGACTGATGTACAAACACACGTACGGATGCTCGGACGGACAGATGTTTAAACAGTATACCCCTCTTTAATAATAACCACTGACATTTGACCTGTTATCTTGATTGCGGCCATCCGGTCTAATCTGGAAGGGAAAAGAGACGAGCAATGAAATATAAATCACGGTGCAAAAACAATATACCGAACATATAACCTACTATGACTGATAGACAGATGGACACCAAAATTAGTATTTTCAAATAAACAAAGATTAACTTTTGAACGAAAAACCTAAACAAGATGATTGAACATATGCCATTTAATGTCCTTATGGTGGTGAACAGTTCCGTACCAAATTTCCTGTAGATCCGAGCAATACTGTTCAAGTTATGACATGAACAGACATTGGACTGATGTACAAACACACGTACGGATGCTCGGACGGACAGATGTTTAAACAGTATACCCCTCTTTAATAATAACCACTGACATTTGACCTGTTATCTTGATTGCGGCCATCCGGTCTAATCTGGAAGGGAAAAGAGACGAGCAATGAAATATAAATCACGGTGCAAAAACAATATACCGAACATATAACCTACTATGACTGATAGACAGATGGACACCAAAATTAGTATTTTCAAATAAACAAAGATTAACTTTTGAACGAAAAACCTAAACAAGACGATTGAACATATGCCATTTAATGTCCTTATGGTGGTGAACAGTTCCGTACCAAATTTCCTGTAGATCCGAGCAATACTGTTCAAGTTATGACATGAACAGACATTGGACTGATGTACAAACACACGTACGGATGCTCGGACGGACAGATGTTTAAACAGTATACCCCTCTTTAATAATAACCACTGACATTTGACCTGTTATCTTGATTGCGGCCATCCGGTCTAATCTGGAAGGGAAAAGAGACGAGCAATGAAATATAAATCACGGTGCAAAAACAATATACCGAACATATAACCTACTATGACTGATAGACAGATGGACACCAAAATTAGTATTTTCAAATAAACAAAGATTAACTTTTGAACGAAAAACCTAAACAAGACGATTGAACATATGCCATTTAATGTCCTTATGGTGGTGAACAGTTCCGTACCAAATTTCCTGTAGATCCGAGCAATACTGTTCAAGTTATGACATGAACAGACATTGGACTGATGTACAAACACACGTACGGATGCTCGGACGGACAGATGTTTAAACAGTATACCCCTCTTTAATAATAACCACTGACATTTGACCTGTTATCTTGATTGCGGCCATCCGGTCTAATCTGGAAGGGAAAAGAGACGAGCAATGAAATATAAATCACGGTGCAAAAACAATATACCGAACATATAACCTACTATGACTGATAGACAGATGGACACCAAAATTAGTATTTTCAAATAAACAAAGATTAACTTTTGAACGAAAAACCTAAACAAGACGATTGAACATATGCCATTTAATGTCCTTATGGTGGTGAACAGTTCCGTACCAAATTTCCTGTAGATCCGAGCAATACTGTTCAAGTTATGACATGAACAGACATTGGACTGATGTACAAACACACGTACGGATGCTCGGACGGACAGATGTTTAAACAGTATACCCCTCTTTAATAATAACCACTGACATTTGACCTGTTATCTTGATTGCGGCCATCCGGTCTAATCTGGAAGGGAAAAGAGACGAGCATTGAAATATAAATCACGGTGCAAAAACAATATACCGAACATATAACCTACTATGACTGATAGACAGATGGACACCAAAATTAGTATTTTCAAATAAACAAAGATTAACTTTTGAACGAAAACCTAAACAAGACGATTGAACATATGCCATTTAATGTCCTTATGGTGGTGAACAGTTCCGTACCAAATTTCCTGTAGATCCGAGCAATACTGTTCAAGTTATGACATGAACAGACATTGGACTGATGTACAAACACACGTACGGATGCTCGGACGGACAGATGTTTAAACAGTATACCCCTCTTTAATAATAACCACTGACATTTGACCTGTTATCTTGATTGCGGCCATCCGGTCTAATCTGGAAGGGAAAAGAGACGAGCAATGAAATATAAATCACGGTGCAAAAACAATATACCGAACATATAACCTACTATGACTGATAGACAGATGGACACCAAAATTAGTATTTTCAAATAAACAAAGATTAACTTTTGAACGAAAAACCTAAACAAGACGATTGAACATATGCCATTTAATGTCCTTATGGTGGTGAACAGTTCCGTACCAAATTTCCTGTAGATCCGAGTAATACTGTTCAAGTTATGACATGAACAGACATTGGACTGATGTACAAACACACGTACGGATGCTCGGACGGACAGATGTTTAAACAGTATACCCCTCTTTAATAATAACCACTGACATTTGACCTGTTATCTTGATTGCGGCCATCCGGTCTAATCTGGAAGGGAAAAGAGACGAGCAATGAAATATAAATCACGGTGCAAAAACAATATACCGAACATATAACCTACTATGACTGATAGACAGATGGACACCAAAATTAGTATTTTCAAATAAACAAAGATTAACTTTTGAACGAAAAACCTAAACAAGACGATTGAACATATGCCATTTAATGTCCTTATGGTGGTGAACAGTTCCGTACCAAATTTCCTGTAGATCCGAGCAATACTGTTCAAGTTATGACATGAACAGACATTGGACTGATGTACAAACACACGTACGGATGCTCGGACGGACAGATGTTTAAACAGTATACCCCTCTTTAATAATAACCACTGACATTTGACCTGTTATCTTGATTGCGGCCATCCGGTCTAATCTGGAAGGGAAAAGAGACGAGCAATGAAATATAAATCACGGTGCAAAAACAATATACCGAACATATAACCTACTATGACTGATAGACAGATGGACACCAAAATTAGTATTTTCAAATAAACAAAGATTAACTTTTGAACGAAAAACCTAAACAAGACGATTGAACATATGCCATTTAATGTCCTTATGGTGGTGAACAGTTCCGTACCAAATTTCCTGTAGATCCGAGCAATACTGTTCAAGTTATGACATGAACAGACATTGGACTGATGTACAAACACACGTACGGATGCTCGGACGGACAGATGTTTAAACAGTATACCCCTCTTTAATAATAACCACTGACATTTGACCTGTTATCTTGATTGCGGCCATCCGGTCTAATCTGGAAGGGAAAAGAGACGAGCAATGAAATATAAATCACGGTGCAAAAACAATATACCGAACATATAACCTACTATGACTGATAGACAGATGGACACCAAAATTAGTATTTTCAAATAAACAAAGATTAACTTTTGAACGAAAAACCTAAACAAGACGATTGAACATATGCCATTTAATGTCCTTATGGTGGTGAACAGTTCCGTACCAAATTTCCTGTAGATCCGAGCAATACTGTTCAAGTTATGACATGAACAGACATTGGACTGATGTACAAACACACGTACGGATGCTCGGACGGACAGATGTTTAAACAGTATACCCCTCTTTAATAATAACCACTGACATTTGACCTGTTATCTTGATTGCGGCCATCCGGTCTAATCTGGAAGGGAAAAGAGACGAGCATTGAAATATAAATCACGGTGCAAAAACAATATACCGAACATATAACCTACTATGACTGATAGACAGATGGACACCAAAATTAGTATTTTCAAATAAACAAAGATTAACTTTTGAACGAAAAACCTAAACAAGACGATTGAACATATGCCATTTAATGTCCTTATGGTGGTGAACAGTTCCGTACCAAATTTCCTGTAGATCCGAGCAATACTGTTCAAGTTATGACATGAACAGACATTGGACTGATGTACAAACACACGTACGGATGCTCGGACGGACATATGTTTAAACAGTATACCCCTCTTTAATAATAACCACTGACATTTGACCTGTTATCTTGATTGCGGCCATCCGGTCTAATCTGGAAGGGAAAAGAGACGAGCAATGAAATATAAATCACGGTGCAAAAACAATATACCGAACATATAACCTACTATGACTGATAGACAGATGGACACCAAAATTAGTATTTTCAAATAAACAAAGATTAACTTTTGAACGAAAAACCTAAACAAGACGATTGAACATATGCCATTTAATGTCCTTATGGTGGTGAACAGTTCTGTACCAAATTTCCTGTAGATCCGAGCAATACTGTTCAAGTTATGACATGAACAGACATTGGACTGATGTACAAACACACGTACGGATGCTCGGACGGACAGATGTTTAAACAGTATACCCCTCTTTAATAATAACCACTGACATTTGACCTGTTATCTTGATTGCGGCCATCCGGTCTAATCTGGAAGGGAAAAGAGACGAGCAATGAAATATAAATCACGGTGCAAAAACAATATACCGAACATATAACCTACTATGACTGATAGACAGATGGACACCAAAATTAGTATTTTCAAATAAACAAAGATTAACTTTTGAACGAAAAACCTAAACAAGACGATTGAACATATGCCATTTAATGTCCTTATGGTGGTGAACAGTTCCGTACCAAATTTCCTGTAGATCCGAGCAATACTGTTCAAGTTATGACATGAACAGACATTGGACTGATGTACAAACACACGTACGGATGCTCGGACGGACAGATGTTTAAACAGTATACCCCTCTTTAATAATAACCACTGACATTTGACCTGTTATCTTGATTGCGGCCATCCGGTCTAATCTGGAAGGGAAAAGAGACGAGCAATGAAATATAAATCACGGTGCAAAAACAATATACCGAACATATAACCTACTATGACTGATAGACAGATGGACACCAAAATTAGTATTTTCAAATAAACAAAGATTAACTTTTGAACGAAAAACCTAAACAAGACGATTGAACATATGCCATTTAATGTCCTTATGGTGGTGAACAGTTCCGTACCAAATTTCCTGTAGATCCGAGCAATACTGTTCAAGTTATGACATGAACAGACATTGGACTGATGTACAAACACACGTACGGATGCTCGGACGGACAGATGTTTAAACAGTATACCCCTCTTTAATAATAACCACTGACATTTGACCTGTTATCTTGATTGCGGCCATCCGGTCTAATCTGGAAGGGAAAAGAGACGAGCAATGAAATATAAATCACGGTGCAAAAACAATATACCGAACATATAACCTACTATGACTGATAGACAGATGGACACCAAAATTAGTATTTTCAAATAAACAAAGATTAACTTTTGAACGAAAAACCTAAACAAGACGATTGAACATATGCCATTTAATGTCCTTATGGTGGTGAACAGTTCCGTACCAAATTTCCTGTAGATCCGAGCAATACTGTTCAAGTTATGACATGAACAGACATTGGACTGATGTACAAACACACGTACGGATGCTCGGACGGACAGATGTTTAAACAGTATACCCCTCTTTAATAATAACCACTGACATTTGACCTGTTATCTTGATTGCGGCCATCCGGTCTAATCTGGAAGGGAAAAGAGACGAGCATTGAAATATAAATCACGGTGCAAAAACAATATACCGAACATATAACCTACTATGACTGATAGACAGATGGACACCAAAATTAGTATTTTCAAATAAACAAAGATTAACTTTTGAACGAAAAACCTAAACAAGACGATTGAACATATGCCATTTAATGTCCTTATGGTGGTGAACAGTTCCGTACCAAATTTCCTGTAGATCCGAGCAATACTGTTCAAGTTATGACATGAACAGACATTGGACTGATGTACAAACACACGTACGGATGCTCGGACGGACATATGTTTAAACAGTATACCCCTCTTTAATAATAACCACTGACATTTGACCTGTTATCTTGATTGCGGCCATCCGGTCTAATCTGGAAGGGAAAAGAGACGAGCAATGAAATATAAATCACGGTGCAAAAACAATATACCGAACATATAACCTACTATGACTGATAGACAGATGGACACCAAAATTAGTATTTTCAAATAAACAAAGATTAACTTTTGAACGAAAAACCTAAACAAGACGATTGAACATATGCCATTTAATGTCCTTATGGTGGTGAACAGTTCTGTACCAAATTTCCTGTAGATCCGAGCAATACTGTTCAAGTTATGACATGAACAGACATTGGACTGATGTACAAACACACGTACGGATGCTCGGACGGACAGATGTTTAAACAGTATACCCCTCTTTAATAATAACCACTGACATTTGACCTGTTATCTTGATTGCGGCCATCCGGTCTAATCTGGAAGGGAAAAGAGACGAGCAATGAAATATAAATCACGGTGCAAAAACAATATACCGAACATATAACCTACTATGACTGATAGACAGATGGACACCAAAATTAGTATTTTCAAATAAACAAAGATTAACTTTTGAACGAAAAACCTAAACAAGACGATTGAACATATGCCATTTAATGTCCTTATGGTGGTGAACAGTTCCGTACCAAATTTCCTGTAGATCCGAGCAATACTGTTCAAGTTATGACATGAACAGACATTGGACTGATGTACAAACACACGTACGGATGCTCGGACGGACAGATGTTTAAACAGTATACCCCTCTTTAATAATAACCACTGACATTTGACCTGTTATCTTGATTGCGGCCATCCGGTCTAATCTGGAAGGGAAAAGAGACGAGCAATGAAATATAAATCACGGTGCAAAAACAATATACCGAACATATAACCTACTATGACTGATAGACAGATGGACACCAAAATTAGTATTTTCAAATAAACAAAGATTAACTTTTGAACGAAAAACCTAAACAAGACGATTGAACATATGCCATTTAATGTCCTTATGGTGGTGAACAGTTCCGTACCAAATTTCCTGTAGATCCGAGCAATACTGTTCAAGTTATGACATGAACAGACATTGGACTGATGTACAAACACACGTACGGATGCTCGGACGGACAGATGTTTAAACAGTATACCCCTCTTTAATAATAACCACTGACATTTGACCTGTTATCTTGATTGCGGCCATCCGGTCTAATCTGGAAGGGAAAAGAGACGAGCAATGAAATATAAATCACGGTGCAAAAACAATATACCGAACATATAACCTACTATGACTGATAGACAGATGGACACCAAAATTAGTATTTTCAAATAAACAAAGATTAACTTTTGAACGAAAAACCTAAACAAGACGATTGAACATATGCCATTGTATGTCCTTATGGTGGTGAACAGTTCCGTACCAAATTTCCTGTAGATCCGAGCAATACTGTTCAAGTTATGACATGAACAGACATTGGACTGATGTACAAACACACGTACGGATGCTCGGACGGACAGATGTTTAAACAGTATACCCCTCTTTAATAATAACCACTGACATTTGACCTGTTATCTTGATTGCGGCCATCCGGTCTAATCTGGAAGGGAAAAGAGACGAGCAATGAAATATAAATCACGGTGCAAAAACAATATACCGAACATATAACCTACTATGACTGATAGACAGATGGACACCAAAATTAGTATTTTCAAATAAACAAAGATTAACTTTTGAACGAAAAACCTAAACAAGACGATTGAACATATGCCATTTAATGTCCTTATGGTGGTGAACAGTTCCGTACCAAATTTCCTGTAGATCCGAGCAATACTGTTCAAGTTATGACATGAACAGACATTGGACTGATGTACAAACACACGTACGGATGCTCGGACGGACAGATGTTTAAACAGTATACCCCTCTTTAATAATAACCACTGACATTTGACCTGTTATCTTGATTGCGGCCATCCGGTCTAATCTGGAAGGGAAAAGAGACGAGCATTGAAATATAAATCACGGTGCAAAAACAATATACCGAACATATAACCTACTATGACTGATAGACAGATGGACACCAAAATTAGTATTTTCAAATAAACAAAGATTAACTTTTGAACGAAAAACCTAAACAAGACGATTGAACATATGCCATTTAATGTCCTTATGGTGGTGAACAGTTCCGTACCAAATTTCCTGTAGATCCGAGCAATACTGTTCAAGTTATGACATGAACAGACATTGGACTGATGTACAAACACACGTACGGATGCTCGGACGGACATATGTTTAAACAGTATACCCCTCTTTAATAATAACCACTGACATTTGACCTGTTATCTTGATTGCGGCCATCCGGTCTAATCTGGAAGGGAAAAGAGACGAGCAATGAAATATAAATCACGGTGCAAAAACAATATACCGAACATATAACCTACTATGACTGATAGACAGATGGACACCAAAATTAGTATTTTCAAATAAACAAAGATTAACTTTTGAACGAAAAACCTAAACAAGACGATTGAACATATGCCATTTAATGTCCTTATGGTGGTGAACAGTTCCGTACCAAATTTCCTGTAGATCCGAGCAATACTGTTCAAGTTATGACATGAACAGACATTGGACTGATGTACAAACACACGTACGGATGCTCGGACGGACAGATGTTTAAACAGTATACCCCTCTTTAATAATAACCACTGACATTTGACCTGTTATCTTGATTGCGGCCATCCGGTCTAATCTGGAAGGGAAAAGAGACGAGCAATGAAATATAAATCACGGTGCAAAAACAATATACCGAACATATAACCTACTATGACTGATAGACAGATGGACACCAAAATTAGTATTTTCAAATAAACAAAGATTAACTTTTGAACGAAAAACCTAAACAAGACGATTGAACATATGCCATTTAATGTCCTTATGGTGGTGAACAGTTCCGTACCAAATTTCCTGTAGATCCGAGCAATACTGTTCAAGTTATGACATGAACAGACATTGGACTGATGTACAAACACACGTACGGATGCTCGGACGGACAGATGTTTAAACAGTATACCCCTCTTTAATAATAACCACTGACATTTGACCTGTTATCTTGATTGCGGCCATCCGGTCTAATCTGGAAGGGAAAAGAGACGAGCAATGAAATATAAATCACGGTGCAAAAACAATATACCGAACATATAACCTACTATGACTGATAGACAGATGGACACCAAAATTAGTATTTTCAAATAAACAAAGATTAACTTTTGAACGAAAAACCTAAACAAGACGATTGAACATATGCCATTGTATGTCCTTATGGTGGTGAACAGTTCCGTACCAAATTTCCTGTAGATCCGAGCAATACTGTTCAAGTTATGACATGAACAGACATTGGACTGATGTACAAACACACGTACGGATGCTCGGACGGACAGATGTTTAAACAGTATACCCCTCTTTAATAATAACCACTGACATTTGACCTGTTATCTTGATTGCGGCCATCCGGTCTAATCTGGAAGGGAAAAGAGACGAGCAATGAAATATAAATCACGGTGCAAAAACAATATACCGAACATATAACCTACTATGACTGATAGACAGATGGACACCAAAATTAGTATTTTCAAATAAACAAAGATTAACTTTTGAACGAAAAACCTAAACAAGACGATTGAACATATGCCATTTAATGTCCTTATGGTGGTGAACAGTTCCGTACCAAATTTCCTGTAGATCCGAGCAATACTGTTCAAGTTATGACATGAACAGACATTGGACTGATGTACAAACACACGTACGGATGCTCGGACGGACAGATGTTTAAACAGTATACCCCTCTTTAATAATAACCACTGACATTTGACCTGTTATCTTGATTGCGGCCATCCGGTCTAATCTGGAAGGGAAAAGAGACGAGCATTGAAATATAAATCACGGTGCAAAAACAATATACCGAACATATAACCTACTATGACTGATAGACAGATGGACACCAAAATTAGTATTTTCAAATAAACAAAGATTAACTTTTGAACGAAAAACCTAAACAAGACGATTGAACATATGCCATTTAATGTCCTTATGGTGGTGAACAGTTCCGTACCAAATTTCCTGTAGATCCGAGCAATACTGTTCAAGTTATGACATGAACAGACATTGGACTGATGTACAAACACACGTACGGATGCTCGGACGGACATATGTTTAAACAGTATACCCCTCTTTAATAATAACCACTGACATTTGACCTGTTATCTTGATTGCGGCCATCCGGTCTAATCTGGAAGGGAAAAGAGACGAGCAATGAAATATAAATCACGGTGCAAAAACAATATACCGAACATATAACCTACTATGACTGATAGACAGATGGACACCAAAATTAGTATTTTCAAATAAACAAAGATTAACTTTTGAACGAAAAACCTAAACAAGACGATTGAACATATGCCATTTAATGTCCTTATGGTGGTGAACAGTTCCGTACCAAATTTCCTGTAGATCCGAGCAATACTGTTCAAGTTATGACATGAACAGACATTGGACTGATGTACAAACACACGTACGGATGCTCGGACGGACATATGTTTAAACAGTATACCCCTCTTTAATAATAACCACTGACATTTGACCTGTTATCTTGATTGCGGCCATCCGGTCTAATCTGGAAGGGAAAAGAGACGAGCAATGAAATATAAATCACGGTGCAAAAACAATATACCGAACATATAACCTACTATGACTGATAGACAGATGGACACCAAAATTAGTATTTTCAAATAAACAAAGATTAACTTTTGAACGAAAAACCTAAACAAGACGATTGAACATATGCCATTTAATGTCCTTATGGTGGTGAACAGTTCCGTACCAAATTTCCTGTAGATCCGAGCAATACTGTTCAAGTTATGACATGAACAGACATTGGACTGATGTACAAACACACGTACGGATGCTCGGACGGACAGATGTTTAAACAGTATACCCCTCTTTAATAATAACCACTGACATTTGACCTGTTATCTTGATTGCGGCCATCCGGTCTAATCTGGAAGGGAAAAGAGACGAGCAATGAAATATAAATCACGGTGCAAAAACAATATACCGAACATATAACCTACTATGACTGATAGACAGATGGACACCAAAATTAGTATTTTCAAATAAACAAAGATTAACTTTTGAACGAAAAACCTAAACAAGATGATTGAACATATGCCATTTAATGTCCTTATGGTGGTGAACAGTTCCGTACCAAATTTCCTGTAGATCCGAGCAATACTGTTCAAGTTATGACATGAACAGACATTGGACTGATGTACAAACACACGTACGGATGCTCGGACGGACAGATGTTTAAACAGTATACCCCTCTTTAATAATAACCACTGACATTTGACCTGTTATCTTGATTGCGGCCATCCGGTCTAATCTGGAAGGGAAAAGAGACGAGCAATGAAATATAAATCACGGTGCAAAAACAATATACCGAACATATAACCTACTATGACTGATAGACAGATGGACACCAAAATTAGTATTTTCAAATAAACAAAGATTAACTTTTGAATGAAAAACCTAAACAAGACGATTGAACATATGCCATTTAATGTCCTTATGGTGGTGAACAGTTCCGTACCAAATTTCCTGTAGATCCGAGCAATACTGTTCAAGTTATGACATGAACAGACATTGGACTGATGTACAAACACACGTACGGATGCTCGGACGGACAGATGTTTAAACAGTATACCCCTCTTTAATAATAACCACTGACATTTGACCTGTTATCTTGATTGCGGCCATCCGGTCTAATCTGGAAGGGAAAAGAGACGAGCAATGAAATATAAATCACGGTGCAAAAACAATATACCGAACATATAACCTACTATGACTGATAGACAGATGGACACCAAAATTAGTATTTTCAAATAAACAAAGATTAACTTTTGAACGAAAAACCTAAACAAGACGATTGAACATATGCCATTTAATGTCCTTATGGTGGTGAACAGTTCCGTACCAAATTTCCTGTAGATCCGAGCAATACTGTTCAAGTTATGACATGAACAGACATTGGACTGATGTACAAACACACGTACGGATGCTCGGACGGACAGATGTTTAAACAGTATACCCCTCTTTAATAATAACCACTGACATTTGACCTGTTATCTTGATTGCGGCCATCCGGTCTAATCTGGAAGGGAAAAGAGACGAGCAATGAAATATAAATCACGGTGCAAAAACAATATACCGAACATATAACCTACTATGACTGATAGACAGATGGACACCAAAATTAGTATTTTCAAATAAACAAAGATTAACTTTTGAACGAAAAACCTAAACAAGACGATTGAACATATGCCATTTAATGTCCTTATGGTGGTGAACAGTTCCGTACCAAATTTCCTGTAGATCCGAGTAATACTGTTCAAGTTATGACATGAACAGACATTGGACTGATGTACAAACACACGTACGGATGCTCGGACGGACAGATGTTTAAACAGTATACCCCTCTTTAATAATAACCACTGACATTTGACCTGTTATCTTGATTGCGGCCATCCGGTCTAATCTGGAAGGGAAAAGAGACGAGCAATGAAATATAAATCACGGTGCAAAAACAATATACCGAACATATAACCTACTATGACTGATAGACAGATGGACACCAAAATTAGTATTTTCAAATAAACAAAGATTAACTTTTGAACGAAAAACCTAAACAAGACGATTGAACATATGCCATTTAATGTCCTTATGGTGGTGAACAGTTCCGTACCAAATTTCCTGTAGATCCGAGCAATACTGTTCAAGTTATGACATGAACAGACATTGGACTGATGTACAAACACACGTACGGATGCTCGGACGGACAGATGTTTAAACAGTATACCCCTCTTTAATAATAACCACTGACATTTGACCTGTTATCTTGATTGCGGCCATCCGGTCTAATCTGGAAGGGAAAAGAGACGAGCAATGAAATATAAATCACGGTGCAAAAACAATATACCGAACATATAACCTACTATGACTGATAGACAGATGGACACCAAAATTAGTATTTTCAAATAAACAAAGATTAACTTTTGAACGAAAAACCTAAACAAGACGATTGAACATATGCCATTTAATGTCCTTATGGTGGTGAACAGTTCCGTACCAAATTTCCTGTAGATCCGAGCAATACTGTTCAAGTTATGACATGAACAGACATTGGACTGATGTACAAACACACGTACGGATGCTCGGACGGACAGATGTTTAAACAGTATACCCCTCTTTAATAATAACCACTGACATTTGACCTGTTATCTTGATTGCGGCCATCCGGTCTAATCTGGAAGGGAAAAGAGACGAGCAATGAAATATAAATCACGGTGCAAAAACAATATACCGAACATATAACCTACTATGACTGATAGACAGATGGACACCAAAATTAGTATTTTCAAATAAACAAAGATTAACTTTTGAACGAAAAACCTAAACAAGACGATTGAACATATGCCATTGTATGTCCTTATGGTGGTGAACAGTTCCGTACCAAATTTCCTGTAGATCCGAGCAATACTGTTCAAGTTATGACATGAACAGACATTGGACTGATGTACAAACACACGTACGGATGCTCGGACGGACAGATGTTTAAACAGTATACCCCTCTTTAATAATAACCACTGACATTTGACCTGTTATCTTGATTGCGGCCATCCGGTCTAATCTGGAAGGGAAAAGAGACGAGCAATGAAATATAAATCACGGTGCAAAAACAATATACCGAACATATAACCTACTATGACTGATAGACAGATGGACACCAAAATTAGTATTTTCAAATAAACAAAGATTAACTTTTGAACGAAAAACCTAAACAAGACGATTGAACATATGCCATTTAATGTCCTTATGGTGGTGAACAGTTCCGTACCAAATTTCCTGTAGATCCGAGCAATACTGTTCAAGTTATGACATGAACAGACATTGGACTGATGTACAAACACACGTACGGATGCTCGGACGGACAGATGTTTAAACAGTATACCCCTCTTTAATAATAACCACTGACATTTGACCTGTTATCTTGATTGCGGCCATCCGGTCTAATCTGGAAGGGAAAAGAGACGAGCATTGAAATATAAATCACGGTGCAAAAACAATATACCGAACATATAACCTACTATGACTGATAGACAGATGGACACCAAAATTAGTATTTTCAAATAAACAAAGATTAACTTTTGAACGAAAAACCTAAACAAGACGATTGAACATATGCCATTTAATGTCCTTATGGTGGTGAACAGTTCCGTACCAAATTTCCTGTAGATCCGAGCAATACTGTTCAAGTTATGACATGAACAGACATTGGACTGATGTACAAACACACGTACGGATGCTCGGACGGACATATGTTTAAACAGTATACCCCTCTTTAATAATAACCACTGACATTTGACCTGTTATCTTGATTGCGGCCATCCGGTCTAATCTGGAAGGGAAAAGAGACGAGCAATGAAATATAAATCACGGTGCAAAAACAATATACCGAACATATAACCTACTATGACTGATAGACAGATGGACACCAAAATTAGTATTTTCAAATAAACAAAGATTAACTTTTGAACGAAAAACCTAAACAAGACGATTGAACATATGCCATTTAATGTCCTTATGGTGGTGAACAGTTCTGTACCAAATTTCCTGTAGATCCGAGCAATACTGTTCAAGTTATGACATGAACAGACATTGGACTGATGTACAAACACACGTACGGATGCTCGGACGGACAGATGTTTAAACAGTATACCCCTCTTTAATAATAACCACTGACATTTGACCTGTTATCTTGATTGCGGCCATCCGGTCTAATCTGGAAGGGAAAAGAGACGAGCAATGAAATATAAATCACGGTGCAAAAACAATATACCGAACATATAACCTACTATGACTGATAGACAGATGGACACCAAAATTAGTATTTTCAAATAAACAAAGATTAACTTTTGAACGAAAAACCTAAACAAGACGATTGAACATATGCCATTTAATGTCCTTATGGTGGTGAACAGTTCCGTACCAAATTTCCTGTAGATCCGAGCAATACTGTTCAAGTTATGACATGAACAGACATTGGACTGATGTACAAACACACGTACGGATGCTCGGACGGACAGATGTTTAAACAGTATACCCCTCTTTAATAATAACCACTGACATTTGACCTGTTATCTTGATTGCGGCCATCCGGTCTAATCTGGAAGGGAAAAGAGACGAGCAATGAAATATAAATCACGGTGCAAAAACAATATACCGAACATATAACCTACTATGACTGATAGACAGATGGACACCAAAATTAGTATTTTCAAATAAACAAAGATTAACTTTTGAACGAAAAACCTAAACAAGATGATTGAACATATGCCATTTAATGTCCTTATGGTGGTGAACAGTTCCGTACCAAATTTCCTGTAGATCCGAGCAATACTGTTCAAGTTATGACATGAACAGACATTGGACTGATGTACAAACACACGTACGGATGCTCGGACGGACAGATGTTTAAACAGTATACCCCTCTTTAATAATAACCACTGACATTTGACCTGTTATCTTGATTGCGGCCATCCGGTCTAATCTGGAAGGGAAAAGAGACGAGCAATGAAATATAAATCACGGTGCAAAAACAATATACCGAACATATAACCTACTATGACTGATAGACAGATGGACACCAAAATTAGTATTTTCAAATAAACAAAGATTAACTTTTGAACGAAAAACCTAAACAAGACGATTGAACATATGCCATTTAATGTCCTTATGGTGGTGAACAGTTCCGTACCAAATTTCCTGTAGATCCGAGCAATACTGTTCAAGTTATGACATGAACAGACATTGGACTGATGTACAAACACACGTACGGATGCTCGGACGGACAGATGTTTAAACAGTATACCCCTCTTTAATAATAACCACTGACATTTGACCTGTTATCTTGATTGCGGCCATCCGGTCTAATCTGGAAGGGAAAAGAGACGAGCAATGAAATACAAATCACGGTGCAAAAACAATATACCGAACATATAACCTACTATGACTGATAGACAGATGGACACCAAAATTAGTATTTTCAAATAAACAAAGATTAACTTTTGAACGAAAAACCTAAACAAGACGATTGAACATATGCCATTTAATGTCCTTATGGTGGTGAACAGTTCCGTACCAAATTAAAATTGAGTACTTGCCCTTACATTATAAATTAAAAAAAAAATTCAACTTTTAGATTGAACTCCTTGCTCAATCTAACATTTAAATTTAAATTCACATTTTTTAATTAAACAGAAAATAGATTTAATTTTTGAATATTTTATTATTAACTCCGTGCTCAATTAAACGTATAAATTTTTTATTTTTAATTATCCTTCCATGGTTTAGCATGGAAGTATATTGTTTTTGTGATTTTTATTTTCCTTTATTATTATTCTCTTTTTTTCTTAGCAATTTTATAACGATCAAATCTCAATAAGTACAAGAGCTAGAAAGCTGAAACTTTGTATGTATATATATATGTATACAAGCTCTAGTGCTTAGGCCTATTGAGAATCATGTCCTCACTTGACTTACAGAGTTATCTCCCTTTATGTGAAAAATTGGTGTTTTCAGAACTCCGAAAATATAAGAAGTACAGCACTGAAATTTGGTTGATAGATACATCTTGATATCCACTGAAGCATGAGCACATCAAAAACTTTGTCCGTCTTTCCATTCCAGGGTTATCTCCCATATATAGGTCAACCTCGAAATCTTTCAGATCGCCTGTCCTCACATAGCAAGAAAGATAGCTGGATTTAGTTCCTATGGTAGTGCTGGCCGTTGTCAATATACTACACAAAAATATTTTGGACAGGGTCGAACTTACATTTTTTGGTTAGGGCGGGGGGCGAAATTTTCCCCCAAAAAATATTGCTGTTGATTCACACCAAACTTGATATGTCGATTCCCTGGATCAATTAAGGCATTCGTGCAGGTGAAAGAATTTTGAAAATCCCTTGAAAAATACCAGAGTTATGGCCCCTTGAAATTCATATTTTTGGGATTAACTGCTGGCGACCAGATCTCCTCCGAAACGGTCGTAAGTTGGGACGCATATCATATACGCTGTTGATGTCCACCAAATTCGATAATTCGATACATACCATATAGATATGAACACTGAACATTGAACCCGTGTTCCTGTTGTGATTACCCCCATCTCAATTTGTCTATTCAATATGTAATGCGAGAGATATGAACGATTGTTGTACCAACAAACTATCCGTAGCGAGAGATATGAACGATTGTTGTACCAACTAACTATCCGTATCAAAGACGCGGCCGTACCTTTCATCACGTCTTACTCAAATGCTGTTTGATAAAATTCCCATTATGCTACACACGAAACGGAGACGACTTTTGGGAAGTCCTGAGTCCAAACCGGGTCCAAATCGACCTGTTCCAGAAACGTCGTTCATTTTGTTTTCACTTTTTGAAAAAGGCTCCATTATTTCAACCTAAACTTTTGGACTTAGAAAATTATTTTTTTTCTCAGTCAAGTGAAAAGAGCTCTTCAAAAAAATTCCGCTTATATATATAATATATATTATCTATCTATTATATATTTTGGAAGATCTGTTTGTTTGTTTGTGTGTTTGTTTGTGTGTAATCGATGGACTCGAAAATGACCCAGCCGATTTCGATGAAACTTGGTATGTGGGGGTATTTTCGGGTCGGGACTAACATAGGCCTATTAATTTGTCCGTGCGAGGTCAACTTTTCACGTGCCGAGGTAAAATCTGTTTTTACGCCGTTTTGCGCTAATATATTTCAGTTCGGTGCTTACAAATCGATTCGAAACAGCGCGAATAATAACATGCCAGTCATAATAATGACACTATGAGAATCTTTCGTGTTTCCTCTTTCCAACGATATATAATATGTATGTATCCGTTTTAGTTATCTGCCTCAATTATCAGGGTAAAAACAATGCGTAACTTCTATGACGTCGTTAGAGGTCATACAGTTAGATCACGTTAACTCTTACCCGGCCGATGCATTTGACTGTTTCAGACGTCTTAGCGATATCTCGGGCACCGATGGTAATTTATCTTTACGTTGAAACTTGATAATTAATGAGCGTGTGTATATGAGGCGCGTTTATATACTTCAGTGGAAATCAAATCAGGTTAAACTGGCGGATTTTTACGGACGAAACTTGATGCATAGGGTATCTCGGTATCCGCTGGGCCGATTTCCCGGTATCCGCTGGGCCGATTTCCACCATTTTTGGGGTGTTGGTGTTTGACCCCACCTGACCTTGACCTTCAAAATGGTCAATTCAAGGTCAAATCGGGTAAAACCGGATGGATTTCGACGGGTAATTTTGTCGGGTACTTTTGTTTGGGCACTGTGTTTTGGACGGGTCAAATCGTGACCACACTTGACCTTGGCCTTCAAAATAGACAATTCAAGGTCAAAGCCCGGACGAAGTCGGGTCACCTTCTAGTATATATATATATATACTCGAAAAATTTGTCACACACCCTTCTCCTTCCTCCGGCTACCCCATCTCCCCGCGGATGGAACCTAACTCCGATTCGAACGCACCCGTCTCGTGGGCCAGGCTCATTCCTCTACTTGGGAACCTATAGAACGGCCATCGAATTCCAACAATCATTTCCAGAGTGGTATATTGGTACGAGTACATATCGGAGCTGTTATAAATCTAATAACTTGGATTTGAATATAAACCCACCGATTCGTAAATTTTGTTGCCCATGGTGTGTGCTAAATTATCATTTTAACGTGTATAGTGTGCCATGAGCTTTCTGTGTGCGTGCATTTCACTTTTGTATCGTCTTTCGCATCTTCAACGCACTGCATCTCATATACAACCAAACAAAATACAAACATTACAAAGAAACAAAGAAATCCGACTTTAAATCAAACACTTATACAAACTTATGACAAACTCGGGGGTGGGGGTGACCGGTGATATGTATATATGTTCAACTTGTTTTTGCTAGTCATGTTGCTTTGCCATTACTAATTATTTTATTTTTCAGTGTAATAACATATGGGAGAGGGGGTTACCCATAAGTTAGTCAGCACTTGTCCTCCAATCCCATTGTCTGTATAAACAATGTATGTGTCATATATAATGTGTTACATAAATTAGACAAATAAATATGTTTAAACTAACATTACGTTAATGGGATCAAACAAGCCTCAGTTATACGATGTATACTTATAATAACGTAAAGACGACGTATATCCAATTATTTCATTTGCGATAACAACGATAAACACATAGAAAAATGCAAACATCATCATTTTCGTAATAACAATTCGTATATTTTTATAAACAGTAGAATTCTGCAAATGGACATTCAAATCTGTCCGTTAGTATAATGTCTGCCAAATTGGAAATGACTCCCTTTATACTTTCACAAAATAAAACACAACTGTACGCCGTCATTTAAGTCTTGTCAACAAGCAAACGTGAAACAAACGCTCATTATTCCTACCATATAGGGAATGTAATAACAGAGAACGCTCTTTTCTGTTCGGTTACGTTCATACGCCGTGTACATTGCTTAGTGTCTTGTTGTTTAGCATGACTGTTGAATATACCGTGAAATCCATTTTATTCTTCGGATCCAACGTTCATTGATCGCGGTACATGTTATGTGCTTGTGCAAACCACTTGGAACCACACGGAACAAGTCTTATGAGAATGGGACGGATTTTTCTGAGTTAGGAACATCGGGAAATCGTCTAATTGGAGTCGTGTTTCCATGTTGGAATTCTGCAAAAGTGCAGTGCTAAAGAGAACCGACATTAAAGCATTCTCATTAATCTTCCGATTATACGTGCATTGATGTGGAGTGTTCAGGTACCATTTATATTATAATTATTACCTGTATTATTCCCCCGCAACCAGTTGTGGGTGGGGTGGGGATGGTATACTGGAATCAACTTGTCCGTCCGTCCATCAATATATATATCTAATTGTTCCCGATAGATTTTGGAGGAATATAGTAATCAGCATGTCTGTCTGTCCGTGCGTCCGTTCGAGATGGTTTCTGATTGATAACTTTAATATTAGTTAACTGATTCCTATGTGACATGTCCGTGATATTTCTACAATGCGAGAGTTGGAGTATGGTAGATCTTCAATTATAAAAATATTCGCCTTTATCTCATTCTGGTGAATATTATGATTTCATAGAGACGTGAGCAATTAATGGACTGTCCCATTATGCAGAAGAATAACGCAGGACGCTCTCTAAACCAGTCAGAACGAGACGCGTTCATTCCCCCTGCACGTAATTTCTGACATTATGTGACTCTTTTCAATGCACGTGCCATCTAAAAATATGTGTCTATACGTATTTCATGCAATTGTGTTCGTGCTTGGGCCCATTAACGTAAACAACAGAAACATGAGCAATTACTTGATTAATATGTAATCGTTGTTACCGTATTTCACTGTTCACAAAACAATTTAATTCCTATAACTAAATGTATAACACGTAATATGCATTATTATTTGTGTCAGTGATTGCCAGGCGTCGGTGATTTCTACGTGCAGTTGAATTGTTCTAATGGGAAATCACTGCACGGAGGAACAACCGTCACTGACATTACATTCCCAAATCCGTGCAAATTTTACAAATTCGCGTTTTTTTTAAATGGAACCAGCTGCAGCATATCAAAAGTGCTTCGGATGGCATATTATGCTACGCACCTGTCCGACTAAGTCACTTCGATCCTATTGTCTTATTTTAATAGTATTTCGTTGAATACAAAACAGTTCTTACGTTAATACACATGTAACTAAATCCATGACGAACCTCCGATTTTTATTTTCGGATTATTCCATACAGTTGAGGCCATAATAGTATTATTTGAATTATTTAATCGCATAAATTTACACCATGCTGAGAAAACATCTCTCCAGAATGGATTTGCGAACTTGTCTGTTTGCTTTACAATATAATTTGGGTGATAAGTGAGAAAGAGTGGATCTTTTAAAAAAGAATTGCCATTGCATAGTGAGGCCCATTTCGATTGTTTGCAAACCAAGCGTCTAATCCAGCTACTTTTCATGGCGCTATCAAAGTTTTCAACATTAATCATCTTCAAACCTCCGTACATATATTCGGTACATAATTGTTTTCTTTTTATTCTATCGCGTTTGGAATTCCAGATGAAATTATATAGAATGGTATTTATGGTCTTCAAAAATGCTGTATCTGGACTTGGGAGGGTTATAAATAGGTGTGTCAATTTTGGTAAGATAAGGGATTTGACAACTGTTATTCTACCTAACGGGGTCAGGAGTCTGTGTTTCCAAATTTTTGTGATCTTTTCTATATCTTCGAGTTTATAATTGTAGTTTATATTCATGTTTGTTAAATTAGTGTCGAAATGTATCCCTAGAAAATTAAAAGTGTTTACAGTAGACAGGTTTAATTCCTTAAGAACTTGTCTTATTTTAGTATGTGACCCTATCCCTATCCATGATGCTTGACACTTTTCAGGATTTATGCGCAGACCCGATACCCGAGCAAATTCGTCCAGTGTTAAGTACGATTCGCGTAGACTATTTTCAGAACCATCAAGAATGAGCGTCGTCCGCATATTGTGTTATTTTGTACTCTGAACCACCGAGTAATATCCCTTTAATTGTATTGTTTTGGCGTATCATCAGCGCCAAAACTTCAGTACAGAGGAGAAAGATATACGGTGATATTGGGTCACCCTGGCTGCAGCCTCTACCTAGCATGAAGCTCTGAGAAATATGACCATTAATCAGAATAGATGAGCTGGCATTCACATCTGCCTATTTCTGTCCTTTTTAGGGATCATTATTATAATTCCTTGCTTTTGTGTGATTGACAGTTCCCCCGTTGAAAATGATTCATTTAGCGACTGTGTTAAAAGGGGGCCAAAGTCAGACCAAAAGAATTTATAAAATTCACATGTGTATCCTGAAGGCCCTGAGCTTTTATTATTTTTGGTTTTCCTCAACGCGTCTGTTAATTCTTGTAGGGTTAATGGCCCTTCAATACTTGTTGCTTGCATATATAGTGCTTAGTTTGGGAAATGACCCATCGTTAAGGACAGAATGTATGTCACGATCATCCATAGACCTACTAGAGTATAAATTCAGGTAAAAGTTTCTTGCTTCTTTTATGATATCGGCTTGTTTTGTGATAGCACTACCATTTGCGGTGGTCAAACAAGTAAGAGTTTTTGAAATATAATTACGTTTTTCTAGATTAAGAAAGTATTTTGCTGGTTTTTCACCATCCTCTATCCATTTTGCGCGAGATCTAAACATCGATCAACTTTAAATCGTGGAGAGATGCCGGAATATATTTTATAAATGATCTATTCCAATCAGATAATACATTCCACACCCCGCGCACACTTTATGCAACTTTCAACATCCGCGTTGATTTCATAACAATCAACAGCATAAAGCGTCAGATTATGTCATTGGCAAGTTCTCTTCTTAACCAACCCGTAATCCGTATATACCCTACCCATGTATACCAAACAATCTCATTCCGATACTCCGTTGTGTAAAAGGCTGTCAATTATTTTATAAAATTCTATCAAATGAGAAAACCATGCCGAATGCATGTCAAAAATGGGAATCCAAATTTGGCGAGAAAATAGAAAATTGGGAAGAATATTTGAGCATGCCCTTTAAAACGACAACGGATACGAAATTACAGTGGCTCCAATTCAGAATAAACACCCGAATTATTAGTACCAATAAATTTCTGAAGGTGGCTAACATTCGAGTCGACGATTGTTGCAATCGCTGTCATAACGTACAGGAAACAATTTCTCACATTTTCTGGGACTGTCCCCACGTCCAAACCTTTATGATAGAAATTGAAACATGGGCAAGAAACAACCAATTTCCCATTGATCTAACAAAAAAGAATATCATTATTGGCATAGATCATGAATACAAAAATTCAAAAAGTAATCTGTTCCTAATAGTGCTGAAACAATATATATATAGAACACAATTCACGCCCACACAACTATCACTTCGACCGTTCCTTTGTGATCTTCAATTTAGGTATGAATGCGAGAGATACAACGCAAAATGTAACATGAACTATGAATTCGATAACCAATGGCTGACACTTCGAAATGCCTTAAAAATTAATAATAGTGTAATTGAAAACCAGATTTCAGGCACAAAGTACACCCCGAGCTTAACAATGCCTGGACAACACACAAAAGAAAACAATTACCCGGTACCCGAGCGGCAGACACTTATACAATATCTGTACAATTTCAGTACACCGATCATTTTTACTTTCCAATCATATTCCCCGAGAACGTCAATAGATATGCCGGTTTGCTTAACAATACCACAATTTTTTTCAGCCACAGTCCGAAACATCAAGAGAGCGTTGTGTATTTTCCCCGAGTGCTGTCGAACCAATAATTACAACAACTACAATATTTGCAATACAGTTGCAATATGTTAGATTGTCTATTTATATTTTTTTTGGTAAATTCAGAATGTAAAATATTTAAAACTGCACATAGTGTTTGGAACTTTGATTATACAAACTTTAAATACTACATGTAACCAAATATTTTGAAGAAAAAACAAACAAAAAACTATAAATTATGTTATCAGCATGGTTGTAGCAAAATAGAGCCCATTTTCTGGAAAAAAATAAATTATACCAGCGTAGCCTAAAATTCACTTTTAACCTGAACACTCTTTGTTAAAATTATCCAAACACACTGTGTGCCTTTAATTATTTTAGAATTATATGTAAGAAAGTAGGCCAGGGCATGGTAGAATCTCACTCTTCCAAGCCTTGGATTGAGAGAATGAATGTCTGTGAATTTTTGTCTTTCTTCCTTTGTCTTTCTTTCTGCTAAATAAAAAATTAAAGAAAAAAAATAAATAAATAAATAAATAAATCCATGACAAAAAATTAAATTAAAAAATTAAAAAAGCAGAATAAGATGTACCTTAAATCATACCTCTTTTAGGGACGGGTACCATAATTTCTCTTGATTAAAAAGTCAGAATTAACTCATTGAAAAACAAAAAATTAAATTAAACAATTAAGGCCAAAAAAAAAAAAGGGTTTTGATTCTCGGGCATAGCCGCGTCTCGAAAAAAGGCCCGCGTTGCAGCGCGTTGAATCATTTTATTACGATTTTCAAATTTGACCACGCTGTCAAATGATAACACGAAAATAGGAAACTAGAAAACAGAAATTAGATATGTTTCAAACACCGAATATGATAGACATACAATGGTGTATGTGTTGGTATTCAAAAACAGACACTAGGCAACGATAACTACCAGGTATATTGTCACCACAAGGTGCCCAAACCCCAAGTTTATTGAGTCAAATGTATTCAAATATTTCGGTATTTTATCAATTCGAAAAGGTAAACGGTAAACGGGAAACAATTCTGTGATTTACCATTTGGGGAACGCAAACCGGAAAGAAATATGGTGCGTATTGGCGATGTGTATGCTGGTTTAATCATCGATCTACACAATATACGTCGATGGTTTAATATTTGAAGTTGTTATGGCTGGCATGTATTGAGGTACATAATACTTATTCAGATACGGCAGAATAAGTCATTCTAGACTTTCTATCAAGATCACTATATCTTTTCGTTTCGATTGTATTCAATTTCCGTATTTCCGTATTTTTATTTGAGTAATTGAACCGGATATTTAGCTCTGTTTGTTGTTATTAAACATGCTTGTTACGAAACACTATTAGAAACGCAAATATTAATTATTATCTTCCCATTAAATGTGACAACAGGTGATAAAACGTTAGTAGACTGGTCCATCTACAACGTTGAGAACGATCTTATTATGGTCATTCTTTATAGTGGAATACATTAGTTTATAAAATTATATCAAAACAATGTTCTCCTTACATTTTCTTAACCTGGGAAATTATAACCCATGCTTTAAACTATGGGCATTATCCCCATAACGAAAATAAATAATAAAAATAAAACCCTCGCTCCCTCATCGATTCTCCAAAAAAATTGCCCGAGAATCAAAACCCTTTTTTTTTTGGCCTAAAAAGGCAGAATTAACTCATTGAATAAAAATAATTTTAAAAATGTCATGTTTCTGACCAACCACGCCAGTGGCGGGCTAACCAGCTAGATTATATATGAGATGTGTATATTTGTCCTTTATAGACTCGAAAACGGCGGGCTCGATTGAGCTCAAACTTCCCATCTAATGGTAAAATCCCACGGGAATCGTCGTCGCGGCGTTTTGGAGAAGCTCTGAGCACTCATTCTCCACCCCAATCATCAAAATCACCGCCCTCGGCACTGCGGGTTTAAGGCAGTCAGGCTCTTTATATATTGACCAAATTTGGCGTTGTTAACCGAGTAACGCTCTTTATTCCCATCGGCGTTGCTAAACGGTCACATATGCGTACGAAACTACGGATGCAAAACGCACCGGAACCGGAATGTATTTATCTGGATTAAAAAGGCAGAATTAACTCATTGAAAAACAACAAATGCGTGTCGTGTGATTCTTATGTCTGTCGTTCCTAGGAACGGGGGTGATACCTCTTTTAGGGGCGGGTACCATAATTTCTCTTGATTAAAAAGGCAGAATTAACTCATTGAAAAACAAAAATGCGTGTTGTGTGATTCTTATGTCTGTCGTTCTTAGGAAGGGGGGGGGGGGGAGAATTTCATCGGGTCAGTTTTTCCGCCCTAGGGACGGGTACCATCATTTCTCTTGATTACGGGTACCATAATTTCTCTTGATTAAAAAGGCAGAATTAACTCATTGAAAAACAAAAAATTAAATTAAAAAATTAAAAAGGCAGAATTAACTCATTGAATAAAAATAATTTTAAAAATGTCATGTTTTTGACCAACCACGCCAGTGGCGGGTTAACCAGCTAGACTTCCGTATATGTGTGTGTCCTTTATAGACTCGAAAACGGCTGCACCGATTGGGCTCAAATTTCCCATCTAAGGGTAATATACCCACGGGAATGGTCGTCGCGGCGTTTTGGAGAAGCTCAGAGAACCCGTTCTCCACTCTCAGTCACAAAAACGGCACTGCGGGGTTAATCGCGTTGATAGTTAAAGAGCGTTCGTATATATATGTGTGTGTCCTTTATAGACTCGAACCGATTGAGCTCAAACTTGCTACCTAAGTGTCATGGACGGGTTAAATTGTGACCCCGACCTGACCTTGACCTTGAAAATGGTCAATTCAAGGTCAAATCGGGTCAAATTAAAAAACAAAAAATTTAATTAAAAAATTAACACATTGAAAAACAAAAAATTTAATTAAAAGATTTATTAATTTTTTTTATTAAAAAAGCCAGTAAATTAAAAAGGCATAATTAACTCATTGAAAAACAAAAAAATTAAATTAAAAAATTAATTAAAAAAATTTATTAAAAAAATAATAAATTGTCATGTTTCTGACGATTGCCGCCAGTGGCGGGCTAAGCTGCTAGTCTTCTCTCCTATATATTTTGATACAATCTGTATTCGAGAGATAACCCACATCCTCCGGACCTCAATGATATGATCGTGAATGAGTATTGATATACCCCACTAAACTTTGACAAACACCAGTAATGGTGTGTAGATAATTTACATATCTCTCTTATATATTTTGATACAATCTATCTAATTTACATATCTCTCTTATATATTTTGATACAATCTATCTGTTTGTCTGTCTGTCATTTATACAAATCTACGATTCTCCACCGATCGAGACCAAACTTCCTATCTAGGGGTAAAATACCACGGACACGGTCGTTGTCGTATTGGCGAGCCCGTGCGGCGCCCGCTTCGCGCATGCGCAGACGAGATCTCGGAAACGGGTTGAGCTATCGACTTGAAATTTGGTTTTTGAATAGCCCGGACAACGTCGGGCTGGGTAGAGCTATCGACTTGAAATTTGGTTTTTGAATAGCCCGGACAACGTCGGGCTCATCGGCTAGTCTCATATATATTTTGAAGACATCTGTCTGTCTGTCTGTTTGTCTGTCTGTCATTAATACAAATCTACGATTCTCGACCGATCGGGACGAAACTTGGTACGTGTGTGTAGTTTGACCAGGCGGTGGTCGTTGTCGTATTGGCGACCCGTGCGACGCCCGTGCAGCGCATGCGCAGACGAGATCTCGGAAACGGGTGGAGCTATCGACTTGAAAATTGGTATGTGAATGTATCTTGCCCCGAATACGAATTTTATCGGGTCGCCGAACCCGTGCGACGCCAGCTTCGCGCATGCGTAGACGAGATCTCGGAAACGGGTGGAGCTATCGACTTGAAATTTGGTATGTGAATGTATCTTGCCCCGGGTACGAATTTTATCGGGTCGCCGAGCCCGTGCGACGCCAGCTTCGCGCATGCGCAGACGAGATCTCGGAAACGGGTGGAGCTATCGACTTGAAATTTGCTATGTGAATGTATCTTGCCCCGGATACGAATTTTATCGGGTCGCCGAGTCCGTGCGACGCAAGCTTCGCGCATGCGCAGACGAGATCTCGGAAACGGGTGGAGCTATCGACTTGAAATTTGGTATGTGAATGTATCTTGCCCCGGATACGAAATTTATCGGGTCGCCGACCCCGTGCGACGCCAGCTTCGCGCATGCGCAGACCAGATCTCGGAAACGGGTGAAGCTATCGACTTGAAATTTGGTTTTTGAATAGCCCGGACAA
This sequence comes from Siphonodentalium dalli, assembly GCA_032622095.1. Taxonomy (NCBI): domain Eukaryota; kingdom Metazoa; phylum Mollusca; class Scaphopoda; order Gadilida; family Siphonodentaliidae; genus Siphonodentalium; species Siphonodentalium dalli. Next base: position 63,094,705 of record CP136068.1, read on the forward strand.
CGTCGGGCTCATCGGCTAGTCTAATATATATTTTGGTACTTCTGTTTGTTTGTTTGTTTGTCTGTTAGCTATGGCCGGGAAAACTGTCGGACGGATTGAGCCCAAACTTCCTAGATGGAATGTCATCGCACCGCTTCTGAGAACGTCAGAGCACTCATTCTCCAATACCCCGCCACCGCAATGGGTAGTTCATGTGTTAATCGCGTTCGTATCCGCAGTGTCGTTGATAAAGAGCGTGAATGTGTCCAGACATGAGCGTGTTGTGTCTGTGTACAGACATGAGCGTGTTGTGTGATTCTGTGTTCGTACTTAAGGGTTCCTGGGAATGGGGGAGATTTTCACCGGGTCAGTTTTTCCGCCCGAGGTGACTTTCACCTTGAAACGGGTACACACAAATGATGTAATATATATTTTGGGACTTCTGTCTGTTTGTTTGTCTGTTAGCTATGGCCGGGAAAATTGCTGGACGGATTTCGACGAAATATCACACCTACGGGAAAATTTTGTCCGGGGAGTGTTTTGGACGGGTAAAATCGTGACTCCGACCTGACCTTGACCTTCAAAATGGTCAATTCAAGGTCAAAGCCCGGACGAAGTCGGGTCACCTGCTAGTTGGATATATGATGGGATATACAGTGGACATGTATATACTCTCCAAGCCACCAATAAATTCATGGGTTGGCACAATCCTGCCATATTCTGAGTGTTGAATAGGTCGGTATACTATACACAGTTATGCATTGGATTAATTACGTTAAGCCATTGTGAATTTTGTCCGCGCTTGCTTTATGGAGTAACTTATGGCCCTTAAACAGACCTCTCACATTTGTCAACAAACAATTGTAGAGTATCTCTGGAATTCATTGAGGTAGCGGAACGGGACAACTTGTCTTCATTTCTATAAAATGGCTGTTGTCAATACATTGACGGCTGCGTGGTGGAGGGGTGTTCAATGTCGTACAAAATAAATTATCTTCGATCGCGACCAAACTTTCATGGAATGCATGGTCTATACATGTCACCCCCAATCGGAATCCTCGGTACTTTCCGTCGATTCATCTGAAATAAGCAAGCCGATTCGACGAGGGTGACGATTGATGTCACCCCGATAACGATGCCGTGAACATATTGTAAATCGGTATACAAATTTACCGAGTTACCGGCCCCTGAATGTTGAACAAATTAATCACCCCCCCCCCCCCCTTGAGATTCGATGGAATTTTCTAAATGTCTGAACCCTCCCGAAGCGAGCTCTCCGTTGGGCAGGTTTATTTATAGCAGAGGATTGCCCTTTGTGGGCGATCCTACAGTATACCGACGTATCCTGGCCAGTGGCCCTGCATTAACATCGCACTGGCGAACGAAGGAGCGATGTTAATGCAGGGCCACTGGCCAGGATACGTCGGTATACTGTAGGATCGCCCACAAAGGGCAATCCTCTGCTATAAATAAACCTGCCCAACGGAGAGCTCGCTTCGGGAGGGTTCAGACATTTAGAAAATTCCATCGAATCTCAAGGGGGGGGGGGGGTGGGGGGGGGAATCGCGAATACAGATAAAACTAGATTGACGAGTGAATGTGATGGGTAGTATCTATGTGCAACTTTAGTGCGATTTTCTATGTTTTTGAGCGAACGAGTATACAATGTGCACGGCCGTTTATTACACTCTTATGACTAATGTGTAGGTTTTCTGCACAAAATATCTAGCCCTGCATGCTACACAATCATTCATTTTTTATCTTAAACATATGTGTGCAGTATGTGTAGTTTCATATACGCACACAAATTGTGTAACAATTTTTACACAAGAAATGGGTAAATTAATACACTTTTATACCCAACTGTGTGCATACAATCAACATATATCCCTTACACATTTTGTGTAGATTCTTACACACAAAGATCGTAGACAAGAAATGAAAGTTCAGTATTCCGACATGTGCGTGAGTATAGTATTAATTATATATGTTAAGACTTTCATGGCGTACAATAGTACGTAGTATTTAGCTTTTTACTGTCAATTTTTTTTAATTCACAACCAGTGTCGTGGCGTATTGCATAATATTATAATCATTACAACAATAATACAAGAGTCTAAGGGCAGTAATCGCCATGATAGTTTTAACAAAAAATCCTCATATATCATTAATAATATACCCACAAGTCGAAACTCTGAACTTACATTCCTTGTCTACGATCTTTGTGGATTGTATTCCGAGAAAAATTCAAACATACGGCCGTTCGTCTGCAGCAGACGATATGAAACTGAAAGTACCGCAATGCACATGCTTTCCATTCTTACACAATTGTGGGTAACAAAATATACACAATATGTGTAGAACGGCCCTTGGTCCATGTACTTACATGTATATGCAACACTACACATCGATGTGTGTATAAATCGGGTTTACACATTTTATATGTATTCGTTTCTGCACATTAGTTATAACAGTGAATACTATCACCGTCATGATCAAGTAATAATATTACCACCAGAAAGAATGCGTGCTTTTATTATACTATGTCTCCATCATGATCGTACGCAATAATTTATTGCCAAAAAACAGAACTGTGTGCGCTGTAATATAAACGGCTGAATTTTAGACATGTTGTCTGTATTTGATTAAACATTCGGACCACGTAGTTGTTGAAAGTTATGTCTCTCAAACAAAAAAAACATTCGAAGAAAAGACCCCTACAAAGTGCTTTATCTCAACAACAAGGGAAGCAAAGTAAGCTAAATGAAACTGGTGAAATTCTCTCGGACAGTAGTTCGGAAACAGGATCAGAATCGGACTCGGAGTCAGACTCGAGCTCAATAGTGATACAACCAAGTGACAGTATGGACACAAATCAAGCACCTAAAGTTGATCTGAAAGGTACAGAACATTTTGGCTTTGACGTGGAGTTGTTGGCCAATGCTATTAAATCTTGTATTATAAATGACATAAAAAACGAAATATCGAAAGTTGTAAAGGAAGCTGTTTCCGGGGTAACAAAAAAATTACAAACAGAAGTTAAAACATTGAAGAAAAGAGTAAGGAGCATTGAAAGTGAAGTTGAAGAACTGAAGGTTGAAAAAGATGAACTCGAACAATATACCAGAACTACGAGTATACGAATATCTGGATTTCCTGAAGAAGATAGTGAATTTTGTAAAGAAACTGTAGTACATGTATGTAAAGAGATCGGCATTGTGATCAAGATTGCTGACATTGATAAGGCTCACAGACTGGGTAAATTAAAACAGAAGAGTAATAGCAATACAGAAAATCTACCTCGCCAAATAATAGCAAAAATTTTCAGTTATGATCTGAAAAGGGATGTCATGATGTCATGTACTAAACTTCGAGCATCAGAAGACGAACATCTTAAAAAGTGTTATATAAATGAGGATCTCACTCAAGCAAAGTTCAAACTACTGAAGGAAGCTTTGAAACTTAAGAAAGCAGGGAACCTTGGCAAATGCCACACTTATGATGGGAAATTATTCGTAAAAACTGTGGGTTCGGAAAAGAGATATCTTATACGAAGACTGACTGACTTCGAACAATTTCTGAAGATAAAGATAGGGAAGGACACCAATATGTCACAGCAAAAGTGAAATTACACATGTTTTGTTGGACTGAATATTAAGTAAACATTGTAAGATAAATATTTGGGCTACTGATATCAGTAAGGGTTTTGTTTTCATGAGGCTGTACATGTATATTATATATATGTTAATATTTGGTGAAAGTAATTGAACCTATATTTATTTAAGCTCACTTAAATAAGGTTCCTGTCTAAGTCTTTGAAAAAAAGAAAAGATTTTTCTTAGAATCTCCATATCTTTGAGCCAGAGTGGTGTATCTGGAGTTAAGGATTAAAGCCGCACCATGTGTTGGAAGTTGTAGAACTGAATATATCACATACTGTAATTTAAGTATCAACTTTACTTGATACATAGACTTTGCTTTTTTCATGTCAACATGTTTATTGTGAGTAATCTGATAAGTTATAAAACTTTTACAGTTAATAATAACTTGTGAGTAATTTGATAAGTTATAAAACTTTTACAGTTAATAATAACTGGGATATTCATTTTAATATTAACATGGATCATGATATCTCTGAAGCCTCATAGAGCCCCCTCATGATATAAACTTGATTCTCACATGTATGTGATATGATCATGTGATGTATATATGTATGATTTTGTTTACTTGTTGTCATTTGGGGACCAGAGCATGTCTCGGGTGGGGGGAATCCCTCCTGTGTCGTGTTTCTCCTGGATAATATTACAATTAAAAATATCTGAAACTATTTCTTTTGAGATAAACTCAACAGTCTACATTTAAGGTGATACTAGTAGTGACCAAAGTGTAAAGTACCCAACATTGGAACTGTTATCATTGTAAACGGTATTAAAAAATATATATATACTAAACTACAAAGACTTTAATTTCAATAATATTTCAATAAACATGCATGTAGCTTAAATCGCCTTTCTAGTAATCCTAACCATAAATGGATTCTGACATCTTATTAGATATTGTCATGTTATGTACATGTATGCATGTGTGATTATGTTTACTTGTTACCAGCGGGGGACACCTCTGGTGCATGTCTCGGGGGAGGTGAATCCCTCTAGGGTCATGTACTCCTGGAGACCCCTCCTGATAACTTGCCTTTGAAAATCCATATTAGTGAGGATCTCACTCAAGCAAAATTCAAACCACTGAAGGAAGCATTGAAACATAAGAAAGCAGGGAACCTTGGCAAATGCCACAATTATGATGGGAAACTGTTTGTAAAAGCTGTGGGTTCGGAAAAGAGATATCTTATATGAAGATTGACTGACTTCGAACAATTTCTGAAGATAAAGATACATGTAGTGAGGGACATATGTGTGTCACAGCAAAAGTGTAATTACACACTTTGGACTGAATATTAAGTAAACATTGTATGATAATAAATGTTTGGGTTACCGATATCAGTAAGGGTTTTTTTCCTACATGAGGCTGTATATTTATATACGTTAATATTTGGTGAAAGTAATTGAACCTATATATAGATATTGATTATTAAAATTTTGCCTATTCAAATAATGTTCCTGCTTACATCTTTGAAGAAAAAAAAACTGAGATTTTTCTTAGAATCTCCATATCTTTGGCACAGAGTGGTGTATCTGGAGTTTTTGATTAAAGCCGCACCATGTGCTGGAAGTTGTTGAACTGAATAATTCACATACTGTAATTTAAGTATCAACTTTACCTGATACATAGACTCTGCTTTTTTCACGTCAACATGTTTATTGTGAGTAATTTGATAAGTTATAAAACTTTTACAGTTAATAATAACTTGGATATTCATTTTAATATTAACACAGATTATGATATCTCTGAAGCCTCCTGTAGCCCCCTCCTGATAACCTGACTCTCACATTTATGTAATATACATGTGTATACATGTATGATGAACTCAACAGTCTATATGTAGTGGACTAAGTGTAAAGTACCTTACCTTGGAGCTGTTATCATTTAAAACTGGTATTTAAAAAATATATATATTAAACTACACTGACTTAATTTCAATAATATTCCAATAAACATGCAAGTAGTTTAAATCGCCTTTCTCGTCATCAGAACCATAAAATTTATATGGATTCTGACTTCTTATTTAATATTGTCATGTTGCGAATGCATGTGTGATTTTGTTTACTTGTTACCAGTGGGGGACTCCTCTAGGTTCTGGTGCATGTCTCAGGGGGAGATGAATCCCTCCTGGGTCATGTACTCCTGGAGATCCCTCCTGATAACTTGCCTTCGGAAATCCTTATTAGTGAGGATCACACTCAAGCAAATTTCAAATTACTGAAGGAAGCATTGAAACCTAAGCAAGCACTTACGATGGGAAATTGTTTGTAAAAGTTGTGGGTTCGGAAAAGAGATATCTTATACGAAGACTGACTGATTTCGAACAATTTCTGAAGATAAAGATAGTGAGGGACATACTAGTATGTCACAGCAAAAGTGAAATTACACATATGTTCCATTGGACTGAATATTAAGTAAACATTGTTTGATAAATATTTGGGTAACCGATACCAGTAAGGGTTTTTTCTTACATGAGGCTGCACATGTATATACGTTAATATTGGGTGAAAGTGATTGAACCAATATTGATTATTAAAATTTACATGTAATTTACATGTAATGTGATAGTGGACAAAGTATAAAGTACCGTGGCTAGCATTGGAACTGTTATCATTCGAAACTGGTATTAAAAATATATATATATTAAACTACACTGACGTTAATTTCAATAATACTCCAATAAACATGCATGTAGTTTAAATTGCCTTTCTCGTCATCGGAACCATAAATGGATTCTGACTTCTTATTTAATGTTGTGTATACATGTGTGATTCTGTTTACTTGGTACCAGTGGGGGACTCCTCTAGTGCATGTCTCAGTGGCGAATCCCTCTTAGATCATGTACTCCTGGAGACCCCTCCTGATAACTTGCCTTTGGAAATCCTTGCTTGTGTATACATGTGTGATTCTGTTTACTGGTTACCAGTGGGGGACTCCTCTAGTGCATGTCTCAGGGGGAGGTGAATCCCTCTTGGGTCATGTACTCCTGGAGACCCCTCCTGATAACTTGCCTTTGGAAATCCTTATTTTAACAGTGAGATATAATCTTGTATCATCTGTTGATATGCATATCTGTATTATGCAACTAAGCGAAGGCACACTATGGGCATTAAAAATATCAAAATATTTTTGGAAATCCTTATTAGTGAGATATAATCATGTATACTCAACTGCCATATAATTAAATATTAAATATGGTTTGAGGAATGTCATGAAGGCACAAGCATATTGTATTAAAACGTCAAAAGTATTTCGTTCGAGATGGTTTTAACATGTAATCAGCTACATGTACAGAGATCTAATATTGGAATTGTTAACATTTAAACAGGAAATCGGTTATATTGTTGTATAAAGAAAACAAGGATATTGTAATTAAATACTAAATACTGTGTTAGGAATGTCATGAAGGCACTGTATATTGTATTAAAACATCATAAGTATATCGTTCGAGATGGTTTTAATATGCCACTGATTACATATATAGAGCTACAGAATAAAATATTAAATATAGTCTGTGATTGCGATGGAGGTACACATACATATCAAAATTTTAATTGCACTTCGTTTGAGATGGACTCAACAGTCTGTAGGTAATATGATAGTGGTTAAAATACAAAGTACTTATAAAACACTGGAACTGTTAACATTTTAAACAGTATGCTATTCATAAAATATCAGCTGTTTATGAAATGCGGTTAAGAATAAATTGGCAGGCATCGTCCCATATTTCATGTAATATTTGCACCAGGGTGCATTATGTTCTGTTTATATTATTTTTTGTATTTTATTATATATGTGATCTTGTTATTGTCTTGTATCATGGAAAGTTACACACATCCAATATCTGCACTTAGAAATCAACAAAAGCGATGCTGCAAACCCATTCTGACCTATCTTAGCTATTCCAGAACTTACCATTACTCACCTAATGGGGATTAACTTAGAAATGTATCGAGCTAGGATAGGTTACTTTGGGGGAGGCAGGATCGTTGGAGGTTTGGATTTTGAAAGTATAATGTTGGTTAAATTGGTATGCTGTTTTGGACATAGAGGTTTCGTGTTGATGTTACTTATGGTAATTATCTGTGTTGATGTGCATCCTCATCCTCATCCAGGACCCATAACTAAAAATATTTCAATTGCATCTTTAAATGTCAGAGGACTTAGAAACTAGCAAATTATGATATTATTTCCATTACGGAAAGTCTCTTAAGTGATAAGGTAACTGATGATTTATTAGATATCCCGGGGTTCCACTCACCTCCCATTCGAATTGACAGAATTGCTAACAAAGGCGGTGGTATTGTTATTTATGTCAAAAAGGAACTTACATATAAACACTTAACAGATTTCGATAAACCTGGTCTAGAAGCAGTGTGGCTAGAAATAAGATATTCAAATAAGATTTTCAATCTAGGTGTGTTTTACCGTCAACCAAATGCATTGAGTAGTTACTGGGATCTCATAGATAGTTCTATATCACTAGCAAGGGAAAATGTTACACGTAAATGCATAATAGTTGGGGATTTTAATGCAGACTTTCTAAAAAAAAAACATCCAAAAATTAAAATGCTAGAAGTATCATGTGGTCTAAAGCAATTTGTAAAAACAGCAACACGTGTTACTGATAAGTCAGCCACCTTAATTGATTTGGTTCTCAGCTCATGCGAAAATATGATAAAAGATTGCTCTGTATCGGCACCTTTCTGTAGTGATCATTGTGCTACATTGGTGACTCTTAAAGAACCTAGTACACACCTTCCTTCTTTTAAAAGACGTATATATGATTACGCACGTATGGATTTTGAAGGTATGAAGCTAGCATTTACTAGTGTAAACTGGGACACTATTTTTCTATCTAAATTTACTGATGTTGCTGAGAAAGTGGTTGCTTATATCACGGAGACAACTGACAGATTTGTTCCAAATAAAGTTGTCACAGTAAAGAGTAATGATAAATCTTGGATCGCATGTGACTTAAAAAGTAAAATGAAAAAACGGGATAGGGCCCACAAATAGCAACAAAAAAAAAAAACGTGGATAGCTGGGGGAACTTCAGGATAGTAAGAAATGAGACAATTGGCGCAATCAGAAAAGCAAAATTAGAATATACCAGAAGTTAGACATATCAGTTTCAACTGGAAATTTCAATAATAAACAATGGTGGAGGTTAGCAAATGATTTCATGAAAAGGACTCAAAATACGCATAGGAATTTTCCACCATTGATTGAATCCAATAATCTAATCAGTGATGCTTCTGATATAGCTAATATTCTAAATAACTATTTTGTTGAACAGGGTGCGTCTATTGATGACTCGCTTCATTTACCAGACTTACACTTTAACAGTAAATGTCTGGAAGAAATTGAAGTAACTGTTGAAGATGTCAATCAGATTTTAAATTCACTTGAAACTGGTAAAGCCTCTGGGCCTGATAACGTGAGTAATAGGGTATTGAAAACTTTTTCTTTTGTATTGGCAGAACCTCTAACTAGATTATTTAATGTTCTTCTTGAAGAATCACATTTCCCACAAATATGGAAGCATGCTAATGTAACTCCTATACATAAGAAGGTTCTGTAAATGACAAAAGTAATTATAGGCCAGTATCTCTGACCAGTACACTTAGTAAAGTGTTTGAGAAGGTGGTGTTTAAATATGTGTATGAATTTACTTCTTCTCACTGCCTGCTAACTGCATATCAGTCAGTTTTACGCCTGGCGATAGTACAATATACCAACTTCTCGACATTGACTACTTCACCCAACAAACTTTAAACGATAGATCATCCGTCAGATTTGTATTCTGTGATATAAGCAAGGCATTTGACAGAGTTTGGCACAAAGGTCTTATACATAAATTAAATGCAATAGGTATCCGAGGTAAATTACTGTCATGGTTTGTTAAATATCTTAATAATAGAACTCAGTCCACAGTAATTAATGGAAAAATTTCTAAGAATAGTACTATACATGCTGGTGTACCACAAGGCTAAGTACTAGGCCCCCTCCTATTTAATATTTACATCAACGATATAGTGTCGGGTATAGAATCTAACATTAGACTTTATGCAGATGATACCTGCTTATTTTTGCCTGTAGACAATGAAGTTATGGCTGCCGAGATTCTAAATAGGGACCTTCTCCGTATTGGAGAATGGGCAAAGAAATGGCAAGTTAATTTTAGCCCTGCCAAAACAAAAACTTTGACAATCGGAGTGGATGGTAACCATGTTAATCCAGTATTGTTCTTATGTGATCAACCAGTACAAGAAGTAGATGAACACAAACACCTGGGTCTCACTTTCAGTAGGAGTGGAAATTGGGACATCCATATTGACACTATTGTCAATAAGGTTGCACCTATGATAAACATATTTAGGAGTTTTAAATATCGCCTATCGAGATCGGCCTTACTGAACATATACAGGTCTTTCATATTACCTCTATTTGATTATGCAGACTCAGTTTGGGGTAATTGCTCTTTGACAAAATGTACTCAGTTGGAAAATTTACACCTTGATGGTCTTCGCACAATATGTGGTGCAGTTAGAGGTATCAGTCATAATCTAATATACACTGAAACTGGTTTTGCTCCCCTAAGTTTAAGACGAGAACGTAGAAAAACCATTATGTTTAAACTTGTGAATAGGCTTTGTCCACAGTATCTCTATCTGAAGATTCCAAGACTTGTCTCTGATACATGTGATTACTCTTTTCGAGTGGATAAATTAATTGAATTCGAATGGAATCTAAAAAGTTTCTATAACTCATTCTTTCCTTCTGGTGTGAGACTGTGGAACAATGTGGACACTGATATACTAAATACAAATTCTCTATCTAAATTAAAATTTGACCTGACTAGATTCAATACAGTGGTGCCCAAAGTCTATTATGAAGGGAGCAGATGTAACCAAATAATACATGCTAAATTGCGCCTAGGCTGTAGTGATCTGAATGCTCATAAGTATGAAAGGTTTCTAATTGATGATCCAAGCTGTAGTTGTGGTTATGCTTATGAGGATCCTGAGCACTACATAGTCTTTTGCCCATTATTTTATAGACAACGTGAATCCTTAGTATTAACATTGAAAGACCTAGATTGTGAAATTTGTATTAAAGATTTTCTTATTGGATCATCCCATGTTGTTCCTAATACAAATTCAACAATATGTAATGCACTTCATATTTACTTTGCATCTACTGAGAGACTGTGATTACATATCAACTGCAGTACACTTTTTCTGCTTAAGTTTAACTTGCAGATTGATACATGTGGATGTGACGTATCATTCAAATTTATATGGTTATTATATCATCACAACTTTATCTGATTATTGAATCATTTTAAACTCTAAACTCTTACTCATTGCCATCAACAGTATTTTCAGGATAACCCTGTCTTATTTAATCCTATTTAGTGACTTCATACTTAATGATTATTAGGAATTTCCATGATACAAGATATATACACCATTAAATTGTCATGTGTCCTTGTTTGTCAACTTTTTGTATTTTTCTGTTTGGACCCAATAAAATAGGCTGTGCCTGAGTTTTGGGTCCAATTTCATTCATGAGTTAATGAATAAAAATGTATTTAAACAAAAGTAGATAGACACACATTATATGGGATGTGCATATTCAGACCATAATGGTCTCCATATTTGGAGGAATAAAACATATCTCTCAAAGCAATAATTTGATTTGCGACAATGCCTTGGTGAGCGAAGTCTATGCAGCGAGGACGCACAGTATCAGACCAAGCAAATTAAATGTTTGTTTTAGTTGGAATGTGTCCACGATGTTAACACATATGCACGGGTGTCAATTAGAATCCCACCATTTGTTATCTGAGATCTAACATCATGTGAGTCAGAAATAGTGTGTTGATTGGTTTTGTACATGCACAACCAAGTGGGACATATCGCAGGATTGAACAGATTTTCATGGAGATATCGCCCTTGATGTCGGGCATTCGTCCAAATAAATACCTCGGCTTCGCCTCGGTGAATTATTTTTCCGAATTCCCGACATATATCCTATACATATATCTTTAATTGTACTATATTAAATTGTGTTGGGGTGGACACCATGCAGGGGCGTGCCTGTTTGGTCTTCATGGGGGTGGGGTGGGGTTCACATTGGAGTTTCCAGCCACACCCACCCCCCTCAACCAGACCAAACTTACAATTTGGAATAATGATATGTTTACTCCCCCTTTTGGCCCAAGATGTGGGCTTTGATTTTTCCCAATAATTTGGTACCCTACTTTTAAAGTCCTAGCTCGTATAGGCTATTCTGAAATGATCAGTACTGAGTTTTGACTGGCCACCAGCATGCATGTCAGGAGAGGAACAGAGTATCCACTGGGAAGACTATCATTCGGCCCAGTGTGAGAAAATTTGAAGTCTAAAAATTGCGCGAAATATGAACATGGAAATTGCTAAATCCTAGCATCTAAACTGAACTGGCCTCAAGTTTGAAAGTTGGAAAGTTGGAAAGTTCCCACCTGACACCCCCCCCCCCCCCCCACTCTAAGGCTGGAACATTTCCAACTGATGGCCATTTCAGTCCACTGCATGTTCATATGAGAGGTCCTTTTTTCAAACAATACTCAATGTCAAATATGTCGTTTTAGAATATTTTTTCTACATTCTGTCAAATTTTGAACTATATAGGGTTCGACAAATACTTGTAAAATTCCATGCGAAAGGACCAAGTCGAATGAAGTTTAGAATAGCCTATCATCCAGGCATTTGAGGGAAGAGTTGGAAAGAATCAAAGCCATCTGTCGTGGAGTAGATATACACACATTATATGGGATGTGCATATTCGTCCTGTATTCACCATACATTTCTTAATATTCACCATTATTCACGACCATTTTATGTTTCAAACACGGTAAGTATACAATGGTCCATAACACTCAAATGAATAATATTCTTGGTGAGCGAAGTCTATGCTGCGAGGACGCACAGTATCAGGCCAAGCAAATTAAATGTTTGTTGTAGTTGGAATGTGTCCATGATGTTAACACATATGCACGGGTGTCAATTAGACTTCCACCATTTGTTATCTGAGATCTAACATCATGTGAGTCAGAAATAGTGTGTTGATTGGTTTTGTACATGCACAGCCAAGTAGGACATATCGCAGGATTGAACATATTTCATGGAGCTGGGGGGGGGGCGGGTCGTGGGGGTGTCGATTGACACATCTTTGATGACGATTTCAATTCCAAATCTCCGGATTACTATTTGAAATGGCAACTGAATTTGCGTACAAATCTGTATTTGTCTGACAGACTCGGAACTTGTCTAATGGTCATGTTCACTTTTTCCTTAAAATTTGTATTGACTTTTAGTTAAATATATCATACATTGTAATATCATTGACAAATTTCTAATTAAAATTATAGGGAAAATGTTAAATTTCGCCTTGTTATTCTTTAAATACTGTGGTTTAAGTCAGATATCGCCCTTGATGTCGGGCGTTCGTCCAAATAACAACCTCGGCAAATTATTTTTCCGAATGCCCGACAGCTCGGGCAATATCCTATACATAAGTTCACATTTATGTAATGTTAAAATTAAAATCTTTCTTACGTTTGCTGAAAATTTGTACTAAAAGTGTCATAATTTGGAAAAAAATACAACCATAGCGGATGATTGACAAGATATATATATATACAACAATTGGAAAGCTTGATGTATACCAGTTGTATACTTGCAGCACAAATAGAATTTTTCAGATATTGTTTGGTTCCAAATGCAGTTGCAAATTCCTAGTTGGACATACCCAAACAGAGATTACATTTCCACATCAATATTTAAATATAACATGTTGATTGCCAAGCAGAATAAAGTTCGTATATGAACATAGAAACCTTAGATGAAACAGATCGTCATGTATGATAAGTTTGACTAACCAACCCCCACCCCACAGTCATATTATAGAAATAATTCATCGGTCTATCTCTGAATTAAATCAAGGTAAACCAAAAGAAAGTTATCCGAATAATAGAATGTGAAGAACGATAATTATGGGTTTCAAGATGTAATCGCGTTTACTTTAAAATAACGATTAAAACGCACCAAACATGAAACATAAAATGGACGGGCAAAACAGAAAACTAAGAGAAAACAAGAATTCCAGTAGAAGAATGCTAAGTTGATAACCCGAAAAGGGATGCAGGACAGTTTGCAAAATGGATCGGGGGTGCAATTAAAACTTCGAAACCCATTTAACCACGTCCCTTCTTTGACCAAATGGGGGTTCATGAAATTCAAGCTAGTAATCGCTCAACAAATAACGATTGAATATGAAATCATATAAGAAAAAAGGCTGAAATAAATAAAAATGAAAAACGTTATCTCACATGCATACTGTGACACGATAGCATGACTCTCTTAACTTGCGGGTCTGGATTCTGAATGGGGAAGCCAGTCCATAAGTATGAGGTGACGAACAATAGGGTACTTTTTCGTGATTAATGATAACTGGCATTCAGCCCGAGCTGAAATGTGACGACTGCAGCTTGTGTTAAGATATCACACGCACAGTAATGTGGCCAACCGCTCGCTGTCAGGTCAGCGATGTATATAGGCCAAACCAATAACATGATTGGATTGTAGGTTTTAATGGCCGTTCAACAAAGCGGCACATTGGCCAACATGAACATTCAGCTTATACATTAATACACATTCGAAAGACCACTGTGTTGGTGTAAACAATATTTATTCCCAACACAAAACAAGACAAGAAAACCATAGTCAGAAATGGTAACGCCACCAAGATTATAGTATTACATATAAATAGAAATTATAAAAAATACATAAAATATTTTGATAACAATTGCGTTTAAACAAGTAATCCTTCAAATTATTACTAACAAAGCAAGTAAATGACTGTGGGGTCACTCAACAGATTATACAGACTTGGACTTAGTATACTGTAAATACTGGGACTGTATATTTTTAAATTTTAGTCTAAAATTTAAATGAAATAATTAAAAGATAAAATTTAGCAAGTAGTAAAAGTTAATTTTCTCATTTAATTTTTTTTTTTGGTTAAATAAAGGAATAATTTAAATGTAAAATTTGGTTTAAACAAAAATGATTGACCGTGGCTCTTCCAATAATTGCGCGACTGACCTGGTCAATTGTTCTTAAGAAGTTGTTTTGAGAATTACTATGGAGGGAAATAGTTATGGCTGTGGCTTCGCAAGTAATTGACTTGGTGACGTGATGTTAACAAATCTGAACTCCAGTAAACCAAGGACGCTCCATACCAAATATAAGGTAAATAAATAATTCTTTAGAAGTTGTTTTAATATTTACTATGGAGGGGAAGAATTGTGGTGCTGGCTTCGCAACTATTTGACCCCATTGTAACAAATATAAATATTAGTCACTCAGGCAATAGATGTATCTATTCTGTATATTAAGTTATTGGGTCTTACGTGTCTTGAGATGTCTAAATATGTTTTGATGGACAGATCGCGCAAGCGCAAGGGACCCCCGTCAATCTTATCTGTTGCGATTCCAATTGTTTACTTATTAAATATACACATATACTTAAGAAACAGTCGCGCGCGAAGCGCGCTTGCGTAGGTCGGTTTTTGGATCCCAGTTAATGAAAATATCATTGAAATAATCGGTTTCCCCCCAATAAACATCCATATATTCAATATACATGTTTTTGGAGCAGAATTAGGTAGACCATATTGAACGCCATAATTCTGCTGTGGTCAATTACTTTGGACATTACTGTATGTAGATGGAGTTATCATTAGACCTCACATCCTTATATGGGATACAGTAATGCCCAAAGTAATTGACCACTTAACCACAGCAGAATTATGGGTAATTTTTCAGGATTTAAATCCGGAAAAATTACCCACAATTCTGCTGTGGTTAAGTGGTCAATTACTTTGGACATTACTGTATGTGGATGGAGTTATCATTAGACCTCACATCCTTATATGGGCTACAGTAATGCCTAAAGTAATTGACCAATTAACCACAGCAGAATTATGGGTAATTTTTCAGGATTTATAATCTTGAAAAATTACCCATAATTCTGCTGTGGTTAAGTGATCAATTATTTTGGACATTACTGTATGTAGATGGAGTTAAACCTCACATCAGTTTGTTGGGGATTTGGACCTTGACTTGGGACCTTTGGTTTTTAACGCAACAAATGCGAGTACACCTTATACACAAATTTCTGATGTAGCCAGAGTTTTTCTTGGATAATATGAGTTTGAAGCCTGCTTACATTTCAATGTTGTCAGTTTTGTATTGTCTGCAGCAGCTAGAACTCGGCGCGTTGAAGCAAAAGTTATAAAAGAAAAATGTGTACGTAACGAGACTATAATACAAATAAAAAAATAAATTGAGGGAGGGGTGGGCATTACAGGGAACTAAGGGTTGAACCGATATAAATCTGTAGAGCGATAACGACCAATGTTGACATATTATGCATCTCAACTCTACTGTTGCAACAAGGTTATAAAATAGGGGGGGTGTCAGAATCTTAGTCATCTCTATATAGTGCCAGAATAGTCATTTATGGACTTCTATAGTGGTACAATACAAATTAGAATCAAATGATAAAAATATGTATGTAACACAACTATACCGATGAAAATAAAAATAATAATTTAGGCCGGGATAAGATGTTGGGTTGGTTATATGGACTCGGAGAAAAAGGGGTTCGTACCGATGAACTGACATAAATTAGTGGAGCGATGTAATATGTAATGCATCGCAACTGTACTAAAGCAGCAATGATATAAAATTGGGGGTGGGGGAGTCGGAAATGATCTCTATCTCTATAGATGGCATCAGAATTATATAGAAAGTAATAGCAATTGATATACGTATACTATAGTAATACCATAGACATAAGTACAAGTATCACGCAATAAAATATTTCGTAACGTGACTATAGCGATGAAAAAAATAAATAAATTGGACTGGGATTAGAGATTGGGTTGGTTATATGTGAATAATTCGATATGGAATTCATACCGATGAAATGATACAAATTAGTGGAGCGATAAAGACCAATGTTGACCCTTAGTCAGGCTACGCGGGGGAAATAGGGGTTGATACGATAGACCGAAATAAATTTGTCGAGTGATAATGACCAATGTTGACGTATAAAGTAACGCGACTGTACTGTTGCACAATTATCATGTAGAACCAGTCAAATATGGACTCTGGTGCCAATATGGAACAGCTCAGAAAACATTTGAAGGGCCCTAAAATTTATTTAACATGGGATCTGCCATACAAATCGATTTATGTTGATAAATCTCTTATTTTTCTAAATTTTAAGCTGAGACTTGGTGTGTCTGAGTGGGATACGTATATATTCCTAAAATGATAGGATACAGCACATAATTATGTTTTAGGTGGAGAAATTAATTTTTTTCGATGATAAAATTTAACATGGGATCTGCCATACAAATCGATGCTAAGATGTATTTAGATAGAATTATCAAAAGAATTTGCCCGATTAGGGTGCATTTTAAAAGAATCGAGTGGAGAAATCTTGGTGACATTTTCATAAAACACGCCGATAATTCCAGAAGATAAAAGATGGCGGTTATCACAATAGAACAGGCATAATATTACCCATAATTCACCTCACTACACCAGGGGGCTTACCCATAATTCACCTCACTATACCAGGAGGCTCCCAATGGGTTATATATTATTTTCAGGCTATCAGATTATTTATATTTTCAACAACATATTATTACACCGGTGACTTTAAGATTACAATTTCAGCCTGTCCTGACTATCGATACGATTGAGTCATATTTTCAAAAACATATTATACACCGGTGGCGTTAACTTTACAATTTCAGCATCTATGTGATTCTATCGGTACGATTTGAGTAAGGTACAAAAAAAAATCTTCGCCCACTCGACCACAGAATTGGAGACTACCACTGAATATGAAAACAGCCACACTAGAAACACCACATGGTGGCGTAATGAATATTTTACAAAAATGCTAATGGATGAGTATGGGTGATTGGAAAGGGATGAGACAACAAGCCTATTGTGACTTTTTTGTAAGTCCTCTCCCAGATCGCTTAAAATTTCCGAACTACATAAGGCCGTTTGGGCGTGTCAGACGGGAATTTTTCTGGTTTGTACTTTAAATAACTTATTGGTGATTTTGACATAGATCGCACTCAACAACATATAGCAAGATATAAGATAAGAACTGGAGTGGGTGTAATTAGGGAATTAAAATTAACAAATGGGGCGAAAGGAGAGTAGTTAGGTTTAAGAAAGGTCAGACAGATATGATGGTCAATGGGGGCGGGGTAGTTTAACATTCGGCTGTAGAATTATATGTCAAGTGTGTATAACTTGGCGTACAGAGACTACATGAGTTAGCTGGGCAGTCAGGCTTTCTGAATTATGACGTTATGTATGACTTTATATATATGACCCAATGGCAGAGGACATGTGACATAGTATTACGTTTAGAATCGTTTTGTACTAATTATGTATCTTTGTGCGGCCTCGAAAATACTATGATTTTCCCTAATGGAACTTTCGGATGAACCCCCGAGTAGGGTTCTTTCTGATAATATTATGTTTGGTAGAGATGATAGCAATTCCAATCTTGAGGCCTGGTATAAATGGCATTCTAACAGGTAATGATGGGCTATTTCAACAGCACCGCATGTACACTATGGGTAGGGCCTAACAAAATTGGTCATGAGGTCGAAGTTCAAAGTACTACATTTCAGTCTCAATCGTGTGTGGTATACTTGGGATTTGCGACTATGGCAATGATAGTAGTATGGATGTGTGTATATACGATCGTCAGAAAGTGACTCTTTAAACTTGTCCAGGTTGGTACAATTGTTTACACACTCTGGCAGTCTATTCCAATCGCTTATTGTAGAGGGTAAAAATGTATCTTTATAAATATCCTTTGTGGCGTCCAATGGTAGTCGTATTGCATGATGTCTAAGATTATAACCGGTTTGGTTTTCAGAGTGACAAATATAATTTCGTAGGTACACGGGTGCTGTACTATTAACTATTTTGTGGAATTGTATAAGCTTTTGTTTTCCTCCTTGATGCCAGGGTCTCCCAACCAGTATCTAATAGTAGACTCTCTTTACTGGCGCTGTTCGTCGCGCCAGTAACGATCCTTGCCATTTCAAATTGTATTTTCTCTATATCATTACTGAGATAATCAGGACAGTTATCCCATACTGGTGATGCATATTCAAGCACTGGTCTTACATCGGCAAAGTATATTCTTTCCAGTGTTTTACGGTTCAATGTAAATCTAACCCGTTTCCATGCCTTTTCGATCGTGATTCGGATGTGTGTGCACCACGTACCTCGGTTATTGAAGATCAGTCCGAGGTGTTTATGAAAAGGAACTTCGATTAAGGTGGTAGTTCCCATAGCTAGTGGGGGTGGTGGCCGTCTGTATCATTTCTTGCAATTAACATTGATTCGGTTTTTAGTGGATTGAACTCGACAAGCCATTGTTTTGACCATTGATTGAGCGTATATAGGCCATCATTTAGTACATTAGCGGCTAGCGCAGGACTTTCAACGGTCAGGTATATTGAGGTATCATCGGCAAAGAGGCGGATGTTACTTGTTATGTTTACTGCAATATCGTTTATGTAGACCAAAAATAAAAGAGGGCCAAGCACTAATCCCTGGGGTACAGCGGCGGTTACTTGTTGCCATTCGGAAAAACTTCCTTCAATCCCTATACTCTCTGCTTCCTGTTAGCAAGGTATGATTTGATGAGGTTAAGCAAATTCCCAGATACTCCGACTTTTTCGAGTTTATGGATTAGTCCTAGGTGCCAGACGTTATCGAATGCTTTGCCGATATCACAAAATATGCATCGGACAACTTTACCCTCGTTTAAAGAAATGCCTATGTAATCGTATATGTCTGTTAGCTTCATAAACCCTGATTGATAATTAGATAAGATATTGTTTTCTTTAAGAAATTCCGAGAGATATTTGTGAATGCACTTCTCGAATACTTTTGATACACAGCTCAAGAGAGAGAGACTGGGCGGTAGTTGTTCACAAGACTGGTATCACCAGTTTTAAATATCGGCGTGACATGTGATATTTTCCATTCTGTGGATAATAGCTATTCTTGATAAAAGAAATGAAATAAAATGATAATGGTTCACACAATGATGCACAATTCTTCAGGACTTACACAGTCTGGTCCGCTGGAATTTGCAACCTCGAGGCCCCTCAGTGCGGTATACACGTCGACAGATGTAAGTTTTATTAAAGATATTTGTGGACGGTCAGGGTCAAGTACGGATTGGGGTAGGCTCTTCCCAGTATCAGCAACTGGCGAAATAGTAGAGTGTCCGATAGTACATGTACATCAATAGGTGCGTACGCGACTACGTCAAACTGGGGACGTCGACCTGATTTTATGCCTTGCACTGGGGACCTAAAAAAAAATGGGGACCTAAATGAGGTCCCCATTTTTTTGCCCACTTTGAAATACACAAATGGGGACCTTGAACAAGAAAAAACTAAAATTAAAAAAGTCCCCAGTTTATGATTTCAGTCAGACACCTTCAGACTCCATCCTCACGCTGGGAGTGTGTCTCGCTAGCACAGTTCGCATTCACACACGTGTCAAGTTACTACGCATGCGCATAGGGCCTACATGTCAAATGACTGCGCATGCGCACCTAGATGCCTATGATGATACGTCACGACGATTTCTCAATGTTGTCTTGGCGCGCTCGGTGAATTTTCGGATATTTATCATATTAGGATGCCATTTCGGTAAGTTTTGTTACTTTTATACATTTAATTAGCCTGACTGAATTTAGACTAGAGTCGAATGTGTCCATTAATATAATTTTCAATAAGCGTTTAGGTCTATAGATTAGATATTTAAACCCCCGATGTGTTAAAATTAAAATTCGAGGTGTTGGCATTTCGATCTTGTGGCCAAAAATTTATAACTCAGAAAAGATAGAAAATTCTCTTTTTATGCTTTCTTAAATTTCTGATTGCGAACATATGTAGGCCTACAGCGGGTCGTGTAAATCGACGACCTTAAAGTTAAAAGAACGTGGAGGAAATGTTAATGTATCGCCCTGATTTCCGTTCGCAACTTCGCAATTAGTTGATATTTTAAATAACATCACCATGTCAAACTGGGGACTTCGATGTGATATTAATTATACTCTACACTAACACTGGGGACCTCAACAAACTGCATGCAGAGTTGCAGCCCCACATCATGGGCCGCCCGAATGATTAATTATCCAGGCATTTTTTTATATTCCGGTTACGTTTCGTAACCGTAAAAAAGAAAATCAGTAAATTTTCCCTGACATATATTCACTGCCGAAGATGCGATGGAATTCGAAAAACTCTTGGATTTTTTTTAATCGCGATTATTTCTTCTTTCTGTTGTGGTTGTGTGCAGCTAATGGGTGTCTCATTTAATTTAGAACAATACTAGGTCAGTAGGTGTGTACACTCGAGTATTTATGCAATAAATTGAATAATAAATTCTGCTACAGAATTAAGTCCTTTCTGAAGTTTCTCAGTTTCTGTAGGTGTAGCCTAGTACTAGGCTACCAACTTCTTCTTCCTTGAAAAGCCACGGGGTGCATCCTGGTCATCGGGCCATAGGAGGTCATCGGGCCATCGAAATTATAAGTTGCAAATCGATAGTGGATAGACGAAGATAGCGCAATTTTCAGACCAATATTAGTCATTTACCTTTCGGCTTGCTTTACGGAGTCATGCATCAACGCTATTTATAGATACATAACATCACACTGAGCACATGTCGCACAGCACAGATTAATGCTGATGTATGGATGTGTCGATGATATAACTGATATAACGTTTGGCAAACAAATTCCTAGCTATAAAACACAGAGGCGGCCAGGCCTATGGAGCGAAATCTGATGCTCCCAGATAAATATCAGATTTTAAAACAGGAGCGTCAGGCAAAATCGGACTAGGTATAAATATATATTATTTAAATATGCATATTATGACCTTGGCAGTGTCACTACTTCCTTGTTTTATGTCAACACAAGGCTTCATTTAAGCAATGACCTTTCACAAAATCAAAGCATCTACACAACGTGATCTTTTGACTAAATGTAGTAACTTATCGTCGGCTTAGTGCTATCTTGTTCTAAGTCGGTAATCTGCATTTCTTGGTAAACGCGATTTGAAGTTTTGACTGCCTGGTTTGGGTATAAGGGCGCGCACCGTTGGTTCCATAATGTGGTGTTGTTGGGTCCGTGGTATTGAAAAGGTAATGTGTGCACAATTCCATGCGATATATGTCAGTAGTCTGCATAATATATTCCACAAAATGTGTTTGGAGATAGAACAATTTGCGACCGATTTCATCTACATTTAGTTGTTCGCGTTAATGCTATAATGTCCTATAAGCTGCCGACCAATCGAATTGTCTTATTCCACAAATGCACCCAATCGTTTTGCAACGTTTGCGTACACATCTCTGTTTTATTATAGCGATTATAAATGATCGAATATGTCGACATTCACGTCTCTGTATATTATTTATTTCTAAACGATTATACATTACATACATATGTGCAATAGTATTAGAGCAATGAAGCCGTCAATTTAGAGCCATACCGGTATATATACAGCACTATACATGAACTTAGAACATTATAGAATTAACGGTGTAAACTTGTGCTATATTTAGCTACTAAGTGCAGTTGTTTTGTGTATGGTCATTCGCTGTGTAGTTGTCACATGGTAGCGCTCGCCCTTATCAATGGCTAAAATGACATAGGACATTATAGCATTACCGAAATGTGGGTTTTCGGTCTTGGAACAAGATTGCATGGCATCTCATTCAAATTTGGTGCACAATATTGCACCATGTCAAGTGTGCATAAGATGGCTAATCATATGACGACTCGACGAGTACCAATAACTCATTTTGCCGCCATTATGGACTTAGAAGTTAGAACAAGATTGCACTGAGCCGACGTTATGTGAAGATAATGCGCATAATAAAAGATGTATGTACAACATTAATTGTCAAAAATAGGTACGATACAGATATCTGAGCTATGCTACAGTTTGCAGAGCATTGGGATATTAATCGACAGAGGAAAGATATCAAGTTTTCATAACGCCCACATTGCACGTCACCCACAGACTTTTCATGAATTCTTCAATATTTCAAGGGTCGACTTAAAAAAAACCCCACTTTTTCTCTGATTTCTTTTAAAAGGGGTGGCTTTCTTCAATGTTGACAATATATAATGGTCTACATCAAGGTTAAACCGTTTATAAAACTCATTTTGGCCAAAACTCTGTTATTTGAAGAAGTTCTCTAGCCACAAACTGACATTACACCTTTTATTAATAAGTTTCTTCGGTTTTCATTTCAAAGTTGTATTCTTTATTTGTTTGAAATGGTTACCTCGACTGGATTTTCAGGAAAGTCGATCCTGAAATCTGCCAGTCGACAAGTCGAGAAAACTCAATAAGATGCTTGGGATTCATAGTTTCATACAAAACATTGCATTGTGCACCTTTAAGAGATTGTGTATTTCAAGTATGTCAATGTATAATTTAGTTGATTGTGTAATACTTTGTATTAGTGCCCTGCGAATTGGTAATTCCATCCTCGAATCTCGAATCGAATCGGCTGCCCGATGTCTACATCGATATCGAATACGAATCGGGACAAAAAGTAAAAGTCGGGACAAAATCCGGAAAATGACAAACTTATTATCGTATTCACGTATATTTGGATGCCAATTTCGGACTTATTATCCATTATTATCTATTCTGTTTGTTTTATTTCAACGTATTGAACGTAACCAACCATATAGGCCTATCAATGCAATATTAATATATGTGCAAATCTCCCGACAAAATCGCATGTTACCCGATTAGAAAAATACCCAACACGGGCCGACAGCCGATTCTATGTCGATCCCGATTCAGCCAGATCGCCGATGTCGACATCGATTCGAAGCTTCGCAGGGCCCTACTTTGTATGAATAATTTGATTCTTCCGCTTTTTAGATTATCTTGACAAAGTCAAGCTAAGCTATTGTCATCGGTCGAGCGGAAGTCTGTCAGTCTGAGTCTGTCAACAATTTGTTCTGTTCAGGCTACCGGCTGCATTTCTCATCCAATCATCACCAAATTTTGTATTTACATGTATGTTCATCTCAATGCCTAAGTGATCAGCGTCCCCTTTTGGTTCCGTTCCAAAATGGCCGCCATTGAGCCATCTTTGGTTTCCTGTTCTTTGTATCACTATATTTGTTTTGTTCAGGTTGCATGCCAGATTTCTCATCCTATCATCACCAAATTTTGTATATTTGTTCATCTCAATGCCTAGGTGAGAACGTTTATTGACATTTGACATGTCTAACTTCATGCTGTATTCATTTATCGGAATGGTGTGTGCGTCATTTAGAACGAAATAACATCGTTTGCAGACGATAATTTACATCGGCCAATCACGGTATATTCCGCCGTTGCTGTATGTGTGTGTTGGAGACGGAACATAACGATATCTCCCGGTATAAAACGGGACCATATTTGGGACTAGATCGATTGAGCGTTGACCAGGACCTGGTAGAGAAACTCTGTGAGCGGTAGTATTCTAGTCATGTTGCACTAGTGATAGGCCTACCTGATACTTTGAAATTTAGCTACAACTCCCCTAGCCCGGGGTCAGGCTGTGATTACTCGCCTAGCCACCGATCAGATTCAGAGATACCTCGGATCTACCCCTCCCCCAAAGCAGATTTTGTCCCCTGAAACATGACAGAAAACTGAATTTTGTATTAAACCGCCGAAATTGTGTTAAGTGATAGGCTAAGTGATATAAATTAAATTATAATATAATAATAAAGTGATAAAAAAATCATTTATTGCCTAGTCACAACTGTTACTGTCTGATCACGTGATCTGCCTGTTTAGGGTGTCTTCAGGCGGACATGATTTGATCGCAACCTCTCGCAAAAGTAGGCCCATTTATTAAATATGATTTATAATTTATATTTGGATTTTTTATACCGTAGTCCTAGTTCGAAACGTACCGAAGACGAGTTATATAGATTTCGGTAGAGAAACTTTGTGAGCGGTAGTATTCTAGTCATGTTGCACTACCGTTGTCCATACTACTATAGTATAGGCCTATCTACGTTCAGCTTTAGTTGATACAAATACTCCATTTTTATGTGCACCCACCCTAGTGGGTCCACGTAATGTCGGCATCTGAGTTGGTGATATGTCGTGTGTCACGGCGTCCGTCCGTCTGTCTGTCCGTCTGTACGAAAGACGATAACTTTTGAACCGTTTGAGATATGAACTGTATATTTGGTATGTGGTTAGGTCTCGTCCATAGGCTGGTCAAGTTCGAATATGAGCGCTGTGCGATATGACTTTGACCTTGAAATCTGGTCATGGGTTCTTTCACGTTAAAGGTTGACAAAATTAATTTTTCGGATATGAGGGAAAATGATGCATTTGTCATTATGTTTGGAGTGTCTGAATAATATTTATATAGTGCTGACACACAGCCCAAACTGCAGACCAAATTTCACTACTACATTTGAAAAAATAACAAAATTATAGGGCGATGGGTACCAATTTTGGCTTATTTTGAGTGGCCAACCATTGCTGTGATGATTTAGTTTTCCTTATATTTATTTGTATTTATGGGTTTGCCAAAAATGTCCTCATTTAACCTTTAGCTTATGTCTGGTTGATCTTGTGGTGAAAATTTCAAGTGATATCATGCATTCAGATTGAAGATATTTGAATTTAAAGGTTATAGGAGAATTTCCGTTAAATGATTTATAACATGTTAATCTAAAATTAAGCTTTTCATAAACACAATTTACAATAACCATGAATCAGGAATATAGTTCATTTGGACAGTGCATGGTATAGAAGATTACAGGTAAATATCTTTTTCTGTGCATTAGTCTATTTAAATTATATTCAATTCTTCAAAATATGTGCACAGAAATTCCGTTAAAATCTGTCCTCTCCGAGAATCTTTGTCAACTGCTAATACTAATGAAATGAGAAAATCATTTTGTATTGTGGGTAAACTCTCACTGGTACTGAGATCGCATAAACTTTAATTGGTGGGCTGAACCATCCCAATTTGGTACAGCAGCTAATTAAATGTTAAAAAAAATGTCCTCTCCGAGAATTCAAGCATGAAACCCAGAAATTTTCTGGAAGACATTGGTTATATTAAACTATAATCATTCTGTTAATGAGAATGGGGTGTAGGAATAATGTAATACGTTAAAATACAGTATATGTAACATACTGTGCCCAGTTTCAGCTACTAATGTGTTATTTCATTTATTTCCAATGAGGCAATTCATGTCTGCTCAACTGCCATTGTCTGAACAAATTGTCATTCTGAAGAAAATCTTGATTATTGATAATCATGTCAGTGATAACAAGTGGTTTGATGGAAGTGTTGTTCATAAAACATGTGTTTCTCAATATTTAAATATAATTGTCTTGAATTATCGGAGAGGACACATTTTTTAACATTTACATAGTATCTGCACTTACTTGCAACCTTAAAGGAATAATCAATGTGTTATTTATGTTATTTTTCTCAGAGAAAACGAAAACAAGACTAAGACATACAAAACTGAAATTAAAGTTGTCTTCTCCGAAAATACTATACATTGTTACATTTATACTGGATGAATTTAGCATTGTAAACAATGTATATATAGTATAGAAGTGATATTTAGTACGAGTACATGTATTAAAATAATCGTATTTATACAAATCGCTGATTATTAATGAGAGGCCGATCACAATTGGCAAATGTTTAACCCATCCCTCGGCGATAGTAAATAGCCTTGATCAGAATCATAATCTAGAGTTTTGATGTTGAATTATTGATAATTATATACACTGTTGTGTACTAAATTAGTACAGACGAATGTACATACTAACACAAATTCTCAAATTATTGGAATTTATGGCTCCTAGTGCCAATTTTGCACTAGTAGTTCACTTTGACATTGATAGGCATATACATGTAATAACATTGGAATACCCAAGGACCCATAACCTGAGATAAATTAAACAGTTCATACCCTGGTGGTCAGTATACAGTAGCTCTCAAAAAAATAGTTTAGACCATACAAAGTATTATCAATATAGTGTTTATACAGCCATAATATGATGAGGATACTGCCCCTATGACCCCTCGAAACAGATTACCACAGTTCATATAAAAGACAATATATAGCCATCAATAGAATGATTTCACACATTAAAATGTTTTACAAGTAGCTTGGACAATAAAATCAATAATATTCAATGTTAATCTTCTAGGCGCTTGGTGGTTCTAAAATTCAATCAACCATGACAGTATGAACAAATTGAAAACTATGGTTTATCATTCATGGCAATAATCCACACCAAGTATTAACAACATAATCTGCCTTCTTGGACTGATTATAAAGATTTCTGAAGTACTTATTTTATTTAGAGTTACCCGACGCTTTTGTTGCCTCCTGTCTAGGACCCCCTGAAGCCCCTGACATGATAAACTGAAGATAGCCCTTTTCTAAACGTTATATAGCTCTCAATAGATTTGTTTTATACATAAAAAGGCATTGGTTTCTGTTCTCGACATGAAATGCATGACCACCCAATAGACCTCAATGTTAATCTTCTCACCCATCGGTGTCCCCTACAATTCACTCAACCATGAACCATAAACAAATTATAAACTATGTCTTATGGCAATGCTCCATACCAAGTATTATGTAAATCCGCCCAGTGAGACTGCAAAAGAGTTTTTAATTATTTAAAATATTGGCTGTGCTACTAAATGGGGTTCTCTCTGTCTGCTCATTTGCTGAAAACATCCCTACAAATGAAAAATGGACTATTCCAATTTATACTTTGGAACTGAATGGGAGAGTCCAATCAGTCACGAATGGGGTAAAAATTATAATAGGGCTAACATATGACAGCCACATGTAAAAATAACTCTATTTCAATAATTCACATGTCTGCAGGTGTCTCTTGTCTCTTATATTCACAGTAAAGCCTGTATTAATCAGGAAACCTCAAAGATGGATAATTCTAAGTCGAAAAAGTGCCATAACTCCAGTAAAAAAAATCGGAGCAAACCCATATTCGAACTTGATCTGTATTTTTGGCTGAGAAACTCACATATAAAATTTGGTTCTGATAGGATAAAAAATGTATGAGTCATCGCATCATGCATAGATTCTAAGTCGAAAAAGGGCCATAATCCCATAAAAAAATTGGATCAAACCCATATTCGAACTTGATCTGTATTTTGGGCTGAGAAACTCATATGCAAAATTCGGTTCCGATCGGATAGAAAATGTTTGAGTTATCACACCATGTGTAAAGTATCTACTGATGAACAGACAGACGGATGGATGAACAGACAGACGGATGGATGAACAGACAGACGGATGGACGAACGACGAGTGGTAAAACCTGACGTCGACACTATGTGTACCATAATATGGTACATGTATGGGCACACATAACAACCGGTTAAGGGATAACCGACTTTGCCCCAACTTATCATTTGTCGAGCCATGTTTCCAATTGTCTCAATATGTTTATCTTCACATTTCTCAGTTTGACAGGTCTATTCAAGTTCTCTAAAATATATTTCTATGATCGAGTTACAAGACTCTGATGTCTACAAGTGAATGAATGTTAAAAAAGGGTGTCCTCTCCGAGAAAAAGTCTGGAAATTGGCGATTTTTAATAATGCTCCTGTCGAGTAAATTTTTGTCCGATTTCGAAAATGTTTTCATATGACAATCATTGAAGCATGCACTTCAAATTGAGAAGTAAAATCTTTACACAACTAAAGCATCTTTCAATTATCAGAGAATAACCATTAGGGAATATGAATATGAAGAGTTCATAATTTACATATAAATCAAAAAAAATATCAAAATTGAAAGATTTTTTCGATAATTTTGACATATATGTTCTCTGATTGTTCAATGCTCAATGTCATGTGATGTTGTTCTGGAAACAGATGCATAATATTAAAAATTCAGACATTAGAAATTAGATGTTCAGAATTTTCAATTTTGAGGGAATCCTGCATAGACCAAGCATGAAAAATTAAAATACACTTGCTCCTGCTCTGAAACTTTAGTTTACGATCCAGTACGATGTTCCTAACATTAATTAACAAAGAAAAAGTAATTTGAAAAACAATATTTTTTCACCCTATTTGGCCACCTGTGGTCAACCTTTAACGTGAAAGAGCCCTCATATCAAGGTCAAATGCCCAAATATCACTGGATTTTAAAGAAAAATTGTATATATGGTTACTATCATATGAGGACTAACTTGGGAATGTCCACACAGTTGGCCGACATGACCTTGACCTTGAAATTTGGTCGATTGAAGGTCAAATACCCAAATCTACCAATTCAAGTGCTTATATGCTATATAGCTGACCAGTGCTTAATTCTGGATAATAAAATTATTGTATATAGCTAAGAGGAATAACTCTACTCTTGATATTACTGTGGACCACTGTACCTGAATCGGTGGTGGTCTCAATTTGTTCTTGTAGTAGACCCTATATGTGGGTTCACATCTGCTCATGTAGTGGGCCTATTTTTCATTATCGCAGATTCCCTACAAAATTTGGTAGCAAAAAGTGACCTCCATAAATGCATGATTATCAGCCAGTTTATTACATACAGCCATTTACAGGCGTCGTTAAACGAAACTATTTACCTTGAATATGATATGTGACCTGTCGGTATTATTATAAATGCACATGACTATCCATATCGGGTGTAAAAGTAATCCACAGAACAATAAACAAAGCTTCCAATTTGAACACATCGCAGACGCACCTCAAATTGAAAGTAGAAAATATAGTCACACGATCTGACATGTCAAATGTGATCCGTACGAATACCGAATATCACCTACCATAACCGACCACAGTCTCAATACACAATGTAATGGGTGATATAACAATACAGTTAATCACGTCATAATTTTATAACAAATGCAAGTCATGGAGACCGGTCGGTTTCTACTTTCTATCGATATCAAAAGAATCAACTTGCGATGTAACCATGTAATTTGATTATATAAGACTATATGGGTGCAAACTGGGGACTTCAATGTGATTTTATACTTTAGTCACTTTACACTGACTGGGGACCTCAAACAAACGGACTTAAATGATATCCCCATTGTCATCGATCGAGCAGAAGTCTGTGAGTATGTCTGTCTGTCAACAATTTCTTCCGTTCAGGCTACATGTCGCATTTCTCATCCAATCTTCACGAAGGTGACTTGATTGTCAATAAACTTATCTTTACATATATGATAGGCCAATAGATATATATCTGTGTTGATTCGTTACGGTATTTAACGTACAAGTCATATTTATAGCTCTATTAGTTGGGTTGTACATATATGCTAAATATGTTGATGTTCTTTGTTGGTTCTTTCGGTTGATGTTATTTCACGGTGTCTGTATCGTCCAGATGATCAATTTCATTATTGTCAACTCAGTCTTGAAAAAATGCATATTTCTATTGAGACTTATTTGCTATTATTGCACAAATTATTAAATATTGAAAACAAATATACATTTGGTCAAAATTAATTATGAGCATTGAGCAGAGCCTGGTTGAAATGCTACGGTGTGGCGAATCATACTCGTCTGCGAGCGACGGTCAGAACTGATGCTATATATGCATGGTTCTATTAATGGTTTGTATTTTGATGAGGTAAACTGCTCGTAACCTCCATTGTAGACAATTTCACACCAGGTTCTATTCATAAACAAATTAGAAATTTGGCATAAGGAACTGTAGTAAACAAATGTCTGTCCAAATGACTAGATCATTGAGACTCGGGCAGACATATACGGGTAATCCAATGTTAATAATGTAATGAGGCAGCATGTTTAACACAACCTTTATTATTAAACATTATAAAGTTAATATATTAAAGACATATTATGGACTTGTTCGGGCTCGTGAAACTGATAAGTTAGTATTCAGGCACCATGCCAACTGGGAGAATGTAGCATTCTACTATCAGAGGCTCAGAGCCAAAAATCTGAAACAAATCGACCGTACCACTCCATTGAAAACATCGCCTGAACTACACTCAAATGTAAATATTATGACTAGATTCGGGATGCAACGATAAATTTACAAAAATGATTCCGCCAACGAAAGTCACTGCATTTCAATAATATATAAGAATGACGGTGTGTGTTGTGAATTTGGAAATAATATTTACATTCACACGCATACATGTATGACAAAGGTCCCCATATGGATGGTTAGGTGTGCTTTATCGAAAAGATAAACGCACGTCCCCAGTTACATTCACACGCATACATGTATGACAAAGGTCCCCATATGGATGGTTAGGTGTGCTTTATCGAAAAGATAAACGCACGTCCCCAGTTACATTCACACGCATACATGTATGACAAAGGTCCCCATATGGATGGTTAGGTGTGCTTTATCGAAAAGATTAACGCACGTCCCCGGTTACATTCACACGCATACATGTATGACAAAGGTCCCCATATGGATGGTTAGGTGTGCTTTATCGAAAAGATAAACGCACGTCCCCAGTTACATTCACACGCATACATGTATGACAAAGGTCCCCATATGGATGGTTAGGTGTGCTTTATCGAAAAGATAAACGCACGTCCCCAGTTACATTCACACGCATACATGTATGACAAAGGTCCCCATATGGATGGTTAGGTGTGCTTTATCGAAAAAATAAACGCACGTCCCCAGTTACATTCACACGCATACATGTATGACAAAGGTCCCCATATGGATGGTTAGGTGTGCTTTATCGAAAAGATAAACGCACGTCCCCAGTTACATTCACACGCATACATGTATGACAAAGGTCCCCATATGGATGGTTAGGTGTGCTTTATCGAAAAGATAAACGCACGTCCCCAGTTACATTCACATGCACATCCGGTTGACAAGGTCCCCATTTTGAAGTCCCCATTCTATGGCATTATTTTTAAAATGTCGCAACGGGCAACATGTCAACAGTTCGACAGTGCTATAAGGACACGGACCAATGTGTCAAATGTACAACGGAATGGAATGATTCCAACACATCTATCTCCGAGTCCCCATTTCCCGGGATTATGTCAAAGTCCCCAGAGACCCCCCTTGCACACGTATAGGTGGGTTTGTTGTGTGTAATATTTACCTGTATTGTGGACAGGGTTAATTATGTAATGGTGGAGCACTGTGTATAGAGGGGGGCACACGAAACAAGAAGTACACATCTAAAGCAACATAGTATACCTATATTTGTCGACACTGATCGACTGGTTACATTCATAGTATAACCAAGGTATGCGAGTAGATGTATGATATACTCTATAGTAAAGTATAGATAGCTTGGATAGTATGATACCTCATTCCGTATATGGATACATGATACGCCAGCGGACTAAGAGATATACCTTCTCAGAGCGGGGAAAACGTCACTTCTCCTTTGACTCTGATACCTCGCAGACATATATCTAACCTGTCTACACTGTGTTTCGCCGAGAGCCATTTTTACTTATACATAAAGTTATCTATACCAACGGATCTCGATCTCTTCTTGAATTGTTCCCGATATCACGGCCAAACTTTATTTCCACTAGACGCTTCGGGACAAGAGAAGTATGTATTAAATGCGTTGGCTTTGTCAGTTGATGAGATCAGGAATTCGCCATAAAATTTTGACCGATCGGGGGAATAGATCTACTATCATTAGAAAAGATATAGCTCTGGAGTGATTTCCACCAGGATGATTGGTCAGTTGTATGATCATTGAGCAGCTTTTCATTTTTGCTATCAAATTATCTCTTTCTTTTTCGAATAGCTGAAATGACCTCGTTACGTTTATTTTTAAAGTTTACCCACGCGTGTGGAGTATTCTTTCCTTTAGCTAACCTATATATGTAGTCTATTCATTTGTCTCATTAGTTTTCTTATATTGCATGTAAGCCAGGGTGGTAGTCCCTTACGGACGGTCACATTTTTGTTCGGAATATATTCTTGGCATGTCGTAATCAGTTTATCTGTTAAGATTTCAACATGTTTTGAAACTGGGGAGTTGCAAGGCTCCTTATAATTCCAATCGCTAAAAGCTTTATTCATATAATTGTAATTCGCCATATTATAATTCCATATCTTTCGCATTAGAGTTGTTGATGTATTAAACGTTTCTAGAGTTAGTCGCAGGACAACCGGACAGTGGTATCTCACGGTATTGTACATTACAAGATTCAATAATACTCTTATTACTTGTCAAGAAAAGATCTAACGTGGTTGATGTCCTCTCGGTAAATCCCCGCTCGCTGCAGAGTTCATTAAATTTTCCATTACCGTCTACAAAATAGTTTTCATTAAAATCGCCACCTATTACAATGTCAAGGTCTTCGTCGCGTGCAACTGTTATACTCTTGTCAATTTTTTTCCATATGCTCACGGGTGTGTTTGGTGGTCTATAGAAACAGCCGATTAATAAACTTTTTTTCTTAACCATGGCATCTATCCATGATGCTTCAATGTCTGGGGAAAAGAGGTCATTTCTGATGTGGAATGGAATCGAGTCGCGCACATATATACAAACCCCACCCCCTGTTCTTCCATCGTCCCTATCATGGCGTACAGGGTCGTGGTATCCAGGAAGTTTGATATCGCTGTCGGGTATAGATCGACTAAGCCAGGTTTCGGTGAATAAACAAAATCATATTTGCCTTCAGTCGTTTCGGCGGCAATAGTGTCAATTTTACGACGTATACTCTGAGTATTGAGAAGCATATATGAAAGAACAATTGGGTTCGGTATTAGTTGTGTTAAGTGGCACTGGGTGAGTTTCCACATCACCCGCAAGTAGTAAGAGCATAGACATGGCTCCAGCTAGTATCACTGTCATACACAAGACCGTATAATTTGAATTGGAAATGGGAATATTTTTAACGTTTATTGGCATTGACACACGTTTCTGTGAGCTCAAATCCCTAATTCTAAGCAATGATTCCGACAAGTTAAGGTAGTTCCACACGACAAAGCACAATAGTATTATACTCCGAGTCAGTACTACGTGGGGTCTTAAATTATTACGCCACGTATTGGTGTAAGTTGTTTCGGAGATTTTGATTTTCTGTGGTCGACTGGGCGAATGTATTGTGAGAGATTTGTTTTTGTACCTTACTCAACCGTACCGATAGAATCACGTAGATGCTGAAATTGTAAAGTTAACGCCACCGGTGTATAATATGTTTTTGAAAATATGACTCAATCGTATCGATAGAGTCATGACAGGCTGAAATTGTAAACTTAAAGTCACCGGTGTAATAATATGTTGTGAAAATATAAATAATCTGATAGCCTGAAAATAATATATAACCCATTGGGAGCTCCTGGTGTAGTGAAGTGAATTATGAGTAATTTTAATAGGAGTGCGCATGCCTGTTCTGTTGGAGTAATCGCGATCTTTTATTTTCTGGTCATCAAGTCAAAATTGTATCGTATACACAATGTGTTTGTACCGATGCATGTATCGTGACTCGACTCGTTTTCGTGGTCATATAGGCCCTACATAAGATATGATTACGAAAATGAGCAGTCGCGAAATCTGATAGAATCGTACATTCACTTTCAATAGTATAGATTCTCTTAATCTGCCGTGGATTTCCCAAAAATTGTACTTTCATTTTCAATAGGATTCTCCGAATTTTCTCTTTTACTTATATAATATATATATATATATTTGACACACTGGCTGAGTCCATGAAAAATAGTTGATATATAGCATTGCTTCTTTCATTTAATTAAAGCTCACCTCGTTAAAACCCATGTCAAACGTATTTGTTTACAAATTGCAGTAGGTCCCTATTTGCGGAGGTCACTTTGCGGAAGTCCCCGAATTCGCGGATGTCTCTAAAATGGGTGATATATGTAGATTTTAATGAGGGAACGGGTGCGTATATGTCAATTGATACGTATTTTAAACAAATAACGACACGACCATCACAATAGAGGTCTAGCTGTTCTATCAATTATATATGCGCCGAGTTCACTTGGTTCAAATCAATCGGCGATAAATATTCTCGTGTGTCAGAAGACTCCTTAAAGTTGTGAATATGTTGATTTTAATGATGGAACCGGTGCGAATATGTCAATTGATGCGTATTTTAAACAAATAGCGACACGATCATCATAATAGAGGTCTGCTCTATCAATTATATATATGCGCCGAGTTCACTTGGTGCAAATCAAACGGCGATAATTAAACATTCTCGTGTGACAGAAGGACTCCTAAAAGTTGTGAATAAGATGAAGAATATTTATTAGATGTTATTTAACAAGTCAAATAATATAATTTGATTGACTTGTTAAATAACATCTAATAAATATTCTTCATCTTATTCACAACTAACTAATGAATAATATTATTTGATTGACTTGTTAAATAACATCTAATAGATATTCTTCATCTTATATTCACAACTTTAAGGAGTCTTTCTGGCACACGAGAATATTATAGTCAATTCAATGTCAAATCGCGCCTTTCGCCGGAAAGCAGATGGGAACAGCCCGGACGAAGTCGGGCCCACCAGCCAGTGTAATAAAAAGCGAGACAGCTTGAAGAATGTATGTATAACACGAGAAACGGGAAAACGTGGTATATATATGGAATTTGAAAGCTAGTTTATATTATAATTATATTATAATTTCTATCTATGGCTAATAATATGGCTGAATAAGTCACTCTCACCGGTTTTCTGTGATAAAGTTACCCAGGTTCCTGAAATTGTGATAAAGTTACCCAGGTTGGAGAATAATGTGATAAAGTTACCCAGGTTAATAATAGTTCATGTTTAGCAACAAATTATTGATTTCTGTGATCAAAATGACGAACTACAGTACTAATAGGCCTATGTCTTAATTTATGCTTGATAAGGGCTATTACTTGCCAAAACTGAACAATATTTCCCTCTGTCACTTTTAAATCGAATTGATATTGTGAGATTTGCTTAACCTGGGTAACTTTATCACAATTCTCACCAACCTGGGTAACTTTATCACAAAATTAGGAACCTGGGTAACTTTATTACAGAAAACCGGTGAGAGTGACATATTCAGCAATAATATGATCTTGGTGGCGTTACCATTTCTGACTATGGTTTTCTTGTTTTATTTGCCATCAGGATAGAAAGTACAAGAAGAGTATAGGACTGTCTCAAATCGAGGCGGCCCTTACTGGAAAGCCTGACCGCGAGCACATGAAAGACACCAACTTTGGCCATATATATAGCAATTTCAATCATTTTCAAAGTGGGGAAATAAGTAGTGTATTTGTCCCGAGACTGGGCACTGTGAGTGTCACATAGTGACTTCACAGAAAACTTGTGTCTGTATCTGTACAACTTTGCTGCACTCTAACATAGTTATAAACATTCTGGTGTTTGGGTTGGGAGCAGCAGAGATAAATGGAAGTGAAAGAAAAGGGAAATGAAAGATAGGTTGAATGAACAAAGGCATTTAAAAAAAACATCACAGAATCAGTACCAGTGAATGGGGTTGGGAGTTTGCAGCCTTACTTAGGGATAAATAGATGTTCACAAGTATTGAACTAGTTCACAGTATTTATATATACTGCGCGTCAAGCATAGATATGAACCTTAATTACTACCTATTGACAATTGTAAGAGAGAGAGATATGTTTTATTCCTCCAAATATGGAGACCATTATGGTACAATATATATATATATATATATATACACACACACAAAATTTAAATGATGACATATATACACATGCAATACGATTTAACTTGAGAAGGCTCACTTGAAGTAAGCTCATCCACCAAAGTGTGAGTATGCCAATCTAATTCCATAAGTGATAACCAACTCATACCGAAGACCGAAGAATAGTTCAAGAAACACTATAAATAAATTGTAGCAGTAATAAACCGCAAAACAAGAAGTTTGAGACAAGTATATATACATATATATATACATATACATACAAAAGTATAGTTCATAAACAGCGAGAACTGTAATAATATATATATATATATATATATTTCTTTCCACCATACACATACACTTACAGTCTCGTGGTAGTCCAGGAGATATTGGTCGACCTCTGCACCCCCCCCCCCCCCCAGGACTTAACTTCACCCCACTAATTTTCTTCCTTAAGGTCTCCTCTAATTTTTTTCACTTGTTAACAAGAAAAAAAAGTGGCCGCAGAAACTCCAGACAAGATGGCGTCCACCATGGCGGCCATTTTTTTTAAATGCACCAGGTCTCTTTGATCGCCATTATAGTAAAGATGATAGCACATGCGTCTTGTTTTCCGCTCGATTCGTTATGCTAATAATATAGGCCTACAACCCTTACAAATTAGCCAAAAATCCGACACATAATTTAAATAATTGTGACGTAACGATACCGATTGACCTCAAAATTTGATGCCATTCATTTTTTAAAGTTTCGGAAATTCTCTGTAAAAATTGTGTTTATTCTGACCGAACAAGCATGGCACTTGGAACGGAATATTGTGAAGATGCTGATGGTGTGTGTAAATAATGTTGGTTCATACAGGAAATGTTTGGAAATCGTGCTAAAAGTAGAAAGATAAGTTTCGAAGTGACGATATTTTAATCATCGACGTAAACAAACTCTCGAAGTGCAACACGTGGAAATTCAGCTGGGAACTGGATAAATGTATTGTTCACATGGAATTGTTCGTAGTTCATTTTACTGGAATATATATGACATCGTCCGAATCATCGGAGTCGATAATAGGTAGACGGAACTGTCTAAAATCGCGTGCTCTCACCGGTGACGTAATTCACAGGTGTGACATTATCACTTTTAACTCACCAAGAAATCCTTATAAATCACGTCTAAGTGTGTAATAAACATTTATCATATAGAGGAGTCATTGGCGAACTCATGGGGACCATAATATGCATTCATTGCGGGATATTTTTGTCCGATATCACGTTTTCCCAAATGCCGGTATCATAGGAGGGCCCCTTCCCCCTTCCCCCTCCCCCCTTTAGTCCGGAATCCAGTTTTAAAATGACGCTGGAATCCGGAATCTAGCTTCAAATTGACCCTGGAATCCGGAATCCAGTTTAAGAAACAAATACCGATTTCACGTCCAGTTTACATGATATTATAGATTAGTTTTGTGATACCCATAATATATGAGCAGGTCCCACATATAAAGGCACCCCCGTCTTGAACCCCGGTAGTGGAAACTTCACCAATGAGGTCCAGAGCTGTCTACCTTGCGACAGTTTACACAATGTTAGGATAAGAGTAACAAAGGTATAGAATATGCGTCTAGACTTCCTTGGATTAACCGATCTTTATCACATTCCCGTGTAAAAACTAATAAATTAAACGCTCTTTATATGGGCGTGATATAGGCCTATTGACCCAGAATTAATACCCCGATGTGATAACACATGTAAAACCCTCGGGTGGACTCCAAACTCAAACCCAACCTGCACCGGATCAGTAATCCCAGTAAAACCAGTTTGGACTTACCAATGCCCTCACATGGGGACGCACATGGAAGGAAATCCCAACAAAAAAGGGGGACCCTATTCTATAGCGGAAATTGGCCGGCGGTCACCGAACACGTGATCGCGGCCTGCACTCTGTGTTAGAAAACCCAAATACTAAATTAAGTTTAGAAAGTTGATACGTATCTTAAGCCACCACACATAAACCAATACCGAATGATGGATGGACAGACGGTCGGACAGATCAATAACATAATGCGCACGCTCCACTAGAAAATTGGGGATAAATCGATGATTACATATTGATTTTGATATATAAATATATGCATGTAGCACGGGAGTTGGAGCTCCCGATAATATGTATATATCCACTGGTAGTCAAACAATACACATCCATGTATTTGCATGCGTGTATAACCGCCAAACAAACGCCATTTGAATTAATGTGTTTGGTGATATAGCTAAGTGTCGGAGAGTAAACAGTTTTACATATAGCATGGTTGAAATCCACACACTATCCTGGCAAGGTTATATTGTTTTAACTAGCCATCGGAGGTACCGTTGTTTATATGTTGATGGTAGCCCAATATAACATACATATTTTTGAATTGTGGGTTAAGTTTATGCCCACAGCGCATTTTCCCGGAAATATAATTGGCAGTCCATCATCCAAATTGTTTTGCTATGTCTTTGGGGCAATTTTTTAGATATGTTGCCGCAAATAATGACCGGAAAGATAAAGAGCACCGTATACAAACGAATATATACGGACTAAGTCCTATAAGAGTGTTCATCACTCAGATTGGATCCCATATAAAATTCATGATATTATGATCTATTATGACCAAATGAGGAACCAAATCGCAATATTTCACCCGAAATGGAATCCGTTTATATAAATACATGAATCCGGAATCCAGCTTAATTTGTGTTTTGAATCCGGCGTACGGGTCCAAAATGGGTCGAATCCGGCGTACAAAAAAGGGGGGGGGGGGCCCTCTCATAGGTCAAAGCCGAATCTCCGTTAATAACGCGATGTTATGTTTCGAATCAATGATTGTTATTGCTATTATAACAACACCCATGCTGCCATGCATATATATTTGCAGGAGATACTCGAGCTAGGATTCCTCTTATACCTGAGTTGAGGAATATTTACCCAAATCCAAGATGGCGACCAAAATGGCCACCAGAAATAAAAAATCGCCGAAAATCGCTGATTTTAACATCACTGTCATCAGTGAGCATTATTGTCATGATAACTCAACACCTGCTTACTATTGTAAGTTGGGAACACTTAGGCGAAGAACTTTCCTTGTACCATATCCAAACAAAAGTCCCCCAAATCCAAAATGGCGCCCACAATGGCGGACAGATTTTGAAAAATCACCGAAATTCCCTCATATTCACATCATTGAGCATTATTGTCGAGACAACTCCATTCATGCGTACTGTTGAGTTGGAAATACTGAGGTGAAGTAATTACCTTACATCTCATGCAAGAAATGGTTTTCCAAATCAAAGATGGCGGCCAAAATGGCGACCGAAATTTGAAAACACGCCTACATTCCTTTACTTTCTTAGGATGGGCGTTATTGTTTCGCGATTTCTACCCACCATTACATGTTGATATGTATGAATTATCCATTAGGGTTTGGCAAGTGATACCCACAGTCAATATGGCGGCCAAACTGGCGGGCAGAAATTGAAAAGAAGCCGATATTATCACATACTAATTTCAACTTTTTGTCATAATATTGATTTGTATAAACGAAACGGTGCATAATATAAGCCATATATTAGTCCCAATGTAAGTCGTAGCCTTTTGGGAGGATGAAAACCCACAATCGCAATGTGGCATTTCAAAATCCATTCTCCACTAAGGGCTCATACTGGCCGTAACCTTATATAGGTGCGCCGAATAGTCATATTATG
The DNA here is from genome assembly GCA_032622095.1 of Siphonodentalium dalli. NCBI lineage: Eukaryota > Metazoa > Mollusca > Scaphopoda > Gadilida > Siphonodentaliidae > Siphonodentalium > Siphonodentalium dalli. Next base: position 63,134,928 of record CP136068.1, read on the forward strand.
ACTTCAAAGAATCAAAACAACAGTACCTGAGCTTATTCTGAATTGCCACATTCAGCATTATCTAGACTCGTTTCCGTCTCTTCGTCAGATTAATCTATCTCACTCACAACAACAGTTCACTACTCTTCTTTGTAGGAGTGTGCCACTAATCGGAATGTTTCAAACAATACATATGCCGGTGTCCAGCTCACGTGTTGGTTTCGAAAGCTTAGAATTCTTAGCGAGCTTCATTGAGTTCATTCGTGGTATAGCTTATGGTATAATTCGGTCGATGCGTATATACTAGCTTTCAGAAGGACCTATCTATCTGCGTATTGTCAGCTTTGGTGACCTAATGGGGATAACAACGTGTACACCTGGTGATCTTCCCAAACAGCCACTTCTCAATATATGGTTCATCAATTCACATACTCATCTAATGCACTGACGTACCCGGACAACTTCTGTATATGGCTTCGAATGTTGAAAGCCCGACATTTGACGGATGCATTTCTGCTAAGGCGTAGAAGACCATAATGCATAATATACCCAAACTCCTTGAACATGATCATAAGAACAAGCTTGTTGGCGTCCAGCAATCGTCTCACCGAACAGATCCAAGCAGATGATAACAATACACACGGTGCTCGTTTGTGGGTATGTGTCATGATAGTGGAAATGAAATTGGACCATGACTGCACCGCCCCTTATTTTGTTATGTTTTAGATTCAGACAGGATCTCATGTGTGGCTTTGCTTTCTTTTTATGCTAAGATTGTATGTTCCCATCCGTTTGGAAGCCGTTCTTAAACAACTGGACCAGGAGTATGCCATTGGCTACTGCTGTATAAGCCCCACCAAGACTGGGGTGTAGTCTTAAAGGCGATACCTTTGATAGTTGGTTGATATGTCATACGCACGTTGGGTGGTATGGTTCAAGAAAGTACAAATGCCATCAACAAAAGGGTGAAATGTTCAACGCGAAGAACATCCAGAGGAATGTTACGTTGATGAGCTCTTGCATTCAGTTCAACAAACGTTGGTACACCAAGTGATTTCTTGGTAACACCACCAATGCGACCATTTTCCTGCATGAGACATTAACTACTATATTCTAAAGTTATATATATATAAAGCTATATGATCATAAAGGTCGCGTTCCCCAACGGCCACAGCCATTGCCATCGAGACTGTAAATTGTTCTTTAAATACATAGTGAAATAAATGGACCACAGTTCCTGACATTTTCTTGAATAATACCGCCCACATACTGACACTAACACCGAGAGAGGATAACAAAACACGCATACATTCATGCTATACAGACATTATCCTTTAGTCCATCCGACTGTTTTGAGGGAGGCTAGCATATTATTATCCAGACAAAAGTGTACGTAGTTGAATCAGAGAGGCTTATACAGGTGTATACAGTGGGAATGCACTGTCATGGCGCATGTCCACAAACTAGCACCGCGAGCATTGTTCTTCTCTGCTGGGAGATATTCGACGAGACAACTGCGGGGCGTCACACAGTTTGCTTCGGATAATGGTCAAGAAGTGTGGGTAGTCTGTACACTAGGGTCTTCTCCTTAGCAGATAGACATCTGTCCAAGGGAATGAGACAGCTAGCAACCTTCGAAACACTGTCGAAGTTGTCCACATATGCCAATGCGTTCGCTGAGTTTGTGAGTTGACGAACCATCTTTTGACAAGTGACTAGCTAACTGGTTCGCCAGGTGTACATGTCGTTATCCCATGGGGTATGAGACACATACATAGAGTTGACCTTCTGTAAGCTAGACACCGGAAAATGAATTGTTTGAAACGTTATGATTAGAGGGACCCTACTCCCAGGAAGTGGTGAATACTTTGTCGGTGTGAGCGACCTAGATTTATCAGACAAAGAAATGGAAGCTGGTCCAGATAATTATGGACGTGACGTGGCAAATCAGAATCTGTTATCAGGTAATTGTTCTGATATGACTATTCGGCGCACCTACGCTTACGGCCATTATCGGCGCTAAGTGGAGACTGGATTTCGAAATGCCACATCGCGATATTAATTGTGGTGTTTCATCTTTCCAGAAGGATACGAGCTATGTTATGCGTTTTGATACCTTTAGGTTGAACTAGTAGATGGTTTATGTACAGTTTCGTCCATACATACCGATATTATGACAAAAAGTTTTAATTAATATGTGAAAATATCGATTTCTTTTCAATTTCTAGCCGCCAATTTAGCAGCGATCTTGGCTGTGAGTATCAATTGCCAAACCCTAATGAATATTTCATGTCACTATTCCATATCAACATGTAATGGTGGATAGAAATCGCGAAACAATAACGCCCATCGTAAGAAAGTAAAGGAATGTAGACTTGTTTTCAAATTTCGGTCGCCATTTTGGCCGCTATCTTTGATTTGGAAAACCATTTCTTGCATGAGATGTAAGGTAATTACTTCACCTCAGTATTTCCAACTCAACTGTACGCATGGATGGAGTTGTCTCGATAATAATGCCCAATGATGTGAATATGAGGGAATTTCGGTGATTTTTCAAAATCTGTTCGCCATTGTGGGCGCCATTTTGGATTTGGGGGACTTTTATTTGGATATGATACAAGGAAAGTTCTTCGCCTAAGTGTTCCCAACTTACAATAGTAAGCAGGTGTGGAGTTGTCGTGACAATAATGCTCACTGATGTTAAAATCAGCGATTTTCGGCGATTTTTTATATCTGGTGGCCATTTTGGCCGCCATCTTGGATTTGGGTAAATATTCCTCAACTCAGGTATAAGAGGAATCCTAGCTCGAGTATCTCCTGCAAATATATATGCATGGGTGTTGTTATAATAGCAATAACATTCATTGATTCGAAACATAACATCGCGTTATTAACGGAGATTCGGCTTTGACCTATGATACCGGCATTTGGGAAAACGTGATATCGGACAAAAATATCCCGCAATGAATGCATATTATGGTCCCCATGTGTTCGCCAATGACTCCTTTATATGATAAATGTATAACATGACGCAAACATTCTAACATTTTCCCACAGAGACAAACGAAAGGTGGTAACATGTCAGAAAAATAGCATATTTCCACATTTCGGCGGCCATCTTGGCCGCCATATTGGATTCTGGTATCGGATTTTTGGCTAATTTGTAAGGGTTGTATATTAGCATAACGAATCGAGCGGAAAACAAGACCGCATGTGCTATCATCTTTACTATAATATAGTATGATAGCACTAAATGGCGATCAAAGAGACCTGGTGCATTTTTAAAAAATGGCCGCCATGATGGACGCCATCTTGTCTGGAGTCTCTGCGGCCACTTTTTTTTCTTGTTAACAAGTGCAAAAAATTAGAGGAGACCTTAAGGAAGAAAATTAGTGGGGTGAAGTTAAGTCCTTGTGGGGGGGGGTGCAGAGGTCGACCAATATCTCCTGGACTGTGGGGGTTAAAGTGAGGCCAGCGGAGAGGGTGGTGTGGTGGTATATTAAACGAGAAGGTATATATATGGTGGTTGATATATATGTTCGTTATCACGATTATATATACTTACTATTCGATGTTGAAGGTATTGCAGGTAGTTAAAACTTTAAACAGACGAGTTTAACCAAATTATCTGCGTGTGGTATTGAGTGCAGATAGTTGTATTTAATCTGGACAGACATCTCACCGAAATCGCTCGCATGAGCCACACGGTCGATTGGACAGACGTTCATAACAATACTACAACGGGAAGGTGAGTGGGTCAGGCATGCATTTATGTTGGTGTGTGACGTTGATATTTAGGACAATATGTGACCACTCAATTAGGTCGGATTAGTGTTTATGATTGGGAGTCGGCGCAGAAACACGGTATTTGGATAAGTGCAATTATTGATAAAGCATAATGTGTTTGAGTACGACGACAAACTATGGATCACGAAACTGAACATAGCCGATCTTTTGTATGGCTCCTTATGCACTGACATTTTCTTAATATTATGCGAGAATTGGTTCAGAGCTGTTATGTATACACGGGGGAAACATGCACGGTTTGCGTATATTAGTCGGAAATATGGCTTGTTGCCATTCATCGGATAACTCAGTGGCGTATTTAGTCAATGTAAATCGTGTTGAAACACATGAATGTAGTCTTGGCTTAATTAACGATTCTGCATACCGAAACAGCTCTGGTCTTTGGGGGATTAACTATCGGGCAGTGATATTTTATTTTTTTGATGTCACACACTCTACCTGAAATTCACATATGAACTATGTTATAGTCGGGGAGCCAATAAGGTCCACGTGCACCCCCCCCCCCCCCCCCCGATGATTACAAATAACCTTATTTTTATTGTTCCCTATGGTATCCAGATAAAGAATCCGGATTTCACCGAAAAATAAAGGTGGCCCCACTAGGTGCTAGAGCCATTTGAATCCAAGATGGCCGCCATTTCCTCTAATTCCGACCAGCTGTATTTAATCGTTGTAATAGATCGGTTGTTAGCAAAAGACACAGACAAAATGTATGCCATTTTGTTGGTATGATGTCCTTCTTCAAAATGACGCAAATAATTTCGAAAAAAAATTCAAAATGACCACCGAAAAATGACGTCATATGCACGAAAATAGGAAATTTAATTAATATCTCACCATATCTTCCATTTTTCTTCACATTAATCATTAGTAAATGGCAATGTTTTTGAGACAGCCATCAAGCGTGATATTATAGCGTCATTTTAAGACATTTGCCATTGACAAGGGTTCAGTAATAGATACAGAAAGAGGATTTGAAAAAGAGGGATGAAATTTTCGATTTTTTTTGCAAGACGGTCTTGATAGACATTTTATCGACAAACCACACAGGCTGTTAATAGAATGTCAACAAATATGTGCTTTATTTTATTGGACGGATGTTTTACTTCAATGGGAATGAAATTGGTGTAGAAAATTTCCAAAATGGTCGCCGAAAATATGAAAAATGGTAAATATTGCCCCAGGGTGTCCTGCAATGGCTTACAGGTTGATATATAAAATTGGCTAATCTGTATTATATACATTGAATACTAACATGTCTGATGCACCATGGATCATTGTTTCTATTGTCACCACTGACATCACCAGAAATATTGGATTTTTCTCTCACAAATTTGACATAAATATCGGCAAAAATTAACTTTTCAGGGTTGGACAATTTTTTAAAGTAAAATGCAACTATCATTGGTATCAAAAGTATTTATTGTTTTGGTCTATCTTAAATGTATCACACTACGGTGTTTATAGACCAAATTGCTCAAGATGGCTTCCAAAATGGCAACCAAATTTGTAAAAATTATTTTTTTACATATATCCCGAACATTATTATCTGCGTTATTCGACAAGGTAGCAAACGGTGACTCACTTGGTCATTATACGTGTTAGTTAATTAACCGACAACTACGTTCTATTCTGTTTGTCCCACTTCCGTATGGGGCATGACAAATTCATTTTAAAGTTGCAGTATGGAATTTTGCGGAGAACCTCTTTTGTGATTCTGGCCATATTATTGAAAGGAAATGGGCAAAACTTTGAGACGGAACTGAGATGAACCATAATATGTGGCTATTCTGGCCCATTATGATAAAAAGTGATCAGCTGGATAAAAGATGGATGCCAATATGGCAGCCAGGGAGTTACTGTATGATCATAGGTGATGCGAATAGGTATACAGGGAGTTACTGTATGGTCATGAATGATGTGAATAGGTATACAATGAGTGACTATATGATTATGAGTAGGTATACAATGAGTGACTATATGGTTATGAGTGGGGTGTCCATGGTGAGATGCATAGGCATATAAGGAGTGGCTGTATGGGCATGTGTGAGGTGAATCGGTATACATGTAGTGACTGTACGGTATATTGTGTGTGGCCGCTGTGATCGTATGGGCATTGCTGTGGTGTATAGATATAACGAGAGTAGCTACATGGTCATCCGTGTGTTGTTTATGTATATATGGAATGACTGTAAGGTCGTGGTGGTCGTGATGCATATGTGTACCGTGTGTGGCTGTATTGTGACATGTGGTGTATATGTATATTTGTGCTGTCTGTATGATCATGGATGGAGTGCGTAGATAAATAGGGAGTGATTTTATGGTTATGGGTAATGTGTATAGGTGGACATGGTATGCCTGTAGTCAAGATTGAAGTTATATGCATACCTGGAATAAGCTGTATGGTCATTGACGAGCGTGTGGCTATATAGGGAGTGCCCTTTTGGTAACGGGTGGGTCGTATATTTATATATGTTGTGGATGTATTATCATCGGTGGTGTATATGGTGTAGATGAATGATCATGGATGGCGTGTATGAGTATACAGTGAGTTGATGAATTGTCATGTGTGAGGTGTATATGCAAGTATGAGACTTATGAGTGGTCGTGTGTGCGGGTATTGGTATATTTGGAAGGGCTCACCATAGGTGGGTGAGGTGTATATGTATATCTGGATTGACTATATGGTCATGGGTATGGCGAATAGATATACATGTAGTGGCTGTATGGTCCATGGTGAGGTGAATATGTATACAATGAGTGACTGTATGATCGTGAATGTGGTGAATATGTATACATAGAGTGACTATATGGTCAGGTGTAGGAGTATACCTGGTGTTCATGCATGGTGATTCATGGCTGTATCGTCATTTGTGGCATGTACCGGTATAGCCAAATAAGGCTGTATGGTCAGGTGTACGTGTATAGGGTGGGTGACTATATTGTCATTTGTGTGGTGTTTATGTACATATGAGGTCATGGGATGCGTTGTACAAGTGTAATTTGGGTGGCTATCGCTTTCCACAATAATTCAAGGATATGTTAACCAATAGAGAGGTCGTGTCAAAGAGTTCTCCACCTTGATAGTGTTTGTGTACATGGGGGAACTTTAAACGTGAAAAGCGATAGCCATCCATTACCAAACAGTCATTCCATATATGCATAAACACCACGGACATAACAATATAGTGAACAACTGTATAAACGTACACCTGACCCATGACCATGGATGGCCATACAGCCATGCGTCACAATGCAAGCACACCGGGTATAATCCAAAACATGACCCATAACCATAGAGTCACTCCTTGTATACCCATTCACCTCACCATTGGCCATACGGTCATCCCATGTATACCTATTCGCCACACACACATGGTCAAATAGACATTCAATATATACATCAACACCACAACAATGACCATAGAGTCACCCCGGGTATACATATCCACCTCACCAATGGTCATATAGCCACTCGCTTCATACACATACCCTCATCCATGGCACCTGGTATACTCCTTCATCTGACCTATGGCCATATAGTCACCCCGTGTGTACCTATTCAAAACATTCATACATGATCATGGTCAATCATTGTATATATATTCACCTCACCCTTGGCCATGTCACTCCCTGTATCCCTATTTGTCACACCATAGCAGAATAGCCACTCAAGATATAATAATACTCCCCAGCCATGTCAGTATATTCAATCCATGTATGCATATGCACATCGTCCATGGCCATATAGCCGCTCGCTATATACACATACCCCTCGCCCATGACCATATAGCAACACATGTGTATGCCCGTATAACATACACATGACCATACCGCAACGATTCACCAAGCAGGAACACCGGGTATACTCATACACCTGACACATGACAATTTAGTCACTCCCTGTGCACATAGCTATTCATTACATTTATGATCATAGACACTCATTGTATACATACATGTACTCGTCTCACCATTGACCATACAATAACTCCCTGTATACCTTTTCACCTTACCTATGATCATATAGTAACTCCATGGCATTCACCCTATATCCAGTTGATATGTATTATCATAATGGACCAGAATAGCCACATATTATGGTTCATCTCAGTTCCGTTTCAAAGTTCTGCCCATTTCCTTTCAATAATATGGCAAGAATCACAAAAGAGGTTCTCCGCCAAATTTCATACTGCAACTTTAAAATGAATTTGTCATGCCCCATCCGGAACTGGGACAAACATAATAGAACGTGGTTGTCAGCTAATTAACTAACACGTATAATAACTAAGTGAGTCACAATTTAATACCTTGTCGAATAACGCAGAGAATAATGGTCGGGATATATGTAAAAAAAATAACTTTTTACAAATTTGGTTGCCATTTTGGAAGCCATCTTCAGCAATTTGGTCTATAAACACCGTAGTGTGACACATTTATGATAGACCAAAACAATAAATACCTTTGATACCAATGATAGTTGCATTTTACTTAAAACAATTGTCCAACCCTGAAAAGTTAATTTTTGCCGATATTTATGTCAAGTTTGTGAGAGAAATATCCAATATTTCTGGTGATGTCAGTGGTGACAATAGAAACAATGATCCATGGTGCATCAGACATGTTAGTATTCAATGTATGTAATACAGTTTAGCCAATTTTATATATCAACCACAACTTGTAAGCCATTGCAGGACACCCTGGGGCAATATTTACCATTTTTCATATTTTCGGCGGCCATTTTGGAAATTTTCTACACCAATTTCATTCCCATTGAAGTAAAACATCCGTCCAATAAAATAAAGCACATAGTTGTTGACATTCTATTAACATCATGTGTGGTTTGTCGTTAAAATGACTATCAATTTCACCCCTCTTTTTAAAATCCTCTTTCTGTATCTATTACTGAACCATCGTCAATGGCAAATGTCTTAAAATGACGCTATAATATCACGCTTGATGACTGTCTCAAAAACATTGCCAATTTACTAATGATTAATGTGAAGAAAAATGGAAGATATGGTGAAATATTAATTAAATTTCCTATTTTCGTGCATATGACGTCATTTTTTCGGCGGCCATTTTGAATTTTTTTCGAAATTATTTGCCGTCAATTTGAAGAAGGACATCATACCAACAAAATGGCATACATTTTGTCTGTGTCTTTTGCTAACAAACCGATCTATTACAACGATTAAATACAGCTGGTCGGAATAAGAGGAAATGGCGGCCATCTTGGATTCAAATGGCTCTAGCACCTAGTAGGGCCACCTTTATTTTTCTGTGAAATCCGGATTCTTTATCTGGATACCATAGGGAACAATAAAAATAAGGTCATTTGTAATCATCGGGGGGGGGGGTGCACGTGGACCTTATTGGCTCCCCGACTATACATGGTAACATGCACACATTTTATGCTAGAGGGTTGCTTCATCATTTGTTCCCCTTTATAAGCGAGAATCACCCATATACCGTTAGCCAACTGTTAAAAAACGCCATGTCACCAACCCGCGGCCACACCGGATCCACAGGACCCGGCTCCGCGGCCTCAGACATTCATTCAGCGCTAGTTCAGCGGCTCTAGTGCCACAGGTCAAGGATCGGGAGCAGCACCGCCATGTGCGGAGCTTTTGAATGTTCATGACTTCCACACATGGAAATGCCACTCCAGAACCCCGGCCCACGGCATCAGACCATGGAACCGGACCCAGCGGGCACAACATGGCCGCGAGCTAGTGGCAGGGCCTATTGAAACAAAACAATGTCGATATTATGTTATTGAAGGGTCCGAAATGTTTTCGAATATGACCAAACTGTACACTGATCACGAAACTGATCATAGCGGATCAGCTGCATGTCTCCTTAGGATCGAAGCGATGCATCAAGGTCCTCAATCTGCTCCATTTTTGTGAAGCGATATTGTTTTTTTGTCCGACTCCCTCACACGAACATATACAATGCCATCTCCACCCCCCCCCCCCCATGTACGTGGTATCGCCAACGCCGAGGGTATCGCCAAAGCCGAGGAAATGGGAAAGTCATTTTCACGTATATGATATGGGGATATGTTTGTTTCTCATCGTAAAACAGACATCGAGCATCGTATATGTATGTCCACACGAATCAGGAGTATTTATCCACCAGTTGTCAATCAGTTTTCCCAGATCAAACCATTAATTTTTTTTGGCGAATGTTTTCAATGGTGTTTTTGCTTTTGCTCACTCAAATTTTCGAGAACATCCATTCACTAGTATAGTTCCTGGACTTCCACGCTTCCAAAACAAATGCCGGTGTATAGTTGAATCTGTCAATGAAGCATAGGATTTGACAGAATTTTAAAAATCCGTGTCGTTCTCAATATTCGCGCGATATGAAGGGACCACTGTCGGTCCAGAAAGATGATAACGGCACAGATGAAGATGTGACCAAACGCCGAGTAAATATGCTTATCACTTAAGGAGTTCTAATGAGTTTTCGAGTGTTTTTATGTGTATCTGAGACTACACATGCCGGCGTATCAACGATTTCTTATAATCTTGTTTATTTTACAGACTTTATCATCTGCATACTTGGAGCGATTGTGGCTCGCTAATGCTTCTTCTGTTGAAAAAAACTAGGTGCACGCCGAACATTTTGGGGATTCGTCACCAACATGTATTTTAAGATGCCGCTTTAGTTTGTAATTTGTAGGAAAATATTTTCCGCACAAGTCGCATCTGACTTTCCCTAACGCTTCCTCTATGGGCACAATTTACAATGGCGCGTCTGATTCAGACATGCATGGTGTTTCATAATACTAAATTCGAGATGCCACAAAATGTCCGCGCAATACATAAGGGACCGGATGAATTGACTGATTAAGGGATTAATTATAATATAATTAAGCCTTCCGCGTCCGGTGATTTTATGCGGACTGGCTGTTTTTGCTTTGTTCACAGGCAGAGATAATTGTTGTGATTATAGCTCAACTCGTGCAAAACATTCACGAGACCCGATGATGAGTATAACGCGTCATGCATCATACATTTATTTGTCTTTAGGAGAGTATTTGTTTTGTTGGGGGGGGGGGTGTCTCTGAACCTCTGTTGAAAAAATGCGCCAAATTTTGTTTATGGTTTAGTGTAAACATATTTTATTCCAATCAAAATAATAACATATATAAACATTTAACAGACATTTTACAGGAGAATAGAATAATATAAATTCGATTGATTGGAAAGGGGATTAAACAACAAGCCCAAGGGCTTTTATTAAGTTTGCTCCCCTTTTGTTTCGCGCCCGCTCTTCATTAAGTGTAGAGAGGGGGTCGGACGGGAAGGAATGAAAATATCATAATTATAGTAATGATGATGTCGTTAGAAGCAGGGAGAGAAATTGTGAACGAGAAAGAGGTAGAGAGGACGAGAGGGAGAAAGAGAGAGCGAGAGAGATAGAGATATAAAAGGGATGAGATGCTGGGAGAGGGGTAGTTTTCAATAGTTGAGTTGATTTATTGCGTATTAGTAATGATGCTCGTCTATAGTAATATTCGTGCGTCAGGCGCCATGTGGGGGGGGGGTCAAGCCCAGATATTTATTGGTTCATTTGTCAATTTGTAATTAGGCATAAACAGTGGGGAATATCATGATGCCGCATAACTCGACCAGAATCCAAAGCAATTCGTTGTCCGTATGTATACAGGTGATAGAATCATGGGAATCTTTTTGTTCTCATGATATATGCATTCAATATTTCTTTGTTTTCGCGAAGGCTAAGCTCCCTTGATCCCCGCAGTAGAGTGTTTTCAGATAGGGCAACATTGGGTAGGGAGTCATATAGTTCTCTTCTGGGCTCTTGATAAAGTGTACATTCAAAGAGATAGTGGTAAGTTGTCTCAAATTCCCCACATAAATTTATGGTTTGATCTGGGAAAACTGATTGACAACTGGTGGATAAATACTCCTGCTTCGTGTGGACATACACATACGATGCTCGGTGTCTGTTTTACGATGAGACCATATACTTCTCTCCGGATCTTATAAGAAGGGAGGCGGAATATTATAGATCTCGGTTGGGGTGCTTTTCTACGAGCCAAGTTGGAATTAGCCGCTGATTTTGGTATGGTAGAATCTGGATCCACAGGTGTCTGAGTGTCATGGTTTGTTTTACTGGCGAGTGGTGGAGGGCCCACCCTATGACTACGGTGTACATCATATGGTCCAATGCCTATATCAAGCTGGTTTACCACGTCTAACACCACCTGGTCTGTATCTTCTCCCTTGTTTTCTGGGACCCCAGATATCCTTTATAGGTTGGTCCTCCTACCATATTGCTGCATGTCGTCAATTTCTGCTTTTATCTCCCGTACTTCGGTTTGCCTTGCTTCCCTTTCCAATTGAAGCTCTCGTCGAAGATCTGCAACGTCGCCCCTAATTTGTCGCATTTCGGACAGTTTCGGACGCATATTTTTCCTGTGTAACCAGTTTGTCCTTGGCCATGTTATCAAATTCACATTTGGTCAATTTAGCAATTATTGTTTCAAAGGTCAGGGTTATATAACATTTGGCCAAAACAATTTTCGACGCGGGGACTGCTTAGTGCCTTGATTAAGCTGTCTTCGAAATATACATCCGCATTAACCGACATTTCGTGCTCTTTTTCACCATCAGAAGTTGCCGAGTAATTGAGTGATTCATCAACCAGAGATTCCTGATATTTTGGCTACGTTTTTTTCTTATAGTCAATATATTCCGATGGAGATGATTGAGAGGTCAAGTCCCTCTTCGGATTTGATTTACGATACGTGCCGGATGCATTCGCAGGAGATTCCTCTGAGACAGAATGAAGAACATTTTCCTTTTCCGTAGATTTTAGAATTGTATCGTGGTCGTCCCGGTTGGGCGGCTTAAAGCTGATCATTGTGGATAATTGGGACAGATTAGATTATTATCTGTATTAGTTATCAGTGAGCAATCACACACTAAGTGACGTTCGCGCGGTTGTCCACAAAACGTAATGTGTGTTCGATATAATGTATGTTCAACTGACTTTTAGAACAAGGGTGATTGGAAATGTTTATTGATATTAAGTATGGAACGTTCTGACCGTAAGGTCTTCGGGTCTGGCGTTGTACGACCTGATAATATGGCTTACGCCATACAGGTCGTAGCGCGGATCTTCTATCAGCTTAGACGACTATCTAAAAATTTTTAATACACTTAATTTTAAGAATCAACTAACACAGTCATTAATGTCAACATTATTGCAATTTATATTAGCTCTCAGACCTACCAGAACGTGTGTATAATTCCGTAATTATTTAATCCAAAAATCCAGTCGGAAAACAAGTTGACAAAACCACAGGAGTTTGTCAGAATGATAATAAATAATAATAATAATAAATATATACAAATAATAATAAATAGTAATAAGAGTATAGGAATGAATCAAGGGGATTAGTGATTTGACCTACAAATGTTTATTTATAAATATTTTGCCTCGAAAATAGGAAAGCCAAAACGTTATCGATTGTAGCGATCTTCAGACAGATTGCTATTATGACTATTATACATCAATATGACCGCATGTGGCTGAAATTTAATTTCGCATTGACTACATCACCTATTTTCTCTTTAAATCACCGCAACGGCAAGTTTCATTTTCGAAGTGTTGGCTGCCCTCGATGACACGCTGCTGGGTACGGTGTCCTGTAAAACTTGATCAACTCTTGGACGAAGTTGTTTGCAGCAGTGGTCCGAATATTTCGACCTAAATCTTTTAAATGTTACATCGTTACTAGCATTAACATGCCCCGGAAATATTCGGACAGCATGATGCAAACGGCACAGATTTCTCGGCCCTTTTATTATATGTGTACATTTTTGCCCGACACCGCCAACTAATTACAACGGATGTACATGGTCGCGTGTCCACGAAATCAGCGGACGGTTCGAAAATGATACCTGGCGTTGCGGTGATATAAAGAGAACATAAGGTGATATTGTCAATGTCATGCTAAATGTAAATCAAAGCGGTCACGTTGATGTATAACAGTCATAATAGCAATGAATATGGAGAGTGCCACGAGCGGAACGTTATTTCACGTTTCTAAATTTCGTGATACTAAAAAAAAAAAAAAAATGACGTAAATCGCTAATCCCCTAGTTGCAATCCTATTCTTTATTTATTACTTATATATCTATATATATATATATCTATATATATCTATATATCTCTTATATTTTGTATTTACTATCATTCTGACAATCTCCTGTGACAAAACGTGGTTAAATGGCCGAAGCAGGAGGAGCTAACATATCACATGACTATACGTGCGTCTCGTGCACTAATCGCGCATGGGAATGTCACCCAACATGATTCTGCAACCCACATGACTTGTATCAGGAAGTTATCAGTACGCATGTGTAACAAATTGAAATCAGTTAGTTGTAAAAAATACACGCATGCGCAGATTGTAGTTACGCTCACCTTGAATTTTATCAGGCTACCTGAATTATACACTCAATGTGAACGCATGTGATTACCTTGACGCGTGCACGGGGATTCCGGGGGAACTCACAGGTGAATTCATGAAATGATGTGTCACATGCAATAATCGACGAACACACGACATGTCAGTGTTTACGTTCTATTATTTGTCGGATTTTAAGGATAAATGACACGTAGGTGAGTGGATGGTTTCACACTTGTATTAGTATTTAGTTGATAAATACATGTGCGTTGGTCCTAATTGTTACTTTTATAGGAATCATAGTCGCCTATGTTGTTTAAAGCACGGCATGGATCTTTGATGGCGTAAGCCATGACACAAAGATCAAATGGATCTAGTTGACAAAGAAATATTCGTCACTTCAGAACTTGACATAAAAGTTATCTTCAAACGGTTATTTTTTCAGTCCAGTAATTTTACACAAATATTGCACATTGATTAAGGAATAACACAGTCCACTTATAATAGTAGTTGCTGGCTGTTTATCATGGAATATTAACTTAATTCCCCTTCCACTAGCACACCGGAGAAAAAACTATTTTCCCGCCATTGATGACGTAAGTTAGGGCTTGACAACACAGTGTCCGAATACCCATATGCCATTCGTATATGGTGTGCACATGGGTGTGTGGGTTTTAAGTCAGATAATGACCTCGTGAAGTGTCTGAGACCAAATAATGACCCGCGGCCGCTTCGCGGCCTTGGGTGATTATTTGGCCTCAGACACTCCACGAGGTCATTATCCTTTACATCCATATGGATGGCTATTGGATACTCATAGTCTCATATTGTGGTACTGTGGAGTGTGCACATACAAACAACATATTCACCCCCGTGTACGTGGTATCGCCAAAACCGAGAATATGGGAAAGTCATTTTCACGTATATGATATGCATGGGGATATGTTTGTTTCTCATCATAAAACAGACAACGAACAACGCATGCGCATTTCCACACGAAGCAGGAGTATTTATCCACCGTTGTCAATCAGTTTTCCCAGATGAAACCATTTAATATTTTTTGGCGAATTTTTTCAATAATGTTTTTGCTCACTCAAATTTTCGAGAACATCCATTCACTAGTATAGTTCCTGGACTTCCACGCTTCCAAAACAAATGCCGGTATATAGTTGAATCTGTCAATGAAGCATAGGATTGAACAGAATTTTTAAAATCAGTGTCGTTCTCAATATACGCGCGATATGGATGGACCACTGTCGGCCCAGAAAGATGTTAACGCCACAGATGAAGATGTTACCAAACGCCGAGCATCTGTGCAGTAAATATGCGTATCACTTAAGGAGTTTTGATGAGTTTTCGAGTATGTTATGTGTATCTGAGACTGATCAATTGGACTGCGAATGCCATCTGAAATATGAATCCATAACATATTCGAACTAGAATGCACTCAGAGAGATGCCAACGTGCGCAAAAATGTAATAAAAAATAATTTTAAAAATAATTTCACTGTATTTTACTTAATTTATTTAATTTAATTTAATGTTAGCAAAAAAAGACAATTACCATTTCTCATTTCATCACAGATAAAAGGAAAATGACTATATTAATCATTTAAGTAATTAAAACCAATTCCATTCTGCCGAAAGGATGAGACTTTAAAGGCACGTGAGGCCTTAGTTGTCGAAAATATTCATATTTGTTCCAATCACCGTAAACAGGAAAAAAAACAGTAAAACGCATACAGTTTCGTTCATATATACCATGACCATCGCGTAAACAGCATGTTATCATAAAGACCTACTATATTTTACCTAAGCAAGAGCCTGATTGTGTTACAAAAGACAGCACAATGCTACTGGCTAATCACACACAAATGGCATAAACGCTCTTTATTAGTTCCATATCAGGAATTCACCCACAAAGAACGCTCTTTATGTTTACCATCATAATATAAACAAACACCAGAAAAGTAATTTTTTATGCGTTTGTTTACATAACAATGGTCAACCATATGACAATAACATACTGTTTATGCGATATTTCTTATTTGGATACGGACAAAGTCTGTCTACATTTTGATGTTCTTTCTGTTTGTGGCGGTTTTTGACGGTTGGAAATATTTTCACAGGATACCCGCCGCCAAGGCCAACCGTACCTTTAATATCGATTACATTTTTTTCAGCGGCATATTTTGATTTTCATTTTCCGATAGTCAAAGTTGACCAAAGGAGCAATTATAAGAAATAATTGATACCATTTGTGTAAATATTGATAGCAGCCAATATGCAACAATAAATATCAATAATTAATCAATAATTAATCAATAACGATCATTTTATGTAATAATAAACTCTTCAAACGGTGTTTGTGTCAACAAATGCGTTTTGTTTTGTGTTACGTCATTCGTCGTATTTGACCCAGAACTCGGCTGAAGGTTATGCTATTCAGTCTATTGCGTCGAATTACGAAATCGCGTTTTGAATATCTCTCTTTTCCCGCACGATAAAAAGAGGTCTTCACACGAACCAAAAATGATAAAACTTCCCAATTATAAGTAAAAATACCCAAAATGAAGGAGTCTATGTAGGTCCCGAAGGAGTCTATAGACTCTTTGATGTAGAGTTCTGATGGAGAAAATGTAGGTCGATATATCTTTGTCATAACTCTGACGTATTTTGACCTGGGAGAAAAAATCGACATCGAGGCTCACTACGAGCATGCCAATTTTAAATATAGAAACAGGAATCCCGACAAATGGCGATATCGGCGACAAACAAATATTCGAAAACAACACATAAAATAAACATAGCAAAAACGCGGCACAGTAAAAATGTCAGAACGCCACGAGGTTTTACGTCGTTTTTGGTGACGTCATGGATAGTCTGGTCGATAAAAGGTTTGACCTAGAAAAAAATTGGACTAAGTTGGTTTGTATACCATTTTGAAGAGGAATATATCCTCTATAACATATCCAAAATCCGCTAAAATCCGCTTTGATCATTTTTTGTAATTCAAGATGGCGTCCAAGATGGCTGCCATTTTCCTATAAGTCAGCTTGATGCAATTATAGTGAGAACATCTTGTCATATGTATGCACATGTATACATTTTTGTGAAGCTAAGACATAACGCCACCTTTATGTGCCAAAATTGGAACTCCCTATCCAAGATGGCCGCCAAAATGGCGACCGGAATTGGAATTTTTACGTTTTTTTACTAATATCTTTAAGATAAGTTCCTGTGGTTTGGAACTGGCTGAGAATTGTGACTTTATTTTGTATTTAGCATGTTAACTGACCATTGTAACAATGACATATGCTGTTCGTGTGGTCCACACCCCTTCCGATCACTCAAAAATTCGATTTTACAAAACGCGGTATAACATTTCACAAAAGATCTCCATTGGGATTCTAGTCATATTTAATCAAGGAGTGGGAAGAACTGTGCAATGTAAGTTATGCATTCTATATCTTATTGATATTTGAACTCAATGGTACCAAAATTGTCATTTTGGCATAAAATGGCTGCCAAAATGGCCGCCAAAATATGGAAAATGGTAATTATTATCCCAGCGTGCCATGCAACCGCTTACAAGTTGTGGTGATGCACACACTTGACTATTCTGTCTTATATAGCTTGACCACTAACATTTCTGATGTACCTTGGATATTTGTTACTAATTTAACCACTGAAATTACCAGAATTATTCGAAATTTTCTGTCACAAACCTGATATCAAAATCGGGAAAAAATCGCTGTTCAGGTTTGAGCCATTTTTTAAAAGTAAAATGGAACTATGTTTGGTATCAAAGATTTTTATTGTTACATGTGTCACACTGAGGTGTTTTAGACAAAATTACGCAAGATGGCTTCCAAAATGGCAACCAAATTTGGTAAACATTATTATATACATATACATATGTGTATATATGTGGTGTATATGTATATATAATCAATTGTGACTCACATGCTACTTAATCAACTAAATGTTCTATTCTGGTTGTTCCGGTACCCTACGAGGCATGACAAGTTAATTTTGAGGAATGCAATGTGAATTTTGCCAAAAAACGTCCTTATTTTTGAACGGAAATGGGCAGAACGTTGAAACGGAACTGAGAGGGAACATATTATGTGGCCATTCTGGCCCATTAGCATCAACATTATTCAACTTAATACAGTGTGTATGTTTGTTGACTGTGTGGTCATAGGCGAGGTGAGTAGGTATACATGGAATTATTGTATTCATGAATGATGTGAATAGTTATACAATGTGTGACTATATGGTCATGGATGGGGTGTCCATGGTGAGATGTATAGACCTGTATATAAGGAGTAGATGTATGGTGACGTGTGAGGTGAACATGTTTACAGTGAGTGGCTGTCTGGTCATTGAAGTGGTGTATGGGCATAACGAGAGTAGCTACACTGTCCTGTATGTATATATGGAGTGAGTGTGTGGTCGGGGGTGGGCTGTACATGTGTACATTGGGTGACTGTATTGTCATGGATGGGTGTATATATGTATACATATGTTGGATGTATGGTAATGGATGGGTGTATGTATAAATAGGGTGTTGTTGTATGGTTATGGGCAATGTGTATATGTGTACATGGAATGACTGCACGGTCATTGTTGAAGTGTATATGCATACCTGGAGTACACTTTGATGGCCATTGGCGGCTAGTGTATATAGGGAGTGACCTCATGGTGATGGTGGGATGTATATGTTTATATGTAGGCCTATTGTATTGTCGTTGGCGGTGTGTACAGGTATACAGTGAATAGCTGAATGCTCATGGAAACGGTGTATAAGTATACAGCGAGTGGCTGAATTGTCACGGTTGAGCTGTATATGCAAGTCTGAAGTGCACGAATGGCCGTGTGTGCGGGGTATTGGTATATCTAGAAGGGCTGTATGGCCATTGATGAGGTATATATATATACACCTGGAGTGACGCTGTGGTCATGGGTGAGGTGTATATATATATTATGAGTGACTATATGGCCATCGCACGGCCAATATGTATATAGGGATTGACAGTATTGCAAAATTAATGGTGGGGTGAATTGATATACAAGGAGTGACTATGATCACGAATGTGGTTTATGCGTATACAGTGAGAGGCTGAATTGCCATGGGTCAGGTGTATATGCAAGTCTGGAGTTATGAATGGCCGTGTGCGCGGTACGGGACATTGGTATATCTAGAAGGGGTGTAATGCCATTGGTGAGGTCTATATGTATATACATGGAGTGACTCTATGGTTTTGGGTTGGTATATATGTATATCTTGGGTGGCTATATGGCCACGGGTGTCGCAAATATATATATATATATATATATATATATATATATATATATATATATATATATATATATATATATACAGGGAGTGAGACTGTATGACCACTGGTGGGGCAAATATGTATACAAGAAGTGATGTATGATCATGGATGTAGCGAACAGGTATATCAGGAGTGACTGTAGGTCATCGGTGGGTGTATATGTATATCTTTAGTGGCTATATAGTTATGCATATGGCAAATAAATATACATGGAGTGACGAGTGTATGGCCTATTGTGAGGCGAATAGGTATACAAGACTGAAGAGGTTACTTTGTGTTCATGTATGTAGTGAATATGTATACATGTCTTGTTTGGTGTAGGTGTATACCTGGTGTGTCTGCATGGTTATTCGCGGCTATAGGGCAATGCTCCATGTGTGGCTGCAAGGTAATGGGTGATGTGTATGTCTATACAGCGAGTGGCACATGGCCATTTATGTGGTGTCAATGTATCTATGGAGTGACTGCATTCTCATGTGTGATTTGTACTCGTGCACCTTTGGGTGACTATCGCATTCCACAATAACTCAAGGAAATGTTAATCGATAGAGGTTATATCAGAGTGTCCTCCACATTAATTGCGTTTTATATGCAATGTGAAGAAAACGGTTTTCCTGACAAAATAGTTTATAAGTTAATCAATTGATGCTAATGGGCCAGAGTAGCCACATAATATGACCCATTTCAGTTCAGTTTCAACGTTCTGTCTGTTTCCGTTAAAAAACACGGACAGAATCCCAAAAGAGGTGTTCGGCAAAATCCATACTGCATCCCTTAAAATGAATTTGTCGTACTTCATAAGGTGCTGGGACAACCAAACTATAAGATTTAGTTGTCAGTTGATTAAGTAGCACAATTAAGTGAGTCACAATTTGCTACCATTTCGGAACAGCAGAGAATAATGTTCGGAATATAAACTTTTTACCAAATTTGGTTGCCATTTTGCAAGTCATCTTGAGTAATATTGTCTAAAACACCACACTATGACACATTTAGGGCATATCAAAATAAAAAGAACCTTTGATACCAAAGATAGTTCCATTTTACTTGAAAAATATGGTCCAAACATGAAAAGTGATTTTTTTGCCGAGTTTTATGCTGTTTGTGATAGAAAAATCCCATAATTCTGGTAATTTCAGAATAGTAAATAGTAAACATTAATCATTGTGCATAAGAAATGTTGGTATTCAATGTCTATAAGACAGAATTGTCAATTGTGTGCATCACAACAACTTGTAAGCGGTTGCATGATACGCTGGGATAATAATTACCATTTTCCATATTTTTGCAGCCATTTTGACAGCCATTTTGAGCCAAAGTGGCAATTTTAGTACCATTGATTTCGAATATCAATAAGATATAGAATGCATCACTTACATTGCACAGTTCTTTCCTCTTCTTGATGAAATATGACTAGAATCCCAATGGGGATCTTTTGTGAAATGTTATACCGCGTTTTGTAAAAAAGCGAATTTTTGAGTGATCGGAAGGTGTGTGGAACCAACGAACAGCATATTTCATTGCTCCAATGGTCAGTTAACATGCTAAATACAAAATAAAGTCACAATTTTCAACCAGTTCCAAACCACAGAAACTTATCTTAAAGATATTAGTAAAAACGTAAAAAATCCACTTCCGGTCGCCATTTTGGCGCATCTTGGACGAGGAGTTCCAATTTTGGCACATAAAGGTGCCGTTATGTCTTAGCTTCACAAAAATGTATACTTGTGTATACATATGACAAGTTGTTATCACTATAATTGCATCAAGCTGACTTATAGGAAAATGGCAGCCATCTTGGACGCCATCTTGAATTACAAAAAATGATCAAAGCGGATTTTGGATATGTTATAGAGGAGAGCTTTCTCTTCAAAATGGTATAAAAACCAACTTAGTCCGAATTTTTTCTAGGTTGACCCTAAAATTTGAGTTTATCGACCAGACTAGGAGTGAAACGGAGTAGAGTGACACCAACCTACCAATCTGTCTGATCGCCATACTGTTGCGCGAGCGCACGTAAACATTGTGTACATATCTATTATGAATGTATTTCAATTGAAATTAATTGAACATCCATCTCAGAATTCAGATTTGCGATCTCAAAAAGGTGAATGAATGATAACGCGATGCCTTGATCACACTCACGCGAATGATGTCGTTCGTATGCATGCAGCTAACAGGATATTCGTTTAGTAGTAACATGCTTGGGGTTTGTAAATAGACCACACACGCAGGACGACACGCTACGGTGTATCAACGATTTGTTATAATCATGTTTATTTTACAGACTTTATGACTCGTTCCCACTCGAGTAGACCGTTACGCGACAATGAAACCGAATCATCTGATCGAATATACACATATCGTATAGCTACAAATTATGCAATTATGGCTTTTTTAAGAGTCATCGGATAATATTGTAACGATTCTAAAAAGTGTCTACTATTTACGATAAAATCGGAAATGAGTAGGAATTTCTATTAAATTTATCAGGGTGAGAGCAAGCTATGTTCGCTATCCCATTGAGGGAACATTCCGTTTTGCGAAATTATGTTTTGAATAGTGGATATCACCATTTAACTGGGAGATATATAGCTTCATCTGAGGAAGATACGTTCATTTATCAAAACCGCATGGTCTGGTTTGATTTTGTTTAAAGGTACTCAACCCGTAAAGAGGGTCCCCATCTCAACAGATTCCAACAACAACAATCCGATCAGAGGGTCTTATATTACTATTTCTTTGGCTTTGGGGGTAAAAAATATTTGATTCGAGTCGAGGAACCCATCAAACAAAGCTCAGAGTTATTAGATATTGATTTTTCAAATTTGTTATGTTCTCGAGATGAGTACCAATAACTGCCGTAATCTGCTCTGGATGTGTACCTCAAATCTATTCAAACAGACAAGGATGAATAACTCTAAAATCAAGTGGTAATTTTAACGCAATTTTGTCTGAGTTCTGGGCCAGATAGTATTCCCGATAATGAAAAATAATAGATTTATAAAATCGATATCTAACAAATCTGAGCTTTGATGGGTGACTTCCTCGACTCGAATCAAATATTTTTGACCCCCGAAGCCATTGAAATAGTAATTGAGAGGAGTTTTATCGGGTTGAGTACCTTTAACCATGGTGTTGTAGCTTGGTAAGCTGACTACATGTAATACATAGACACAATAAAGAGGCACATATCGACCTCCAGACGAGAAAGCACACACGTGTGCCACACATAATACATTCCGATCATATGTCTACGGGTGTTTAGGGTTAACATAGAATCGTTACAATATTATCTGACGTGCATGTCGTCCTGCGTAACGGTCTATATACAAACCCCAAGCATGTTACTACTAAACGAATATCCGGTTAGCTGCATGCATACGAACGACATCATTCACGTGCGTGTGATCAAGGCATCGCGTTATCATTCATTCACCTTTTTGAGATCGGTGTAGCATATGGTGTAGAAATCGGTGTAGAATTATCAAAATGGCGGACACCGGTAGTTCGTTTTGGATATGCTCCTTGTAATTCATGATGTTTTGATAGATATTCGTACTGTGAGGAAAACCGTTATACACAGATTCAATTGGAATTATATCGGTTGTTACAGGGATACCATATTCTTTGTGGATTTAATTGGTATTATTGTCAAAAACAGGGTTTAAACCAACATTCTGACGATTGTCAACAAATTGGCAAGAAACATGTGGGTTTTTGCACTATTTTTGGCCTTATCGGTACTGCCTTCATTGTAAAACTCTGCCCAGGCATTGTTATTATAATGTTAGATCGAATCGAATTTGATTCGTTGTGTGGCGTTTTTTTAAATTGATTTAATTGACGATAATTTAAACATCATAAAATACGGTGTAGAATATGTTATGAACCTGGTTGCTTGGATACCAAAAATAGCAAGATTATATGACGGTGTAGCGGAAATTATTTATAGCGGTGTAGATTGGGCACAGATAGACAATTCACAATTATTGAAATAACAGCAGATTTCTACGAGCATAAGGCATTTGTTCATGTAGATATGTTTGGTAACATTTAATACCTAATTAATGTCTAAATATAATACGTATAATAGATATCGGAAATTAGATTTAAATATAAACATGACTAATTAACTATAAGTGGGTGTTTGTGTGGTCTGTATACGTAGCACGCGTTCTATTGAATTGACCTTCCAATACATGTTTACTTCTACAGGAACGCAATGTTTAAGTGCTACAGTTGTGTGAAAGTTCACGAAGACCTGCAGGCAGCAGTAGACCATGGCATCAAAGAGCACGAACATGATATTCTCAAAATCAGAACATTGGAGACGGATTCGACCACCGGTTAGATGGGATATCGGACGAAGAACTTCAATCTTATACCCAGATTGATATCCGAGACAAATCAAGTTGTGGTTGTCGAAAGTCCGATAGGATCAAAATAATCGAACAGATGCCAATTGTCGAGGAACAGGACTTTGGCATAAGTGATTTGTCATTGTGCGATGAGAACGAAATGATGAGTTCTATACCCAAGAGGCTTAGATCGTCAACGCCGCTGAAGACACCAACCGATAATCGCGTAACATCATTGGGTCTTATTGTGACGCCAACACAAGAACATGGTAATCTCAGCAACGAGGACGCCGATATACTGGATGACATAACTGCCCAGCTCCCCAACGTGATGAAAGAACTCAACAAGGTCGGACAATTAGAAAATTGGACCGGTTTAACACATTAGTGGGCAGTGGTAAATTTCCGATGCAAAACATCGCTTTCCATTTGTTTATGGATGTATGCCGTTTCCTATCATCAGAAAATCATGCGGCAACCGCCCTCGTGCTAATGCCGGCAAGTGAGACGGTTTTGGATTAGGCTTAGGACGGACAATGGAGCTAATCCCTGACGCCGCGTTGGCTGCAATGCAAAGATCTCAGAGAGTGGACACTGTTAGTTGGAATCTCCCCCATTCTGACGCCTGGCAAAAAACGTGAAACAACTGACCGATTTCATATATATTTTTCTAAACCAGTGGTTTGCGACGGTAGGACGCGTATGGGTGTGTCCCGGTCTCTCATGTGCCCTGAATCCTGGGGAACATAATGGAAATAATTGGTCTTAGGATAGTCCAAGTCTTCTCGTACTAAAGCCGGCTAAGATATTGGGATGGAGGTGCCGGTCTTTAGTCCGAGATCGCGCGCATAGCCTTCTTATGACACGAGTTGCGCCCAGGATCTGTGGCGGGAATCTGTGGTGTATTTTACTCGATTTACCTAACAAAGCAATACATGTTGCTATATACGTCGGAAAGAGTGACATCTTATGGTCAGAATGGTGTATAATAATCTAACTTTAATGTTAAATTACACATAGAATATTCCGGTTGATTGCCACAAACATCGTTGTTTTTTCTGTTTGTTTACTTATCTGAAAGCCGAACTCAGGTTCCGAAGAACTTCGGCATTGCCCGGTGTTTGTTCTGAGTATTCTAGTTTCCGTTTCTATATATAGCGCGGGGTTTTCCGAACAAAATTGTGAAAACCGATCGCCGCAAAGTCCAGTTTCCAATGTGCTTTGAGAACAATTCCCGCACTAAAAACTTAATGACATAATGGAGGATCAGAAAGGTAGTTTTGTTGACAATTTTCGCAAGCAACTTGTCAAAATTGGAGCAAATTAGAACTCTTGTGTCTGACTTGCCATGCGTGTGATTTTCATCCATGTGCATTTTGACTTTTGTGTTGATAAAATAATCGGAGAACCGAATCACACAGTTTCGAAATATTGTTCTTCCGTTTTAGTGGGACTTTTCAAACTTAAGGTTAAAAATTTATACAAATTTTGTTTGATTTTTTGTGTGCTTAACAAGAGCAGTATATTGCTCTGGTCGCTTAGTATATATCTTAATTTCGCTGAAGTCCACCAAATGTGGGAAATGTAGCACCATATTATTTATTCTAATGCTCGTTGTGTTTACACTGTTTTAAACTTTGAGAGGGTTGTAATTCCCCGTAATTTATTTAATGTATTACATTTATATCTTCAATGTTTAATTAATCTATTTATTTTTTATTTATTGACACACATAATTACGATTACAATGGAGAATTCATCGTAATTTGCGTTGTCAGTCGAAAATCTACGGAATATTTTCAACGGAAAATGCCGAACACAGTTCGCGAGGTCAACTGAGTTCGCATACTTTTAAAAATTTGTAAAACATTGCGGTAAATGTCTCTTTTCGCATTAAATTACCGCTTTCAATTCACAACTGATGTGGGTTTCAGATCAAATAGCATGTCTTCTGCGGAAAATATCCGTTTATTGTCGCAATTGTGATATTTTATTTCATATAATTGTGGTTTTATTTGAGCGGGTCACTAACGCTTAAGTCGTGTCATAGGAATGCATGGGCCTGGAACTCGGACTAAAAACCGGCACCTCCATCCCAATATATTAGCCGGCTTTAGTACGAGAAGACTTGGACTAGTCTTAGGACTGTTTTCTTGTGCTATCCCCGATGTTTTGGTCACCTGTTAGTGCCGGACAACTCGATCCTTTACAGTCTTCATGAGTCTTATAACCTGAATAATCGCCACACCCATGCTGGGCATTGTTGACTGCGGAAGTGGCAGTTTACCATATGGTGTGTAAATCGCATTCTTCCGCAGGTGACATTATGTCCAGTAATAATTTAATAACTTGGTATTCTACTTCTTACTAATTTCTGTTAATCTGGTACGTGTTATATCAATTATATACCATGTATTCCTTTGTCTAGTTTATCTTTGCACGTGGGTTGTCCTTCACCATTCAAACGTATATCGTATCGTATCTTATCTTATGATTTGGTGCAAGATGTATAAGCAATATCAACACATATTGAGAAATGAGGAATACTCCTTAGTCCTTATGACAGGTTGGAAATTTTGCTTTCACAAGACACATTCGTGAAAAGAGACGGAGTGTTCAAAGTTACCCCAAACGTTGGGTCAAATTTGAACATCAGTTTTTTAATATCCCTGTGTCATCAATTAATGCCGTGTACACATTTAAAAGACCATTCGTTTTGAGAGAACTACTTCTTCTCGTGTTTATGGAAGCATTCGGATCTTACATAATATTAGCTTTTTTTAAATATCGACTGAGAAACTAAAAAAGTTACCCCGGTTTATGGTAATAGTATATATAAGCTGAAGGGGTCACTCTCACCAAAAAAAGTGCTGAAGGGTACACCGGTTTTGAAAATGTGCTGAAGGGTACACAGGTTTTGAAATGTGATTCTAAATGATGTATAGTTTTTCGTATCTGCCATGACTTCTGTTAAAGAATAATTGTTTACGTTCCAATGAACATTGAAATGAACTGAAAACAAACTGCTAATGGGGGCCAGACTTTCAGAAACACAGTTATAAGTAATGGTGTTAGTGCCGATCACAAACCCTGTGTACCTTTCAGCACATTTTCAAACCCTGTGTACCCTTCAGCACTGTTTTTGGTGAGAGTGACCCCTTCAGCGTTAGTAAAGGTATGGATCAAGCAGCCATCTAAATTGGTGTAAACAATATTTAATTTCGAACAAAACATGTAATACATACAAACAATTTGACATAAATAATAATAGAGTTCAAAACGGGGATTAGACAACAAGCCCAAAGGCTTTTATCAAGTTATTTCCCCGGAGAAGGAAAGTTTACCCTTGGTATCAGAATAGATACCATACAGGGTAAGTTTAGCAGACGGGGAAAACATGTTAGATCCGAAAAATATTGTTCAAGGAGGGGGTATAGAGGGATCGAGTGCAGGAAGGAAGAACGTTTGTCAAGTTAATTGGTATTGCATACCGTGCATCAGCCAAAACGAAAGATGGGAGTGAAGCGACTTCAATAATGATTATCTCCAGGGCCTGGAACCTACGTCACCGGAAGGATAACCCTACATGTACATCAAAATAACTGTAAATAAAGTTCGACTCGCTACTTCGACATCGCTTTTTAAATAAATACAATCGATTTCGATGTAGTATTATAAGCAAAGGAGCTATGCGACCTGCAAATCTCAACAAATACAGAAACCGAAAATCGGAAAGAATTGCTTATAATGAGAATTTCGCGTTCGCAATTCAAAATCGCGTCCGATTTCCTATTTTCGTGCCGGTGTTAACGCCAACATTTCATGTTCTCCGCGCCCTAAACTCATTTAAAAACCGTATACATTGAGTTTCGGGATATTATAAATCGTAAAATTTGAATCAATAACAAAAAAATAATTTTTCCGTGGTTTGTTTGTAAATTTCTTAAAGGGGTACTGTACGCCAAATGTTGTTGTTGGTTTCTATAGTCTCCGAGTCGGAGAAGAAGGTAAAAAAATTTCCATTATTTGAAAGTCTGTTGAGTACGAAGTCATGTTACGGATGACAAATTTACCGGAATGCAAAAATACAAATTGTCGTTGTCGAGTACTTTTTGTAAAGTTTTCAACCAAATGAATCAAATAAAAGTTATATGATATGCATACTAGTCCCATATAACCATTTAAGTTATTGTATCGTCGCTAGTCAGTGAGTGGCTTGAGTGTTCTCCCCATATCATCATAATATTTAAGCGATCGTGTGTGCGATCGGTTTAACAATCCAGTATCCCTCAATTACTATTTTTTATTACGGTAATTCGTAATTTAATTGACGCCATTTTATGGCTCCAGTCATATATTCAATTTATATCAAATTATTAACTTTTAAATTATTAAATTTTAAGATAGCCTATTAACCTGAGCGTTTACAGAATACATCTTCGACTCAAATTACTTATGTTTCTATATATTATCGATATTAGATCGTTGTTGTCACCGGAAATTTAATGAAAATGGCGTACAGTACCCCTTTAAGACACAAAGAATTTTTATGAATTTGTCTATTAATGGTAACGCCCACATCGCGTTGACGCTCACATATTGGCATGTTTGCACTAACAATTGAGTCACCATCCGTATAATCCGGTAGATGAATCCGGTGTTCACATAAACACTCTGTTAAATGCGTTACAATACACAAATGGCTGTTATAGAGATGCCAATATACTATTTGATAATACTATATATAAAGACGAACATAAATTAATGGCATAATAATTGTTTTTATGTTCTCGTTGTATATTCGGTAGTTTAATTAAGTGTATAGAGCAAGCTATGTTCGCTATCCCATTGAGGGAACATTCCGTTTTGCGAAATTATGTTTTGAATAGTGGATATCACCATTTAACTGGGAGATATATAGCTTCATCTGAGGAAGATACGTTCATTTATCAAAACCGCATGGTCTGGTTTGATTTTGTTTAAAGGTACTCAACCCGTAAAGAGGGTCCCCATCTCAACAGATTCCAACAACAACAATCCGATCAGAGGGTCTTATATTACTATTTCTTTGGCTTTGGGGGTAAAAAATATTTGATTCGAGTCGAGGAACCCATCAAACAAAGCTCAGAGTTATTAGATATTGATTTTTCAAATTTGTTATGTTCTCGAGATGAGTACCAATAACTGCCGTAATCTGCTCTGGATGTGTACCTCAAATCTATTCAAACAGACAAGGATGAATAACTCTAAAATCAAGTGGTAATTTTAACGCAATTTTGTCTGAGTTCTGGGCCAGATAGTATTCCCGATAATGAAAAATAATAGATTTATAAAATCGATATCCAACAAATCTAAGCTTTGATGGGTGACTTCCTCGACTCGAATCAAATATTTTTGACCCCCGAAGCCATTGAAATAGTAATTGAGAGGAGTTTTATCGGGTTGAGTACCTTTAACCATGGTGTTGTAGCTTGGTAAGCTGACTACATGTAATACATAGACACAATAAAGAGGCACATATCGACCTCCAGACGAGAAAGCACACACGTGTGCCACACATAATACATTCCGATCATATGTCTACGGGTGTTTAGGGTTAACATAGAATCGTTACAATATTATCTGACGTGCATGTCGTCCTGCGTAACGGTCTATATACAAACCCCAAGCATGTTACTACTAAACGAATATCCGGTTAGCTGCATGCATACGAACGACATCATTCACGTGCGTGTGATCAAGGCATCGCGTTATCATTCATTCACCTTTTTGAGATCGGTGTAGCATATGGTGTAGAAATCGGTGTAGAATTATCAAAATGGCGGACACCGGTAGTTCGTTTTGGATATGCTCCTTGTAATTCATGATGTTTTGATAGATATTCGTACTGTGAGGAAAACCGTTATACACAGATTCAATTGGAATTATATCGGTTGTTACAGGGATACCATATTCTTTGTGGATTTAATTGGTATTATTGTCAAAAACAGGGTTTAAACCAACATTCTGACGATTGTCAACAAATTGGCAAGAAACATGTGGGTTTTTGCACTATTTTTGGCCTTATCGGTACTGCCTTCATTGTAAAACTCTGCCCAGGCATTGTTATTATAATGTTAGATCGAATCGAATTTGATTCGTTGTGTGGCGTTTTTTTAAATTGATTTAATTGACGATAATTTAAACATCATAAAATACGGTGTAGAATATGTTATGAACCTGGTTGCTTGGATACCAAAAATAGCAAGATTATATGACGGTGTAGCGGAAATTATTTATAGCGGTGTAGATTGGGCACAGATAGACAATTCACA
The DNA here is from genome assembly GCA_032622095.1 of Siphonodentalium dalli. NCBI lineage: Eukaryota > Metazoa > Mollusca > Scaphopoda > Gadilida > Siphonodentaliidae > Siphonodentalium > Siphonodentalium dalli. The sequence goes on from CP136068.1 coordinate 63,165,183, forward strand.
ATTATTGAAATAACAGCAGATTTCTACGAGCATAAGGCATTTGTTCATGTAGATATGTTTGGTAACATTTAATACCTAATTAATGTCTAAATATAATACGTATAATAGATATCGGAAATTAGATTTAAATATAAACATGACTAATTAACTATAAGTGGGTGTTTGTGTGGTCTGTATACGTAGCACGCGTTCTATTGAATTGACCTTCCAATACATGTTTACTTCTACAGGAACGCAATGTTTAAGTGCTACAGTTGTGCGAAAGTTCACGAAGACCTGCAGGCAGCAGTAGACCATGGCATCAAAGAGCACGAACATGATATTCTCAAAATCAGAACATTGGAGACGGATTCGACCACCGGTTAGATGGGATATCGGACGAAGAACTTCAATCTTATACCCAGATTGATATCCGAGACAAATCAAGTTGTGGTTGTCGAAAGTCCGATAGGATCAAAATAATCGAACAGATGCCAATTGTCGAGGAACAGGACTTTGGCATAAGTGATTTGTCATTGTGCGATGAGAACGAAATGATGAGTTCTATACCCAAGAGGCTTAGATCGTCAACGCCGCTGAAGACACCAACCGATAATCGCGTAACATCATTGGGTCTTATTGTGACGCCAACACAAGAACATGGTAATCTCAGCAACGAGGACGCCGATATACTGGATGACATAACTGCCCAGCTCCCCAACGTGATGAAAGAACTCAACAAGGTCGGACAATTAGAAAATTGGACCGGTTTAACACATTAGTGGGCAGTGGTAAATTTCCGATGCAAAACATCGCTTTCCATTTGTTTATGGATGTATGCCGTTTCCTATCATCAGAAAATCATGCGGCAACCGCCCTCGTGCTAATGCCGGCAAGTGAGACGGTTTTGGATTAGGCTTAGGACGGACAATGGAGCTAATCCCTGACGCCGCGTTGGCTGCAATGCAAAGATCTCAGAGAGTGGACACTGTTAGTTGGAATCTCCCCCATTCTGACGCCTGGCAAAAAACGTGAAACAACTGACCGATTTCATATATATTTTTCTAAACCAGTGGTTTGCGACGGTAGGACGCGTATGGGTGTGTCCCGGTCTCTCATGTGCCCTGAATCCTGGGGAACATAATGGAAATAATTGGTCTTAGGATAGTCCAAGTCTTCTCGTACTAAAGCCGGCTAAGATATTGGGATGGAGGTGCCGGTCTTTAGTCCGAGATCGCGCGCATAGCCTTCTTATGACACGAGTTGCGCCCAGGATCTGTGGCGGGAATCTGTGGTGTATTTTACTCGATTTACCTAACAAAGCAATACATGTTGCTATATACGTCGGAAAGAGTGACATCTTATGGTCAGAATGGTGTATAATAATCTAACTTTAATGTTAAATTACACATAGAATATTCCGGTTGATTGCCACAAACATCGTTGTTTTTTCTGTTTGTTTACTTATCTGAAAGCCGAACTCAGGTTCCGAAGAACTTCGGCATTGCCCGGTGTTTGTTCTGAGTATTCTAGTTTCCGTTTCTATATATAGCGCGGGGTTTTCCGAACAAAATTGTGAAAACCGATCGCCGCAAAGTCCAGTTTCCAATGTGCTTTGAGAACAATTCCCGCACTAAAAACTTAATGACATAATGGAGGATCAGAAAGGTAGTTTTGTTGACAATTTTCGCAAGCAACTTGTCAAAATTGGAGCAAATTAGAACTCTTGTGTCTGACTTGCCATGCGTGTGATTTTCATCCATGTGCATTTTGACTTTTGTGTTGATAAAATAATCGGAGAACCGAATCACACAGTTCGAAATATTGTTTCTTCCGTTTTAGTGGGACTTTTCAAACTTAAGGTTAAAAATTTATACAAATTTTGTTTGATTTTTTGTGTGCTTAACAAGAGCAGTATATTGCTCTGGTCGCTTAGTATATATCTTAATTTCGCTGAAGTCCACCAAATGTGGGAAATGTAGCACCATATTATTTATTCTAATGCTCGTTGTGTTTACACTGTTTTAAACTTTGAGAGGGTTGTAATTCCCCGTAATTTATTTAATGTATTACATTTATATCTTCAATGTTTAATTAATCTATTTATTTTTTATTTATTGACACACATAATTACGATTACAATGGAGAATTCATCGTAATTTGCGTTGTCAGTCGAAAATCTACGGAATATTTTCAACGGAAAATGCCGAACACAGTTCGCGAGGTCAACTGAGTTCGCATACTTTTAAAAATTTGTAAAACATTGCGGTAAATGTCTCTTTTCGCATTAAATTACCGCTTTCAATTCACAACTGATGTGGGTTTCAGATCAAATAGCATGTCTTCTGCGGAAAATATCCGTTTATTGTCGCAATTGTGATATTTTATTTCATATAATTGTGGTTTTATTTGAGCGGGTCACTAACGCTTAAGTCGTGTCATAGGAATGCATGGGCCTGGAACTCGGACTAAAAACCGGCACCTCCATCCCAATATATTAGCCGGCTTTAGTACGAGAAGACTTGGACTAGTCTTAGGACTGTTTTCTTGTGCTATCCCCGATGTTTTGGTCACCTGTTAGTGCCGGACAACTCGATCCTTTACAGTCTTCATGAGTCTTATAACCTGAATAATCGCCACACCCATGCTGGGCATTGTTGACTGCGGAAGTGGCAGTTTACCATATGGTGTGTAAATCGCATTCTTCCGCAGGTGACATTATGTCCAGTAATAATTTAATAACTTGGTATTCTACTTCTTACTAATTTCTGTTAATCTGGTACGTGTTATATCAATTATATACCATGTATTCCTTTGTCTAGTTTATCTTTGCACGTGGGTTGTCCTTCACCATTCAAACGTATATCGTATCGTATCTTATCTTATGATTTGGTGCAAGATGTATAAGCAATATCAACACATATTGAGAAATGAGGAATACTCCTTAGTCCTTATGACAGGTTGGAAATTTTGCTTTCACAAGACACATTCGTGAAAAGAGACGGAGTGTTCAAAGTTACCCCAAACGTTGGGTCAAATTTGAACATCAGTTTTTTTAATATCCCTGTGTCATCAATTAATGCCGTGTACACATTTAAAAGACCATTCGTTTTGAGAGAACTACTTCTTCTCGTGTTTATGGAAGCATTCGGATCTTACATAATATTAGCTTTTTTAAATATCGACTGAGAAACTAAAAAAGTTACCCCGGTTTATGGTAATAGTATATATAAGCTGAAGGGGTCACTCTCACCAAAAAAAGTGCTGAAGGGTACACCGGTTTTGAAAATGTGCTGAAGGGTACACAGGTTTTGAAATGTGATTCTAAATGATGTATAGTTTTTCGTATCTGCCATGACTTCTGTTAAAGAATAATTGTTTACGTTCCAATGAACATTGAAATGAACTGAAAACAAACTGCTAATGGGGGCCAGACTTTCAGAAACACAGTTATAAGTAATGGTGTTAGTGCCGATCACAAACCCTGTGTACCTTTCAGCACATTTTCAAACCCTGTGTACCCTTCAGCACTGTTTTTGGTGAGAGTGACCCCTTCAGCGTTAGTAAAGGTATGGATCAAGCAGCCATCTAAATTGGTGTAAAACAATATTTAATTTCGAACAAAACATGTAATACATACAAACAATTTGACATAAATAATAATAGAGTTCAAAACGGGGATTAGACAACAAGCCCAAAGGCTTTTATCAAGTTATTTCCCCGGAGAAGGAAAGTTTACCCTTGGTATCAGAATAGATACCATACAGGGTAAGTTTAGCAGACGGGGAAAAACATGTTAGATCCGAAAATATTGTTCAAGGAGGGGGTATAGAGGGATCGAGTGCAGGAAGGAAGAACGTTTGTCAAGTTAATTGGTATTGCATACCGTGCATCAGCCAAAAACGAAAGATGGGAGTGAAGCGACTTCAATAATGATTATCTCCAGGGCCTGGAACCTACGTCACCGGAAGGATAACCCTACATGTACATCAAAATAACTGTAAATAAAGTTCGACTCGCTACTTCGACATCGCTTTTTAAATAAATACAATCGATTTCGATGTAGTATTATAAGCAAAGGAGCTATGCGACCTGCAAATCTCAACAAATACAGAAACCGAAAATCGGAAAGAATTGCTTATAATGAGAATTTCGCGTTCGCAATTCAAAATCGCGTCCGATTTCCTATTTTCGTGCCGGTGTTAACGCCAACATTTCATGTTCTCCGCGCCCTAAACTCATTTAAAAAACCGTATACATTGAGTTTCGGGATATTATAAATCGTAAAATTTGAATCAATAACAAAAAAAATAATTTTTCCGTGGTTTGTTTGTAAATTTCTTAAAGGGGTACTGTACGCCAAATGTTGTTGTTGGTTTCTATAGTCTCCGAGTCGGAGAAGAAGGTAAAAAAATTTCCATTATTTGAAAGTCTGTTGAGTACGAAGTCATGTTACGGATGACAAATTTACCGGAATGCAAAAATACAAATTGTCGTTGTCGAGTACTTTTTGTAAAGTTTTCAACCAAATGAATCAAATAAAAGTTATATGATATGCATACTAGTCCCATATAACCATTTAAGTTATTGTATCGTCGCTAGTCAGTGAGTGGCTTGAGTGTTCTCCCCATATCATCATAATATTTAAGCGATCGTGTGTGCGATCGGTTAATCCAGTATCCCTCAATTACTATTTTTTATTACGGTAATTCGTAATTTAATTGACGCCATTTTATGGCTCCAGTCATATATTCAATTTATATCAAATTATTAACTTTTAAATTATTAAATTTTAAGATAGCCTATTAACCTGAGCGTTTACAGAATACATCTTCGACTCAAATTACTTATGTTTCTATATATTATCGATATTAGATCGTTGTTGTCACCGGAAATTTAATGAAAATGGCGTACAGTACCCCTTTAAGACACAAAGAATTTTTATGAATTTGTCTATTAATGGTAACGCCCACATCGCGTTGACGCTCACATATTGGCATGTTTGCACTAACAATTGAGTCACCATCCGTATAATCCGGTAGATGAATCCGGTGTTCACATAAACACTCTGTTAAATGCGTTACAATACACAAATGGCTGTTATAGAGATGCCAATATACTATTTGATAATACTATATATAAAGACGAACATAAATTAATGGCATAATAATTGTTTTTATGTTCTCGTTGTATATTCGGTAGTTTAATTAAGTGTATAGAGCAAGCTATGTTCGCTATCCCATTGAGGGAACATTCCGTTTTGCGAAATTATGTTTTGAATAGTGGATATCACCATTTAACTGGGAGATATATAGCTTCATCTGAGGAAGATACGTTCATTTATCAAAACCGCATGTCTGGTTTGATTTTGTTTTAAAGGTACTCAACCCGTAAAGAGGGTCCCCATCTCAACAGATTCCAACAACAACAATCCGATCAGAGGGTCTTATATTACTATTTCTTTGGCTTTGGGGTAAAAAATATTTGATTCGAGTCGAGGAACCCATCAAACAAAGCTCAGAGTTATTAGATATTGATTTTTCAAATTTGTTATGTTCTCGAGATGAGTACCAATAACTGCCGTAATCTGCTCTGGATGTGTACCTCAAATCTATTCAAACAGACAAGGATGAATAACTCTAAAATCAAGTGGTAATTTTAACGCAATTTTGTCTGAGTTCTGGGCCAGATAGTATTCCCGATAATGAAAAATAATAGATTTATAAAATCGATATCCAACAAATCTAAGCTTTGATGGGTGACTTCCTCGACTCGAATCAAATATTTTTGACCCCCGAAGCCATTGAAATAGTAATTGAGAGGAGTTTTATCGGGTTGAGTACCTTTAACCATGGTGTTGTAGCTTGTAAGCTGACTACATGTAATACATAGACACAATAAAGAGGGCACATATCGACCTCCAGACGAGAAAGCACACACACGTGTGCCACACATAATACTTTCCGATCATATGTCTACGGGTGTTTAGGGTTAACATAGAATCGTTACAATATTATCTGACGTGCATGTCGTCCTGCGTAACGGTCTATATACAAACCCAAGCATGTTACTACTAAACGAATATCCGGTTAGCTGCATGCATACGAACGACATCATTCACGTGCGTGTGATCAAGGCATCGCGTTATCATTCATTCACCTTTTTGAGATCGGTGTAGCATATGGTGTAGAAATCGGTGTAGAATTATCAAAATGGCGGACACCGGTAGTTCGTTTTGGATATGCTCCTTGTAATTCATGATGTTTTGATAGATATTCGTACTGTGAGGAAAACCGTTATACACAGATTCAATTGGAATTATATCGGTTGTTACAGGGATGCCATATTCTTTGTGGATTTAATTGGTATTATTGTCAAAAAACAGGTTTAAACCAACATTCTGACGATTGTCAACAAAATTGGCAAGAAACATGTGGGTTTTTGCACTATTTTTGGCCTTATCGGTACTGCCTTCATTGTAAAACTCTGCCCAGGCATTGTTATTATAATCGTTAGATCGAATCGATTTGATTTCGTTGTGTGGCGTTTTTTTAAATTGATTTAATTGACGATAATTTTAAACATCATAAAATACGGTGTAGAATATGTTATGAACCTGGTTGCTTGGATACCAAAAATAGCAAGATTATATGACGGTGTAGCGGAAATTATTTATAGCGGTGTAGATTGGGCACAGATAGACAATTCACCACTTATTGAAATAACAGCAGATTTCTACGAGCATAAGGCATTTGTTCATGTAGATATGTTTGGTAACATTTAATACCTAATTAATGTCTAAATATAATACGTATAATAGACTATCGGAAATTAGATTTAAATATAAACATGACTAATTAACTATAAGTGGGTGTTTGTGTGGTCTGTATACGTAGCACGCCGTTCTATTGAATTGACCTTCCAATACATGTTTACTTCTACAGGAACGCAATGTTTAAGTGCTACAGTTGTGTGAAAGTTCACGAAGACCTGCAGGCAGCAGTAGACCATGGCATCAAAGAGCACGAACATGATATTCTCAAAATCAGAACATTGGAGACGGATTCGACCACCGGTTAGATGGGATATCGGACGAAGAACTTCAATCTTATACCCAGATTGATATCCGAGACAAATCAAGTTGTGGTTGTCGAAAGTCCGATAGGATCAAAATAATCGAACAGATGCCAATTGTCGAGGAACAGGTACTTTGGCATAAGTGATTTGTCATTGTGCGATGAGAACGAAATGATGAGTTCTATACCCAAGAGGCTTAGATCGTCAACGCCGCTGAAGACACCAACCGATAATCGCGTAACATCATTGGGTCTTATTGTGACGCCAACACAAGAACATGGTAATCTCAGCACGAGGACGCCGATATACTGGATGACATAACTGCCCAGCCTCCCCAACGTGATGAAAGAACTCAACAAGGTCGGACAATTAGAAAATTGGACCGGTTTAACACATTAGTGGGCAGTGGTAAATTTCCGATGCAAAACATCGCTTTCCATTTGTTTATGGATGTATGCCGTTTCCTATCATCAGAAAATCATGCGGCAAACCGCACCTCGTGCTAATGCCGGCAAGTGAGACGGTTTTGGATTAGGCTTAGGACGGACAATGGAGCTAATCCCTGACGCCGCGTTGTGCTGCAATGCAAAGATCTCAGAGAGTGGACACTGTTAGATGGAATCTCCCCCCATTCTGACGCCTGCAAAAAACGTGAAACAACTGACCGATTTCATATATATTTTTCTAAACCAGTGGTTTGCGACGGTAGGACGCGTATGGGTGTGTCCCGGTCTCTCATGTGCCCTGAATCCAATGGAAATAATTGGTCTTAGGATAGTCCAAGTCTTCTCGTACTAAAGCCGGCTAAGATATTGGGATGGAGGTGCCGGTCTTTAGTCCGAGATCGCGCGCATAGCCTTCTTATGACACGAGTTACGCCCAGGATCTGTGGCGGGAATCTGTGGTGTATTTTACTCGATTTACCTAACAAAGCAATACATGTTGCTATATACGTCGGAAAGAGTGACATCTTATGGTCAGAATGGTGTATAATAATCTAACTTTAATGTTAAATTACACATAGAATATTCCGGTTGATTGCCACAAACATCGTTGTTTTTTCTGTTTGTTTACTTATCTGAAAGCCGAACTCAGGTTCCGAAGAACTTCGGCATTGCCCGGTGTTTGTTCTGAGTATTCTAGTTTCCGTTTCTATATATAGCGCGGGGTTTTCCGAACAAAATTGTGAAAACCGATCGCCGCAAAGTCCAGTTTCCAATGTGCTTTGAGAACAATTCCCGCACTAAAAACTTAATGACATAATGGAGGATCAGAAAGGTAGTTTTGTTGACAATTTTCGCAAGCAACTTGTCAAAATTGGAGCAAATTAGAACTCTTGTGTCTGACTTGCCATGCGTGTGATTTTCATCCATGTGCATTTTGACTTTTGTGTTGATAAAATAATCGGAGAACCGAATCACACAGTTTCGAAATATTGTTCTTCCGTTTTAGTGGGACTTTTCAAACTTAAGGTTAAAAATTTATACAAATTTTGTTTGATTTTTTGTGTGCTTAACAAGAGCAGTATATTGCTCTGGTCGCTTAGTATATATCTTAATTTCGCTGAAGTCCACCAAATGTGGGAAATGTAGCACCATATTATTTATTCTAATGCTCGTTGTGTTTACACTGTTTTAAACTTTGAGAGGGTTGTAATTCCCCGTAATTTATTTAATGTATTACATTTATATCTTCAATGTTTAATTAATCTATTTATTTTTTATTTATTGACACACATAATTACGATTACAATGGAGAATTCATCGTAATTTGCGTTGTCAGTCGAAAATCTACGGAATATTTTCAACGGAAAATGCCGAACACAGTTCGCGAGGTCAACTGAGTTCGCATACTTTTAAAAATTTGTAAAACATTGCGGTAAATGTCTCTTTTCGCATTAAATTACCGCTTTCAATTCACAACTGATGTGGGTTTCAGATCAAATAGCATGTCTTCTGCGGAAAATATCCGTTTATTGTCGCAATTGTGATATTTTATTTCATATAATTGTGGTTTTATTTGAGCGGGTCACTAACGCTTAAGTCGTGTCATAGGAATGCATGGGCCTGGAACTCGGACTAAAAACCGGCACCTCCATCCCAATATATTAGCCGGCTTTAGTACGAGAAGACTTGGACTAGTCTTAGGACTGTTTTCTTGTGCTATCCCCGATGTTTTGGTCACCTGTTAGTGCCGGACAACTCGATCCTTTACAGTCTTCATGAGTCTTATAACCTGAATAATCGCCACACCCATGCTGGGCATTGTTGACTGCGGAAGTGGCAGTTTACCATATGGTGTGTAAATCGCATTCTTCCGCAGGTGACATTATGTCCAGTAATAATTTAATAACTTGGTATTCTACTTCTTACTAATTTCTGTTAATCTGGTACGTGTTATATCAATTATATACCATGTATTCCTTTGTCTAGTTTATCTTTGCACGTGGGTTGTCCTTCACCATTCAAACGTATATCGTATCGTATCTTATCTTATGATTTGGTGCAAGATGTATAAGCAATATCAACACATATTGAGAAATGAGGAATACTCCTTAGTCCTTATGACAGGTTGGAAATTTTGCTTTCACAAGACACATTCGTGAAAAGAGACGGAGTGTTCAAAGTTACCCCAAACGTTGGGTCAAATTTGAACATCAGTTTTTTAATATCCCTGTGTCATCAATTAATGCCGTGTACACATTTAAAAGACCATTCGTTTTGAGAGAACTACTTCTTCTCGTGTTTATGGAAGCATTCGGATCTTACATAATATTAGCTTTTTTTAAATATCGACTGAGAAACTAAAAAAGTTACCCCGGTTTATGGTAATAGTATATATAAGCTGAAGGGGTCACTCTCACCAAAAAAAGTGCTGAAGGGTACACCGGTTTTGAAAATGTGCTGAAGGGTACACAGGTTTTGAAATGTGATTCTAAATGATGTATAGTTTTTCGTATCTGCCATGACTTCTGTTAGAGAATAATTGTTTACGTTCCAATGAACATTGAAATGAACTGAAAACAAACTGCTAATGGGGGCCAGACTTTCAGAAACACAGTTATAAGTAATGGTGTTAGTGCCGATCACAAACCCTGTGTACCCTTCAGCACATTTTCAAACCCTGTGTACCCTTCAGCACTGTTTTTGGTGAGAGTGACCCCTTCAGCGTTAGTAAAGGTATGGATCAAGCAGCCATCTAAATTGGTGTAAACAATATTTAATTTCGAACAAAACATGTAATACATACAAACAATTTGACATAAATAATAATAGAGTTCAAAACGGGGATTAGACAACAAGCCCAAAGGCTTTTATCAAGTTATTTCCCCGGAGAAGGAAAGTTTACCCTTGGTATCAGAATAGATACCATACAGGGTAAGTTTAGCAGACGGGGAAAACATGTTAGATCCGAAAAATATTGTTCAAGGAGGGGGTATAGAGGGATCGAGTGCAGGAAGGAAGAACGTTTGTCAAGTTAATTGGTATTGCATACCGTGCATCAGCCAAAACGAAAGATGGGAGTGAAGCGACTTCAATAATGATTATCTCCAGGGCCTGGAACCTACGTCACCGGAAGGATAACCCTACATGTACATCAAAATAACTGTAAATAAAGTTCGACTCGCTACTTCGACATCGCTTTTTAAATAAATACAATCGATTTCGATGTAGTATTATAAGCAAAGGAGCTATGCGACCTGCAAATCTCAACAAATACAGAAACCGAAAATCGGAAAGAATTGCTTATAATGAGAATTTCGCGTTCGCAATTCAAAATCGCGTCCGATTTCCTATTTTCGTGCCGGTGTTAACGCCAACATTTCATGTTCTCCGCGCCCTAAACTCATTTAAAAACCGTATACATTGAGTTTCGGGATATTATAAATCGTAAAATTTGAATCAATAACAAAAAAATAATTTTTCCGTGGTTTGTTTGTAAATTTCTTAAAGGGGTACTGTACGCCAAATGTTGTTGTTGGTTTCTATAGTCTCCGAGTCGGAGAAGAAGGTAAAATATTTTCCATTATTTGAAAGTCTGTTGAGTACGAAGTCATGTTACGGATGACAAATTTACCGGAATGCAAAAATACAAATTGTCGTTGTCGAGTACTTTTTGTAAAGTTTTCAACCAAATGAATCAAATAAAAGTTATATGATATGCATACTAGTCCCATATAACCATTTAAGTTATTGTATCGTCGCTAGTCAGTGAGTGGCTTGAGTGTTCTCCCCATATCATCATAATATTTAAGCGATCGTGTGTGCGATCGGTTTAACAATCCAGTATCCCTCAATTACTATTTTTTATTACGGTAATTCGTAATTTAATTGACGCCATTTTATGGCTCCAGTCATATATTCAATTTATATCAAATTATTAACTTTTAAATTATTAAATTTTAAGATAGCCTATTAACCTGAGCGTTTACAGAATACATCTTCGACTCAAATTACTTATGTTTCTATATATTATCGATATTAGATCGTTGTTGTCACCGGAAATTTAATGAAAATGGCGTACAGTACCCCTTTAAGACACAAAGAATTTTTATGAATTTGTCTATTAATGGTAACGCCCACATCGCGTTGACGCTCACATATTGGCATGTTTGCACTAACAATTGAGTCACCATCCGTATAATCCGGTAGATGAATCCGGTGTTCACATAAACACTCTGTTAAATGCGTTACAATACACAAATGGCTGTTATAGAGATGCCAATATACTATTTGATAATACTATATATAAAGACGAACATAAATTAATGGCATAATAATTGTTTTTATGTTCTCGTTGTATATTCGGTAGTTTAATTAAGTGTATATATGTCATGTCATTCGTTCTCTTATTCCATATTCATTGTAGTATTACTTTGTTATTCCAGTCTATTTCCGTTGTTAATTTGTTAATATTTCCAGTTTCGTCTGATAGTTGTCGTTAAAACATTATCATGCAATAAAGATTTCTTTTATTATATTCTATTACTAACATTCATTGTTTACCCATATTTATTGATAATGAATTGAATGTGTTATTCGGTCCAGGAACCTTCGTTGTCAAACAATTAATCTGGTCACGCATCAATTATATTCGCAATCCAAAACCAAAACATCGGGATATATGTAACGGATAAATACACCCTGTCCCATCATCAGTCAATAATCATAAAGTATGGTTAGGTACTCAAGTCCCAAAAACTAATTGGTCACATATATATTAACTATAGCAGGTTATATAGTGAATTGTGAGCATAATATGGTTCCTGTGGCTGGATATTCATTTAGTTTGGTTATGTTTAACATTATATATTACAAAATTTTATATAAAACTGGATATTCCGTTTATTGAATACTTTTGCGGACAAAAATGATATATACAAGGAAAAAAACAACTTAAAGTTGAATTGAAGAAAAAATTACAACAAAAAGAGGCTTGTTGTGTCGTCTAAGAGGGGGGGGGGGTCTACAAACAAAATTCTGTATATAGGGCCGGGGTGGGTGGGTGGTCCAGAGACGGAAAAAATCGTACTTGTAATTGTTTTCTATATAGCAGCTATAGTGACCTCTTTAGCCTCAGATTTAGCAACATTCTGGATTTCACAGGATCCCGGACCACTTCACAGTGGACCACCGTAATAGCGTTCAGGAAACTTATTATCAGCGGAAGAAATATTTAGTAACACAATTAATATATTACCCAGTTGTATTACTTGAATAAAAGTAATAAAACATAAAAACTGTATCACAAATTGGATACTACATGGTGAATACTCAATGATGACTATATATCATTAACATGATTGTTGCATAACATGAAATTGAAAAGGGTATCTCATAAATTTCTAATGTCTGAAATACTGTCTTGTCCTGGCATGTAATCAAATTCATTCCTCCTGGTTATTTCTCATCTTGAATGATTGCAAGTAATGTTAATTTGCAACAATTATCAAAATAAAACTGAATTGGTCATGATGAATGACCGTTAACTGTTTACTGCTCAGACAATCCCAACTAAAGGTGACGCTATTCTCATTGAATTTCCGAACTTCATCTTGGAGCTTTACTGCTCAACAAGACTAAACTAAAATAATAATTGTATACTGTTATCACTTACAAATAGATGAACTGAAATAAAGTGATGCATTAAGAAATGACATTCAATTCTTCATTCTGGTCTATCACCATACCAAACCACATCAAAATTCGACAACCGACACTTAACACTTATATTGCAAAAACTTTGTACGGACTGAATTTCATGAAGTCGAACACGGCCCATAACTCTGGTAGGCATTAATAGTCACAACCCGTGATATTATGCATATTCGTTACACATTTCTGGTCCGTCACCATGCCATAGGGCATAAAAATATGACCACCGACCCTTGAGTTATAATGCAAAATGATTGTACGGACTGACGGCTCGAGACGTCAACTATATACCCGCCGACTAATATTGGGCGGTATAATAACCATATATCTATGTGTATACCTAACCAAAAACAATTCCCCTCCCCACCCACCCCACCCCGATGGAGAAGACTTAAAAGAGTTCTTTGGTCATCTACAAATAATTGACCTGTTTACCACTATTTACACTGGTCGGTGTTCTCTGTCAGACACAACACACTCGATTTATTAAGGCTATAATGAGGTCTAGGGCGATTTGTGACATATAGTGTACCTACCTACACAATGCTTTATTATTGTTGTTAGATACTGAAAACACACTGAAACGTCTGGAAATACAGATTATTTTTCGTTTTTTTCTGATCTGTGTTTACCAATTAGTAAGACAGTTAACACCGTTATTGAAGAACGGCTAAAAAAAACTCTGAAATTTTGATAAAAATATGAGAAAGAGGGGGTGGGCCCCCAAAATTTTGGAGGAAAACAATATTTTTTGGGGTGGTGGGTCCCTCTGGTCAGAAAAAAAACTTTTTGGTGTGCAATTTTTTTCCAGACCCCCCCCCCCCCCCCCCCCCTGGCTGGCCCAACCAATTTTCGTGGCTGGTTATCTAGCTAAGCCGGCTTAGTCACGACGTTCGTGGCTGACGAAATATGGCGGCTCAGTCGGCTGAGACGTTATCATTCAGAGTATTTCGTTTCCGAAATTTTCCTAATACCCGGTTATAGACACCCGCTGGTTTTAGCGTTTGTTGTGAACCCGTAGAATTCCAGACCACGCGTGTTTTGTTGGTGTTGGGCTTTTCCGTTATGGCGAGAATACACGATGGCCTCGGAAAATGACTGGCAGGGATGTACTATGTAGTTTCCCATCTATACAATCGGTATAAGTTACATTGCGACTTCTGTCGACTTCAGACGGCTATCATCACTGGCATCTTGCGATATATGCATGCATCATTGAATGCTGAATCCGATAGTATTGATATATAATATGTCAAACTATTTTCTATTACCTTAAATTCTACATGTTATGTGCATATATTGACAAATGTCAGCGATATGAGACTGAGTCGTGTCGAAATAAACGATTTCGCCATCGGCAGTCACTGCATTTAATTAGTATATAAGAATGGCGGTGTGTGTTGTCAATTTAGATATAACATTTGTAAAAATAACTACTTTGAACAAGATTATTCTCCACTTCTATTCGATCACCTTACCGGAGTGTTTCACATCACTTTAAAAGTTTTTTCTTTTATTAATTTCAGAAACATTTGAATTTGAAACAAAAATTGAATAATACAACTTAAAGCTTCTTCCTGGTTCAACTCAAGCAGTGTCGATATTGCGATTTATTCATTTATAAAAGTTTGAAATTTGTGTTAATATTCGTATTTTTTTTTTAGAAGATTATTCCCCATTTCTATTTGATCACCCAACCGGAGTGTTTCACATCACTTTAAGCTGGACCGAACACGCTCTGGCACTATATGGCCAATTTAGTTTTTTTTTTGCATAAAGGGGATCACTACACTGTAAAATG
Organism: Siphonodentalium dalli; assembly: GCA_032622095.1. Lineage (NCBI taxonomy): Eukaryota > Metazoa > Mollusca > Scaphopoda > Gadilida > Siphonodentaliidae > Siphonodentalium > Siphonodentalium dalli. Next base: position 63,180,195 of record CP136068.1, read on the forward strand.
GCAAGCATACTGGGGGTACACAGATGGCTGCTTAAATCATACCCTTACTAACTTATATAATAAATATTACAAAATTGGTAAATATTAATTAAAATTATTTATCAACTATTTATCATTCACTGTTTAGAAGGCATGCATTGTGAATCATAATAGAAATAATAATAATTTAGAGAGTAATTTTGGCCCAAGATTAATAACGAATTTCTTATTATTATTTTGTCATATATTTATGAATGACTAGGATATAGTGGATGATATATACATGCAAACTCCAGTTTGATATACATGTTGTGACAGCGGCCAGATAGCACAACAGATCGACAACGATAGCAACTTCCGGTAACATTTAGTGTGCGTCCAGGTGTCTCTTGATTGGTCATCGGAAAACAATCTTTAATGTTCAAGTTCCAAAAAGTACACATGTGCTAGACAACATTCGTTGTCTTCTTTCGTAATTAGTAAGTACTATAAAAAAAAATGGCCCGTTAAATACCCGGGTTATTTAATATCCGATGCATGTATAAGAAGCAACAGGTGCGTGAAATTGTCATGAGTGATTGTGTGTCACCGCAGGTTGTGTGACCAGGAAGTGAAAATGTGAGATGTACACAGGTACCTATAGCAGTATAGTCCTATAGGAATACATCTGTAAAAACGCACATCACTGGTGATTTCAGCTTCTCAGTAGGTGTGTTCTATATTCGTAGTGGATATCGTAAATGTGCATGCAGTGTTATTGGAGTAACTTGAATGTTTTAAGGTATAAGCTTGTACATGTACCTGATAATACAGTTTGATTATTTTCATCAATTTTTAAATAAAACTAGTTTTTATTTGATGACCAGACAGTGTACATGTAGAAACAAACAAGACAAAAGAGTTTAGAAGTATTTGTATAAGGTATAAATTACTCATAATATAATGGTTTTGAATATGATATGAGGCTGAAAATTAAAAGCACAGGGCTTCTAAAAAGTGATTATGGAGTGATAATATATATTTTAAAATTAATTAATGTATTTAAATATTTAATTAGTTAATATCTCAGACACTGTTTAGAAGGCCTGTGGAAAAAAGTAGGCCCGGTTGAAAAAAGGTGCAATATCTGTATCTGTATCTGTAGATATTACAGTGCAGGAACAAATTCTGGTTGTAGACGCACTGGTCCAGGTGCTACCACGGCCGAGTGACTTTATAATCCTGTGGTGACTCCAGTAGCGTTCTTTAACGTGCACACACCGAGGCGTGTACACGGGTCAGCCATTAATGTCCGCGCCCGATCGGACAGCGCACTGCACCCACGACAACATACCTGGACAAGTGTTGTAATGGGGGGAAGTCGGCATTTTGCATTCGGATCTTTATTCAGTGATCTCGAATGAGACTTTTCAGCCTGACAAACTTGGTATCTGACCGAGTTCTGATTTTTGTCAGAATACCCTGACCAGGTTGTGAACCCCGGTCTGCTAGCACGAGAGACCAGTACGCTACCTCTCGGCTACCGACTTCCCCTCAGTATGCGTGTACATAATATTGACACAGAGTGGAGATAATATACCCACCCTTACCAAAATCACAAGCCCTCGATAAGCATTCAGGAAGGATTCAAATCCTTACAAATGAAGACTTAAATGAATATTTTCTTATCTCGTCCAATGAAATGGGCCAGTTACAGGCAAAATAAGCACTCGAAACTGAATTTAGCCCTCAATAGGGCCGACTTATTTAAATGAGCTAAGCACTGCCATAAGCACTCGAAGGCTTATTAAGCCTTCGAGGGTTTAGCTCTTTCAAATAAGTCGGCCCTATTGAGGGCTTGTTGGTTCCCGTAAGCACTCGAAGGCTAAATAAGACTTCATAATTTGCATATAAGGCTTTGAAGCCTTATATTTAAGGCTTTGAAGCCTTATATGCAAATTATGAAGGCTTATATGAAGCCTTACCGACCATGTCTCGAATCCTTAAATTGGTTCCCGAATGCTAAATATTATTGTGAAATGATGGCCTGTTTCCATAGAGTTACCGATACTGCATGGAAATGAGGGATAACTCTATGCAGGATGCATGGGAATATGGGTAGTGTCATCAAAATTGGATATCCATTCTGGAGATGCTAGAAATAACAAAACAATTATGAAGTGAAAACAATTTTATATTTGTGAAATGAAATTTTTTGAGTATATATGTATCAAGAATTTATGTTATCTGTCACTCATGTCCATGCATGTTTAATGCAATTGGATTGCTGTCTCAAGCACCATGCAGGTAGCCCCTAGTTAATAAATTGTTGAGGATATGTCAATTCCACCTGGCGATGTATGCATGCAGTCGCAGTCTTCTTTTCTGGGAGTCTTTATCAAATTCTGAAATGAGAAATAGTACACAAATTTTAAATTATGTTTATATCAGAAATAACTGAAATGATATTATTATGGTTCAGAAAATGAATTATGTGAATGATACAGTTGTTTGTAAATCTATCAAAATTGTATTGGACTGAATGTTAATATATATATATTAGCTTGCATTGACCTATTCAAATGCCCAAATGATATCATTATGCAGGAATATCCAAAGTTGAGATTAGATAGCTGATGTTAAAAAATTCTAAATATTTGCATCAACTGGAAGGAAATGGTTGAAATAATAAGAAAATCAGATATCCAATTTATGATATAATGCTACTTTTATAATGCTATACTTTTTCCAGTCTTTTCGCATTAATGCCCTTTGCTGTCTTTTTCTTGTTAAAGATGTATGGTTCCATCATAATCCACCCTTTCGAGCCAGCATAACTATTAAGGTGCCCATACGAAACATTCCTACAGAAATATAATTCCAATAGAATTCCTGAAGTTTTCCTATAGCATTCCTATAGGAGTGTGAATTTTATTTTAAATGCACAGAACAATTATCATTGGTATCATTATTTTCTTTGCTGACACCAACATTATTTGTGTAACACCGTGCAAATTGTAATGCTGACAATTTACATGTATCTAAAAAAATGTCCATCAGGCAACCTCAGTAAAAATTCATTGAGACCTCTCAATTTAAAATGTTGTTAACAATAAATTAAAGGGGCACTTTGATTATTGCGATATAACCAAGATGCGGGCCCCGTTGGTTCAGAGTGCCCGGATGAAGATAATTAATCGAGTGTGCTTCTCACAGTACGAGCTAACTGCATGGCCTCCTAATAGCTATAGCCTGATACCGGAGTACGATGCGTATGTCTCTTTGGAAAGCAGACGAAATTCCTAAACGATGTACATCTGTTAGGAATTTCGTCGGCTTTTCAAAGAGACAGGCTATTTGGCCATGCGTTTGTCACAACATACCTGTTTCTTGCGTGCATGCATAATTCGTGTTTTATTGATAGTAATGATGAAAAGAGTAATGGCTTGTATTAATCGAATAATATAAATGAAGTTAGTTTGCCGCATCGTAATCAGCTACGGACTGTTCATTCTTGAAAGTGCAGCCTATACTCGTATAGTAAAACTCGAAATTATGCTTTCAAGATTCATATCAAGGCGACGTCCAGACGCGGGATGTTGGTCAGTTTCTGTGCCGAGGCTAGGGACGTACATTAGCGATGGCGGGGTTGTTGACGGGGTGTCACGCGTGCAAATATATACATGTAGTGACATTAGCACCAACCTTTACTAATAAAAATAAATTGAGTTCGTGTGTCTGTCCGGAAAAAGGCGACAAAACGACTTAACCCCTCTGAAAATGTGGACATAGGGTGATATCATACACGTAACCCGGGGATTAAGGGCGCTAATAATGTTTATGACTTTGGCTATATATAGGCGATCAAACGGAGTGGCAGATCGGCAGATTAAAAAAAAATCGAAATGTTTTTGAATTTGGGAATAGATTTTTACAATTTGTTTTGCTTCATCCTATTTTATGGATGTTAGTGTTGAAGACTATTATAATATTTAAGGAAGGGGCAGTCCTGTCAACAAATTTGGTATTTTGAAAATAAATTGATTTTGAAGCCATTTTCACCAAGCTTGGTGTTATTTCTTTAAAATGGGGAATTTGACCCTAAAAATAATATAATAAAAAAATTCCCGGACCCCTGTGTCTTATATATATGTACTTTTAGTATTATGACCAATTTGTGCCAGGGGCCAGTGGTAGTACTATTCATGTGTGTTTCCGAATACGTTGTTCGAATAATAGGATTATCTTTATTTGTGGCTGAGACATGAGAAGCTGCATAATTTGATAAATAAAACGCTATTTCAGAATGCATTTTAGCTCAAGCTGCTGAACATGAAAATTCAAGTTGAGATATTGCCAATTTTCCATGGGTTGGTATCCATCGCCAGTGGTTTCCGAACATAAGTACGTCCGTCGACAATTTCCATTGGCATAGGCTACAGGTTGTAACTTTGGTCGGATCATTATGAAATTAGGCATGACTGTTGGAATTGGTATATAACATATAGATTGGGAACGAGTCATTTTGTGGGCCAGTCGGCAAAAACATGCATCATATATCTCAAATTTCAATCTATATAGTTTAGGGCTAGATTCCGCCATGCACCGAAAGCGTCAAAATGTGCGATATTAGCGCATATTTCGGCGCGCCGAAAGCGACAAAACGTGCGCCGTAACGACGCACATTTTGTCGCTTTCGGCGCGTTACTAATGGCGCACTTTTTGTCGCTTTCTGCGCGTCGAAACATGCGTTAATATCGCACATTTTGTCGTTTTCGGTGGCGGCATCTAGCCCGTATACTATATATAGATTGAAATTTGAGATATATGTTTCCTAATGGCGCCGAAAGCGCCATTAGGAAATGGTCCTAATAGTATTCCATACCAATGATATTCCAACCCGGGGATTAAGGGCGCTGATAATGTTTATAACTGTTGCTATATATAGGCGATCAAACGGACGGGCAGATCGGCAGATTTTTTAAAAATCGACCATTTTTTGGAATTTGGGAATGGATTTTTAAAACTTGTTTTGCTTTATCCCATTTTATGGATGTTAGTTTTAAAGACTATTATACTATTTAAGGAAGGGGCAGTCCTGTCAACACATTTGGTATTTTGAAAAAATTGTGATTTTGAAGCCATTTTCACCAAGCTTGGTGTTATTTCTTTAAAGTGGGGAATGTGACCCTAAAAATAATATAATAACAAAAAATTCCGGACCCCCAGGGACCCCTGTGTCTGATATATATGTACTTTTAGTATTATGCCCATTTTGTGCCAGGGACCGGTGGTTGTACTATTCATTTGTGTTTCCGAATACGTTGTTCGAATAAATAGGATTATCATTATTTATGACTGAGACATGGGAAGCTGCATAATTTGATATGTAAGACTCTATTTCAGCATCCATTTTAGCTCAAGCTGCTGAATATGAAAATTCAAGTTGAGATATTGCCAATTTGCCATGGTTTGGTATACCCATCGCCAATCACTGTGGTTTGCGAACATAAGTACGTCCGTCGACAATTTCCATTGGCATAGGCTACAGGTTGTAACTTTGGTCGGATCATTGTGAAATTTGCCATGACTGTTGACATTGGTAACATGTAGATTGGGAACGAGTCATTTTGTGGGCCAGTCGGCAAAAACATTTATCATATATCTCAAATTTCAATCTATATAGTATACGGTCTAGATTCCGCCATGCACCGTAACGACTCACATTTGTCGCTTTCGGCGCGTTACTAATGGCACACTTTTTGTCGCTTTCGGCGCGCACCGAAAGCGCCATTAGGAAGTGGCCATAATAGTATTCCATACAATTGATATTCTAATGCAATTATTATGCTGATCGCCTCATTACGCCACCTAGTGTGGTGTTTCTAGCATTTGGTTTTTTTATATCGCATGGAGTACAGGGCGAATGTATTCTTGGAGATTGTTTGTACCTTACTCAATCGTACCGATATAATCACGTAGATGCCGAAATTGTAAAGTTAACGCCAGCGGTGTATAATACGTTTATGAAAATATGATAAATCCTATCGATAGAGTCAGGACAGGCTCAAATTGTAAACTTAAAGTCACCGGTGTAATAATATGTTGTTGAAAATATAAATAATCTGATAGCCTGAAAATATTGTATAACCTATTGGGAGCCCATAATAAATGGGAATAACCTATTGGGAGCCCCTGCATGTAGTGAACTGAATTGTGGGTATTTTATGGAGATTGTTTGTACCTTACTGAATCGTACCGATATAATCACGTAGATGCCGAAGTTGTAAAGTTAACGCCACTGGTGTATAATATGTTTATGATAAATCGTATCGATAGAGTGAGGACAGGCTCAAATTGTAAACTTAAAGTCGAAAATATAAATAATCTGATAGCCTGAAAATATTGTATAACCTGTTGGGAGCCCCTGGTGTAGTGAACTGAATTATGGGTAATTTTAATTGGAGTGCGCATGTCTGGTTTTTTTGTAGTAACGGCCATCTTTTATTTTCTGTAATTATGGTAAGAGTTTATGGTTTAATTTATTTATTATTTAAGTTTGTTTCAATTTTTGAATGGTTTTATGTTAACCCGATAATTTGTATTTTGTAAAGAATAAAATTGTTTGAAGAAAAATGGCGAATTTCCAAATTTCCGGCTTCGGATGCTGTTCTGAGTGTCAGCTCGATAGTGAGACTGAGACTGTGACGGTGTGAGTGACTGAGAGTCTCAAGTTAGTTTATTTACAGTTGTGTTCCGAGTATTTTTTGTAGTCAAATATTAATGAAATACGCTTTGTTTATATATACTAATTTGCTTATTTATAGAAACGTGTAATATTAATTTGAAAGTTATTTCGATAGACTATTTGTTTTTAGTTGAAGATAAAACAAATTTGGAAAACAAATATTATAACCCATTGTGAGCCTCGTGAAGTGTATTGTGGGTATTTTAATATAATTGCGCATGCGCAGTCTATATGCGTTCTTTTGGGGAAATTCGCTATTTTGGTTAAGTGAAACAATGGTATGAGTTCAATGTTTGTTTGTATATAAGAAAGTATATTGAATTTTGGAGGCCGACAATTGTATCTATTTGAAGATTAAAAGTTGCTTGTGTGTATTTAGCTGTGCATGGTTCGTTAATTAGGCCAGCCTATTGTCATATTAGAACGTCTCCAATAACATACAACCTCTCTGCAGTTAACATTGTGAATTTGGCAACAGTCCAAGCAGGCCCTCTAATGGAGCACTGTGAATTTGGCAACAGTCCAAGACACGTGGGGTATAATAACTGAACACCTGTGGCCAACTTGATCTCCAGAATGTTTTTAAGTGGGAGGGACAGTGTAGTGGGGTGGGGGTGGAAGTTAGATTTTGAGTGTGTATGATTCACAACTTTTGTAAAAAAAAGTTAATGCACATGTAGTTGGAAATTTCATACATTATTACACTACAACATAAAGGTTAAAATACATGGTTACCATTGCCTGGTATCCCAACTAGTAATTATTGTCCCCATTATGATGGGGACGGGGATCGAATGATGGAGGTATTTTGAGGGGGTGGGAGTCACAACTGTTATAAAGAATTTTAACAGTTGGAAATTTCATACATGATTACACTAACTTTTTGTCCCCATTTATTTTACTGCTGTCTTGTTTGTTACTGTATTCCTGATATGGAAATAATAAAGAGCATTTATTACGCCACCTGTGGTGTATCTAGCTGCTGAGATTTTGATATTGCGTGGTGGACAGGGCGAATGCATTGTGGGGCTTTTATTTATAGAGTTGGAAATTCCGTTTATTTAAAAGTCGGAACTACGCGACCAGTAGGCCAAGTCCAGTAAAACGGTTCGTTATAGGTGCTGGTTGTTATTGTTATTTTAACGGAATTCTGAGTTGGTCATTCGCGAAACCAATATATTTTATATTCTATAATTAAAACCGTGGGTATATAATATATGATCCTCTTTATGGATATTGTAGGAAGGTAAATTTAGCTAAAGCGGTGGGATATCTTGCAAGACAACACATTTCGGTTTGCGCTATAACCGCTCAATGTTTTAAGGTGTTACACAACGTCTGATAAAAAGAGTTCTATCGGGAATATTCACACTATTTTTTCAGAGAACATGCATAGAGTAAACATAGTCCTATCGGACTATCGTAAAGTAGTTCCGTTTAATTCGGGATTAATTAACCCTCAGACTGCCGAAACTGCCGACAATAAATTCGCTTGTTCGTGTCCGCCGAAAATCAAACTTGCCTGTTTAGAGGTCCCATTTTCGTGGCTAATGGTGATAGAATCACAATTTTTCAGTCAAGTTCATGGATAAATTACATTACACTTAATCGGCTTATGTCCGCGGCCATAAACCTGCGTTTTGATAACAATTTATTTGAGACAAACTGTTGCGCGGGTATCAGTCGGCGCTTATCGGTTGAAGTTATTATGATCGTGCAGCCTGCGCGTGCAACAAGTGTTCAAATACAACAGAAGAAACAAATACTATGTCAAATAAATAACGTCATCAATGGACAGACAAGTTTCATTTCCGCGGGACACGAAAAAGCGAATTTAATGTCGTCAGTTTCGGCAGTCTGAGGGGTTTAATTAATCTCCTTTACGATATCCCGATAGGACTATATTTACACTATGTTCTCTGAAAAAAAATGGTGTGAATATTCCCGATAGAACTATTTTTATCAGACGTTTTGTAACACATTAAAACATTGAGCAGTTAGCGCAATTTTCTGGAATTTCGGACTATTTCGTCTATAAAAATACGATGAGCAACTGAAAATGTTTTTCAACATTCTGGAAGGGGTAGATGTCCAGGTATATATGTTTAAAATTTCACGCATAAACTATGACAGATAACAAAGTTATAATTAGTTTTATAGGCCCACCATAAATCCCCTATAATAAACGCATGCCTCCGTAAGCACATGGCTTTGCTGTGGATGCTTTCGTTCCCAGCATGCATCATTCTCGCTATCTGTAAAATGTCTATGAACAATGGCTGTGCCACGCACTCTTAGCTTTGATCCGCATTTAGAAGCATTCTGGTGTGGCGAATGAGAAACCTGCAGTAATTTATAAGCCGTAGTTCATTGTAATAATTTGAAGAATTACTTATCTTAACGGAATTCTGAGGCGGTCCATTCATGTAACCAATATATTTTATATTATGATTTATATTTATGGCTAATAATACGATCTTGGTGGCGTTACCATTTCTGACTATGGTTTTCTTGTCATTCTTTGTGTCTGGCGAATTACAATTCATGCTAATGGCAGACATTTGTATATGGCGCTATCACAACGATCATGACATTTGGAACTTATTCCCTTCCCTATATATATATTCCTTATTTTCAAAAATGTCGCTTTCGGCTGACTTGACGGCATGGGTGTGTGGCCCGCCCCAAATACCACATAGAAACACCCCGACCTCCACCCATCACCCCCCGCGGGTGGTACCACCCCGAGGGGTGAAAATTGGGTATGGACCATTTTCGAGAATGGTAAGGATTTCGACCGATTTAACGGAATGTGTGGGTGGCCCGCCCTAAATACCACCTAAAAACACTCCTAGCCACCACGTATCACCCCCGGGTGGTAGGCCTACCTCCCAACCCAAAACATATAATATATGGGAGGCCAAATTCACATTTAATAATGAATTGCCACATATTGTGCTTAAAGGGGTACTGTACACAAAGATAGGCGATTTTTTTATTTACTCCCATTGAAATAACTTTCAAGTTAGATTGTGTTCGTGTTATATGAGTTTCGTATAAACCTAATTTAGCTAAGAAAATATTGATCTTGGAAACAAAAATATTACGATTTCAAACTACGCGCCATGTGTTTGACCTTCACCGGAGAAGACGCAGCTCGCAGGAAGAACCGGAAGTTCATTGCTCACAGCTTCGATTGATGCATTCAATCTCTTCCATCGAACAATCTCACTCCCTATAAAATACTTGACTCTTTATGACTCTTGTTTCTTTCTCCCTGTTTTCCGAATCGGTTATAACGGGCCTTCTTTTGCAGGTAACATGTTTTGTTTGCAACTCAATAATGTTCGCGAACGGCCGTCGATAAAAGACACGCAGCAGATGCTATTTCAAGAACGGTAACTCGTAATGGCATAATTCTCCATTTTATGAATCCAGCCATAAATGAATTTATATTAAATAATTCAATTTTACTTTTACGATAGCCTATTACCCGGAACGTTTTCAGTAGACATCGTCGACTCAAATTAGTTATTTTATAATATAATATTCATATTAGATCGCTATTGTCACCGGGAATTTATTGAAATTGGGGTACAGTACCCCTTTAAGCGCAAATAGGGCATTTACGCTTAAGCGTAATTAATTACGCTTAATTACGCTTAAGCGCAATCAATTGCGCTTAAGCGTAATTGTGACTACTATCTAACCTACCCATAAACTATTAGCATGACCTGGTGTATCACCTAGCAACACAAGATGAGCATTGGGCTAATTTTGACCTGTACTCAACAGTCAAACTGTGAGTATGTGTTCAACAAGGAGAATCCCCTAATTACATATTATCAGCATCCCTCTATCCAAAGAATTGATGTCGCCTTCCCGGAACTCTAGGAATGTTTTGTATGATGTTTTTAATGTATTTTTGCACAGATTTTAGCCTTTACTATGGTAATATCCTATACATGCATGCTGTGTCACTGCATGAGGGCTTTCTTTCTTTCCTCATACAGTAATGCTCTATTTAATCGACTTCTTAACCACAGCAGAATTATGGGTAACTTTTCAGGATTTAGTCGGAAATATGGCTTGTTGCCATTCATCGAAAAGCTCTCGAGAGCTTTCCGATGAATGGCAACAAGCCATATTTCCGACTAAATCCTGAAAAGTTATCCATAATTCTGCTGTGGTTAAGGAGTCGATTAATTAGAGCATTACTGTATGGTTTACTTATTGACTTAAATCAGGGGGAAAAAAACCCTATTTTCATATTATCAGCATCCCTGCAGCTGATCCCTGTCCAAAAAATGGTGTGTAATTACTGGAGCTTTGGTGTCTCAGTCCTGAAGCTCTAGTTTTTCTTATTAAATCAGCAGCTCTTGCACAAATCTATAGTATTTCCATGATCATATAGTGTGAATGTGGTGTCACCGAGGCTTGCTTCCCTCATATGGTGTGCCTGTATACTCGAAAATTTAAGAAAATCAATGTCGCCCCGACTAATACAGAAAGTAATGCTATTGCAAGTAGCCCCAACTAATATATACCGAAGATAATATAATGCTATCACGAATCGCTCCAACTAAAACAGAAGGTGAGACTATTGCGAGTCAGCCATTTTGATAAAGAAGTTGGGCTAGCTCCCTACCCATCCAAACCAATGAAACCAAGAAGTGACATGTCAATAGGAGTTAATGCTAAGTTATGGAGAAATCTATTTATTCACCAGGGGTGTTTTGTTACATATAACCATGAATTGCGCTTAAGCGCAATTAATTACGCTTAAGCGCAATGATTGCGCTTAAGCGCAATTGATTATTAAATGTGAATTTGGCCTCCCATAATAATAGCTTACTAGAGACTGGGACTCATATAATATATAATAATATATTAGTCCCAGCTACATGTAGGTAGAAATGTGAACAGTAGACATCCTGAGATACAAACAATATATATTATTGATTGTTTGATTTTCCAACCAGTATTTAGTGGGGGAATGTGTTGTATTTAGACCAACAGCAGTATATTCTTCTACTTTTGGTCCAAAGTTTGGTCGGAATGGCTATCGGTTGAACAATTTAGGTTTAGAGGGTGTCAGGTTGGACATTTCAGTTGGAAATGTTTGAGGTACCATTTGGAAAATTCAACTGGGGGGGGGGGGTGCAAAGTAGTATTTCGAGAACATTTGACTTTGGTCTGGTTCAAGGTACGTACATTTGAACATGTCAAGGTGGACAAACCCAAGTTTCCCAACCACCCACCAATGGGGACCATCTACATGTAGCCACCTCCCCGGTTATAAGGTATAAGACACATTGGCTACATGTATGCGACTAGAGATCTCCAACGATAACTTACTATTATTATCACAGCTCCCAGTTAGTGGCCAAGACATAAATGCTATTCTCTCCAGTCAATTATTTACCAGATCGACATACTTCTAAGTTAGGAATGAAATAGACAAGACAAGAGAAAAATGTAATCCTGTCCATTTTGGTCAATACATGTAGGCGATCACTACCATAAATATGGTAATATAATTTTTTGCCTCAAGGCGACATATCATATTTCTGAATGCCATGCTACATGTAACTAAATATGAAATGTTCCAGATACCATAAAATCTCTTACAGGTACCGGTACTTAATCCGATCAGAGGGTCCCCATATAATCACATTCCAACAACAACATTTTTTGAAATGACGCTTCAGTTTTCAGAATCTAATAATTGCCCAAAAATAATGAAAAGCACCATCAACTATAGTATAAAATTGCACAAAACCTGTTATTTATCAACATTTTGTTCAACGAAATTTTACCGGTTTGTCAAATATCTGACACAAAAAGCCACTTGATTTTAGGGTTATCCATCTTTGCCCGCAATTTGGTCAATGAAATTCTTCTCGATGACTTTCTATTTTGCCGGTTTGTCAAATATCTGACACAAAAAGCCACTTGATTTTAGAGTTATCCATCTTTGCCCGCAATTTGGTCAATGAAATTCTTCTCGTTGACTGTCTATTGGGCCACTATAATTAAAATAATAGATTTATAACATCGATATCTGATCACTCTGAGCTGTGGTGGGTGGGTTCCTCGACTCGAATCAAATATTTTTTACCCCCGAAGTCAAGGAAATAGTAATTTGCGACCGTTAATTCGGATTGAGTACCTTTAAGATCTAACAGCAACCATATCTCAACCCCACTACAATCTGGGACTAATATATGTTATACATGTATTAGTCCCAGCTACAATCAGTGAACCTGATGAATAATTTTAACAGCATCTGAAAATGAAAGAAACATCCCACACCTTGTCTACGATATAATGAAAGCCATAATTGTAAATCAATCAGCTCTGCGTGTACCGGTATACATGTATATGTACACATATTGGACCCACATGAATTGCTATATTCTCCATGTTAATTTAAAACGAGCGCACCACTTTAACAAACTCATTATTGAGTATTATATCAATAGCGATGTGTTTGTTAAAGTGGCAAGGTCATTTTAAATTTATACTCCTTTTAACATCAGTAGGCCTACACAATCATTCGTTGCATAACTTTCATTAAATTTTCCTAGTACTGAATATAAACAGTACTGGTACAATAACACTAGCAGTACTGGAACCGAACATACTGTAGGTGTCTGGCCTGTTTATTACCTTTTTAATTTGTTCTGATACATCAGGTACTTATAATAAATGATAGTTCATTCAGACAACATCCTCTAAGTTGCCTAATAATAGAGACAAACTAATAATAGTGATGGTGGGATTTTTTAGCTAAAATTAATAATAGTTTAAACCACAGCAATTTCACTCTATGTCTCTTAGTGATCTGATCATGGGAAGTGTTCTCCAAATATAATAACAGTGTTGACACTATCATATTATTGACACTATTATTGCACATGAGAGTACCGTTACTAACTTACTAGTACATGTAGATGCTAATATGAGTAAGTCATTATCAAGTCTGACTCTTCTTGAATTCAACTATCATAGTGATATTCAACTACATGTATTATATCTTAATTGTACTACCATACACAATGTATACTGGTACGGTATATACGTAAACTCCAGGTTTTCTCTATTTTTACTAAAACTTCATGGAATCATCCCACTTCGTAATGCACAACCACTTAAAATGTACATGTATATAACACTATAATTTTAACAGAGCAAATGAGAAGGCATCATATTCCAATATAAAAAGAATTCTACAGCTTATTACAGGAGACCTGTTTATTTCATAATGGCAGAAGTACATGTGCATGTACCGGTATGCCATTTGAAATTTTGAATGACATTATAAATAACTTCTCACCAAGATGATTTCAAAATTCTAACTACTAGTACAAGTAAATCAGTTAAATAATCAAAAATGCCAGCACCGATATATATACTGTACTTAGTACATGTAGTAGGTACCGTACTTGAGATATTTTCACCACTTCATAATAGTTGAATATATACGGTACATGTACCGGTACAATGGAATTCAAGTTGTGTCAGACCTGTTGTTTGGCGGTATCCAGCTAACTGGGACCTTGGCTAACTGGGACCTCAAGTCAGGCTAACTGGGACCTTGGCTAACTGGGACCTTCTGGCTAACTGGGACCTTCTGGCTAACTGGGACCTTGGCTAACTGGGACCTTGGCTAACTGGGACCTTCAGATATATTATTAATCATTTCATTAAAATCAATTTTTATTAAGTCATGAGAAAGTTAAAAACAAATGAAATGTTAACATTTTAGATAAATGATGATCACTAAACGATGGCGCTATCACATTACAATTTATAATCGATTCAGGCCGGGACGAAAACATCTGATCAATTAAAGTAGAAGTAGTGTTAGTTACTCTTGTTGGTGAAGTTACCATTTGTTTTAATTCATGTCCCAATGCAATTGCTTTTATTTTAGGATGTATGTACTGCAAACAATCTGCATTGAGGTCCCCCGCGATGATACAGTGAATAGACAAGTCGCTCCTTGCAATGCTAATTGAATCATGAATCAAGTCCCAATATGAGGCTTTTGCTTTAGGATGTCTATACATGTATAGCTCCAAAAAGTAAGACTTTATTCGCATATCTAATTTCAGCCCAGATTACTTCTATATAGCCTACGATATCACAATCTGACCTGTGTTTGTAAATTAATGTATCTTTAACATATAGAACAACCCCGCCACCATCTTCTAATCTGTCTTTTCTTAGTGGTGGATAATGGAACCCTGGTAACAATATTTCTGACGAATCAATCTTTGGGCTCAACCATGTTTCTGTTAAAGCAATTACATCATACTTTCCGAGTTCAGCGCTAACTATATTTATTTTATGACGCAAACTACGAACGTTAAAAATTGTGACAGATTGTAAGCCCATTTCTGAATGGCCCCCGGATTCCAATGTGTATCACCTCCAAGTATAATCATATAATAAATCATTATTAAATAACCTAAATAACCAAAATTACATATCAAACAAGTCAGTGCAATTGTTCTGACATCTATACATCTACTAGTACAATGATTAGATCACAAGATCAAATGGACCAACTGATTAAAACAACAATCGCTTTCAAAACAAACTCACACCTTCACTGTGAATGCCATGAGTAACAATCACTATATTGCATCTTAACTGTGAATGCCCATAATAACCATCACTTTATTGACTTTATTAACAATAAATATTCATAGAAATATATAAGATACAAATAAGATACAAATAAGAAATTAAAATATTGACCTTCAGTTTTATAGATTGACAAAATATATATATATATTTTTTTTTATTTTATTAAGTCAGGTTGAAACAACTCTAAAACATTTTTGAAGCAATAACATAAATAAAACAAACAATATTCTATTATCAATGTTCTATTCTACTAATATATTATATATGTAATAAATATAACCAAGGTCCCAGTTAGCCAAAGGTCCCAGTTAGCCAAGGTCCCAGTTGGTCATGGTCCCAGTTAGCCAAGGTCCCAGTTAGCCCAAGGTCCCAGTTAGCCAAGGTCCCAGTTAGCTGACATTCTGTTTGGCATAAACAATGTACCAGTAAGTGACTTTGGTGATCACTGTTATAGTCATTGATTTTGATAACATAAGTTCATGATTTTTACAAAATAATTTTAATGAATCAAAACCATGTGCAGCCGCATGTGTAACATGTAACTGTCTTTGTCCATTAGTCATTATCCAAGTCTGGTTTAGTCTTGATCTAATGATCAAAGGCGGAATGTTACTAGTATGTACCGGTAACTTATGATCATGATCCGGGAGTCTGATGAATTATAATCAATTTCACAGCATTGTCCATGTCTGCATGTTTCATGACATGTTTGGTAAACATCCTCACTCGATTCACTGACACTGGTGAGTGGTGCCATTGCCATTCTGATTCTCCAATCTCCATATCATGTTCTACCCTTCACAAGTTCACACACATGTAGCTACTGTACTTCTAATCAGTCTAATGTACTATGCAGAATGATAGAATCTGAATGAACATTCAATGACCTTTTACGGCATCAGCGATGACTGCATTTCAGCGTTGACTGCATTTCAGCATTGAAGGGCTGAGGAGTCCAGAATAGAACTATAATCATCATATTTTGCAATAATCATTACATTCACATTGTTTGCATTCTTCCATTGCCTTGGCTTGGGTCAATCATAGTCCAACAAATTAGACTATTCGGATTAATACATATTTTAATATTTGGACATTTACGATTGTATTAATCCTGAAGGATTAAAAGGTCCATAAATGTCCAAATATTAAAATTCCTATTAATCCGAAAGTCTAATTTGTTGGACTAGGTCTAGGTCAATCAGTGCTATTCACTTATTCGAGTCAATGTCCATGATAATGATAACAGTTGAATACGGCAAAGCCTGACCTGGCACACTCAGTGACTCACACACAGTGTCTGTGACCAGTCCAGTGTTAGTTCAGTCATGAACGTAGTGCGTATCCTTCTACGCTGGAAGCAGCAATCTGCGAAAGCGGTCATGTTGACCAACTTCACCAAGTCCAGTGTCACGGTGTGCGATATTCGGATTGGTCCCGTCACTTCACATGATATTTTCTGATAATTAAGCGATATTTCTAACACCCAAACGGGTTAAAACAGTCTATATCTAATCCGTTGTGTACACGAAAGAATGAGATACACATTTTCTGCGAATAATGAACGAAACAAGCAGATATGACAGATGAAAAAACTATTTATTTTTAACACATAAAAATTCGGAAATTCCACACCGGAAGTTCGGCTGCGCATTGCGAATGTGCAGGGTGTCGAATACGGACTGTGAAATAACGTACTCTAACTTAGTGTCGGCGCACACGATCCCGGTTGTCCCCGGTTTTCCCCGCAGCCGGGTAAAATCGCGCCCGATAAAAACCGGTGGTTCAGCGCACACGAGTCCGGATTTTTTAATGTTCGCTCCAGTCTTCCAATTATAAAATAACCACGTGACCAATCATGTGATCGCATTCTCTCAAAATGGCTGACGAAGATCTCCATGTTGTTTTGGGATACTTGTTGCTGATGCGCCGTTTACGGCGAAAACGCGCGTACCGAAATAGGTTAATTTGGACGCGGAGGTGGATTTTGCGCCGACCACAACATGGGGCGTATACCACACTCTGCAGAACGAACTCAGGGACGAAGACAGAGCCGCTTTTCTGAATTACCTTCGAATGACCCCTGAAAATTTTGAAATCTTATTGTCCATTGTGTCACCCTTTATCATAAAACTGGATACCAACATGAGGAAATCCATAACTGCTGCGGAACGGCTATCCATCACGTTGCGATATTTAGCAACTGGTGAGCAAATAAAATGTGTTCTGTCTGGTGATTGGATTCAGACATTCTCACTGAATTGATCAGTCATTTGACTCTTTTTCATAGAGTAAAAATTGATAGAATAAATGTTATAATCAGTAACATACTTGATACTACTAGGCCTAATTACTTTAACAGTATCATAATGGCCTCATAACACACATATCACGATATTTTGTTTGGAAAAGGGTGGGGCAAGAATTCCTGGCAAGCGCCTAGGAAACAAAATGCTGTCCATTTTTTTTTGCTGGCGCCAGTAGGCTTGGATACAGAATTGTGCAATTTTTCGAGGGGGGGGGGGATTTTGTTTGGGAATGGGTGAGACAAGATATCCTGGCCAAGAGCTTAGAAATTCAATCCTGTCCATTTTTTTTCCTGGGGCCTAATTTACGATGCTGTCTTTGTTATAAACATTGTTCTGTGAATGTGAAATATTGTACCGTGTTAAATGGTGTCACCATCATTTGTCCCCCGAATAGAAATGGGCTCTCTCCGCCACACTTTTGTGTACCTTCATGGTGTAATCAACTCCTTCTACAGAGTTTTGATCATATATATTTGAAACTTCAAACTGTAAATATCTGTATGAATATCATTAACCGTATCATAATGGCCTCATAACACCCATATCACGATATTTTGTTTGGAAAAGGGTTGGGCAAGAATTCCTGGCAAGGGCCTAGGAAACAGAATGCTGTCCATATTTTTGCTGGTGCCTAGGCTAGGCGAGGGGGGGGGGATTTTGTTTGGGAATGGGTGGGACAAGATATCCTGGCCAAGAGCTTAGAAATTCAATGCTGTCCATTTTTTTTCCTGGGGAATAAGATACTAAGTGACTCGTATTCAGATCTGTTAAATGGTGTCACCATCATTTCCCCCGAATAGAAATGGGCTCTGTCCACCACACTTTTGTGTACCTTCATGGTGTAATCAACTCCTACAGAGTTTTGATCATATATATTTGAAACTTCAAACTGTAAATATCTGTATGAATATCATTAACCGTATCATAATGGCCTCATAACACCCATATCACAATATGTTGTTTGGGAAAGGGTGGGGCAAGAATTTCTGGCAAGCGCCTAGGAAACAAAATGCTGTCCATTTTTTTGCTGGGGCCTAGGCTAGGATACAATATTGTGCAATTTTTCGAGGGGGGGGGGGTGGGATTTTGTTTGGGAATGGGTGGGACAAGATATCCTCGCCAAGAGCTTAGAAATTCAATGCTGTCCATTTTTCTGTGAATGTGAAATACTGTACCGTAGATTTGCCGGAACTCGATTAGTACTTTTTAGCTCACCTAAGACGAAGTCTCCAGTGAAGCTATAGTCATCACTCCTCATTTGTCTATCCATCGACAATTCTTTGAACATCTTCTCTCGGTCCTTAGGACCGGATGGGTTCATATTTGGTGAGGGTGTTCCCTAAGTGACTCGTATTCAGATCTGTTAAATGTCACCATCATTTGTCCCCTCGAATAGAAATGGGCTCCGTCCGTCACACTTTTGAGTACCTTCATGGTGTAATCAACTCCTTCTACAGAGTTTTGATCAAACTGTAAATATCTGTATGAATATCATTAACCTTATCATAATGGCCTCATAACACCCATATCACAATATTTTGTTTGGGAAAGGGTGGGGCAAGAATTCCTGGCAAGCGCCTAGGAAACAAAATGCTGTTCATTTTTATACCCCCACTTTCAAAGAAAATGGGGGTGGGGGTATACTGGATTGACTGCGTCTCTCCATCCGTCACGCTTTCTCCGTCCGTTTGTCCATCCGTCCGACATAACTCGAACAACTATGAACCGGTTTCAAAAAATTTTTGTATGCAATCTCCTTATGACGGTCTCTCCGCATGATGCTAATTGCGGTTTGGTCCGACTTTTTTTTATTAAAGTTACGCCTCTTTTTCGACTTATATTGACTTAGAAAATCCTGTCCGACTTAATAACTTTAACAAATATGAACCGATTTAAATAATTTTTGGTATACATGCTTCTCAAAATACCCTCTCTACATGTTGCGGCTAGGGATTGGCTCAGACTGTTTTTCGTAATATTACACCTCATTTTCGACTTATTTTGATTTTGTTCCCTAAGTGACTCGTATTCAGATCTGTTAAATGATATCACCATCATTTGTCCCCCGAATAGAAATGGGCTCCGTCCGTCACACTTTTGAGTATATATATTTGAAACTTCAAAGTATTTTTACCGACATATTGGAGATGTGCAACATGTTCATAAATGGAGGAATTTTTTATTTTTTTTACCAAGTTATCGACTTGGGACATTTCAACATTTTTAATAATTTTCTGTACGAGGGTAGCTTCATGGTGTAATCAATTCCTCCTACAGTTTTGATTGTAGATACTTGAAACTTCAAAGGGTTGTTACCCACATGATGAATATTTTTTTTACTGGAGTTATTAACCCGTTTCGACTTAGAAAATTTCAATATTTGCTTTCATTTCTTCCAACAAAGCATCATTGACTTGCCACATTTTCAGGGGGACCTGTGGTCTTCTGACCTTCTATTTACAATAAGGATCCATTATTTTTATAATGGGAGTTACAAGACACTCAAAATACATATTAATCAACAGTTTTCTCACTGTAAGCGATTTAATTTTATATGACATGCTGTATGATATGACACCATACTGCTGGATGACTGATAGGAGTCTATGCACCTCTTTAGCCCTTAACTGTCCTCTGTGATGATGCCAGCTGGTTTTTTCTGGACAACATAATCGCAAGACACGACGATCAGTGGTACATTGCAGTCATTCTTTACATGTGTAAATAATAACTGCATGATCGTGTGGGTTATTAGCCAGGAACTGCAAGTACCAATGCAACCTGGAGGTTCCAGCTGGGGCTCAACTATGTGAGACCAAATTCACATTTAATAATGAATTGCGCTTAACCCTTTACCCAACAGAACGGACCTGTGCCAATGCATTCTATGGTCGACTCGCATATATAAGAGAATGCATTGGCATAACACCTATTAAAAATGATAAAATTGTCAAAGAATGTAGAAAAATATTATAAAATTGTTAAAATATGTAAGACAAAATTATAAAATTGTTAAAGAATGTAAGAAAAAATGGTAACAAGTGTTAAAAAAAGAATTTTTTTGAGGCCAACGCTATATGTTATTAATTGGTTGTTTCCATATTGGCCGAGTTATGAGGCCGAAGTCTGTCGTATTGGCCTGAGGCCGCAGGCCGAAGGCTAACACGACAGACCGAGGCCTCATAACTTGGTCAATGTGGAAACAATCAATTAATAAGTATTTTATTAATTAGCAAAAATGGCAATAATTGATTCACAGGATGAATATATTAACATAGATATACCATTGTGTGTTTTATTAAATTAACACTTATTCCAGCAATTGTTATTCTTGTGAACTTTGTGAAGAACTTGCAGCGATTTCACAGTATACTGGATAACGTATAGCTAATTAATAAATTCTCTTATATATGCGAGGCGACCTATGGCAACTTGCATATATAAGAGAATGCATACTCTCATATATAACAGAATGCATTGGCACAGGGCATAACTGTAACTTATTAGTGAGGATATGCCCCAACAATATTTTTTTACCAAGTTATTAACCCTTGAGATGTTTATCAGGCTGACAGGTGTGAACTAATGCTTAGCTAGCACTCATGCCAGTGTGTGTTATTAAAATAAAATAAAAACAAATTATTGTTCTCTAACCTGAATTTAGTGTGTCTGGCATTTGCAGAATGAGGTCCCCAGAGTGTGAATTTAGTTATGCTACACTGCACAGCAGTCTAGCATCACCAAATACACTAGCCAACGACTCGTCCGTCCGTCCGTCAACTTTTTAGCTCACCTGAGACGTCAACAGTCCGTCAACAATTCTTTAAACATCTTCTCCTCTGAAATCATCAGACCGATTGGGTTTATATTTGGTGTGGATGTTCCCTAGGTGACTCTTATTCAGATTTGTTCAAATGAGGTCACCAAGTCAAATAGTTTTGATGTCAGGACCATAACTATTTTCCACATAGTTCATAAATGACGGAAAAGTATATTTTTTGACCAAGTTATTAACCCTTTTCGATATGGGACATTTCAACATTTTTAATAATTTTCTGTACAAGATTACCTTTATGGTGTAATCAACTTATAAAATTGTTAAAATATGTAAGACAAAATTATAAAATTGTTAAAGAATGTAAGAAAAAATGGTAACAAGTGTTAAAAAAAGATTTTTTTTTAGGCCAATGCATTCTCTTATATATGCGAGGCGACCTATGGCAACTTGCATATATAAGAGAATGCATACTCTCATATATAAGAGAATGCATTAGCACAGGGCATAACTGTAACCATCACAATGTGGTCATTGAACCGGTTCCAATGATATCCATATTTGTATGATGCAAATGCAGGATAGTGATTTTATTAGTGAGGATATGCCCCAACAATATTTTTTTTACCGAGTTATTAACTCTTGAGAATGAGGTCCCCAGAGGGTGAATTTAGTTATGCTACACTGCACAGCAGTCTAGCATCACCAAATACACTAGCCAACTTCTCGTCCATCCGTCAACTTTTTAGCTCACCTGAGACGTCAACAGTCCGTCCACAATTCTTTCAACGTCTTCTCCTCTGAAATCATGAGACCGATTGGGTTTATATTTGGTGTGGAGTTATAGTCATCACTCCTCATCCGTCCGTCTGTCCGTCCGTCAACAATTCTTTAAACATCTTCTCCTCTGAAATCATCAGACCGATTCAGTTTATATTTGGTGTGGATGTTCCCTAGGTGACTCTTATTCAGATATGAGGCCGAAGTCTGTCGTATTGGCCTGAGGCCGCAGGCCGAAGGCTAATACGACAGACCGAGGCCTCATAACTCGGTCAATGTGGAAACAACCAATTAATAAGTATTTTATTAATTAGCAACAATGGCAATAATTGATTCACAGGATGAATATATTAACATAGATATACCATTGTGTGTTTTATTAAATTAACACTTATTCCAGCAATTGTTATTCTTGTGAACTTTGTGAAGAACTTGCAGCAATTTCACAGTATACTGGATAACGTATAGCTAATTAATAAATTCTCTTATATATGCGAGGCGACCTATGGCAACTTGCATATATAAGAGAATGCATACTCTCATATATAAGAGAATGCATTAGCACAGGGCATAACTGTAACCATCACAATGTGGTCATTGAACCGGTTCCAATGATATCCATATTTGTATGATGCAGATGCAGGATAGTGATTTTATTAGTGAGGATATGCCCCAACAATATTTTTTTCACCGAGTTATTAACTCTTGAGATGTTTATCAGGCTGACAGGTGTGAACTAATGCTTAGCTAACACTCATGCCAGTGTGTGTTATTAAAATAAAATAAAAACAAATTATTGTTCTCTAACCTGAATTTAGTGTGTCTGGCATTTGCAGAATGAGGTCCCCAGAGGGTGAATTTAGTTATGCTACACTGCACAGCAGTCTAGCATCACCAAATACACTAGCTAACTCCTCGTCCATCCGTCCATCCGTCAACTTTTTAGCTCACCTGAGACGTCAACAGTCCGTCAACAATTCTTTAAACATCTTCTCCTCTGAAATCATCAGACCGATTGGGTTTATATTTGGTGTGGATGTTCCCTAGGTGACTCTTATTCAGATTTGTTCAAATGAGGTCACCAAGTCAAATAGTTTTGATGTCAGGACATAACTATTTTCCACATAGTTCATAAATGACGGAAAAGTTTATTTTTTTACCAAGTTATTAACCCTTTTCGACTTGGGACATTTCAACATTTTTAATAATTTTCTGTACAAGGTTACCTTTATGGTGTAATTAACTTATAAATTTTTTTTAGGCCAATGCATTCTCTTATATATGCGAGGCGACCTATGGCAACTTGCATATATAAGAGAATGCATACTCTCATATATAAGAGAATGCATTAGCACAGGGCATAACTGTAACCATCACAATGTGGTCATTGAACCGGTTCCAATGATATCCATATTTGTATGATGCAAATGCAGGATACATATTAATAAACAGTTTTTTCATTGTAAGCGATTTAATTTTATGATATGCTGTATGATATGACACCATACTGCTGGATGACTGATAGGAGTCTATGCACCTCTTAGCCCTTAACTGTCCTCTGAGATGATGCCAGCTGGTTTTTAGCTCACCTGAGACGAAGTCTCCGGTGGAGCTATAGTCATCACTCCTCGTCCGTCCGTCCGTCAACTTTTAAAAAAAACATCTTCTCCTCTGAAACCATCATACCCAATTGGTTCATATTTGGTGTGGATGTTCCCTAGGTGACTCTCATTCAGATTTGTACAAATGAGGTCACTGGGTCAAATAGTTGCGAAATCAGGGCCATAACTCTATTCCTCCATAGTAATTCTTACAACAACTTCTTGTTCATAACCGTTGTGCCGATTTAGCTAATATTTGGTATGGAGGGTCCTTGGGTGACTGGTGTTCAGATTTGTTCAAATGAGGTCACCCGGTCAATTAGTTGAGAAACCAGGGCCAGAACTCATAGTAATTCTTACAATGACTTCTTCTAAAAAAATATTGGGCCGATTTAGCATCACCAAATACACTAGCTAACTCCTCGTCCGTCTGTCCGTCAACTTTTTAGCTCACCTGAGACGAAGTCTCCAGTTGAGCTATAGTCATCACTCCTCATCTGTCCGTCCGTCAACAATTCTTTAAACATCTTCTCCTCTGAAACCATCAGACCGATTGGGTTTATATTTGGTGTGGATGTTCCCTAGGTGACTCTTATTCAGATTTGTTCAAATGAAGTCACCAAGTCAAATAGTTTTGTTGTCAGGACCATAACTATTTTCCACATAGTTCATAAATGACGGAAAAGTATATTTTTTTTACCAAGTTTTTAACCCTTTTCGACTTGGGACATTTCAACATTTTTAATAATTTTCTGTACAAGGTTACCTTTATGGTGTAATCAAATCCTACAGTTTTGATTGTAGATACTTGAAACTTCATAGGGTTGTTACCCACATATCGGAGATGTGCCACATGTTTATAGATGAGGGAAATAGTTATTAACCCTTTTCGACTTAGAAAATTTCAACATTTTCTTTCATTTTTTCAACAAATCGTCATTGACTTGCCACATTTTCGGGGGGACACTGTGGTCTGCTGACCTTTTATTTACAATAAGGATCCATCAAAATACATATTAATCAACAGTTTTCTCACTGTAAGCAATTTAATTTTATATGACATGCTGTATGATATGACACCATACTGCTGGATGACTGATAGGAGTCTATGCACCTCTTTAGCCCTTAACTGTCCTCTGTGATGATGCCAGCTGGTTTTTTCTGGACAACATAATCGCAAGACACGACGATCAGTGGTACATTGCAGTCATTTTTTACATGTGTAAATAATAACTGCATGATCGTGTGGGTTATTAGCCAGGAACTGCAAGTACCAATGCAACCTGGAGGTTCCAGCTGGGGCTCAACTATGGGAGGCCAAATTCACATTTAACCCTTTCGGTGCCAGGCGCCAATCTCATCGACCCTAATTTACGGTCTGTAAAATCGGTCCTAAAAAAAAATTAAAAAAAAATTAATTTTTTTCAAGTTGAATTTTTCCTGGGTATGATTGAGCATGCTATAGCAAATTTTAAAACAAACTGGTTAAAACCTTAGGGGCATGTCATAACTCAAAACTATTTCCAGGTATTCATAGTAATAATTTTGATGCCCATGAAAACGTAAGATTCCCTGGCACTAAACCTACAAAATACGTCTGTTAAAGAATATAAGAAAAATTATTAAAATTGTAAAAATATTTTTTTAAAAAGGAACAAATGATGAAAAATTGTTAGGCCAATGCATTCTCTTATATAAATGAGAATATATAAGAGCATATATAAGAGAATGCATTGGCACAGGCTATATGGTTGATAAAAAAATCAGACCTGGTACTGAAAGGGTTAATAATGAATTGCGCTTAAAGGTACTCAATCCGAACAGAGGGTCCCCATCTCAACAGATTCCAACAACAACAATCCAGCATATCTGTTTGCTTTTTTTAGCTTGTGTGAGATATCTACATGTATATATATTGACAGTTTTTTTCTCCGATTCCAGGAGAAACATTCAAAAGCCTCCACTACCAATTTAGAATGGGGGAGAGAACAATCTCAAAAATCATCAAAGAGACGTACAACAGCAGCTATTTATCTAGCTTTAAAGGAAAGCTATTTGAAGGTGGTTTATAGCTCTTTAACCTGTAGTTTACAATTCACGATTGAAACGGAAATTGAAAATGCTGCAACAGAGAGTACATATTTATTGATTGATTTTTTGACAATTGACAAACATGTGATATGTATAGATATGATATAAATCTAGTACAACACACAGGCAAACACAAATCAAATAGTAAAGACATATTTCATTGAGCTGAAAATAAATAAGAGGCTGCAATATTAAAGTAGACAATACTATATAAGTTACTGTAACAGAAAACCATAGTATTCTTATGTGAACATCTTTACATAATTAGATGTACTAGTATAATTTTTTTTATGAACATACTAGTATATAAACTTTATTACTTTATTATTTATTATTTATTACTGTGAGGACATATTATCTCAATTAATAGTACATTCCATTCCATTAATAGGCCCATACCACTCCCACAGACTCACACAGACATATTTCCCAAAAATATATAATAGACTAGAAGGTGACCCGACTTCGTCTGGGCTTTGACCTTGAATTGTCCACTTTGTAGGTCACGATTTGACCAGTCCAAAACACTGCCCAGACAAAAGTACCCGACAAACGTCTCCGTCTCCGTCGAAATCCATCCGGTTTTACCCGATTTGAACTTGAATTGATCATTTTGAAGGTCAGGTCGGTGTCACACTCAGTGGACAAAAGTAACCCTATGACAAAGTAACCCTACATATCAAATATCATTGAAATCCCATCAAAATTCGCGATTTGACCTTGAATTGATCCGATGTCAAGGTCAAGGTCACATCGCGGGCAAATGAATAGGCTTATGAGACTCCACATACGAAAGTATCCCTAGACACTAATTTTCACCGAAATCCCTTGATATTCGGGCGATTGACCTTGGAATGACCCGAGGTCATGTCGCACGGGCAAATTAATAAGCCTATGGAACTCCCCGGCCCAAAGTACCCCCACATACCAAGTTTCATCGAAATTGGCTTGGCCGTTTTCGAGTCCATCGATTACAGACAGACAGACACACACACAGACAGATCTTCTAAAATATATAATAGACTAGCCGATGAGCCCGACGTTGTCCGGGCTATTCAAAAACCAAATTTCAAGTCGATAGCTCCACCCGTTTCCGAGATCTGGTCTGCGCATGCACGAAGCTGGCGTCGCACGGGCTTGGCGACCCGATAAAATTCGTATCCTGGGTAAGATACATTCACATACCAAATTTCAAGTGGATAGATCCACCCGCCTGGTCAAACTACACACACGTACCAAGTTTCGTCCCGATCGGTCGAGAATCGTAGATTTGTATAAGATAATTTTAAGATAGCCTATTAACCTTAGCGTTTACACCATACAACTTCGACTCAAATTACTTATGTTTCAATATTATTGATAATAGATCGTTGTTATCACCGGAAATTTAATGAAAATGGCGTACAGTACCCCTTGAAGATAGATCATCTCTTCCTAAATACCCTTTATATTGTTTGTGTCCATTCATGTGATCTAGATAGAGATAGAGTTATCACTCACATCCTCACCTCTGTTAAAATGGCAATCTACGGTGGCTGGCTTTGGACATACAAAAACAAATACTTAATCTGTTCGCTCAATAGCCAATATGTATCATTCGCTCAATATAATATATCGTTATTAATGGTGTATCTTGAAGTTTGGCCAAATTACCACTCGATTTTCAAGTTATCCATCTTCATCCGCAAGTTTATCCAAGACCATCAGTTTGACAACTCTTTTCTGGGCCATAAATAATTACACATTTTCTAGAAATAACTAATTTCAAAAATCAATATCTGATCACTTTCCACTCCAATAGAATATTTTCATCCAGGAATCAAAAAGAAATTGTAATTTGGGAGCATTTAATAATTCGGACTATGCATATTTAAACACAAAGCTTATATTGAGCGAACAGAATAGATATATTGAGCGAATGATAGATTACATTGGCAGGAGGATATATTATATTGAGTGAATGGAATAATCATATTGAGCAAACAATATATACATGTATATTGAGCAAACGATATATATATTGAGCAAACAGAATAAATATATTGAGTTAACAATATATTTTATCACATAATTTGCCCATAAAAGCAGTTTCATAATTATCGATAAGAGACACGTTTAATATCAGCGCGTGCGATGACGTCACATCGTTCTTCAAATGACTTGCGATCGCTGCGGTTTTTATCGTTGTTTTCGATGGATATTTCGCATTGCTTCGCGTTTATTTGATCATGTGATAAAAAGTATCTCACACTTGTCCTATTTTATACGTAATTTATCAACCTCTTCCACTAAATTCTATTTGAGCCTCGGTAAACCTCGGCTCAAATCGAATTTAGTGAACTCGGTTGATAAATTCCGTATAAAATAGAAACTCATGTGAGATCCTCTATTTATCACATAATTTGCCCATAAAAGCAGTTTCATAATTATCGATAAGAGACACGTTTAATATCAGCGCGTGCGATGACGTCACATCGTTCTTCAAATGACTTGCGATCGCTGCGGTTTTTATCGTTGTTTTCGATGGATATTTCGCATTGCTTCGCGTTTATTTGATCATGTGATAAAAAGTATCTCACACTCGTCCTATTTTATATGTAATTTATCAACTTCGTCCACTAAATTCTATTTGAGCCTCGGTAAACCTCGGCTCAAATCGAATTTAGTGAACTCGGTTGATAAATTCCGTATAAAATAGAAACTCATGTGAGATCCTCTATTTATCACATAATTTGCCTATAAAAGCAGTTTCATAATTATTGGTAAGACACACGTTTAATATCAGTGTGTGCGATGACGTCTCGCCATTCTTTAAATGACTTACGATGACTGCAGTTTATGATAGTTGTTTTCGATGAATACTTCACGTTGCTTCGCATTTATTTGATGATGTGATAAAACGTATTTCACACTCGTACTATTTTAGATGTAATTTATTAACCTCGTCCACTAAATTCTATTTGAGCCTTGGTAAACCTTGGCTCAAATTGAATTTTGTGAACTCGGTTGATAAACTCCATATAAAATAGAACCTCATGTGAGATCCTTTATGTACTGATCAGTGTTCACAACTGACTGAGATACAGTACTGTATACACCCGTCAGTAAGCCTGTGGGTCTCATGCGCATTTTTGGTAAAAAAAGTGGGTACTGGGCTTACTTAAGAGGACCTCCATGTGCAAAAATAAAGTTAGCCCCAGGTACTGACTTACCATGATGTTTTTCACTAATGCTTATTAATCAAGCTAATTCTTATAAAAAATGTAACAGGGAGAAGTGATCACACTTCTGCATTATCAAAGGATCCTACAAAAGTCATTACTCCATGTCCCATTGGATTAAATATGGTATAATAAGCGAATAAAAAGTGCCACATCCTTTGAAACCTCTTTGACTGACCCAACAACTAAGAATTGAATAGAATAAGATGTGTTGCAGTCAATTATTGTTCTTTTCAATAAAATTTTAGCGATTATATGATCATGTGATAAAAAGTATCTCAAACTCATTCTGTTTTATACGTAATTTATCAACCTCGGCTCAAATCGAATTTAGTGAACTCAGGTGATAAAAATAGTATAAAATAAAATAGTAACTCGTTTGAGATCCTCTATTTATTTAAGAAACTGGACACATGTAAATAAAAACACAGATGTGCTTGAGTATCTTCTCTTATTCTTAAGATAGAAAGACATGATTGTAAATTTGTATTCACCTTCCTAAATGAAAGTGTCAATGACACTGTAGCTCAACTTGGAAAGGGAATAATTTAATGTATTACAGTCAATGGAGCGATTAGGAATGTGGAAGTTGAATGTCTAATACTAGTTTATCGACATGAAGATATTTATAAAATCTAAGATGGTTGCCGGCGGCTATGTTTTCCAATAAAATTCAAAAGCATTTGATAGCTTTAGTCATGCAAATAGTAAAATCCAAGATGGCTGCTGGCGGCCATTTTTTTGGCCGAATGACCCCAAGAAGAGTCGTTCCCATCTACATGTCATTGTTAACATCCATGATAAATTTTATGATCAGACTAAAGGTACCACCTGTAGCCCGTGCTAAAGAATTTAGTCATACAAAGATTAAAATCCAAGATGGCTGCTGGCGGCCATGTTTTTTGGACGAATGACCCCAAAATTACTCGTTCTCATCTACAATCCAATTTCAACAGCCATGACAAATTTTATGATGATCAGACTATAACCGGCCCAAAGCTTCGGCGCACACAATCGGGATCGTTGTGCACCGACGATCAGACAAACAATACAGCCTGTAGCCCGTGTTAATGGATTGAATTTTGAAATCCAAGATGGCCACTGGT
Organism: Siphonodentalium dalli; assembly: GCA_032622095.1. NCBI lineage: Eukaryota > Metazoa > Mollusca > Scaphopoda > Gadilida > Siphonodentaliidae > Siphonodentalium > Siphonodentalium dalli. Next base: position 63,210,442 of record CP136068.1, read on the forward strand.
GCCCATGTTTTTTTTCCGAATGACCCCAAAATTAATCATTCTGGTCTAAATGTTGATTTCAACGGCTATGACAAATTTCATAATAATCCGACCAAAGGTACGACCTGTAGCCTGTATTGTTGATGCCTTACGTACACACACACATACAGACGGCGGATGACAAAGCCATGGCAATAGCTCAAACTTTACAATGTACAGTTGAGCTAAAAATGGGGGGTGGACTTATCAACGAGGATCCCATGTTTTGTTTAGGGTAAAAACCCCGAGACTGGGCTTACTGACGGGTGTATACAGTAATGCTCTAATTAATTGACCCCTTAATCACAGCATAATTATGGGTAACTTTTCAGTATTTAGTCGGAAAAATGGCTTGTTGCCATTCATCAGAAAGCTTTCGGTGAGAGCTTTCCGATGAATGGTAACAAGCCATATTTCCAACTAAATCCTGAAGAGTTACCCCTAATTCTGCTGTGATTAAGGGGTCGATTAATTAGAGCATTACTGTAGGTTACCAAGGTATGTTACTGTTGGCGGTAATATATTACTAGCTGTCGATTCCTTTTCATTCAGTTCAGCCATTTGTGTTTCGAAGATGAGGCTGGAAATCTTATGCTTGAGTTGTGTTTGTGATCTTTCAGAAAAGCTCCTCATAGTTGAGGCCAAATACTCGCCAAATAGATGGCACTCATCCTTTACAATTTCCACAGGTTTTGGCCGATTTGCGAGAGATTTGGCAAAAGTTTCTAGTATTTCTAGTTCTCGGTCATCCCTCTTTGCTCTCACCCGCTTTGCCCTACTGGGGGTGCTTAAATCAGTTTGTGTGTCTTGTGTGTCTTGTGTGTCTTGCGTGTCTTGCGTGTCAAATATCTCGTCTTCCTGCGAATCCGTATCCATGGCTAAAGGAGCAAGCTGAAAAAAGTAAAGTGCATATTAACTTCTTGCTGCTATAATACAAATATTGATAAACGGGTATCAAAATGTAGCTTGTTCTAAAGGCACCATCACACACTCCAACTATCAATACTCCTACTTGTCTATTTTGACTGCTGTTTATGCTCACTTGATTGCTATATAAGCAAAGTGATGGCACAGCTATACCCTAACTAACATGTGTTATGTTATTTCAGACACCCTCCACACCTGAAGAATGGCTGTTGGTTGCGGAGGAGTTCCAGAGCAGATGGAATTATCCACTTTGTCTAGGCGCTTTGGATGGGAAACACATAAGGATAAATAAACCAAAGGGATCCGGTTCTGAGTACTATAATTACAAAAAATTCTTCAGCATTGTGTTGTTCGCGCTTGTGAATGCACAACATAAGTTTTTATTTGTGGATGTGGGAGCGCCAGGACGCTCGGGGGATTCTGGAATCTTTTCAGCCTCAACTCTAAAAGCAGGAATAGAACAAGGCTGCCTGCAGTTTCCTCCCCCGGTTAATATAAAGGTTGGTCTGAATGACAGGGATGTAGAGCATCACATCATTGGGGATGAGGCTTTTCCCTTAAACAAATTGATCATGAAGCCATATGCTCGTAGACAAATGAGCTATGACCAAAGAGTGTTTAACTATCGACTTTCGCGTGCCAGGAGGGTCGTTGAGTCAGCATTTGGTATCTTGGCGAACAGATTTCGTGTGTTCCATACAAGTATAAATCTTGAACCGTCAGATGTTGACAATGTTGTTCTAGCGGCTTGTTCTTTGCATAATTTTCTAATAGAGAAGCAGCCACTTTCTTATATGGCAGCTAATCAGCAGGTAACAACAGAAACAGCTGATGGTAGTGCTGTATTCACACCATTGAAAGGGACACAGAAGAAGAATGCCCCAGTGTCTGCAAAGATGATGAGAGACCATCTTAGGGGTTACTTTGTGACTGATGGTAGTGTACCATGGCAGGAGGAGATGGTCACAATGAATTGAACCATCTAAAAGAAATTATCTGATCATTAGCACTATGCACTGACTGCTGCCAATCGAAAGTATGTCAAACCTGGTCTTGCTTGACCTGTTCTGATATATACTGAATTTGGGGAGTTTTTGTGAAACTAGTGACTTTCACTGTATTGATGAAAACTGGCAATTAATTTTGGCGACCTTCATCATGCAGTGATAACTGGTAGTTTCATGGAAAATAATCACCATGTTCAGTATATATCAAACACAGGCCATACAACACCAGGTGTGTTCATACTAAATAAGGTGTATGTCAAACCTGGTCTTGCTTGACCAGTTCTGATATATACTGAATTTGGGGAGTTTTTGTGAAACTAGTGACTTTCACTGTATTGATGAAAACTGGCAATTAATTTTGGCGACCTTCATCATGCAGTGATAACTGGTAGTTTCATGGAAAATAATCACCATGTTCAGTATATATCAAACACAGGCCATACAACACCAGGTGTGTTCATACTAAATATATATTGAATCTGGGGAGTTTCTATTAAGCTTGAGACTTCTAGTGCATTAATGCAAACTGGTGATAGTATTAACCATCTCCATCATGCAGTACTAAATAGTAAATTATTTGATTACACTCCCTAGTTCCAGTATATATGAAGTACAGATCATACAAAACTAGTTAGCCTATTTATACATATAATATATGTATGTCAAATACATCAAGGCTGATATCACTCAATATTAATGAGTAAATTGAGCTAAACTCTCCAAATTTGTTCTGGTCTCCGAAAGAACTTTACTATGAACCAATAACGTGGATTGAGTTACCACACTTGACTGAAAATAAAATAAAAAACTAATTAAGATATTGAACATTGAACTACTGTAGCAGAGTTTGCATTGGTACCGTCAATGACTGGTTCATCCACGAAACTTCCTGGTCCCATGTTTACCCTGCTGCAGTATTTAAAATGATTATTTTTGAGTAACATTTCTAACATAAGAGTGATAGCCACATCCACGCCATAAGAATAGCATGAGGCTTCTCATGTATGATTGGTGGGTGAGATGGGAAAATCTCACATACTAGTAGCTATCTTGTGCCACTTTACATGTAGCCACAGCCTGCCATTGTCTACTTTACAATATGATTGTTTGATGTAGGATCATCATTTGCTAATCTCCAGTGTTAGATTGGCATTGTGGTTAATGGTTGGAAGCACTTAATTTGAAGGGATTATCGGTACAACATTAATGGTTTGTACTACCGAGTCCAAGTTGTTGTTGGGTAAAATTTCTTGAAAATTGAACAAAGGCAGAAATAGATGCTCTTTTAATTTTGGATTTTGCACATCATTGTTCATGCACTGTGGGCTAGCATTACCAAATTCACTCTCTGGGAACCCCATTCTGATTAGGTGTCAACTGCTATGGGAAACTTTAGTACGATCAAATTTCAGTTCCCCAGTTGAAGTTTGTGATGTGCACCCATTGAGCACCTCGATTTTATCATCTGCAAATTAGGGGATATTGAAACTGAACAGAATGGAAAAAGTAACTAAAAGAAATCTTAATATGAGACTATAGACACTGCCCAGAATATAAGACCTGAGCACAATGAGGTGATATAATATTATACTCTTCTTCTATTGTAATTGTTATAAACCTAAGTAGTGCATAATATCACCATGAACAATCAATGAGGTCCCCATAGGGTGAATTTGGTAATGCTAGCCCAATGACAGACACACTATTTCAAGGCTTGTATATAATAGTGTATTATTTCTGGATAACTATTGGGAAATTCCACAGTATTAACTGATGTACCATTTAGACAATAAATGGGAGATTAAAAATGACTTTGTTTGTTATCTATAAGCCAACTTGACATGTCACATGTGTTTAATGACAATTGCTGAAGTGCGACAAAGCTAACAGTGATGTAAAATTCGATTTTAGAAACAAAATATGTTGTTTTTGTAATGGGAGGTCTGGATCTTTAATATTCAAAATGAAATGGCAATTCATACAACTGAATTGTTTTCTCACCGTTAGATTAGAGACGGTTAGCCTTGTTGAAACATATGGTCTTAAGAACTCCAAGTTCTTTGAGACCCATAGAGCCTTTTTTGTTCTTTTTTTTGTTGCAGCACTTCCACTGGGTGCTGGCTTCTGTTGCTTGGTAAACGAAGTCCTCAGGGTTGCCATTCTAGTAAGTATTTTTTTTTTCTGAAAGAGTAACAGAGCAACCTGTTAAAGGTACTCAATCCGATAAAACTCCTCTTAATTACTATTTCAATGGCTTCGGGGGTCAAAAATATTTGATTCGAGTCGAGGAAGTCACCCATCAAAGCTCAGATTTGTTAGATATCGATTTTAGAAATCTATTATTTTTAATTATCGGGAATACTATCTGGCCCAGAACTCAGTCAAAATTGAGTTATTATCACCACTTGATTTTAGAGTTATCCATCCTTGTCTGTTTGAATAGATTTTGAGTACACATCCAGAGCAGATTACGGCAGTTATTAGTACTCATCTCGAGTTGATAACAAATTTCAAAAATCAATATCTAATAACTCTGAGCTTTGTTTGATGGGTTCCTCGACTCGAATCAAATATTTTTGACCCCCAAAGCCAAATAGTAATATAGGACCCTCTGATCGGATTGTTGTTGTTGGAATCTGTTGAGATGGGGACCCTCTGTTCGGATTGAGTACCTTTAATAGTAAACCGGTACAATTTATATTTCAAACTGTTCACACCATTCTTTATTTATGCAGCACTATGCTACAATTCACAATATGGTATTAATATATGAATTCAATAATTCATTATGATATATATTAAATAAATCATTTATGTCAACTAAATGTTCTACATACTCAATCCCATTGACACATTGCCAAAGCTGTTTAGCTATTCAGAATATTCACCATAGCTAACTATAACTTGTCTGTTTATTAGTCACTCTAGTTAGTCATTGCGGTTTCCTAAGTCTATCTAGGAATTATTAGTGATCAATATAGCTAGAAATGGTGGATAGTCTATAGGTCAGCTATTAAGAATACTTACCATGGCTAACCAGGGTGCTAAGTCTATCTAGTCAGTTGTATTAGTCAATATAGCTAATCATTGTGTTTAACACGTCTAATAAGAAATTATTAGTGTTATATAGCTAGCTATGGTGGATAGTCTATATGGCCAGCTGTTAAGAATACTTACCATGGCTAACCAGGGTGCTTAGTCTATCTAGTCATTGTGGTTATTAAGTCATTCTAGGCATTATTTTGTATCACTATAACTAGCTTTGGTGGATAGTGTTTATAGCCAGAATATTCACCATAGCTTAAACCTTTACCCAACAAAATGGCCAAAAATGCCCAAATAAAGCTTCAACAGCCTAAAATGTCTTCGGTCTGTCTCAATAACACAGTTATTCCCTGTGCCAATGCATTTTTATATATGCGAGTCAGCCATAGGTCGCCTCGCATATATAACAGAATGCATTGGCCTAAACAAAATTCTTTTTTTAACACTTTTTACCATTTTTAGCTCAACTTTACTTTGATAATCATAAAATTTTTCATGGATGTCAACAATGACATGTAGATGGGAACAACTCATTTTGGGGTCATTGACACTTTCATTTATTACATTCTTTAACAATTTTATAATTTTGTCCTACATTTTTTAACAACTTTATAATATTTTTCTACATTCTTTGACAATTTTATGATCATTTTTAATATGTGTTAAGCCAATACATTCTCTTATATATGCAAGGCAACCTATGGTCAACTCGCATATATAACAGAATGCATTGGCACAGGGCCATTCTGTTGGGTAAAGGGTTAAGTGCAATTCATTATTAAATGTGAATTTGGTCTCACATAGTTGAGCCCCAGCTGGAACCTCCAGGTTGCATTGGTACTTGCAGTTCCTGGCTAATAACCCACACGATCATGCAGTTATTATTTACACATGTAAAGAATGACTGCAATGTACCACTGATCGTCGTGTCTTGCGATTATGTTGTCCAGAAAAAACCAGCTGGCATCATCACAGAGGACAGTTAAGGGCTAAAGAGGTGCATAGACTCCTATCAGTCATCCAGCAGTATGGTGTCATATCATACAGCATGTCATATAAAAATTAAATCGCTTACAGTGATTTTACAGACTGTAAATTAGGGCCGATGAGATCAGCCCCTGGGACTGAAAGAGTTACATGTAAATTTGGCCTCCCATAGTTGAGCCCCAGCTGGAACCTCCAGGTTGCATTGGACTTAAATATGAAACCATTCGGTCTTATTGTTCTGAAGAAGATGTTTAAAAGAATTAAATGGTGGGAAAGAGTTATGGCCCTGGCTTCGCAACTATTTGACCCAGTGACCACAGTGGAACAAATCTGAATGAGAATCACCTAGGGAACATCCACACCAAATATGAACCCATTTGGTCTTATGGTTCCAGAGTAGAAGATGTTCAAATAATTGTTGTCGGACCGATGGACGGACAGACGATGGACGGACGAGGAGTGATAACTATAGCTCCGTCGGAGCACAGGTAGGGTGGCTGGTTGATAATTAAATCTCTTATCTCCGCCCCTATTTGAACAAACGTGAATCCCCATCTATGAGATCCATTCATTTGGTAATTTCAGACATTAGATTTTAAGAGTTGAACTGAACTGATTTTCCTAAAATTACCCCAAATCTGAAAAATTCTAAACCTCAGTCACCGAAGGACCCTCCATACCAAACATAAGCTAAATAGTCCAGATGTTTCTTGAGAAGAAATTGTTTTAAGAATTACTATGGAAGGAAAGAGTTATGGCCCTGACTTCTCACCTATTTGACCTAATGAACTCGTTTGAACAAATCTGAATGTGAGTCACCTGGGGGACATCCACACCTAAATATATAAACCCATTTGGTCTTTAATATGTATCTGGAGAAGAAAACAATTGATGGACGGATAGACATAATGACAGATGGATGGATGAGAGAACAGTCTGACATAGAGACTGACAAATTCAATCCAATATACCCCCCCAAGTTTTCTTTGCAAAATCAGGGTATAAGGAGTTCAACTGGATACTGGTGGTTAAGAACATTATATTCGAACAGACAAGCCTGAACATAGTGTCTGACATTTGCAGAATGAGGTCCCCAAAGGGTGAATTTAATGACACAATCCTGCAATGTGGGTTAGCATCACCAAATTCACCCTCTGGGGGACCTCATTCTGAGTAGGCCTCAACTGCTATGGGAGACATATTATTAGATTGAAGTTCTCCAGTTAAAGTTGGTGATGTGCACCCATTGGGCACCTCAATTATGCATTTTATATTCACATATATTAGGGGATATAGCAACAAAACAGAAGGGTAAAAGTAAAAATGTCAATTTAAGTGCCTATATACTTCCCAGAAGATGAGGCCTAAGCAGAATGAGGACCCTGGCTAGTGTATTTGGTGATGCTAGACTGCTGTGCAGGGTAGCATAATGGTCTAGATGAGAAGTCGTTATAAAAATTACCAAGGAGGAATATAGTTATGGCCCTGGTTTCGCAACTATTTGACACAGTGACCTCATTTGGACAAATCTGAATGACAGTCACCTAGGGAACAAATATGATCAAAATGCAAAAATGTATTTTTTTTGGTTTTTAGAGTTATGTCCCTGGCTCTGCCCCTATTTGATCCAGTGACCCAATTTGAACAAATCTGATTCCCAGTCACCCAAGGTCCCCCAGTACCAAATATAAGCTAAATGGGCCCAATATTTTTTTAGAAGAAGTCATTGTAAGAATTACTATGAGTTATGGCCCCCCCCTGTTTTCTCAACTAATTGACCGGGTGACCTCATTTGAACAAATCTGAACACCAGTCACCCAAGGATCCTCCATACCAAATATTAGCTAAATCGGCACAATGGTTATGGACAAGAAGTTGTTGTAAGAATTACTATGGAGGAATAGAGTTATGGCCCTTGGTTTCGAAACTATTTGACCCAGTGACCTCATTTGAACAAATCTGAATGAGAGTCACCTAGGGAACATCCACACTAAATATGAACCAATTCGGTATGGTGGTTTTAGAGGAGAAGATTTTTTTTTTAAAGTTGACGGACAGACGGACCGACGGACGGATGACGGACGAGAAGTGATGACTATAGCTCCACCGGAGACTTTGTCTTAGGTGAGCTAATAAAAGGTCAGCCGACCACAGTGTCCCCCGAAAATGTGGCAAGTCAATGATGCTTTGTTGAAGAAAAGTCGAAAAGGGTTAATAACTCGTTAAAAAAATATTGTTGGAGCCTATCCTCACTATCCTGCATCAGCACATGACTCAGGTATAGCTAACTTATGTTTTCCTCTCACAGGCTCCAATCCAATTTGGGGTTCAAACTTCTGAGGGCCCTTCCTAGATATTGTGTATGAAGATATACCTTTGGATTTTGGGCATATAATATGGTTGGAGCTCATTTCTCTTTATCAATGGTCTATTATTTTATATTCATTTTATTTTAGTATATGTAATTGGTTTTGGAAAAAAAATTACATCTCAATGAACAAATCTGAGACATTTGCCCCCTCCCCAAACATATGTGGGGAAATCCCTGTGAGAATAGGACATGTGGGATTTATTTGGATGTCTGACTATATTGGCCTAACAATATTTCCTTGATCTTGAACCCCAGTGTATTCTCTTATATATAGGAGAATACACTGGTGCAGGGTCTTTATTGCTGTACCAGCATAGCTCTGGTAATGAAATGGTTAATACTAATACTATTATAAAATTGCTTAAACTGTCAAACAGTCAGAGTTGTATTTGAGATTGCTGTAAACACATAGGATTAAATTTCATTCACACACCTCTTTCTCTCTCAGCCTGATAAATGTGGATATTGAGATAAAAGTTAATTACTTTATAATGACTGGACACACAGCTGTGAGCACTGTGAGAATTAAGGCTGGTCAGTTCCTGGCATGTCATATAACTAAAGTGTAAGGCTTTTAATGGGGTGAACCTTGCATGGATCTGGTATGGGGTGACATTCAGTGGTGGTGGTGGTGGGGAGGTGGGGGGGGGGGGGCAAGGGTTTAAAACAAGGATTTGAATTAATTCTTTTTAAGAGTTATGTCCCTGGGCCCTGGCTCTGCCCCTATTTGACCCAGTGACCCCATTAGAACAAATCTGAACACCAGTCACCCAAGGCAAGGTCTCTCTGTATCCAATATAAGCTAAATCGGCCAAATATTTTTTAGAAGAAGTCATTGTAAGAATTACTATGAGTTATGGCCCTGGTTTCTCAACTAATTGACCGGGTGACCTCATTTGAACAAATCTGAACACCACTCACCCGAGGACCCTCCATACCAAATATTAGCTAAATCGCCCCAATGGTTCTGAACAAGTCGTTGTAAGAATTACTATGGAGGAATAGAGTTATGGCCCTGACTTCGCAACTATTTGACCCAGTGACCTCATTTGAACAAATCTGAATGAGAGTCACCTAGGTAACATCCACACCAAATATGAACCAATTTGGTCTTCCGGTTTCAGAGGAGAAGATGTTCAAAGAATTGTTGACGGACGGACGGACGAGGAGTGATGACTATAGCTCCACCGGAGACTTCGTCTCAGGTGAGCTAAAAACATTGGATCAAACCCAATATTCAAACTTGATCTGTATTTAGAGTTGAGTCCCAGCCATTCTCAAACAAAATCACACCCCCCTCCCCTAAAATAGACATAATTTTGCACCCTGGGCCCTGAAAAAAAATGGACAGCATTTTGTTTCCTAGGCGCTTGCCAGGATTTCATTTTCCACCTTTCCCAAATAAAATATCACGTTATGATGCCATTATGATCCCTGGGCCCTGGCTCTGCCCCTATTTGACCCAGTGACCCCATTAGAACAAATCTGAACCCCAGTTACCCAAGGCAAGGTCTCTCTGTATCCAATATAAGCTAAATCGGCCAAATATTTTTTTAGAAGAAGTCATTGTAAGAATTACTATGAGTTATGGCCCTGGTTTCTCAACTAATTGACCGGGTGACCTCATTTGAACACCACTCACCCGAGGACCCTCCATACCAAATATTAGCTAAATCGGCCCAATGGTTCGTTGTAAGAATTACTATGGAGGAATAGAGTTATGGCCCTGGCTTCGCAACTATTTGACCCAGTGGCCTCATTTGAACAAATCTGAATGAGAGTCACCTAGGGAACATCCACACCAAATATGAACCAATTTGGTCTTCCGGTTTCAGAGGAGAAGATGTTCAAAGAATTGTTGACGGACGGACGAGGAGTGATGACTATAGCTCCACCGGAGACTTCGTCTCAGGTGAGCTAAAAACATTGGATCAAACCCAATATTCAAACTTGATCTGTATTTAGAGTTGAGTCCCAGCCATTCTCGAACAAAATCACCCCCCCCCCTAAAATAAAGACATAATTTTGCACCCTGGGCCCTGAAAAAAAAATGGACAGCATTTTGTTTCCTAGGCGCTTGCCAGGATTTCATTTTCCACCTTTCCCAAATAAAATATCACGTTATGATGCCATTATGATACGTTTAATGATAAAAATATTTGGACAAAATTCTGTTTCCTTGGCTGCAGAAAAAAATGGACACCATGCATTTTGTTTCTGTAGGTACTTGCCAGGATATCTTACCCCACCCGTTCCCAAGCAAAATCACCACCATCCCATAGGATATGTTTATATAATAAGTTTAACAAATGACCCCTTTTTTGTCGTTTGTTGAAATTATTATCTAAACACTTCCCTTCAAACCATGGCCCCAGGGAAAAAAAATGGACAGCGTTTTAAAATTCCTGACCCTAATTTTTCCCCAACTGTAATTTAATTTTTTTCCTGAACCACGGTAATTTCTTTGCTTATAACAAAATCACGCTACCTGCCCCCTTCCTCCACCCGAAAAAAATTCGGGTGCATGCTTCCTGTTGTAAAGTATACCATTCTTAGTTGAATAACCTTCTACCATAAAACCTTTAAGCCGAGAATAACACTGCGAGGCAGTCAATATGCTCGTACGTGATGACATCATATCGCAAACTCGCTTCCGCGACAATCAGGTGTGCATGGGTCACTCCAGGCTAATCAGCGCCCCCAATAAAGTGTACATGGCACCTTCTATAATGGGCAGGTAAATATTATCAATGACATAACAAAAAAGTTAAATTAGTACAAGCAGATGGTTTACTCAAAATATTTATGGTGAGATTAAATGCAGTTTCTATAAATTTAGGCAAAATGACTTTCTTCGTTCATAAAAAATATATACATTTTCCTTCACAATGGTTACAACCAAACATTGTTGTTACGGGACCTGTAAGAGTGATTCAAGGATAGATTCCAATGTCAATTTTATCGGGTTTGGGAATGGATTTCCCAAGCCAAACAGAGAATTAGAGAAATGCAAGCGATGGGTGCATGCATGCGGCCGAGTCGATTTCGTCGTCGCAAATGTAAACAAGGACACATACATGTGTAGTAAACACTTCGCAAATGAGAATGGACCAACTGAGGAATATCCAGACCCGATTATATCAGGGAAACAGGTACGTTTGTATTTTAGTATTAAGTTTAGTATTAATAAACCTTGTGTATTGTGATTCATGTTGAGAGTTACGAAGTGATTTAGTTTTGCGCATATTGCTTATACATGTATGGAAAATTTAACCCAGGGATTTATATCAACCTGAAATTCATCTTAATAACTCATCGTCGCCTGGGTTTGTTATGAGCCTATAATCCAGCAGATATCGTGATTTATCAACTCCTTTTCCGTGTGATATACCAAAATGTATATAGTTCCGCTCATACATTATGCCAAACGTAATCAGCGCGTAAATGGTATATTGTCAAGACGTACGATGGTGTACGTATACAAGAGACTGCTCGTGTTACTTAAGTTGTGCTTCTGTTTACACAACACAGCGCAATTCTATATATTGGTTAATCATACAAAAATGATATAAACGCTCTTTATTATTGCCATATCATGAACAGTAAGAAATAACGCTCTTTATGTTTACCATATCCGGATCTAAACAAAAGCCAGGAAACGTAACGTTTTTTTTGTGTTGCTTTTGTTTACATAACAAAGGGGGGAAGTTGACAATAATATACTGTCTATGCCATATTTCTGATTGGCGTAATAACAAAGTCTGTCTATAGTTATATCTCACTATTCCTTCTGTTTATGGCGTTTTTTGACGGAGGTGAATATTTTAACAGCATGCCCGTATCTTTAATATGGGACGTTTAAAACGAACATTTATTATTATATTAAGACATAAACTTATGATAACTTCATTATTTTAACTCATAATATGTCATTACATATAGACAAGTACCATATCGTAATGTTGACTTTATACTGGGTCACTATCTGGTTATGAGTAATTAAATCAAAGGGACTATATAATTATGTGTATACTATAGAATTTATTCTTATTTATGTACCGGACTTGTTATCATATTGGTACTTAAAGACTTTTTTTATTTTATATTTCCAGGTGACCAGAAGGAAGTCCCCTGCAGTTCGCTCTCCCTTGCCTCCTGCTAAAAATATAGCTTTATCAATAGCTAAGTAGTCCAAATGCAATTGGTGAATTAATTAAAAAATTAAAGGGACACATTGGAAATCTTTTTATCAACTTGTATCATAATCATCAATATCTAAATGAAAACAAATGACAATGTCAATGACATTTTTTTTATTGTTATTATAAAAGTTAAAAATATTTTTTTTTTTAAATCGATTTTTTTTTTCAAATTTTTTTTTTGTTGAAAAATGGTCATAACTCCTTTAAAATAAATCGGATCAAACCCATATTCGAACTAGATCTGTATTTTGGGCTGTGAAACTCACATACCAAATTTGGTTCCAATCAAAATGTTTGAGTTATGGCAGAATGTGTGAATTCTAAGTCGAAAAAGGGCCATAACTCTGTAACAAAAACTCGGATCAAACCCAAATTCGAACTCGATCTGTATTTTGGGCTGATATACCCATATACAAAATTTGCTTCTGATTGGATTGAAAATGTTTGAGTTATCGCATTACACGTGAAGTGTCTACGGACGGACAGACGGACGGACAGACGGACGGACGAACGACGAGTGGTCAATCCGGACAACGACACTATGTTTACCATACATGGTATGGGTAAACATAAAAAGAATGACTTGCATTATGGAACCAGATCATGCGACTAGTGATGTTCCGTGTGAAGCATCTGCAGATGTATCCAACTTCGGTGTATGTACCAGCCCAGTGAGACTGACAGAGGTTTCTACTCAGACAAATGAGTATTTCGATCGACCATCAGAGATTGTGAAATCTCAACTGAAGATAAAAATTCTCGAAAATGAAGTAAAACTCCTGGAATCGCCGACAAATGCGCATACATGTACACCTAAGACTGCATCGTGTAGGCGTAAGCTCGACGAAGAGGTGACAGAATCGCGACACACGAATCTACTAGATTATGACATCGTGAAGGAGGATTCCAAGCAATTTCAGTTTTATACAGGACTCGCACCACATCAGTTTTTAACCCTGTGGAATTTCTTGGGCCCATCAACTAAGAAACTTGATTACTGGAACAGTTCTATTGTGGACGTGGAAATGAGTCCAAATAAGCGTCGAGGACAGAAAAGGAAATTAAGGCCACAAAATGAACTTTTCCTCACGCTTATTCGCCTGAGGTTGGGACTTCTTCATCAGGATTTGGCATACAGGTTTGATGTGAGCACCCGACTTGTATCCACAATAGTTATAACATGGATCCAGTTGATGTATAAACAATTTTATCTAATCAGGGATACCATGTTTGCGGACAAGTCAACGATCCGCAAACACCTACCAAAGGTGTTTAAAAAATACAAAAACATTAGATGCATAATTGATTGTACGGAAGTTCGTGTTCAACAACCAAGAAATTTTGGAGCACAGGGTAATAAGTACTCTAGTTACAAGTCGCATACAACTTTGACAGTATTGGTTGCATGTGCTCCAAATGGTGCAGTTATGTTCATTTCGGATGCTTTTGAGGGGAGTATATCCGACAATGAGGTGGTTGCGCAGAGTGGTTTTCTGGACATGATCAAACCGGGTGATAAAATAATGGTAGATCGTGGATTTACTATTCAAGATATGTTAAATGAACGTCATGCATCGATCATCATACCCCCGTTTCTCCATTCAAGAGACAAACTGACAGCACAAGAAGAAGCCTTGACAAAGGATATCGCTAAACATAGAATTCATGTTGAGAGATGTATTGAACGAATACAAAAATTTCGTATATTGCAGAAAGTAATCCCTCTAAAACTGGAACCAGTTTTTTCACAGATCGTTTTTGTGGTGGGCTGTTTAGTCAACTTCCAAAAACCACTTGTTAAATAACTGAATATAAATTACCTACATTTATAATACTTGATAATACATGCACCGGTTGTTGTTAAATTACATGTACGTATATTCCATTTATTTGACTAAGAAAACGATTGGGTATAAAGTCATTGGAATTAAACCTGTGCTGTCACCCCCCCCCCCCCCCCCCCCCCATGAGACGAATGAACTGATTAAAAGGGGGATGCGTACTAATTCCGACCATCTATGTGACCATCTCCCTTTATACTCGATCTAAAATATGGAGCAAATGAATGAATTTTTGAGCCATGCAAAATACACTTGTGTGCTCTTTGATAGATGCAGTTTAATTATGATTACCATGTTGTTTGCATCATTCGTAGAGCACCCAAGTGTATTTTTTGACTAACCCATGACTCAAATTCATTCATTTGTAGCATATATATATATTCTGTTTAGTCTAAAAGGAGATGTCCAATAAATGACCGAATTTAGTGTACATTAACCCTTTAACACAAACAAACAATATATGAGTTTTATATAGATTTATTCAACAACAATTACAGTAATGCTCAAAGTAATTGACTACTTAACCACAGCAGAATTATGGGTAATTTTTCAGGATTTAGTCAGAAATATGGCTTGTTGCCATTCATCGGAAAGCTCTCGCCAATTGCTTTCCGATGAATGGCAACAAGCCATATTTCCGACTAAATCCTGAAAAATTACCAATAATTCTACTGTGGTTAAGTGGTCAGTTACTTTGGGCATTACTGTAGACAAGATTATATCACATTTATAAGAAATTGTGGAAATTTGTACAGGTATAAAATTGATATATATATTGCATGTGTTTTTATATGTTATATCTGTATAATCAATTGATTTGAATTTGTTGAAAATAAATTATTTCAAATTGAAGATGTTCTATTCATTACACATGTGGAGATTCTGAGAATACACAAAAATTAATTCGATATTAAAATGACACTATCTGTTCAATACTAATTTACATTAATTTCCCAGTTACCAGTAAACGGTTAAAACATGCAGTTCTTTGCATCTACATTTATCTAGGAAATTGCCATTGTGAAGTAAGTAACTTAGTCAATAAGAAGCCAATTTTGTGAATGAATGGATTTATTAGCAAAGTCAGCGTTTAAGTTGCAACATGCTACTTCGTGATGTTTTATTCCAACAATCTGCACAGATTACACAAGATGATGATGAATATGTCCCATATTGAAATGTTTCGGCAACGTGCATGATGGAAATCCTGACCAACCAAGAAGTGGGAGAATGGGCCTCGAATCTCTATCTGAAGCTGGGTCACCTGCTCCTGTAGGCCTTTCTTGTGATTTCGCTAGCTTCAGAGTGTACCATTTGCTTTCGTCAACGCTGATGGAAATGTTTTTATCCTGACCACTTTGTATACAGTTCTTTACCCTAAAAATATAGATTAGGACCATGGATTAGCAACAAGTCATTTAAAAATTGTTTTATTGTTGGTATGCATGTCATGTACATGTGTTGATTATTTAAAATCAATGTAAAATACCCACACCTCGACATAAACTGCCATTACAAAATATCCTATTAAAGTCATTAGCTTCACTCCCGGTGGGCATATATTTGATGTCAGACAGAAATGTGCTCGATATACCACAAGAAAGGTCATAAAAAACTAGAAAGAAAACCCCAATGTGGCATATTATTAGTGCGGTACTCGCCCTGTATTAAATTGTTGAAAACTGCGATCAGAGTAAGAAATCTTCTCAGATACTAACACATTTTCGGAGCGAATCAGCGCGCAGAGTCTCATGGAATTATATTCGGAGGAAATCGGAACCACCCGAATAACGACGATCGGCTGGCACGCACGACTGGGAGAACAGCCAAAACAAAGGCCTGCATGTCGATAACGAAAGTAGATTCAACAAAAAGAGAAAAAAAATAAAAAAATAATAGGGGGCCTATCATAGTTTTTGCATTCAAGTTTTCTAAGTAAAATGTCGACAATTATTTGGCAACTAACAAAGTTTTCACACTCTGTATATATATTTATATATATATGGAATTTTTGCAAATTTAGGAGAGAATGAGTACGTATTCACAGTGTGCAAAAGACGATTGGCACACCTCCGAAATTATCCAGGTTCACCAATAATAAACAAATCTGGGAATTCTGCCTTCTAATCTAACGTCAACATATTTGGCCGAATACAAGGTGAAGTTATCTGCATGCGAATTATTGACTTCTGTAAATGTAAATTATAAGCAATATTTCAATAATATTTGACATCACAATAGACCAATCGTGCTGAGCTATATCGATTGGTCTTCCTGACACTGTTGTAAGAGATTTCTTGAATATTGAAATTTTGTTTGCTTGAAGATTTGTTCAAATTTATGATGAATATACCAGCAAAAAATTATACATTGTCTTTCATTAGTTTCAAAATTGTCTTTCATTAGTTTCAAAATGAATAAGAATAATTTTTTTACAAAAAAATGTTGTAACTTGAAAGAACAATTTAGAGTAAGCCTACTCCCTTTATCCAAGATTCATGCTGGCTGTGCATGAAAGACCGATGGGATTATTTTAGCCCGATCGGGCTATTATTGATTGATCGGTGGTTCACCCAGACCTGTAGGGTATGCGCGCTATAGTATATATAGATAAGGCGTTTCATGTATGGGAGGCCTATTTCACTTGAAAGAACAATTTAGAGTAGGCCTACTCCCTTTATCCAAGATTCAAGATGGCTGTGAAAGAACGATCGGTATATTTTAGCCTGATCGGTCTACTTTAGCCCGATCGGGCTGTTATTGATTGATCGGTGGTTCACCCAGACCTGTAGGATATACGCGCTATAGCATATAGATACGGCATTTCATGTATGGGATACCCATTTCACATTTATTATTCATTTACAATCAAGCGCAAATATTTCGCAAAATAACATCTATCATTTGCGCTTCAGTGTAAATCATTTGCGCAAATAAAAATTAATATGCATTGATATCACCCCCCTGAATTAATTTTAAATGGCACAGACCCACCATATGAGGGAAGCACCCCCTCCCAGTAACCCCAATATCTCTTTTATGACCATGGAAATGGTAGAGATATGTGCAGGATATATCTCTTTTATAAAATATACTAGATCTCTGGGATGGAGACACAAATTCTTGGGGACAGGGATGCTGATAATATGAAAATTGGGGTTTTCCCCAATTTCAAGTCAATAAGTACACCATATGAGGGAAGCGAGTCCCCAGTAACCCCGAATTCCATATTTATGGCCATGGAAATGGTATATATCTGTGTAGGAGATGTCCCTTTAATAAAATATACTAGAGCTCTGGGAGTGAGGCACCAATTCTTGGGACACCAGGGACAGAGATGCTGATATATGCATATGGAAATATTTTTTCTTCAATGTTTCAGTATTATATGGGGCTACTACTATGGGTCCATGATAATATACTATGAGATGGACTCTATCATTCACAATCAGAGGGAAGTATAAAGGGAGTGTTAGGTATTTGCGCTTAAGCGCAAATATATTGATAGACATATACTTGCGCTTAAGCGCAAATGATTCATTTTCACATTTTATATTAACTAATTGCATTTAAGCGTAAATCAGTTACGCTTAATGTAATCATTTACGCTTAAGCATAATTGACTTATGCGTTATCATAATACATTGGAATTATATTAAGAGCAATAATTTCATCGGCTGTCTTACCTTATATGTATATTTGTATAATCTGATGTATGTTAACTTACTGGCATTAGTATTGTGGTTGCATCCATTTCAGCTTGAGTATGTGGAGTTCAATGGGGGTGTATATGAATTACGGTTAAGCGCAACTCATTTACGCTTAAGTGGATTTCATTTACACTTAAGCGTAATTGAAATGAATTATGCTTAAGCAAATACATGTACCTATCTCCAACTGGTTTCCTCAGTCTGAACATCCATCTTAGTATGGGATCTGGGTGGAGTCCTCACCTATGTTTGAGTAATGTTTTATGGCCTGAGTTATAATTTGAGTTTAGAGCAAATCACATGGGAGTCTTTTTTACATTTATTATATATTTGCATACAAATATTTGCGCTTAAGCATAAAGCAATTGCGCTTACTTAGTGCAAATACACAACACTTCTTTACTTCCATCCAATTTTAACTGTCAATGATTGAGTCCATCTTATGGTATATTTATTTGGGCCTATATAAACTCAAAAATTGAAGAAAACATAATTCCATATGGATATCTATATCGCTATCGCTGTCCCAAACAAATACGGTCTGTACTAGAATAGTGAATAGCAATATGGCACACGTGTAGCATTGCACAGGTAATTAAACAGTTTGAAATACACATGTAATACAACTCTTTCTGCACGAGACTGTACCTGCTGTAGTTCGATCATAAAATCGGTCAACGATCTGCAACGATTACAAATTTCTATAAATAGTAACATTTTCAACTGTTACCGTTGTTCATTGCTCGATCATGACCACTTTGATTATAATTCTTTCATAACTCCGTCAATGTTCTTCCGTTGGTGATTTCAGGCAATAATTCCTTTTACATGTATATCCCTCCCATTCGAATTGACTATACCGCTTGTTTTTCGTTTTATTAAGCTGATGTTACGCTATTCCAGCAAACGGCCTCCCTCCACGGAAGCTATTTTCTGAGAACGAAAGCCGACTCAATCCCGACCAAGTCGGAAGTGTTCGGGTGTTTCCGCGACTGCACACGACAACTCGTTTGTGTATTTATTTCGCGTTTACAGTGGAATTATTCGTCCCGATTGGGGGAAAGTAAATAGTTAGTTACGTGGCCGTATAATTAGTACAAACTGATATCTGGTTAGGGCATTTCATGTATGGGGGTTATTTTATTCAGTCTTTCCACAGAATAACGCAGGGAACTCAATTGTGAGGTTCAATTTACGTTTCACATCACTTTAAACTTCAACTTACTGATTAAAATACATACTTTCATAAATGAATGACAACAATCTTCCCACTGGCATGAACAGATGAAATGTTTCCAAACATGTTTACTACATGTATCATCGTATATCGCTTTAAATTGGTTCATTTTCTTGAAACATGTACATATTATAATTATTTTCAAATAACAATTATACATATATAACTTTGTTGGAATGGTGATACGTTGCACATCAACCGAATGTACGCGTAAACACGATGATCAAAAGTCTGTTATTACAACGAAAATGGGCAAGATGTCTCAAATTAATAAAAAATAACAACGAATTAATACGTCGTCGAATGATAAAAAATCACAGAAACATGGTATAGTCTAGTATTTAGCGACGTATAAAATGTGATCGCTGTGTAATACAAAGTTGTATTCAAATGGGACATATGGCCAGGTAGAATATTTGCAAAACAATGCAACTCGAAGTTGAACGAGTGAAAAATTCTTACCTCTCGATGAGATCACATTTATTTCCAGTTTTCTTCAAACCCCGACATTCCAACCATCTCTGCAACTGAATATTAGTATGTTGTTCTATCTGTGTATATGGAAGTTTAGCACCAGGAACATAAGTTTCATCCAAATAAACGAACGTGAATGCGTCACTGGCAGCCATAGTTTTACAATGAAGACAGCGTGGCTAATTTTCTCTGCCGAGAGAGATTGTTTGTCCGAAAATCTATTTTTAGCATATGATATCATTATTTCGTGACGTAGGCTGGCGCTCAATACAAATAATGTGTAAATATAAATATCATCCTATAAAAATCATCATTATAATTTGATAAAATAAATGTAAAGTATACTCACCTGAATTTAATCTATCAGTAAATAATCCTACATGTGACATAAAGAAAACCAATATAAACCATCAACTATTGAGATTGTGACTTCCCATTGTGAGCTATCCAATGTTTGTGAAATTTGAGAAATTTCCATCTGGTCTCAATTTTCATTGGGAGCAGGTCAGGGTGATTACATAACAGGTACCCATAGACACATAGAGTAAAGCAGTTGTCCTAATTAAATTGTAGGATTGATTACAATGTTAAAGTGATTTATTACTAGCAACGAGATACACTGATATTAATTCCACTTTACTATGAATCAGACTTATACAGGGTCTCCATTCGGGGAGTAGTTGGATGTTCACCTTGGAATGTCCAACTACATCCCCTCCCTTGAACCAAACCCACAAATTGCACCTTTCCCCCTTGGGGTTTGTTTTTTCTCAAGTGGTACCTCACAGGGCTGGATGATATAGACTGTTCTGAATTATCAGTGGGCCAACATATCTTGAGAAAAATAAAGAGATCTTGAGAATATTGCAAAATCTGCTATAAAATTATTTATTCCTGTAGGTTGTCTCAAAATTTTCTTATAGTAAATACGGTCCTATAATTTTCCGATAATGAATCGTCATTTCCTATAGGATTCCTATAGGTTCCTATAGGATCCAATAGTAGGTGGGGACTGATTTCTCATTTTAATATATATTTACTATCTGAACGGACATGGCGCATTTGAACCACAATACTTGTGTATACTGTAGTGGGGATAATATAGGTCGCCAAATACACGAAATACCTATATCTACTCCACAAAATCTAAGCATAAGCAGAGCGAGTTTCAGCTGTTTTCTGTGTTTCGCACATAAATGAAGCAAACGCTCTTTATTCAATCCGTATAATAAACAGACTACATTTTGACACCTTTTTTGTTACCAAGTTAAACATTTCAACCAACCTCCTGGTTTAGATCCGGACAACAATCCCAATTCTTGGAATAAATATTCCCTTGCCCCGACGGGCCGACCCTTCGATCTGTTGAAAGATTCCAAACAACGGTTTACTCAAACCGATCAGACGGTCCCCATATCATAAAGTTACAACAAGAACATTTTTTCAAAATACGCTTTTGTTATCAGAATCGATTAATTACAACAAAATAATGCCAACTGCTGTCAACTATAGTATACAATTTTGGCAGTAAGTAAGTAATGTAAGTAATGCTTTATTCCCAGCCAATGGGTAATTTGGTACATAAGAAAACATATAATACACTATGTACAAATGAGAACGCTCCGGTCCAAATATTTGAAAATACACATGCAATCAGTAAATACTGAAAAACAATCATCACACCCAATATATAACAACAATTATGCATACATACACACATACAATTATATATATGCGTGAAACTATCTGTACTTCCTTAAATAATTACAACATAAAAAAAGGACTGTTAAATGTATAGCAGAACTTTCGCTTATAAGAATATGAAACTAACGCATTACCACTTGATTTTAGAGTTAAGCATCTTCATCTGCAATTTTGTCCGAGACCGTCGGTTTGATGACTCTTTTCTGGGCCACAAATAATTACACAATTCAAGAAATAACAAACTTCAAAAATCGATATCTGATCACTCTGCGCTTTGATGGTGGGTTCCTCGATTCGAATAAAAAATTTTTTTTTACCCCCGAAGCCAAAAAAAAATAGTTACTTGGGAGCGTTAATTCGGATTATGCATCTTTAATATGACTAAATATTCCCCAACTAAAATAAGGGGCAAATGCGGTATTATATCGAACTGAAAGTACATGTAGGACAATATTAGACCCTTGGTATAAACAATTCATTTTACACCGAATATTGGTTGGACATTTTAACTATATATAACGTAATTGTATATTTGAGCTATCATAATCTATTTTCTAAGTTTAAAAATTCCAACCGATTTATTGTCAACACTCGATCGGTCTATGACTTGTAGAATCCAATTGTTGAAAATGTTACCAATATGAGTGAAAGAAAAGCAACGTCCTCTTCCAACTGCACCTAGCTCGTCCTTGATGAAAGCAACTGATTATCATGGGGCTCATCTAATCTAAATACATATTTCCAACAACCCATAACGCTAAGTATAACATCGGCCAATAACGCGAATAACAATCTATATCATAATATCTTTTTTGTTGCAGTTGGCTCACCATACATTACCAGTCGATGTGATTAATTCTACCGGTAAAACAGTTTGCGATTTCAAAACGTGTACCGGTACGGGTAGCTACCCGTACGCGTACCGGTACCCGTACCGGTTTGAAATCGCAAACTCGCTATTAACGACAATATACGAAATTGAAAATCCCAACTACACATTTTACTGGACTCGGACTCGGGCTCGGACTACAACTATTAGTGTGTCCCTACAGGCGCAAGGACGCGGATCCCCACTATTGAAGATCCCCCGAGTCCTGCCGACCCGATTCGGGTATCTTCGGGGGATCTTCAAATTCGGGGTTCCAGCTCGGTGAATGTACTTTGCTGTTCTTTTTGTTATTGTTGTGTGATTTATTTTACTTTACAAGAGCATGATCGACGGCGAATTAACAATTAATTAATTATTGAATTGATAATTAAATATAACAAATTATAAATCATATAAAATATGTAGATTATATAGTGTAATAATAGGCAAATATTTTGTCTTCAATAAATTTGTTCGATTTGACATTTTGTTGTTGTTATTTCGTGTAATACTTAATATTGTTGGGTGTTAATTTTGTATTATGTTATGTCAATCGTGAATTAATTCTTTTTAATTTATAATAAATTCTTCAGCAAGTTTAGGTCAATATAGGTCAGCTGAAACTAAAATAAATCAAGACCAACGTTGCGAAACAGACTTTATCACACATAATAAAACAGACTTTGAAAAAATGACACCAAGTGCTGAAAAAAGGAGTACATGTAATGGAATACAGGAGAAGTCGGCCCAAAACGAAGTCGGCCCCGCGACGAAGTCGGCCCAAAACAAAGTCGGCCCCGGAGAAGTCGGCACAGGAGAAGTCGGCCCCGTACGAAGTCGGCCCAGCTATTAACATTAGTTAGTGACATGTTTACTCAATTGAGTAACATATATCAGGTGTCACGGAAACCTCGTTTAACACTATATGACTTAATGTTTATCTTTATCGCTGACTGCTTCCGTGTGGAAATCATAATTATGACAGGACATTAATTGTTTAAGCCTATAGATTAATTGGCTAACTAAGTGTGAAGGTTCGTATCTGGTCTCATACCTTATGTCGTACATATGGCTATTTTTTCCGGTACAGTTTTTATTTCAATTTCAAATATGCCTATCACACATCCCTGTTATGTGTGCTCGCAAGTGAATAATCAATGCAATTGCGATTGCAATGTAACAACTGAGCTTCCGATTATGGAATCTACCAGGCTGTCAATGGACAACATTCAGCAACCTCCTGATTTGCCCGCTAAGCGTGTTCGTCGACAACGTCAGACATATACACCATCCGATTACGACCGAGTTCAGCGACGTCGCCCCAACCAAGAAGCAATACATGTAAGTTCACCAGTTTCGGCACCTCAGTTGAGTCAGACAGTCGAAGATATCAATATTGGTCAGTCAGCCAGTCGACATTCATCAGTCAGTCGAAATGCATATTCAACCAACAGAAGCCCAACAGCCACCTGCAAAGCGACGCAAACGTCAGGTTCGACCAAAGGGTCCAGCACCAATTGTAAATTCATTCAATATTAGCCAGACATTTTGTGAACCGCAGATTGTTGACAACTTCAACGTTTCGGACCTTGACGTCCACCCACCCTCTCCAATCACCTATTACGTGCGGAGGAAATAACATATGAGTTTATTTTTCTAATAGGCAAACATCGATGTAACACTATATTTCATGTGTCTTAAATTTCGCTTCAACGAACCCTATCGACATATCTGCGTAAAGCCATGACACCATGTGGCGAAAATATGGTCACACAAAATGGAATGCTACGCGGTGATATAATCCTCCTTGACACCATTTGGCGAAAACATGGTCACATAAAATGGAATGCTAGGAGGTGATATAATCCCTTTTGACACCATGTGGCGAAATGTCGGTCTCATATTCGTAATGTATACATCGCGGCCGTAGACTATATAAACATCTTTTGTGCCACAGGCATTAACAAGCAGTAAAATAATAATGGGGCCGACTTCTCTTGACCAATCTTTAATTTGCCGGGCCGACTTCTCTTGGGGCCGACTTCTCTGGGCCGACTTCTCTCGGGGCCGACTTTGTTTTGGGCCGACTTCTCCAGATACCCATGTAATGTTGGCGAAGATGTAACTCAAAAGACAAATTCAATGTTTACTTGATCATCTCATCTCCTGGTGACCACACTATCAAACGTTAGTAGCTGATAGGTGCTTACGTAGGTACACCTTTCACATTTCAGTTCGGTCGTGGTGTTTGTTTCTTTAATACGGCGAAATCTGGTCATGAAACTTGACATATATACATATGTAACTCGATCAGGGACCATGAAATACTCATTACCCTCTGTAAAATCCAAGGGCATCCACAGTTTCTATTTTACAGGATCGAAACTATGGAATGGTCTTGATAAAGTATTCCATACTCGTGACCCTTTTGATCTCAAACACTGGAAATTTTGCATCAAACAACACCTACTAGAGAAATTGATGAAAAGAGAAGAAAATCCATTTGCCTTTTACTAGGAACAATCTATTTTATCATCTTTTAACTAGAATTTCCTCAATACAGCAGTTCAATTTATATTGTAATGTACGATGACAGTATTTGGCCAGTTGCATATATCGTTACTGCTGCCTGTATTTCGGGTTTCCATCTTTCGGTCATGGACAGACCAGTCCAAAGCCGGCCATACATGGCAGTGGTGCGTGTATGCAGGTGGCGAAGGGCTGTTGAAGTTACATTACTTGCGTATTGACTTATTTTATTAGCTTTTCCCTCTCCATATAAGTCTCGTTTCTGAAATGGCTTTTATTTAATTTATATATTTTAAATACTTTTATACATTGTGCTCCGAAGTTTCGAACTTCACTCACTGCCCATGTGCCGAAAGCCACCAGGGACCGCAATGGAATTAAGTTCTCGTTTAGAGAACTTTTTGCGTTATCCCTGATGGTCTCAGGTCACATGAGTATTTCTATTTTTATACAGATTTCTGCCACATAATTTACCTTATATTCTGACGACAACCTCTATAAAATAAAATGATTTAGTTCTTGAGAAAATTGATAAATCCTCTTAGGGTATATATCAATTGTTTACACAGTCTGAACTCTAACTGTCTCATCAGACCCCAACATATAACATATTTGTATTTAATATATACTATTATAATTATAATATGTATATACTGTTGTGTATTATATTGATTCAACTTGTAAACATATCCATAATATGTATTCATGTACACATGTATAACCTGAACTGTCAAAATAAAATCTAATCTAATCTAATCTAATATATGGATTAGAGTTATGTCCCATAGTTCTGTTCGGAGCGCCGAGAAGATTACAGCCAAATGTCAAACCGAATAATGCCGAACACCTTTCGGTATGACTCGGGGGATCTTCAATAGTGGGGATCAGACAAATTGCCTTACAGGCAACACAGCTTTGAAATGAGTGAAACATTTTACGAGATTAGCAATTTTGATAAATTGTCTGATGATGTTATTCTGCAAATTCTGGCATTCTTAAGACATTCCGAATTGACAACGATTTCAACCACAAACAGGCGCTTTCGTAACTTATGCTTCGACAAAACGCTCACAAGGTATTGTTTCTCCCCATTTTCGTGTAGTACTAGTAGTAGTAGTAGTACTACTACTACTAGCAAGTAGTAGTAGTCGTAGTACTACTACTAGCAGTGACTAGTACCGGGCACGGCAGACCGGTAGGCCTTCTAATACTATTTCTGTTTCACTTTCTGTGTCACAGTGTGTGGAAGAAACCAGTTCTGGCTTCTTACGATTGGTGTTGAGGCGCTAGATGTTTTCCTGTAGATACTCCTGGAACGCGGTTGTTGAGTCCAGGCTAGTCCAAAATTTACTATACAGTACACGTCATTATCCCGTAGATTTTCGACTAAGTCCAGGCTATCTAAATTCTAAGAATTTCCCTTCAACTTCAAGTCCGTTCCAATCTATCTTCGCTCTAACTCTAGTTTAATATAAACACTGAATGTATTTATTTCAAGCGGGAGTTTGAAGAATTTTCATGATTTCGTGTGAGACGCTGAGGGAATTTAGATGTTTCGTATCCCTCCAGATGGGACACACTAATACTTGTACGGGTAGTCCTAGTCCGAGCCCAGTAAAAGGTGTAGTTGGGATTTTCAATTTCGTTTATTGTCGATAATATAATTCCAATGATGATGAGTTTTGTTTAGTGGTAAGCTATGCCAATTACAAATAAAAGAAATTAAAGAGATAATTTGTAAGTCTTATTTTTCAACTTTTATCAACATTTTTCGTTCTCCAGCACACTAAAAGTTGTAGTTGGAATCAGCCGAGTCAGCCGCCGAGTCGCTAATTAGGTGTTAATTGGATTAAGTCAGTAGTGGGTTACATGAAGATCAAAGAGCAAGTACCGGTAGTGGGAATAAAAACAAACAATGACTTGTTTATTAAACAATATATGTTCAAAGGTTTAGCAATTTTAAAGATTACTCTTTAGGCCAAAGCGAAAAATAGGTGTGTTTCCACTCCCATCCATAAAAAAACAGGGGGGGGGGTGGCTTTTCACTTTATTTATTTTTTTTCACTTTATTTTTTCGCGGGGAAATTCAAATATCATATTTGTGCTATCTTTCTAATAATTATGTCATTTATGAACTTATTGTGAAGGCTAACAATGTATGTACTGAATTTCAGTGCCTTGTATTTAATCTACATGTGCAAATTGTAAAGAACAGTTTATCTATTTCTTCATTTTTAGATCTTCCGGTAAATATACACTCCGGCTTCCGTTCGGTAAATTACCGTAGGCCTATATCATCCGGTTGTTACAGTCCGTTCTTTTCAGACACCGTTGGAAGTTTTGGGACAGATGTATTCTTTGCGATTGCGTTCGCGTAAATATTGTGTAGCATTATTTTGCCGGTATATTTGGGCATGTCGTTAGTTGACGTACATTAATAATGCGGTCATAAACTCATCACCCTAATGCCGCCATGGAGCTTCATTTTACAGTGTGTCTGAAAACCACGTGCGCGTTTGTTTTTGTTTACAATCTGTTGCTATATCGGTCACAACACGGAATTTTATTGTCAGTGGGTCGATTTAATAACCAAATAAGGAGACAATTTTAGTATGCTTGTTTATGTGAGAGGTCTATATTTAACAATATAAATAGTGTAGTATTAATTCACGTGGAAATAGTAAATACATCGTATTTAATTTTTCGGGATTTGGAAAATAAATAAAATGAGTTTCGTCGGGGGGTTTTGAGGTGGGGCGGGCGGGGGAGTGGAAACATGCCTATTTTTCGCTTTGGCCTTAGGAGAAAGTATGTGGCCTGAAAAGGGCCTTTTTTATCTTGACTTTCATCTTCTTTGCTATGAACTGCACTTGAAATGATAGACATGAAAAACATTAATAACACCTGAAATAAAACGTGATATTAATATATATATATATATATTATTTACATAATGACACGATAATAATCCTACTGATGTCTACCTCATTTTCCGTTTGTTTTCCAAGGAACTACACGTTCAGCGTGTGCTACTAACGGTGACCATGCGGCCTACTTACATGAACACTTTCGTTCCCAATAGAAAAATGGATGTCACCAACTTCCCGCTGGCTTCCCTTGCTGAACTATAATCTTGTAATTAATTACCCGAACTACTTAGTATATGGCTACATCATCCGCCAGTGATGTATGGCTCACCTCAGAAACAGAAGTCGAAGTATCGGACAAAGGTTAACCTAACACAAACACCGGAGTTTGGGAACCCCAAAAAATTATGACTACTAGTAACCGTTCCCGCCCAGACTCACGATAAACTTCCACACATGAAGGTCAATATTCCCCATCACAAATTAGGCTACCTTTATACAAAGCCACCATAAATGAAGGAGAACACAACATCTGTGACCTCTCATACCGTGCCATACAAGTCTCACATACATGTACTGACCCATGATGTCGAGACCAACTCTTGACATCGGCAAAACACAGAATATAACTGGATGTTCCTACAAAGAACATTATATCCAGAGGGCACCAAGTTCAGACACCTTATGGTGAATAATATTAATTTCTCATAGTAGTAAGTTTTCACATGAAATAGAAATCTCTTGTGTCGATAAATTGCAACAATTTGTCACAAAACAAGTGCAATTAGTGTTTCTAATTTATTATCGAAAAACAGCTGATTCGAGAGTAGAATATATAGTTGTATTCTCACATTTGCCAGACCTGACTAATAGTATACTGTCTTAATGAGGCTGAAGCCAGTGTAGGGGTCATTGTCGCCACATTTTGGTGTGTTCGGTACCCAGCTTTACAAAAAAGTGTTTTGGCCCTTGCCCCTTGGGTACCCAGCTTGACCTTTGCTATGTTTTCAGCACACATTTGACACCAAAACCTTTCATTCAATGACATGTTAGCATGTGTAGTTAGATCCATTGGAACTTAGTAGATATGGCTTATGCGCCCTCTAAGTTCCATCGCTATGATGGGAGTATGTATTCTACCGGTATAAAAATAACAACACACATGTATTTATCTACTAAATACTAATATAACTGTGAAACTATGCACTCACCTACATGTCATCTGTCCTTAAAATTCAACAAATAACAGAAAAGCTTAGCAAACTTAATGCTTGGTTCAGCTGCTTGGTTCATAACTTCATAGGTAATAAACTGTCTACTCATTTGGGGAAAACTGAATCGATCTTGTTTGGTACAGCTAGAAAGATTAAGCGGTACTCTGAGCTGGATGTCAGCTCAGAGCTGTAATGGGGTAGACATCGTGCAGAGAATATCAGTCAAGTATTAATTAATGCTAAATTAAAGTTTCTATACCGGAAAGCAAATTATCTAAATAAAATTCTGCGCGTCATTAAAAACATGCTAGATAATTGCTTCAGTCAAGTTTTGTTTAACGGAATGCTGTCGGAATCATTCCAAATATGCCAAGGAAATCGGCAAGGAGCCGTAACATCTCCGTTTTTCTACCTGGTGTTTATAAACGATTTGCTTAAGGAACTGGAATCTTCTAGTTATGGTATCCGTATTGGCAACGTGAACTGCACATCCCCAACAACGGCTGATGATATTTGTGTCATATCCATGCACAAGCTAGGTCTTGATAAACTACTAGAAGCATGTTATAACTACAGTGTTAGATGGAGATTCTGCTTTTCAATATCTAAAAGCACTGTTATGGTTTTCAACGAGACAAAACGCCATCACGATCGTTTTAACCGCACATGGTACCTAGGTAATCAGGTGCTGTCAGAATCAACAGAATGTCGTCATCTGGGTATTACTCAACATAAATTCAATCACTCGTCCAATCGCGCCAATGAGATATCCAATTCTATGAGGAAAACCTACTTCTCAACAGCAGGAAAGAAATCTCTTCAAATGTGTACCCCGCTAACAATGTCAAAGCTCCTATATAGTATAGTCCTTCCGAGAGCTTTATATGGTTCAGAACTTCTCTACTCGCCAAACAGGGAGGCAGAGTATACACTTGAAAAATCATTTCGGACATGTGTCAAACACATACAGTCTCTCCCCAGCAGAGCTAGCACAAATATGTCACTCAGTCTTCTGGGTCACTTACCTATCCAGAGACAGATACACATACGCAAACTTGCATTCCTAGGAGACCTTGTGAATTTACCTGCTGCGCACCAGGCTCCACTGAAAATATTCCTGTACACGTTATACCAACACCAACTGTTCAGCACCCGAATAACAGGATTTGTAAAGGATGTGATGGACATACTCGAACTGTATCAGCTAAACTCATATCTCTCTGATTTTCTCAAGCATGGAACATTCCCATCAAAAGCTTCATGGAAGCGTGTAATCACTTCTGCGGTTATGTCTTGTTACGCTGATCTTTGGAACACTTCTGTTAATAATGAAAACCATACTAGAAAGTTGCGTACCATTCATAGCGACCCACTCGCCACTTGGAGTATCTGGAAGTTGTTGTCCACTCGACCTGACAAATCAAAAGAACTGAAACACTTAGCACTGCTGTTGAACAGAAAACTGTTCAAAAACAATTCCAGTTGCAGCTTATGTGGACTTTCATTCGACAATGAGATGGAACACATAACTAATTCATGCAACGCTTACCCAATGCATCTTCTTTGATACCAATTTTGGACAATTCTCTTGGATCGTTTTGGTATAGAATGTTTTGTGTTCTTGGACTCTATGCAATACGATTGTCTCCAAGAATTCCTGCTCGGAGGAATTAATTTCGACCCACCTGGACCTGTCACGGATAACTGGCCCGACATTATAATATTTGCAGTCATATTCCTGTATAAAGGAAATCTTCTAGTTAGGCCCAACAACCATTCATAACGTCGTCTGACTGACTCGCCCACACACACGAGACAATACTCACAGTTACACAATAGCCACGACCAGAGGACCATATGCGTGTGACATATGGTAATCCAAGCAAATAGTGATGACTTGAAAATATTCTCACAGTTGACAGAAACTCTTTGTGTTATGCCTTACAACACATTCATCCATTTAGTGTCTGCCTCTCACATTCTCTATTTCTCCTTCTGTTCTCTTTGACTCTATTTCTACATCTCCATTGCACAGTAACATGTATGTAATCTATTTTGTATATATATATTTGTCTAGTTTGTGTGTGTAGGCGACAGAGTGCCTGTACCACAATAATTATAAGTTGTGTATGCTCTTCATTACTGGAGGTTAATAAACAAATAATAATACACGTTCAGCATGTGCTACTAATGGTGACCATGCGGCCTACTTACATGAACACTTTCATTCCCAATAGAAAAATGGATGTCACCAACTTCCCGCTGGCTTCCCTTGCTGAACTATAATCTTGTAATTAACCACCCGAACTACTTAGTATATGGCTACATCATCCGCCAGTGATGTATGGCTCACCTCAGAAACAGAAGTCGAAGTATCCGACAAAGGTTAACCTAACACAAACACCGGAGTTTGGGAACCCCAAAAAATTATGACTAACCGTTCCCCGCCCAGACTCACGATAAACTTCCACACATGAAGGTCAATTTTCCCCAACACAAATTAGGCTACCTTTATACAAAGCCACCATAAATGAAGGAGAACACAACATCTGTGACCTCTCATACCGTGCCATACAAGTCTCACATACATGTACTGACCCATGATGTCGAGACCAACTCTTGACATCGGCAAAACACAGAATATAACTGGATGTTCCTACAAAGAACATTATATCCAGAGGGCACCAAGTTCAGACACCTTATGGTGAATAATATTAATTTCTCATAGTAGTAAGTTTTCACATGAAATAGAAATCTCTTGTGTTGATAAATTGCAACAATTTGTCACAAAACAAGTGCAATTAGTGTTTCTAATTTATTATCGGAAAACAGCTGATTCGAGAGTAGAATATATAGTTGTATTCTCACATTTGCCAGACCTGACTAATAGTACATGTATACTGTCTTAATGAGACTGAAGCCAGTGTAGGGGTCATTGTCGCCACATTTTGGTGTGTTCGGTACCCAGCTTTACAAAAAAGTGTTTTGGCCCTTGCCCCTTGGGTGCCCAGCTTGACCTTTGCTATGTTTTCAGCACACATTTGACACCAAAACCTTTCATTCAATGACATGTTAGCATGTGTAGTTAGATCAATTGGAACTTAGTAGATATGGCTTATGCGCCCTCTAAGTTCCATCGCTATGATGGGAGTATGTATTCTACCGGTATAAAAATAACAACACACATGTATTTATCTACTAAATACTAATATAACTGAAACCATGCACTCACCTACATGTCATCTGTCCTTAAAATTCAACAAATAACAGAAAAGCTTAGCAAACTTAATGCTTGATTCATAACTTCATAGGTAATAAACTGTCTACTCATTTGAGGAAAACTGAATCGATCTTGTTTGGTACAGCTAGAAAGATTAAGCGGTACTCTGAGCTGGATGTCAACTCAGAGCTGTAATGGGGTAGACATCGTGCAGAGAATATCAGTCAAGTATTAATTAATGCTAAATTAAAGTTTCTATACCGGAAAGCAAATTATCTAAATAAAAGCTGTCGTAAACTTCTTGTAAATGTACTCATTCAATGCCATTTCGATTACTCCAGCGGTTTCTCAGACTCAAATCTTACTGATAAATCGAAGAAGCAACTTCAAGCTTCTCAAAACCGACTGGTTAGATTCATACTCAAATTAATAATAGATCCCACATTGGTCATTCAGAATTTGCTTGAGTGAATTGGCTCCCAGTGCAGGACAGGGTGAGCTTTGGGATGTTGACAACGGTGCTAAAAATTTCCAAGGGCTCTGCCCCATCTTACCTGGATGAAAATTTTACTCTGGCAAGTTCCCATTGCTCATACCAGACATGCTCCGGAAATTCAAAATATTTAACCCCCCTCAGTCAAAGTATTTGTTCATAATAGATTCTTCTATACAGGTATTAAACTGGAATGGGCTCAATAAGGCATACATCTTCTGATGTCAAATTTATGGAAGTTTTGTAATAAAGCATCAGTTTAATATTAGAAAATCTGAAGAAAACTGAACTTAATCCATTTCTTGGGTCAAATGTACTTTGTATTGCAATGTGCCTAAAAGGTTCCGGTGTTACTTGTACTCTAATACCATTTTCAGTCAGTACAAGCTTTCCAAGTTATACTGATCAGAGCACAGGTATTGTCGAAACTTAAGGCAGGATAACTCTCTGGGTTAGGGATATACCTTGTTGAGGAGAGTGGGTTAGGACCTGTAGGCTCATTCTCAATGAAAACAGCAAGTTCAGACTAAAATTATGACAAAATGTAGGTCTAGGTTTGGAATATCAGAAACCAGTGGCATTTCCCGGAAAAATGTAAGCTAAGTGGCAGAAATGTGTGTTAGAAAGTAGCTTTTGGCATTCATATGCAAACAACACAAATCCCCATTTTACCCAAAAACATAACTTAGTGACATGTGACCACGTGTTTCGTTTCGTAATCCACTATATCAATTATTTGCTACCTGCACATGGTTACAAAGTTCAATCTGGTATCACTACATGTATGGAAGCCCATAGTTGTCATGTAACTTTTGTCGACACAGTGCACAGCAACTTTGTCATGATTTATATTCATTTCAAATATTGTGTTCGTTGTGTGGTTC
Source organism: Siphonodentalium dalli (assembly GCA_032622095.1). Taxonomy (NCBI): domain Eukaryota; kingdom Metazoa; phylum Mollusca; class Scaphopoda; order Gadilida; family Siphonodentaliidae; genus Siphonodentalium; species Siphonodentalium dalli. The sequence continues at coordinate 63,244,040 of CP136068.1, forward strand.
CATATGTGGCAGTGAACATATAATTACAGGCATTGAGGGTTCCAAACCTCCAGTTACAAGAATAGCATACATATATTAACCACTTTCGCATCGTGTCTCTGCTGTTAATTTTGAAGAAGTGTGGGTCCCCCAAATGAAATTTCTTATACTTTTAGCATTCCTCTAGTCCATTTGACCCTCATGTGTGATATTTACATAATTACGACACAATGGTTTTAAATCTATTTTAATTTATTATTATCTGGGGAGGTGTAGTGATGCTGTGAGGTCCGTAAATTGTCTTTGCTTCAGATAGGTATCATTTTGTCGCTTTTATTTTTCTTGACATCTATCGAAGTTACATGTATATATGTGAACAAGCCCTGTGTCCATAACCTATAATTGTGATGGGTACCAGTGTTTAAGTGTTATCTTAGATATTGATATTATGATGTCTAGTAATAAATATATCAGAATATATTATTTATCATGGACATTCATGGCCATTCATATTTCGATGGGAGGCTCCTCAACTCAGATAAAGCTATTCGGGAGAATAACAAAATAATGTCAAAAGTTCAAACGGTCAGTGGATGGTTGCGCACGCGTAAGCTGGTGGTGCATATACTATAGTGCGACATGCCATATTATACAACATGCCATCTAACATTTGTTCATCGCATGCACGTTCTTGACCTTATGTTTAATCGCATAATATATATATGTATTAACTCTTTCGCCACCAAATTTTACAGAGGTCAAATTGTCCAGGACATTGTCTTACATGTGGGGCATTCATACTAGTATTTATAGATGTGGTAGGTGTGGATACCCATATATTGTCATGACCAGTGATAACTGCCCATCAAGTTGCCCTAACTTGACGGATGACGTCATATAATTGTGATTATATCACCATGGTAACGCATGCGATATGGGCCAGGTGCGTAAACACATTTGAATTCAATATTTACTGTTACAGTTAACTTTATTTGCAATATTTCACCACATAAGTATATTGACCAAACTCACATTCAAATAGTTAGCACTATATCCATCACATGTCGTAAATTTAGCATATGTGGTGATTAAGAATGAAATTAGAAGACGTACAATGAGCATAATGATGAGAACAGACCAAGTGTATGCCCAAGAAGGCGTTATTTAACCAAGATAGACCCATTTTCCCGGATTTAAACCCACATGTATTCAACTGTAATTATGCTAAGGAATTACCGGTATGAATAACTTTCCAAAAATAACTGCTAATGATCTCATTGCATTCCCAAAATGTTTACAATGCTTACAACATGCATTCGCAGCTATTATTATTGAAGTTGCACTATTGCACGGCACGGTGAATTTTGTAACATTACGTCGAAAATAGGAGACACTAGACGGTTACCACAAAGAAAACGTCATTAGAAAGGCAACAATCTTCTTTATTTCATAAACGTGTGTTATCGACATGTGTTTGTCATAAACAATAACAAACTTAATCTATCGGTACATGTGTATCTTATTAAAAAAATCCACACCTGTCGGCATTGTTTCGTCAGCATTTTTGTGGGAAAACCCAGGGAAACCCCACAATAGTAATTGTGACATCATACATCTGCTGTATATATTTAGGCTGGGAACATCTCATTGTGGTCGTATTTGTCAGGTCTATGTGTTCAACAGTAAATTAGTATTGATACAGAATATCACCCAAATGATATCTAAGTCGCCAGTCAATAAAATCATTAGCATATCCCCGCAAACGTGGTATTATTGCCTGTTGTTCCCGAAAATTATTCTCTGCCCGCTAGTGCAGGCTGCGGTGGTGAACGTAAATTACGTCGTGCCCGCTAAAGTGAGCTGTGATGTTGAAAGAATTAAGCCACCCTCCATGCATGCACAACATGATAATTCCAATTCAAAAATTCAAAGTATATAATTATATAGGTAAGGCGACACCAATTTTTAAGTCTGGTTTACGAACACCGCTGACAACTTTTTTTCCATTCCATTTAAAAAAAAAATTTTTTTTTTTCCACTAGTGTACTAGTATTAAGCTTGGGGAATAATAGTTCAACGTTACTCAGCTAAAAGGTAGGGTTTTTAAATTATATTCGCATATGCCTGGCTATGACAATTTGTGGCTTGGAACAGTATATCACTAATTTCCTATTAATACATGTCTCTATTATTATTTATTTTATGACAATAAATGTCTGTTTATTTTATATTAATACAGCGGTCAGATGCTCGTAGCCCGTTTATATATAACCATGGATATATGCGAGAAATACACAAAGAAAACACACTCCATAGATTGGATCGATAAGCCGTGCCCTGTGTATTTGGATATTGCGTTTTTTGACTATCAGTCTTCCGTATCATTTCTACAACAATTATCGTCTTACTTGCAGCATGACGTTACCGTGTGATCGCCACTGAAGCGTTTTCATTTAGAGTATGTTCAATATATTGCCGCCGGTGCAGTGTATTCTCGGATAGAAAACAAATAGGCATATGCCGAAAGCAGAAACTAAGTCACGAGGGGCACCTCTGGTTGAGTCTGGGATATATGGCACGTGTGACTTGGCTATAGAGAGTTTCCGTTGGGTGGGGGTCTCAGCCTTGGAATTTCCAACTGCACCCCACCCCATTGAACCACACTAAACTCACAAGTTTGCATAATTCAATTTGGACCCACCCCCCCCCCCCCCCCCCCCCCCCGGGCTTTGATTTTCACCGAATGTTCCCTCACAGACTACTAGATGGTAGCCTATTCTAAATGGACCAGTAGTCTTGTGGCCATTAGCCATGCAGGGGGGGGGGGGGGGGTGAAAAGGATGGTTGAGATTTAAAAATCCAAACATCTATTGGTATAATGCCAGACAAATTTACACCCCGATTTATTTTTTCTTAAATTAATTAGCAAGTAATTACTGGCAAGTGCACAGGAAACACGGATCGGACGATGGTGGACGGCCCGATGCGAACACATTTTGAAAATCTGAACAATTTGACAATTTGACAATCCTAGCTTCTAGACTGGCCTCATGCTTTCCAGTTCGGGGAAAATTTCAACCTGACACTCACCCTTATAGCTTTGAAAATTGCCAACTGATAGCCATTTCAATCCAGAATTTTGCAAATGAAAGGGAAATATGCAAATGTTGGTCTAAAAACAACAAATTCGTCACTAAGAAATTGTTGGAAAATCAAACTACGAGAACAATTTCAACCTAATTTTGGTGTGAATTTTCCAACTAATGTTGCACTAGGTTTGAATACAGTTTGGGGCGGGTAAGACCCATGCATTACCACCCTGTCGGCACATCCCTGCTTGGCACCCCATGCTAAGAGCGCGGTCTTGCATTCACTGAAGATGAGAAATCATCGATACTAAATTATGTTGGGTGGCACTGGGGGGGGGGGGGGGGGGGGGGATGGTCACATTTTTTTATGGTTATATCTGGAATATACCCATGGTTATATATAAACGGGCTATGAGCATCTGACCGCAGGTCTCTATTTTCATTTATTTTATGACAAGAAATGTCTGTTTATTTTAAATTTGAATATTAAAAACACATATTAAATTCATATTTTATATATAATTATTGTGAAATTCAGGTACAACTCCACAATTTAACCAATATACTGGGTGAGAGGATTTTTTGTTTTCCCCTCCTGCATCTACTTTTTTTAACCCCACATGTTCGTAAACCAGACTTGGTGTCGCCTAAGATTAAAAAACAATTAAATTAATTATTTTGACACATTCGTATATGTATTATTTGATCTTATTCAATATGTAAGATTCAAATAATTTTGCAAGTTTATGTAAGCTGTATTAAACACAATACCATATACATGAGAAATGAACCCATTCCTTAAGACATTGACAATAATCTTATATAAAGGGGTTGATATAGGGTTGGTATAAAGGAAATCCCAACCACAAATATTTTCTGTTGGCCTGAATTGATGGATATCCCACTGCCATTCTGACACTACAAATTTGATAAACATAAGACAACGACCCCATCGGCCCTAATGGCCATATATGGTGGCTGATTTTAATAGGACATAATGATGTTATAATCAAAATATTTTTATCTCCAAATTTCAAGATGTTATCTCCAAATTTTGAGATAAAAATATTTGTTTTATGGTCTAAATCAGACACAATACCCATGCATATGATGGTTGAAATAGCCTTTCCAGCTTTGTATTCATTAAAAACTCAAATTGTTTTTGCATGAGCAACAGCTAGGAACCACCTGACCACACTCCACAGTCAGTTTTTTCCATACTATGGCTATGCCTAGCCAGCCCTTTTAATTCAGATTGTTAGGCTTTGGCAATATGCTACGACAATCCTTTTCCATGATCCAGTTTACTTCAGCAAATGGCTTCTGCATTGATGACTGCCATAGCCAATGATGAGGGCTGCCTATCCTACTTTGATCACTTTCCTGGGAATCACTGTCCATGTAATATGCAATGGTTACACCCCTCAGTTAGAGTTGTGCACCAAGAGGAACAACCCGGAATGAGATATTTGACCCCCGAGCAGAGCAAGGGCATCAATTCGAGTACTAGTACTGTAACCGTTCTACACACTGCTGTTTTACTGACTAACAACGCTGGAATGTGCCAGTCCTCTTAATACAGATTGTATGGCTTCGGCAATCTACTACGGCAACCCAGTTTGTTTTAGCAAATAGCAAGATTTATCGAAGCAAAAGTTTCCTAGATTCTTGGAAGTGTTCCCTAATGAATGATTGAATATTGGCTTCACCCGCTATCAGATTCCATTGTACCATTGTTGATCACAGGCGAGCTGTGCATGTGCTAATCGATGCATGAATGTTTTATTTAGATCAGTCATAACATTTTATATTGATTGACATTGTTGCACAAGTTGGTAGTGAATACCAGTTCGGGCATTTTGCATATTGAGTGGAGTGTCTGCAGTCTAACACATAATTTTGCGATAGTGCTTGAACAAATATGGGCATGTGAAGAAGGTCAGAGAGCACTCCCAACTACTATATAGCAAAAATGTAGTAGTAGAGGCTCTTTAATATGTCCATTATATGGCTCCCATGTGCATTTTGTGAAGAAATGTAGTGTCTATACTGGTGATGTTACTTGATATACCAGGCATAAAAAAATAAATGTTAGACTCCTGGGTGGATTTATGGCATCATCAAAATGGCCACCATTCAAAATTTCAGAGTAGGTACTGAGTCAGTTTGAGCAATAGCTGGTAGTGAATTTCAGATAAAAAACTGAATATATGTCGACTTTGATGAAGACAATGCAGGACAAGGTACAATAATTTTAATTATATGGATTGCCATATAATTACAACCAAAATGGTGCATCTATATTCAAGATGGTTGCCAAACTAGAGAAATCACTAAAATCTGTCCAATTTCCATTGATATCACTCCTAATGCACGATTTAGTGAATATAGATGAATATAATGTATCCACGCTGGCAAAGAACATGGAGTTATGAAATAATAAGACTATTTTGTGAACTATGGCTGTTTATACCAAAGAATTCATGAGACTGAAAGCACAAAATAATTAGATAAAACTATCAACATGTTTTTTTAGCTCACCTGAGACGAAGTCTCTGGTGGAGCTATAGTCATCATCCGTCATCCGTCCGTCAAGAATCTTCTTCTCCTCCAGAACCGTAAGACGGAATTGGTTCATATTTGGTGTGGATGTTCCCTAGGTGAATCACATTCAGATTTGCTCAAATGAGGTCACCCGGTCAAATAGTTGCGAAGCTAGGACCATTACTCTTTCCCACCATAGTAATTCTTACAACGACTTCTTCTCAAATTTCATTGGGCCGAATGGGTTCATATTTGGTACAAAGGGTCCTTGGGGTACTCTGATTCAGATTTGTTCAAATGAGGTCACTGGGTCGAATGTGGGCGGAGCCAGTGACATAAATTTTTTTTTTAAATTCAGATTTTTGGAATTTTCACCTTTAACAAACAAAACATTATTTTTTAAACATGTAATAAAATTTGAAAAAAGTTACACCATTACAACATCTGCAGAGTTAGAAACTTTAATCTTTAATGAAATTACAGAAATATTCCATTACCCATCCCCCCTCCCACATGGCCCAGACCCAACCCTGCACCCAACCAATATCCCTTCCAACTGATATCATCTCCAACTTCAAACTTTAATACCTATTCTATCCAGAAGCAGATAGATATATCTCTGCAGATATACAGAGAGAGAGAGAGACACAGGTCATTAATCTAGATTAGAATGATATATGTCATCTGGCAGCTTGTGTAAACAATAATGTTGTGAGGTTTTATAATTTACATTTCGGTTTCGGTTTTTTTCGGTAAAAAACCTTGGTTTCGGTTTTGGTTTTGGTTTTAGTAAGCAATCACTTAACATAATAGCAATTAGTCCAACACAACTGGACAAAACAGGCACTACCAGTTACAGAGGGTCATAATAAGTTGGGGAACAGCTTGCTCTGTTGCTAAATCATGAACTTTAATGAGAATGTGAGATAAAAGTCATATATTGAACCATAAAGTTTAAGCAAACACAAAATAGTAGTGCCCGACTGACCATATTTACAGACGCTGACTCAAAATTTTTTCCGACTATACACAAATATTTCCACCATACCAAAATCAAAACATAAAAGTGAAACGCAAATACAGCGACGTTTCATGAAGTCCCGTGCGACTTATATATTGGTACCGATATCGTTTAAAGACAATTAAGGCTGTGGTAATCAATCAGTTACGGTGTAGCAAGTGCGACATGTGCCCAGTTCCTCGACAATGATGACGTAATTACGTGTTTGATGTTCCCGCTCAGTTTGTGGGTTAGAGATACCGTTACGCGCAAAAATAACTGCCGCGATCAACAAGACGCTGATAAGTGCACGTACATGTATACACGGCAATTGGCCGGCTCAAATTCGTAATATTTCGTTGAACGTTATAGATAAAAGTTCAATTTTATTGACCGATTAGCCGGGAGAATGAAGTTTCAGAAATTGCAGTTCTAACTACCGACTTTATTTCCGCACGGAACGAAATGTTTCGTCAAGCACACGCCATCAATTCAAATAAAGTGCACACTTATTCTAAGACAGTTGACAATAAAGGTGACAAAAGTCAACGACCTACTGGACCATTTCCCACGTGGTATAACATTTCTTTTCGTTCGCATTCTCATTTTTACAACGACATGCTTCCTCATTTCAGTTTCGTTTGGCAACTCAATGACGCTTACGATATTATAACAACACATATCTGAGACGAAATGGACACATCCCGATATATAATTGATCAGAGAGGTCGATTATTTGACAACACTATCAACTAACAAGTCGATTCAATTGAAAAATAAACATACAAAAAAAAAAACGTAATGTCGGTTGGGGCAGAATCACGTCCGAAACCGAGTTGTAAACAACACTGCTAGCAATTTAAAACAAACTGCCTGAATTTAGTGTGTCTGACATTTGCAGAATGAGGTCCCCAGATGGTGAATTTATTGTTGCTACCCTGTACAGCAGGCTAGCATCACCAAAACACCCTCCAGGGACCTAATTCTGCTTATAGACATCATCTTCTGGGAAGTATCTTAAGTATCAAATTGAAATTTTGTTTTAGTTACTTTTTGACTTTTTCCCTTCTGTTCAGTTTCTATGTCCCCCTAATTTGCAGAAGATAAAATGCATAGTTGAGGTGCTCAATGGGTGTGCATTACAAACTTCAACTTTAGAACTTCAATCTGTTCCTAGGTTTCCCATGGCTGTTGAGGCCTAATCAGACTGAGGATGAATCCAGTGATGCTAGCATGCCTTGCGGAATATTGTCTTCAAATTCACCATTTGGGGACCTCATTCTGCCAATGCCAGAAACACTACTAGTATATTCAGACTTGGCTGGCATATTATTTTCTTAACCACCGCTTATCCAGATGAAATCATACCCTTATTTTTCAAAGAAACATTGGGGGGTATATTGGATTGAATTTGTCTTCTGTCTGTCAGGCGGTCCTTCCATACGTCTGTCTGTTAGGATGTCTATCCATCCGTCTATCAACAATTGTTTTCTTCTCCATATCAAAGACCAACTGTGTTTATATATTTCAGTGTGCATGTTCCCTAGGTGACTCACAATCAGATTTGTTCAAATAAGTTCATCAGATCAAATAGGTGCAAAGCAGGGTTGTCAAAGTACCGACGGTACCACAACTTTTGGTACCGGTTCCGTACTGATGTTCAGTACCGCAAACCGCGTAGGTATCGGTACTCATTGAGTGGTCTTTTATACTGCAAATAACTTTGGTTTCGTGGGTTCCATCATCAATTATTCGCTAAGTTCGAGGTTTAGTCAAACAACGAAATTAAAAATCGCAACGACATTTACAATTAAGTTGTTGTCTGCGGTGGTTTTTGGCATTTCGCAATGGGAGGATTTTTTTTAAAAGACGGAATACAGAGTGGAACGAATGTAGAAATGTATGTTTGACTACTGGGTCGGCTAACATTGTAGGCTTGTATCACATTTTTATGGATACATGATAGTGACGATCACACGGACTCACGGTACACCATATTATTTGTGTGGTAATTAATTAGAGAACTCACTAATCGGCCATAAATTCATAATGCCGCCCTATTACTCGCATGTTGTAAGTTGTAAATTTGTAATTTCATAAATGATGTCACCCAAATTCTGTCTACAGTAGCCAGTTTTCCTAAAAGTTCCAGTAAACTTTCCCTTTTAGTTTGGATAAATGGGGGTCAATGGCATCTGCTTAAATTTTTGAGTCGAACCTTGACCACTTGTCTGAACTTCCGAATCTACTGATATTTTGTGTTTTGTCCACAAATATTTTTTCATTCCCGTTGTACTTCCCTTCGATCTGGCTATTACAGTATTGCATTCGGCGCATCTGGCTTTCTGCGAGTCATTTTCGTGTGGGATAAAATAATCCCAGATGCGACTAGATTTCATGGACACCATCGTAATTCGTAAAAGATGACACAACATAACAGAGTAACAGACTCCTCTCAAATGATTCCTCTAAACGGCACGTGCAGAACAATGCAGACTTGCATCCAGCGGCTTTCCGGCGGCATCAAAGAAATACAATCATCACAAGCTCCCACACAATGTTGCATTCTGTCAATTTCGTGACAAGTTGTCATAGTGCAGCACACTGTGACTTTGATGTTTGAATGTGCTGACGATATCACGTTAACCCATTGCAGTTGGTTTGGGTCGTATGTTGAGCTGCTTAATCAACCCTTTACATTCGTTAAGAGGTATATAAATATAAATCAACAGTCAGTACCGAGAACCGTCGGTACTCGACGTCAGAACCGGTACCGATTTAATTCCCGCCGGTTCCGGTACCGGTACCAGTACCTATTGACAACCCTGGTGCAAAGTTAGGGCCATAACTCTTTCCCTCCATAGTAAATCTTAAAATAATTTCTTCTCAAGAACCATTGAGACTATATTAGCTTATATTTGGTATGGATGGGCCTTGGGTGACAGGGTTCAGATTTGTTCAAATGGGGTCATTTTTAGGAAATGAGGTCCCCAGAGGGCGAATTCGTTGATGCCATTCCACCTTGGGGAAGAGTGTCATTAAATTAACCTTTTGGGGACCTCATTCTGCAAAGGTCAGACACACTAAATACAGACTTGGCTGTTCCAATATTATTTTCTTAACCACCACTTATCCAGGTGAAATCATACCCTATTGGATATTGGGGGGTATATTGATATTACTAGATGAATGGATCTCATAGATGGGGATTCACATTTGTTCCAATAGGGGCAGAGATAAGAGAATTAACTCTCCTCTATCCTGCTTGGTACTGTTATAATAATATTGATTTATAGGCAGCCTGGGTGTGGGCAATGTTTGAGGCAATGGGGAAGGAGTGTAGAGGAGTTGGATTTTTGACCCCCTACTTTGATCAAAATTTAAACAGTTGAAAATATCATGCCTGGTATAACATTAGCTGTAGATTAGATGTTCACATCAAAAATAGTTTAGAATTGTTCTCATAGTTTGGTTTGATTTTCCAACATGTATGTTTTAAAACCAACAGTCCATATGTTCCTACCTCAGTTTAAACTGTTGGACCACAAATTTTAACTTTATGGGGTTGGTAATTTTCAAACGTTTGAGAGCTTGAAGTACTGGTACCAGTTGTAAAATTCAACCTAAGAGGGATGTGCAGAAGGATTTTTGTGAACTTAATACTGTGGTATGGTTGTCATGGATGTTAACAATGACATGTAGATGGGAACGAGTCTTTTTTGGGTCATTCGGGCAAAAAACATGGCCGCCAGCAGCCATCTTGGATTTTACTCTTTGTATGACTAAATCCTTTAGCACGGGCTACAGGTCGTACCTTTAGTCTGATCATCATGAAATTTTTAATGGCTGTTGAAATTAGAATGTAGATGGGAACGAGTCATTTTGGGGTCATTCAGACAAAAAACATGGCCACCAGCAGCCATCTTTGATTTCAAAATTTAATCCATTAGCACAGGCCACAGGTCGTACTGTTCGTCTGATCATCATGAAATTTGTCATGGATGTTAATATTGACATGTAGATGGGAACGAGTAATTTTGGGGTCATTCGGCCAAAAAACATGGCCGCCAGCAGCCATCTTGGATTTACTCTTTGTATGACTAAATTCTTTAGCACAGGCTACAGGTCGTACCTTTAGTCTGATCATCATAAAATTTGTCATGAATGTTAATATAAATGACATGTAGATGGGAACGAGTCATTTTGGGGTCATTCGGCCAAAAAACATGGCCACCAGAAGCCATCTTGGATTTTACTCTTTGTATGACTAAATCATTTAGCACGGGCTACAGGTTGTACTTTCAGTCTGATCATCATAATTTTTTTTATGGCTGTTGAAATTGTAATGTAGATGGGAACGAGTCATTTTGGGGTCATTCGGATGAAAAACATGGCCGCCAGTGGCCATCTTTGATTTCAAAATTCAATCCATTAGCACGGGTTACAGGTCGTACTGTTCGTCTGATCATCATGAAATTTGTCATGGATGTTAATATTGACATGTAGATGGGAACGATTAATTTTGGGGTCATTCGGCCAAAAAACATGGCCGCCAGCAGCCATCTTGGATTTTACTCTTTGTATGACTAAATCCTTTAGCAGGGACTACAGGTCGTACCTTGAGTCTGATCATCATGAAATTTTTTATGGCTGTTGAAATTGTAATGTAGATGGGAACGAGTCATTTTGGGGTCATTCGGATGAAAAACATGGCCGCCAGTGGACCGCCAGATGGACCGCATCTTGGATTTTACTCTTTGTATGACTAAATCCTTTAGCACGGGCTACAGGTCGTACCTTTAGTCTGATCATCATAAAATTTGTCCTGGATGTTAACAATGACATGTAGATGGGAACGAGTCATTTTGGGGTCATTCGTCCAAAAAACATGGCCGCCAGTGGCCATCTTTGATTTCAAAATTCAATCCATTAGCACAGGCTACAGGTCGTACCTTTAGTCTGATCATCATAAAATTTGTCATGGATGTTAGCAATGACATGTAGATTGGAACGAGTCATTTTGAGGTCATTTGGCCAAAAAAATGGCCGCCAGCAGCCATCTTGGATTTTATTCTTTGTATGACTAAATCATTTAGCTCGGGCTACAGGTCGTACTTTTAGTCTGATCATCATAAAATTTGTCCTGGATGTTAACAATGACATGTAGATGGGAACGAGTCATTTTGGGGTCATTTGTCCAAAAAACATGGCCGCCAGCAGCCATCTTGGATTTTACTCTTTGTATGACTAAATTCAATCCATTAGCATGGGCTACATGTCGTACCTTTAGTCTGATCGTCATAAAATTTGTCATGGATGTTAACGATGACATGTGGATGGGATATAATCATTTTGGGGTCATTCGGCCGAAGACATGGCCGTCAGCAGCCAGTCTGGGTGAACGTCGACTCTATATTTGAAATATAGAGTCTGGAGCTAAAATCATTTCTATTCAGCGAAGAGCTTCCCCAAAATGACGTCACGGATTTTTTTAAATACATCGATGATTGACAGGTGTCCCCACGTGTTATTTGTTGTGCTTCGCAATAACAAGGCCTGTGTCGCGACATAAACTTACAGAAGATAATATTTGTCGTGTGTGCGACTATTCTTTTTCGGGAGATGAACTCGCTGCATCAACGGGAAAGCTGCATCCGAGAGCAAAAAATAAGGTCGTCATCAAAAATGATGCTTTAGAACTATTTAAAAGCATAAAATTAAGTCATTTCCTCGGTGTTTAACTTTCAGATGACTTTTTAGCTCAACTTACTTGTAAGTTTGAGCTATTGCCATGGTTTGGCGTCCGTCGTCCGTGTGTCCGTGTGTGCGTGTGGCCGTGTGTCCGTGTGTCCGTGTGTCCGTGTGTCCGTCAACAATTTCCTTTGGCGCGGGCTACAGGTTGTACCTTTGGTCTGATCTTCATGAAATTTGTCATGAATGTTGACATTGACATGTAGATGGGAACGAGTCATTTTTGGGTCATTCGGCCAAAAAACATGGCCGCTGGCAGCCATATTGGATTTCAAGATTCAATCCATTGGCGCGGCCTACAGGTCGTACTGTTCATCTGATCATCATGAAATTTGTCAGTGATGTTAATAATGACATGTAGATGGGAACGAGTGATTTTGGGGTCGTTCGGCCAAAAAACATGGCTGCCAGCACCCATCTTGGATTTTACTCTTTGCATGACTAAATCCTTTGGCGCGGGCTACAGGTCGTTGTTTTGGTCGGAAGTTTATGAAATTTGTCATGGATGTTAACACTGTCATGTAGATGGGAACGAGTGATTTTGGAGTTGTTTGGCCAAAAAACATGGCCGCCAGCAGCCATCTTGGATTTTACTCTTTGCATGACTAAATCCTTTGGCGCGGGCTACAGGTTGTACCTTTGGTCTAATCTTTATGAAATTTGTCATGAATGTTGACATTGACATGTAGATGGGAACGAATCAATGTGGGGTCATTCGGCCAAAAAACATGGCCGCTGGTGGCCATCTTAGATTTCAAAATTCAATCCATTGGCGCGGGCTACAGGTCGTACTGTTCGTCTGATCATCATGAAATTTGTCATGGATGTTAATATTGACATGTAGATGGGAACGAGTCATTTTGGGGTTGTTCGGCCAATAAACATGGCCACCAGCAGCCATCTTGGATTTTACTCTTTGCATGACTAAATCCTTTGGCGCGGGCTACAGGTCGTAGCTTCGATCGGAACATCATGAAATTGGTCATGGATGTTAACAATGACATGTAGATGGGAACGAGTGATTTTGGGGTCGTTCGGCCGAAAAACATGGCCGCCAGCAGCCATCTTGGATTTTACTCTTTGCATGACTAAATCCTTTGGCCCGGGCTACAGGTCGTACCTTTGGACTGATCTTTATGAAATTTGTCATGAATGTTAACATTGACATGTAGATGGGAACGAGTCATTTTGGGGTCATTCGGCCAAAAAACATGGCCGCTGGCAGCCATCTTTGATTTCAAGATTCAATCCATTGGCGCGGGCTACAGGTCGTACTGTTCGTCTGATCATCATGAAATTTGTCATGGATGTTAATATTGACATGTAGATGGGAACGAGTCATTTTGGGGTTGTTCGGCCAATAAACATGGCCGCCAGCAGCCATCTTGGATTTTACTCTTTGCATGACTAAATCCTTTGGCGCGGGCTACAGGTCGTAGCTTTGATCGGAACATCATGAAATTTGTCATGGATGTTAACAATGACATGTAGATGGGAACGAGTGATTTTGGAGTTGTTCGGCCGAAAAACATGGCCGCCAGCAGCCATCTTGGATTTTACTCTTTGCATGACTAAATCCTTTGGCCCGGGCTACAGGTCGTACCTTTGGTCTGATCTTTATGAAATTTGTCATGAATGTTGACATTGACATGTAGATGGGAACGAGTCATTTTGGGGTCATTCGGCCTAAAAACATGGCCGCTGGCAGCCATCTTGGATTTCAAGATTCAATCCATTGGCGCGGGCTACAGATCGTACTGTTCGCCTGATCATCATGAAATTTGTCATTGATGTTAATAATGACATGTAGATGGGAACGAGTGATTTTGGTGTCGTTCGGCCAAAAAACATGGCCGCCAGCAGCCATCTTGGATTTTACTCTTTGCATGACTAAATCCTTTGGCGCGGGCTACAGGTCGTACCTTTGGTCTGATCTTTATGAAATTTGTCATGAATGTTGACATTGACATGTAGATGGGAACGAGTCATTTTGGGGTCATTCGGCCAAAAAACATGGCCGCTGGCAGCCATCTTGGATTTCAAGATTCAATCCATTGGCGCGGGCTACAGGTCGTACTGTTCGTCTGATCATCATGAAATTTGTCATTGATGTTAATAATGACATGTAGATGGGAACGAGTGATTTTGGGGTCGTTCGGCCAAAAAACATGGCTGCCAGCAGCCATCTTGGATTTTACTCTTTGCATGACTAAATCCTTTGGCGCGGGCTACAGGTCGTACCTTTGGTCTGATCTTTATGAAATTTGTCATGAATGTTGACATTGACATGTAGATGGGAACGAGTCATTTTGGGGTCATTCGGCCAAAAAACATGGCCGCTGGCAGCCATCTTGGATTTCAAGATTCAATCCATTGGCGCGGGCTACAGGTCGTACTGTTCGTCTGATCATCATGAAATTTGTCATGGATGTTAACACTGACATGTAGATGGGAACGAGTGATTTTGGAGTCGTTCGGCCAAAAAACATGGCCGCCAGCAGCCATCTTGGATTTTACTCTTTGCATGACTAAATCCTTTGGCGCGGGCTATAGGTTGCCTTTGGTCTAATCTTTATAAAATTTGTCATGAACGTTGACATTGACATGTAGATGGGAACGAATCATTGTCGGGTCATTCGGCCAAAAAACATGGCTGCTGGCGGCCATCTTGGATTTCAAAATTCAATCCATTGGCGCGGGCTACAGGTCGTACTGTTCGTCTGATCATCATGAAATTTGTCATGAATGATAACAATGACATGTAGACGGGATCCAGTCGTTTTGGGGTCATTTGGTCAAAAAACATGGCCACCACCAGCCATCTTGGATTTTACTCTTTGCATGACTAAATCCTTTGGTGCGGGCTACAGGTCGTAGCTTTGGTCAAATGGTCATGAAATTTGTCATTAATTATAACAATGACATGTAGATGGGAACGAGTCGTTTTGGGGTCATTCGGTCAAAAAACATTGCCACCAGCATTTTACTTTTCGCATGACTAAATCCTTTGGCGTGGGCTACAGGTCATACCTTTGGTCTGATATTTATTAAATTTGTCATGAATGTTGACATTGACATGTAGATGGGAACGAATCATTGTGGGGTCATTCGGCCAAAAAACATGGCTGCCAGCGGCCATCTTGGATTTCAAAATTCAATCCATTGGCGCGGTCTACAGGTCGTACTGTTCGTCTGATCATCATGAAATTTGTATGTCGTAGCTTTGGTCAGATCTTCATAAAATTTGTCATGGATGTTAACGAGTTCTTTTGGGGTCAATTGGCCAAAAAAAATGGCCACCAGCAGCCATCTTGTATTTTACTAAATCCTTTGGCGCATGTTAGACATTTCAATTAGCACCTTTCCTATTCCTCCATTTACTGTCAACCATTAAATTATTCCCCTACCTAAGTTGAGCTACAGTGTCATTGACACTTTCATTTAGTTTTACGACAAATAATTTGATTTGCAAACCATGTTACAATAAAGTAAATCAAATACAAGGACATGAGTGAGTTCTATTTATATTTATGGGAGGCCAAGTTGGTACCATACGCATGCCTATCTATCAGGTCCAGCACATCCTTCAAATTAATTTCGAAGCCATTTTTTCTGTCTGTTGTATTTGCAAGCGCCGCTCTGTTACTATATTTAGAAGTGACACTATGGGAGTCTCCGCCCACTAACACTTGTTTATTAACCCATACGGTTTCATTGGACGGAAAATAATTTACGCAATCAATCAGATTATGGAATCCCGAGGACTTGGAAATGAGATAGCGATGTTATCCGTCAGACCTAATATTCAATGTTGTAATGAATATTTAGGTATGAGTTTACTCAGAATGGTCAGCAGCCATCTTGGATTTTACTTTTCTCTTCATGTCTATAAACTAGTATTAGGCATTCAACTTTCCACATTCCTAATCGCTCCATTGACTGTAATACATTAAATTATTCCGTTTCCAAGTTGAGCTACAGTGTCATTGACACTTTCATTATATCTAACCGTTCGTTAAGCTTTACATGTCAGATTGACATATTGTTAAGCATATGCATCTGCATTAAAAATGGCAACTACGGTGGTTACGAGAATGGAGAAATAATCTTAAAAAAATTAAGTTTCATTGATAATGCTGCTAACTTGGGTTTCTTTGACTATTGGTAAACACATTTGTTCCATGTTGGCAAAATATCCAGCAGATCTGAAACAATATGAATATTTGTGAACAATCGCTGTTTATTCCCGACATTTGAAGAGCATGAAAGCGTAAAAACCACGAAATTTAGATAAACTAATATGATGCTGACTAGCTGTTTTGGAAATATCCAAAACGGAATATATGCTGATTTCCCCCATCATAATATGAACATCTGGAATAGCCTGATCATGTGACTGGACTGAAAAATCCTAACACAACATTATGGCTGTCAGCTTTGAGCAATACTTTATAATTAGTTCACCTTGGTATGGCCCCCTTTGGCGATGTGGGTAAGAGTTCACTTGACTCCTGTATTCTCCAAGTATTGGTCATCATGCTAAGTGTATTCTACCAAAATTCAGTGGGTTACAAGTAATTGAATGGACATCAGATAATGCAATACCAGAAACAAGTAGCAGCATACAAGGCGTTGACAATGGAGACAGCTTTCATGTTGACAAACTTTACAATTATTTTATGATATGGCCAAATATAAGAATACGTGGAATTCATTGGTGATATCAATTAAAATGTATGACAACACAGGATAGACGTTTGCTCATCCTTGAATATCATCTATAGTTTACTTTACATCTAATGCACTGAGCGAATAAAACCAGGGACATATAACAATTCCTTTGTCATACACTAACAAACAAGAGCTAACAAATGTGCACGCTCTGTATGTCAGGTACATACCGATTGTAACAGTTTATCTCCCCCCTGGGTATCTTCCCCCCCGCCCTGGGTATCTTCCCCCCCACTCATATATTTTTTTTTCCTCACTTATTTGATATTATTATGGTAAGAAATGCCGAGAAAACCAGGGGGGGGGGGGGGGTGAAAAAAAAAATTCCGGCACGTATGCCGGGGTGGGTGGGTGGTCAAACTAAAAAAAAAAATTCCTGCTTGTTTTTAGCTCACCTGAGACGAAGTCTCCGGTGGAGCTATAGTCATCACTCCTCGTCCGTCGTCCGTCCGTCCGTCCGTCTGACCGTCCGTCCGTCCGTCCGTCCGTCCGTCCGTCCGTCAACAATCATCTTCTCGTCCCGAACCGTAAGACTTAACGTGTTCATATTTGGTGTGGATGTTCCCTAGGTGAATCACATTCAGATTTGTTCAAATGAGGTCACTGGGTGGAATAGTTGTGAAAGCAGGGCCATAACTCTATTCCTCCATAGTAATTCTTAGAACGACTTCTTTTACTGAACTATAAGGCCGTATGGATTCATATTTGGTGTGGATGTTCCCTAGTTGACTCACATTCAGATTTGTTAAAATGAGGTCACCAGGTTGATTAGTTGAGAAACCAGGGCCATAACTCTATTCCTCCATAGTAATTCTTAGAATGACTTCTTCTTTTGAACCATTTGACCGATTTAGCTTACATTTTGGTATGGAGAGTCCTTGTGTGACTGGGGTTCAGATTTGTTCAAATGGGGTCACTGGGTCAAATAGGGGCAGAGCCAGGGCCCAGGGACATAACTCTTAAAAAAAAGTTAATTCAAATCCTTGTTTTAAACACTTGCCCCCCCCCCCTCCACCCCACCTCCCCCACCACTGCATGTCCATGCCACCCCACACCAGAGATCCCTGCAAGGTTCACCCCATTAAAAGCCTTACACTTTAGTTATATGACATGCCAGGAACTGACCAGCCTTAATTCTCACAGTGCTCACAGCTGTGTGTCCAGTCATTATAAAGTAATTAACTTTTATCTCAATATCCACAGTTATCAGGGTAAGAGAGAAAGATGTCTGTGAATGAAATTTAATCCTATGTGTTTACAGCAATCTCAAATACAACTCTAACTGTTTGACAGTGTACACATTTTATAATAGCAATAGTATTAACCATTTCATTACCAGAGCTATGCTGGTACAGCAATAAAGACCCTGCACCAGTGTATTATCCTATATATAAGAGAATACACTGGGGTTCAAGATCAAGGAAATATTGTTAGGCCAATATGGTCAGACATCCAAATAAATCACACATGTCCTACCGGTATTCTCGCAGGGATGTCCCCACATATGTTTGGGGAGGGGGCAAATTTCTCAGATTTGTTCATTGAGATGTAATTGTTTTTCCAAAACCAATTACATATACTAAAATAAAATGAATATAAAATAATAGACCATTGATCAAGAGAAATGAGCTCCTAGTTTTAATATTTGTCCAATATTTATTATTTTATAACAAAGTACTAGTATCATGCCAGTGCATTGTCTTATATATGTGAGTGTCCCATAGGTAGCCTCACCTAAGAGAATGCACTGGCTTTCAAGGTTAAGGAAATATTGTTAGGCAAATGTAGACAAGCATCCAATAAATCACAGATGTCCTATTCTTGCAGGGATGTCCCCATGGGTTGAGGGGTGGAATTAGCAGATTTGTTCAATGAGATGTAATTTGTTTTCTCAAAATTAATTATATAGACTAAAATGAATATAAAATAGTAAACTACTTAATTTTTTAACCCCCAGATTACATTATATAAAATATATGGCATATTATATACCATTTGAAAGAGCAAGCTCCAAAACATTGTATTATCAACTTATCCAGTATAATAAACTGTGGACATGTTGTTTTTATTGAGTTGCCAAAGAGTTTTGTCATCTAGATTGCAGTAAAAAGCTAAATTATTTTCAATGCATGGGGAATAACTCTATATATTAAAGATGGAGTTCTTCCCCTTCCATTAAAAAAGTTTGAATTCTGTTGCATTTTGGGATCCAAAGTGGGGGGGGGGGGAGTCATTCTATAATTTCAATAGTTTTTGGCTCACCTGAGACAAAGTCTCTGGTGGAGCTATAGTCATCACTCCTCGTCCGTCCGTCAACAATTCTTTAAACTTCTCCTCTGGAACCATAAGACCGAATGGGTTCATAGTTGGTGTGGATATTGCCCAGGTGACTCACATTCAGATTTGTTCAAATGAGGTCACTGGGTCAAATGTGGCAGGGACATAACTCCACAAAATATCAAAAATTGCAAGTGAAGTCTGACATTTTTATAAACATTTCCTGGAGATCTGCTAGAGGTCATTAATTCCCAATTACAACATCAATCTATCATATGTATTGTTCAAATCTTTCAACAGGACATTTAACTCTCCCACACCCACCACTTCACCAGAACATATTTGGCAAACTTGAAAAGTGTTCTTTGAAAGAACCACCAGCTCTATTTAGTTCACATTTAATATTGAAGCTCCTTTGGTGATGTGTGATTCAGATTTGTTTAATCAGGGTCACCAGGTCAAGTAGGTGCAAGGCCAGCTACATTACTCTTTCTCTCCATAGCAATTCATCATACGTCTTCTATGCAGGAATGAAATGGCCTATTTTGCTTATATTTAGTAGGAAATTACCTTGGGTGACAGATTTGTGAAAATGGCATCACAAAGTCGAATAAGGGCATTGCCAGAGACATAACTATTTCACAACATAGTAATTCTTAAAATATGTATGGCAGAGCCAAGAACTAGTAGTGTACATTTGGTAATTTGGCCACATATCCTGTTTAGATCTACTTCTTTTAAAGTGATTATGAAAAGTTCTGACTGTTGTGGTCTCCAGAGTCCCAGTCTTATCAGTCTTTGCAGTCTGGTGAGCGACCCCACAGTCATTGACTGTCTTGTTTAGTGTTTTTGGCAATGAGTTGGGCTTCAAAACCACTTTGAATGACAGAAATAATGTAATTCTAACTGTAAACTGACTGCAGGCAGTTATCGTGTTGTATTTTGTTGCAAATTTTGAAATCCAAGATGGCCGCTGGCAGCCATGTTTTTTTGGCCGAATGACCTCAAAATGACTCATTCCTATTTACATGTCCATGTTAACATCCATGATAAATAGTATGCACAGAAATTCATATACAGCTGTTTACAGTGAATTTCCCCCCGCAAATCTCTGTTTTAGTGTTAAAAGGGGGGTGGGTGTAAAAAAATGGTCGAAAAAAACTGCCGAAAACAGAAAAAAAATTGGCGGTGGGGGTGGGTGCGTACAAAAAATGATCGAAAGGGAAATTTACTTTATATGAGAACAATTTAATAGAGTAAGAATTTGGGGTATTTCCCCCCCCCCCCCCCCCCCCCCCCCCACCCAGTGGCTATATATGACAAAAATTAAACGTATGATTTTATTGCTTAATTTGATTTATATAGTTATGAAATGGCGAGAAATTTATTTACTTTATATGAGCAAAATTTGATAGAGTAAGAATTTGGGGTGGGGGGAGATACCCAGGCCTGAGTATCTTCCCCCCCCCCCACCCAGCACCTACATATGACAAAAATTAAACATATGATTTTATTGCTTAATTTGCTTTATATAGTCATTCCTACTCTATCAACTTTTTGTCATAAAAAGTTAATTTCTGACCATATCATGACTATTTAAAGCAATAAAATCAAACGTTTAATTTTTGTCATATGTAGCTGCTGGGTGGGTGGGGGGGGGGGGAAGATACTCAGGCATGGGTATCCCCCCACACCCCAAATTCTTACTCAATAAAATTGTTCTCACATAAAGTTAATTTCTCGCCATTTCATGACTATATATAAAGCAAATTAAGCAATAAAATCATACGTTTAATTTTTGTCATAATTATGTAGGTGCTGGGTGGGGGGAAGATACTCAGGCCTGGGTATCAACCCCCCCACCCCAAATTCTTACTCTATCAAATTGTTCTCACATAAAGTTAATTTCTCGCCATTTCATGACTATATATAAAGCAAATTAAGCAATAAAATCATGTTTAATTTTTGTCATATGTAATGTAGGTGCTGGGTGGGGGGGGGGGGGGATACTCAGGCCTGGGTATTTCCCCCCCCCCCCACCCCAAATTCTTACTCTATCAAATTGTTCTCACATAAAGTTAATTTCTCGCCATTTCATGACTATATAAAGCAAATTAAGCAATAAAATCATACGTTTAATTTTTGTCATATGTAGGTGCTGGGTGGGGGGGAAGATACTCAGGCCTGGGTATTTCCCCCCCCCCCCCACCCAAATTCTTTCTCTATCAAATTGTTCTCACATAAAGTTAATTTCTCGCCATTTCATGACTATATAAAGCAAATTAAGCAATAAAATCATACGTTTAATTTTTGTCATATGTAGGTGCTGGGTAGGGGGGAAATACTCAGGCCTGGGTATCTCCCCCACCCCCCCCCCCCCACCCAAAATTTTTACTCTATAAAATTTTGCTCATATAAAGTTAATTTCTCGCCATTTCATGACTATATAAAGCAAATTAAACGATAGAATCATAAGGTAATATTTTGACATATTTATGCTATTATTGGGTTAAGTTAAACTTCAAAATAACAAAAAAAAAAAAAAAAAATAATAGTTTTCTCGGCATTTCTTACCATAATAAAATAAAATAACTGAGTGAAAAAAAATGTACGAGTGGGGGGGAAGATACCCAGGGTGGGGGGGAAGATACCCCGGGGTATGTTCCCCCCCGGGGGGGGGGGGGGAGATACCCAGGGGGGGAGATATCGTGTTACACCGGTATACCATTTTTCAGACTATGTACAGCAATTAGACCAAAATTACAACATAATATGTTGTATAAAGTATTAGATGTCATGACTGAAAAGATGAGTCCTACTTGCCACAGTTTACAAATAACCGGAAATATGTACGAGGCATGTGTGACAATTCACAAAGTTTCAAAATTTTGGTTGCCATCTTGGTCTTAGACTTAGACTTAGGATGAATTGTGTCTTCAAGAGGAAGCTTAATGCAATATTATCATTGATAAAGAAATATTTTCCTGTTTCTGTGTGAAATTTCCTTGTTGACTCATAGTAGAGGCTCTTGTGTACTCCCATGTGCATTTTGTGAAGAAATATAGCAACTATGCTAATGACGTTGCTTGATATCTCAAGCACCAGAAAACAAATGTTAGACACCTGGGGGTCGTGACTGGGTGGATTTATGACATCATCAAGATGGCCGCCATCCAAAATTTCAGAATATGCACCAAGTCAGTTTAATTAATAGTTACTAGTGTATTTATGATAGAAAATTTAATATCTCACCAATGATGTGAAACTAATACACAATACTTCCACTTGACAGAAAAAGTGGCCACCATAAACCAAGATGGCCACCAAAATGGCGACCGAAATTCGGAAAATTGATGATTTTTAACACTTTCCTCTTGAATCATTAACTGATGTTTGAAATTAGTAATTAATAGCGACCTAATTTTGAATAAATTCTAGTATCCAACCATTTCCACATCATAATAGGTCATAAATCGGATCTCATTCCTGCCAACTATCTTTAACCATTTGAACCCGAGAGACCGGAATACCGGTCCAATCCTTATATTCCTATATCCCGGGAGACCGGAATACCGGTCCAGAAATCAGATGATATTTGACACGAAATTACAGCTCAATAAACGCACATATCAACTAAAGTTGTACTTCTACTTTGCACACACGTGTCACATGTTTAACCACGTGACTTTGATCGACAAACTGACGACAGAGGGTTTGTTTCTTTGCGCATGCGCAGAGGCCTATTTCGAGGAAAAAACCCCGCTTTTTATCGTCGGAAAAGGTGAAGTATTTCATTAGAAATTTCGCGACCAAAGCCCAAATTAACTAGAATAGTGCTTCTATACTTTGCGCGAATGAATCACATGTTCATACCTCTGATTTTAGCAGCCAAATTGGAAACAGGGGGTCTGTTTCTTCGTGCAAGCATTTTGAGAAATTGCCTTCTATTGTAGGCAAAGTGTAAGAATTTTGTTATAAATATATAGTGCGACCGAAGGAAGCCGCAATATATCTATATACATGTACATGTATATTGAACGTGGAATAGACCACAGGTATTAGGCACAACATTTTATTTTTTTTAATTTAATGAAAATCTCGGAAAGGTATCTATCTCATTTTTGATAGAGGTCAGCATTTTTCTCTACAAAAGCAACATTTTATTGAAACATTCCATTTATTATGCATGTTCCAACTCATTGGTTCCAAAATTGTCACTTTGGCTCAAAATGGCTGCAAAAATGGCGACCAAAATGTGAAAAATGGTAAATATTGCCCATGCTGCGTGCCATGCCACCACATACAAGTTGTGGTTGATGACAACAATGTGTTATATAGATTGAATACTAACATTTCTTATGCACCCAACAAGTTAATTTTTCATATATATTCCAAACATTATTCTCTGCTGTTCCGAAAAAGTAGAAAATTGTGACCTACTGGGTTATTGAACATGTTACTTAATCAAGTGAAAACTATATGTTCTATTATGGTTGTCCCAGTACATTATGAGGCATGACAAATTCATTTTAAAGGATGCAGTATGGAATTTTGCCTAAAAAACTTCTTTTGAGATTCTGGCCAAGTTTCTGAAGGGAATGGGCATGCACGGCATGCAGAACTTCGAAACTTAGCTGAGCGGGACCAATTGATGTTGCTACTCTCACAAATTAGCGTCAATAAATTAGCGTCAAAGGTTATCAACATTCATCAACTTAATATATGATGTTTGTAAAAATGGTAGTCAGGAAATGACTTTGTGGCCACAGATAGTGTAAATAGGTATCCATGAAATATAATCACGAATGATGTGACTAGTTATACAAGGAGTGTCTATATGGTCATGTGTGGTATTTATGGTGAGATGCAGGCAAACAAGGAGTGTTAATGCATGAGGTGAATATGTATACGTGGAGTGGCTGTATATTTACTAAAGTGGTGTATGGGTATAACAAGAGTTGCTACATTCCACCCGTGTGTTGTTTATGTATATATTGAGTGACTTTATGATCATGTGTGGAATGTACAGATGTACATTTGGTGGCTTTATTGTCAAGGGTGGATGTATATTTATACATGTGTTGGTTCGATACCATTTTACTTGAACAAATTATCTTAACCTGAAAGGTTAATTTTTGCCGATTTTGATGTCAAGTTTGTGATAGAAAATCCAATAATTCTAGTAATTTCAGTGTTTAAAATAGTAACAATTATCCAAGGTGCATCAGAAATGGTAGTATTCAATATCTATAAGACAGAATAGTCATTTTTTCATCAACCACAACTGGTATGCGGTTGCATGACTCGCTGGTGCAATATTTACATTTTTTCCATATTCTGGCTGCCATTTTGGATGCCATTTTGGTAGCCATTTTGAGCCAAATTGACAATTTGGGTATAATTGAGTTGGAATATTCATAAGAAATGGAATTTGTCACTTAGATTGCTCAGTTCTTCCCATATCTTGATGAAATATGACTAGAATCCCAATGGTGATTTTTTGTAAATTTTTATACCAGTTTCTTTAAAATCGAATTTTTAAGGGATCGGAGTTGGCAGGGAGCACACGCATGCCAAATTTTTCATTGCTCCAATGTTCAGTTAACATGACCAATACAAAATAAAGTTGCAATTCTCAAACAGTTCCAAAAAGCAGGAACTGATTTAAAAGATATTAGTAAAAAACGTAATTTATTTCATTTTGGCGTCCATTATGGTGGCCATTTTGGATTATCATACACAAATTGAATATTGATACAAAGGCGGACATCCATGGTATCACTTCGACAATCTCTTATTCTATATGTCATTTAATATAGCCATTATATTCGATACAAAATATCTGTGTATCTTCTCCTATTCTGCAGGAGAGAAAGACATGATTGTATTCACTTTCCAAATGCTCAAAAATGGGGGTGGGCTTATCTACGAGGACCACCCCATGTTTTGTTTTGGGTAAAAAACCCAGACTGGGCTTATCTTTGAGGATGGGCTTACTGACGGGTGTATACAGTATGCCGATTTAGTTTATATTTGGTATGGGGGGTCATTGAATGACTGGGGTTCAGATTTGTTCAAATGGGGTCACTGGGTCAAATAGGGGTGGAGCCAGGACCATAATTCCAAAAAAAATAATAAAAAATTCAGGAACTTCTTGATCAATTTAACATACAAAAAACAAATATCACCCTCCCCCCACATGACCCAGAACATCACCCTGCCCCCAACCAACAGCATTCCACCCTATCTCATCTCCTAACTCACAGGATCTCTCCCACCAGCAGATTAGGTGAGAGTTAATATAAATACACACACAGTCATCAATTGAGATGTTTATCAGGCTGACAGGTGTGAACTAATGTTTAGCTAGCACTCATGCCAGTGTTTGTTATTAAAATAAAATCAAAACAAATTATTGTTCTCTAACCTGAATTTAGTGTGTCTGGCATTTGCAGAATGAGGTCCCCAGAGGGTGAATTTAGTTATGCTACCCTGCACAGCAGTCTAGCATCACCAAATACACTAGCCAGGGTCCTCATTCTGCTTAGGCCTCATCTTCTGGGAAGTATATAGACACTTAAATTGACATTTTTACTTACTTTTTCCCTTCTGTTTAGTTTCTATATCTCCTAATTTGTGAATATAAAATGCATAATTGAGGTGCCCAATGGGTGCACATCACCAACTTTAACTGGAGAACTTCAATCTAATGCTATGTCTCCCATAGCAGTTGAGGCCTACACAGAATGAGGCCCCCAGAGGGTGAATTTGGTGATGCTAGCCCGCATTGCAGGATTGTGTCATTAAATTCACCCTTTGGGGACCTCATTCTGCAAATGTCAGACACTATGTTCAGGCTTGTCTGTTCGAATATTATGTTCTTAACCACCAGTATCCAGTTGAACTCATTATACCCTGATTTTGCAAAGAAAACTTGGGGGGTATATTGGATTGAATTTGTCAGTCTCTATGTCAGACTGTTCTCCCATCCATCCATCTGTCATTATGTCTCTATCCGTCCATCAATTGTTTTCTTCTCCAGATACATATTAAAGACCAAATGGGTTTATATATTTAGGTGTGGATGTCCCGCAGGTGACTCACATTCAGATTTTTTCAAATGAGTTCATCAGGCCAAATAGGTGAGAAGTCAGGGCCATATAAACTCTTTCCTTCCATAGTAATTCTTAAAACAATTTCTTCTCAAGAACCATCTGGACGATTAATATATAACCACTAAACGGATTATCGGAACTAAAATCACGCGAAATTTATACAGTTTGCATACAAAATTGCAAATCGACATTCGGAATCACCCGTTGTTATACATGTACACTTGAAGGTGCAACAACAGTCGCAGGGTATAGCCTGTTTATGTAGTGCTGCATGGATGCTTCTTGGACAGATGATTCCATAGATGGATCATTGTCCCAGATGCTTGCGATTTGTACACCATGTTGCATTCATCACACGTGTAAGTCCATGCACTGCCTGCAGCTTTATCATGTTTAAAATTAGAATGAATAACGGACGACATATTGTCAAGTAACGCCCCGAAGCTGAAAGTCATCTTCAAAAGAAATCACCGCCAAAATGTACTTTTCGATACCGTGTTGTTTAAATTCCTGCATAACGCAGAATCTGAGACAGATAGACGGCGAATAACGCTAGCGGTTGCTCAGACTCATAGCTATTATTAGTTACGCGCATCGTCGGTCCATCTGCGATCTCCGAGCTTTTGGCTACCTTGTTCAAAGCTAGAATTCAGACGTATTTAGTCGTCCTATAGTGGCTAATTGCTATATATATAATCGTGACGTACAATAAGAATTATAAGGTGCATATATACATCATTTTCTCTAATTATATTGCAAAAAACAGCTAAGATCGACGTGGGTACTTGTCCGTAAACAGCCTACTTTTCCATCAGTGTATATTCGAAATTTCGAGTTGGCAATTTCGACTCGAATTTGAATAGAATTTTACTTTCGAATCGAATATCGAATCGAATATCGAATATTCGCAGGACCCTAATCTGGACTATTTAGCTTATGTTTGGTATGGAGGGTCCTTCGGTGACTGGGGTTTAGATTTTTTCAGATTTGGGGTCATTTTAGGAAAATCAGTTCAGTTCAACTCTTAAAATCATATGTCTGAAATTACCAAATGAATGGATCTCATAGATGGGGATTCACGTTTGTTCAAATAGGGGCGGAGATAAGAGATTTAATTATCAACCAGCCACCCTACCTGTGCTCCGGCGGAGCTATAGTCATCACTCCTCGGCCGTCCATCGTCTGTCCGTCCATCTGTCCGACAACAATTATTTGAACATCTTCTCCTCTGGAACCATAAGGCCAAATGGGTTCATATTTGGTGTGGATGTTCCCTAGATGATTCTCATTCAGATTTGTTCAAATGCGGTCACTGGGTCAAATAGTTGCGAAGCCAGGGCCATAACTCTTTCCCACCATAGTAATTCTTTTAAACATCTTCTTCAGAACAATAAGACCGAATGGTTTCATATTTGGTGTGGATGTTCCCTAGGTGACTCACATTCAGATTTTTTCAAATGAGTTCACTTGAAATAGTTGCGAAGCCAGGGCCATAACTCTTTCCCTCCATAGTATTCTTAAAGTGACTTCTTCTCAAATACCATCAGGCTATATGGGTTCATATTTGGTATGAAGGATCCTTGGGTGACTGGGGTTCAGATTTGTTCAAATCAGGTCACTGGGTCAAATGTGGGCGGGACCAGGGACATAACTCCAAATTTTTTTTTTTAGATTTAACTCTTTAGATATCTACTTCTTTTAAAGTGATTATGAAAAGTTCTGAATGTTGTGGTCTCCAGAGTCCCAGTCTTATCAGTCTTTGCAGTCTGGTGAGCGACCCCACAGTCATTGACTGTCTTGTTTTGGATGCTATCACACTCGACAAAAGCCATCTTAGATGTTAAGGTTGCGTTTCATTTTCTACCCTTTTTTGGGTTTCTGCAATCATTCGAACAAATATGAACCAATATCAAAATTATTAATCCAAATTTTTCTTTAAAGTTAAAAATCTTTTTTGTTGTGTTTACGGATAATGCGGGTTTAATTTGCCACGGTGGGGGTATGCTAGCACTCGAGTGCACACCTCTTGTTGATTTAGTATTGTGGCATTACATGAGCAATACAGGAATAAATTGAACAATTCTTATCCAAACCCCATAAGGGGGTCGATATCAATAATAATAATAATTACCAGTTTATATAGCGATTAACCAATTACTTGCTCTAACACGCTTGGTACAATATTACCCCAGTCATTTGTACAAGCCAACCAATGAACCGGCTGCAACCATAACAGGCGCTGCTCTAGTTTGATCAGAACATGCTCTGATACTCATCAGTATGACAAACTGGCTGGTACTCGTTTAACGCATGAGTGATGTGAAGCCGACACAGTACGAGCGACCTTGCTCAATGTTCACAACTTGGCGCGGGTTTTGAAACAGCGAGCAATCCGACAATTGCACGTCGCTCAAGAGGCCAAGCCACTGATATCAAGATGATGTAATTAAAGTATTGCTCAATACCGACCACCTCATTTTTCAGTTAGGGATTTTTCTCCAGTCTAATCACCCGATTAGGCAATTTCCAATGTACCTATAATGATGGTGTAACCAGCATATATTCAGATTGGATATTTTCTAAACAGGTCAGCATCAGATGAATTTATCTAATTTTCGTGGTTTTTATGTTTCCACTCTCATGAAATCTCGAGTAACAGCTACTGTTCGCAAAATATTCATATTGTATCAGCAATCCTGGGTTTTTTTCCAACAGGGAACACATTTGTTTACCAGTAGTCACTGAAGTCAGGAGCATTATCAATAAACCTAGCAAATTTGGATGATTTCTCAATTTTGGTAACCATCTCAGTCACCATCTTGAATTTAGATGCATATGCTTAAATGTATGTCAATGTAACATGTCATTGTTGCCGAATGATGAGATATCAGAATTTATTGGAAAATAAGGTTGCTATTACCCATCGATTTCAAACCGCTGTGATTAATTTAAGAGGCGAGTGTGAAAAATCATTAATTATTAGAATTTCGGTCGCCGTTTTGGGAGCCATCTTAGATTTTGAGCTCATAATTTCACTGTCAAGAGAAATTGTGATGCAATGGAATCATTGATGGCGAAACATAATCATTTTACTACCTAAATTTTCCTCCCAAACTCTGAAATTGTTCATGGTTGCCATTTTGATGATTTTGTCTCATTTTCGTGATTTCATTGATTCATTCTCTTGAAATCTTGGGTATAAACAGCCATTGTTCACAAAATATTCATATTGTTTCATAACTCCATGTTCTTTCGCCAACATGGAGCAAATATATTCACCTGTATTCACTAAATCGCACATTAGGAGTGATATCAAAGAAAATTGGACAGATTTTATTGATTTCTCTCGCTTGGCAACCATTTTGGCCGCCATCTTGAAATAGTGCACTTTTTTGGTTGTAATTATATGGCAATCTATATATTTAAAATTGTTGCACAGTTTCTTCATCAAATTCAGCTATTTTCTGGCTAATACATGGCTCGAGTCACAAAATCAATTTTTGGTAAAATTTAATAGCATATGTATGAATTCACATTTTGATGATATTTGGTATGAATAAGACCCAAAGTAGGACATGTTCAAATGGTTAGGTATTAAAATTTATTTAAAATTAAGCCACTGATTTCAAACAACTGTGAATGTTTTAAGAGACAAGTGGGATTTTATCTAATTTTCATGGTGTTATTCTGTTGAATGTTCGGGTTAAAAAAAGCCATGTGTAAATAGGGAGCAAATATATTCACATATATTCAGTATGCCCTAAACTTATGAATGATACATGTAGAATGATATCAATGAAAATTGTAAAAAATTTGGTGATTTCTCAATTTTGGTAGCCATCTTGGCCACCATTTTGAATGAATGTGCATTATTTTGAGTGCAATTACCGTATATGGCAATCCATATATTTAAAATCGTTTAACATTTTTATACGCCCGTTTGAAAAAATGTAAATGTAAATGTAAATGGGGCCGTTGTCCGTCCGTCCGCTTTTTGTTTCCGGATGATAACTTTAGATTGAATCGAGTGAACTGTAAACCAAATTGGTATGTTAGTTTACCACCCCAAAACAGATCAAGTTCAAATATGGGTTTCGACCGCATGATTTTGACTGAGTTATGTCCCTTTTTCGACTTAGATTTGACCTGATTTGCGGTTTCCGGATGATAACTTTAGATTGAATCAAGTGAACTGAACCAAATTTGGTATATCAGTTTACCACCCCAAAATACAGATCAAGTTCGAATATGGGTTTCGTCCGCATGATTTTCGACTTAGATTTTACCTCATATGCGGTTTCCAGATGATAACTTTATATTGAATCCAGTGAACTGAACCAAATTTGGTATACAGATCAAGTTCAAATATGGGTGCTGTCTACATGCCCCAATCTACTCTAGAAACGGGCGTATTATGCCACGCCACGACGGCGTGCTCATCTAATTCAACTATTTTCTTTTCAACACTTGGCTAGAATCCCGGAAACATATTTTGTTAAACTTTTAGAGCAAATGTTTGAATTCCGAATCAAATTTTTAAAGATTGTTGGTAGGGATAAGACCAGAAGTGGGACATATTATCTTGTCGAAATGGTTGCATTTTAGAAATTGTTCAAAGTTAAGTCGCTGTTAGCCACCAATTTCAAATATCCCTTAACCTCTTCGCTGCTAAATGACGTTATGACGTCGTGTTCTGGGCTGTTGACGTTATTGCTATTTGCCAGTGGGAAAATATAACGGGAATATCACAAGAACCATAAAACTGACTCAGTTGAAAGGCTATTATCGTTCACAATCGTGGAACATCATACACTGTTTGAAACTTTGAGATACAGTTATTTCGATGCACCAATCTCTGAGTTCCAGTTATGTATAGTGGCCTACTGCTAGTGTGCTGAAATAGGTCTGTAGTACCTACGGACCTTATAGCACACAGTGTGCACTTTTACGTCCGTAATAGTACCGGATGTCGTAGCAGCGAAGAGGTTAATATTTTAGAGGAAAATGGGAAAAATAATAAATTTTCCAAATTTTTGTTGCCATTTTGGCAGCCATCTTTGTTTATGGTGACCACTTTTTCTGCCAAGGGAAGTATGATTTATTAGTATCACAACAATAGAGAGATTTTCTATCTGAAATTCACTACCAGCTATTAATCTAACTGTGCCTACTCTGATATTTTGCATGGTGGCCATCTTAATGACATCACAAAATCACTTGGTTGCGACCCCCAGGTGTGTAACAATAATTTTCTGATGCCTGAGATATCATGCTATATCAGCAACATGCACAAAATGCACATGGGAGTACATAAGAGCCTCCACTATAATCAAATCAAGGACATGATGAGGAAGTTATTTAAAAAAAAGTATATGGCACTAATTTCATCACTTACTTTTTAGCTCAACTTCACTTTGTAAAGTTTGAGCTATTGTCATGGGTTGGCGTCCATCTGTACATCCATCAACAATTTCCTTTGGCACACCCTATAGGCCGCATCCCTTATCCGATCATAACCGAACTTCGTATGAATCTTCGGGTGGGAGCCATCGATTTTTTCCGCAATTCGTTAAAAAATATGGCCACTGGCAGTTATTTTGGATTTCAAATTTGAATCCATCGACACACAGTGCAGCCCACATTTATTGGAGAAATGTTTTGATAATTTACAGGCATGTTTTGGATCACCACTAGATGGGAGCTATTAAATTTTGGCAATTTTCGATGAAGCACATGGCTGCCAGCAGCCATCTTTAATTTTACTCTTTGTATGACTAAATCCTGTGGCAGACCCTACAAATCACATCTCTCATCCGATCATCACCAAACTTCATATGGATCTTCGGGGTGAGCTGTAGATGGGAGCCATAAATTTTCTGCCAGCAGCCATCTTGAATTTCAAATTCAGCCCACATTTATTGGTGAAATGTACGAAATGAAAATAATTTGATCTACACAATACAAGCTTTTTGACTTTCCTTTATCATTCTATTCATTGCTCAGCAAAAAATTAATTCCTTTCCAAGTTGAGCTACAGTGCCATTGACACTTTCATTTTCACATGCCAGAGCATGGGTTGGATTGGGGAGGGGTCATCGATGTTGCACCCCTCTTAATTCACATTGTTTGGTTTCGGCAATCTGCTATGGCAACCCTTTGTCTTGGCCCAGTTTGCTTCAGCAAATGGCTTCGGCATAGCTGAATTGTGAGGGCTGATGGGGTTGGGAGTGTCTCACCCCAACTTTGGTCAAAATGTTCAACAGTTTGAAATTTCATGCCCGGCACAATGCCGCGTATAGGATTTGGAAATTTTACATCACATATATATTGAAATTTTTCTCATTGCTTGATATTCCAATTAGTAATTAGTGCGGAATTTCTTGTTATTAGATGTCAGGTTGGAAATTTCCATCCTTAGGGGGGTGTCAGGTTGGAAATTTTAAACAGTTGGAAAAAAGCTTGAGGTACCAGTTGGAAATTTGGGTATCCCACCCACCAAATTTGGTCAACAATTTTCAACAGTTTAAAGGCATGGATGGCCGTCGTGGTGGGTATGCTATTAAAATAGTCACACCCATTATAACTGCCATTAACAGAAAGAATATTAAAATATTATAAGTTATTGTGGTGGATTGACTGTAACATGGTGTGACATTGATGGCTTGGAGTATACATTCAACCGAGTGATGAGGTTGAACATAGGCTCCAAGCCGTCAATGTCATACCATGTTACCATCAATCCACCACAATAACGTATATGTTCTGCCGACAGTTCTGGTCATTCTTAGAAATTTTACATTTATTCTGAAGAATGATCAGCAGAAAATGTCAAATCTGCTATTGCTCTCGCCATAATGTTGTTCAAACGTAAATGACATGAAAAAAGCAGACCAGCGAGAGACAATGAGATGTTGTCTTGGTTTTCCTTATGTTGATAGCTCGAGACATAAACATGGGATATGTTGCGCGGCTCTGACCAATCAACAATGCGGTTTCTTACTGGAGGTGGAACATAGACACATTTTGTTCTTAAGCCAATAATAAATACTGCGTAAATAGTATGTTATTGTCAAGTCGTGCGCTTTGTCTTTGCCAAAAATGTTACAGAACCTGGCTTTTGTTTACGTAACAAAGCATACAAACTTGACAATAACATCTATTTACACGGTATTTATGATTGGTATAAGAACAAAATCTATATTTTAATATTCTTTTTGTTGGCGGTGACTATTTTAACAGTAATACCCACCGCGAAGGCCACCCGTGCATTTAAATATCCTGCCTGACACATAAGTTGGAAATTTCGAACAAAAATGGGTTGATCCAATTCTCAAAGTTTCCTACTTTTTGGTCACAATTTCGGACTGAAATGGCGATCAGTTTGGAACTTTCCAACCTTATACAGGATCCTGTTGGGAATTTCTAACATTTTGAAAGCTTGATGATGGCGAGTGCAAAGTAATGGAATTTTGTTCAATTGTGGCGCATGCAGTTGGAAAGGAGGTAAACACCCCCAATGGAGACACTATGGTCACTTCCACTGGGTGGGGGGGGGGGAAGTTGCCTATCGCAATTGGCACATAGTTTCCAATGCGAACTGAGAGACACATCGGCCAGGCTGGGGTTCAGTGCTGGTGGCATTCCCTTGGGATGCGACGAGTTGAGATAGGGGTATCAACCCTATAACCAAGCCTTGAAATAGGGTGTCTGT
The DNA here is from genome assembly GCA_032622095.1 of Siphonodentalium dalli. NCBI lineage: Eukaryota > Metazoa > Mollusca > Scaphopoda > Gadilida > Siphonodentaliidae > Siphonodentalium > Siphonodentalium dalli. The sequence continues at coordinate 63,278,237 of CP136068.1, forward strand.
CATTTGCAGAATGAGGTCCCCAGAGGGTGAATTTAGTGACGCTACCCCGCATAGCGGGCTAGCATCACCAAATTCACCCTCTGGGAACCTCATTCTGCTTACACCTCAGCAGAATGAGGTCCCCAGAGGGTGAATTTGGTGATGCTAGCCTGCTATGCAGGGTAGCATCACTAAATTCACCCTCTGGGGACCTCATTCTGCAAATGACAGACACCCTATTTCAAGGCTTGCCCATAACTTTGGTCACATTTTCCAAAGTTTTTGATTACTCTTCACCAATTGGAAATGTTCGACCAGAATACTTTAAAATCTGACAGTTTTATTTTTAAACCAGTATAGGCCCTATTAAGTATGAAGTGTTGTTATATATTTTTTTAAAGTCAAATATTTCCAACTGCGGGTTGGTAATTTAGACTTAAATAACAATCAGTTCGAAAAATTTCTAAAATGAATTACTATATACAGTTGGACATGTCCATTTCCCTGAATTTTCCGGACTTGGGGGGAATTCTAAGTTGGACAACTCAACGGAAACCCTCTAGCCACGTCCCTGGTAATCCGGGACAAAATTTTTATTAGATATTTCAGACTAGAAAATAGTTTAAAATACCTATACTGTCAGAGATTGTCTCATTGTTGAAAAGTCTGCTACCACATACAAAGTTATGGGTTTAAAATTGACAACAATACTATACAAGTCATAGAATGCTATCACAGGATGGGATAGGTGCAAATTGGTGAAGAAGTACCTCCCCCACACATCCCTCAGCCCTAAGCTTGAGCACATGTTTTATATTAAATGTGATTTAGTATTTAATTCGCTCGATCATCCACTGCCTGCATGGTTTAGTGGTGTAAACAAAAGAATGGTAATGTTGCATGACATGTACATGTATGTGCGAACTGTCTATCAATTTTAAAGTTATAATTGTCTCCAAATAAATGTACATGTACAAACATAAACACATACAATCACATATAAATGGTCATGGCCTGAGGGTCTCCTCTGTTGGTGATTTAATACGAATCATTATGAACATTCCACCTGAAGCCACCCTCCCATACACCATCCGCTTTGAAACAGACAGATATTCTGTTTTTCCAAATTAGTACCCTAAATGGCTGTATATGTTCTAACTGATGTTTTTTCAGTCCAAAATTCACTGAATGTAGGTAAACATTCTTCATTTTGCCTATATGCCTATTAAATTAAAAAAATCACTCGATATACTGGTTAGAAAAACTATCGAAACAATTTAAATCTACTTTTTAAATGAAATTTCCATCTGACGTTTTGTTGGACATGAACTGTTGAGAATTTTGACCTAAATTTGAGAGACCACAACCCATGTCACTACGCCCCTGACAGTCATACTGAGCAGGGGTTGATTTAACTTTTAAAATTTTTATAGCACTTTGCAGCACTGTGTGGATTTTGTGTAGCATTTCCTACCAATACTTGTTTTTTCATTGTAAATTGGTAAATTGTGATGCGAATCCAGTTAAATCGAGCCCTTCTGGGTGAAATACATTGGATATTTTCCTACTTATAATAGAGTGTCGTAGGATAATTGACATCTGTCCCATATTTACTTGAGCAGAGTTCACTCAGCCGATGCCATCATTGGAAATGGGTGCTAAATGATCATTGTCCCCCGAAAAATTAATTTTTGGGGGAGTATTGTAATCAGCCCCGTCTGTCCGTCGTCCCATCCGTCCGTGCGTCCCATCCGTCCCATCCGTCCGTGCGTCCAGAGTTATAACTCCAGTAATGATCATCCGATTTGATTGAAACTTAGTATGTAGGTGTCTCAACCAAGAACACAGGTGCTCTGCAATTCTGGGTTTAATCCGATGTTCTTTTATAGAGTTATTTCCCTTTTTCAACTTTTTATTTACTTAGAAAATTTCTCACTTTTTCGGTTTCCGGATGATATCTCAAGTTTGGATCCTTTAATTGCAAATACCGTTTTTATGTGGATCAGACATTTCAAGATACAAGTTGAGTTCGAATTTGAGTTTGATTCAATATTTTTTTTAATTTCTTTAACAAAGTGACATCGACTTGCCACGTTTTCGGGGGACACTGTAAGTTCAGTGTGAATATAAGTAATGGATGTTATGATTTGTTATGAAAGTTGTGCATTAAGTGTGGAATCGAAGGAGCGGAAAACGGAAAATTGATATGTATAATATAATATTTATACAATATCAAAATGGGCGCAGTGCAGTGGCCTTGTGGCTCTATATACGCTGCTGAATAAAAGCTCCCAAAGGTAGCTTGTTCGAGATCATTATGCATGTGCCAAAGCGCACAGATGGGCTTCAGGCCACTTTGTCGCATCTGTGGGGATTTGGGCCCACTGTTGGTTATTTTTGTACAGTTTTATACATGTATTTCTGATTATGTTAGATTACTTGTTTCGATTAGTACTGGTATTTGCAAATTAAAGTTGCACTATTCAATCAAAATCAATCATTGTTATTGTCATAATATCTATGGGGGTTTCGCTGGATAAATGTGCTAACTTGCGATGTTATAAGAGCATGTTAGTTTTTATCCGGCGAGTTCCACCATTTGTTTTCAAAGCAATGTTGTTGGAGGCTGATAAAAATAGGAGGGAGGTTGAAGGAACAGTGGAAAACACATCGCAGTATGTAGGTCAGTACACAGAATGTAGGTCAGTTATAGGGTCCTGCGAATATTCGAGATTCGATTCGAAAGTCAAATTCGATTCGAGTCGAAATTGCCAACTCGAAATTTCGAATATACACTGACGTAAAAGTATAGGCAGTTTACGGACATGAACACATGTCGATCTTAGCTGTTTCTGTGCCATTTAATTCAAGAAAATTATATATATGCACCTTACAATTCTACGAAAGTTCGCATGATATTAAATATAAGTATAGCAACAATTAGCCACTATAGGACGACTAAATACGTCTGAATTCTAGCTTTGAACATGGTAGCCAAAAGCTCGGAGATCGCCGATGGACCGACGACGCGTGTAAATTATAATAGCTATGAGACTGAGCATCTGCTAGTGTTATCTGCTATCTATCAGTCTCAGATTCCGCGTCATCTAATATCGCTGAGAATGTCGACAACACGTGTTCCCAGCATCGAAAAGTGCATTTTGGCGGTGTTTTTATTTACTGACTCTCATGCAGTTTCGGAAAGTTCTTTGACACAAAATGTGGTCCGTTATTCATGTTTATTTTAAACATGACAAAGCTGCAGGCAGTGCAGGGACTTACACGTGTGATGAATGCAACATGGTGTATAAATCGCACGCATCTGGGACAACCACCCATCTATGGAATCGTCTGTCCAAGAAGCATCCAGCACTACATAAACAGGCTATCATGCGACTGTTGTTGCATCTTTAAGTTTATAACAATGGGTGTTTCCGAATGCCGATTTGCAATTTTGAATGTACATGCAAATTGTACAAATTTCGCGTGATTTTAGTTCCGAATGAACCGTTTAGTGGTTATATATTAATCGTCGTGACGGCCGCATGGACGTTTTAATCTGTTCTTTTTCTCGACAATTGTCAATTGAAGTTAATAGTAACACAAACGACGGTTCATCGCCACGTAAGTTATGATGGAACTTCATGCATGTAGTTCATAAAACGTATCACAAATCGTCTAATCGTTGAAAAAACATGTTTAATTGAGAATGCAACACACAGGTATGATTCGATTCGATATTCGATTCGCTATTCGATTCGATTTCGTGAATTCGATTCGATATTCGATTCGATCAAAATCTCCAATTCGCAGGACCCTAGTCAGTTAGCGTCAGTCGAAATTGAGAGTTGTAAGTTGGCGTGATGCCTCGTAGGGTACTAATCGGCATCTGTGGCGATTTGGGCCCACTGTTGGTTATTTTTGTACAGTTTTATACATGTATTTTTGATTATGTTAGCGGAAAACACATCGCAGTATGTAGGTCTGTACACAGAATGTAGGTCAGTTAGTGTCAGTCGAAATTGAGAGTTGTAAAAATAATGTCAAGAAGGAAATTTCTCAACACCACCTCCCTCCCCTCCTCCTAGTTTTGGTGTTTCGTTTGGTTAGTGCAATTTTAATTGGTTTCGCAGTTAATTTGGTTTTGAGGATATATATGGGTGAAGGGAGGGTTGTTTGTATGTGAGAATGGGTTTTAATGATGTTTGTCAGATGTTTGTCGGATCCGCACTTTAATTTGCAACTGTTGGCGATTTGTGATTTTCTTGTGATTATTTATTGTGATTGTTTGGGCGATTTGGGCCCACTGTTGGTTCTTTTTGTACAGTTCTATACATGTATTTCTGATTATGTTATGATTACTTGTTATACCCCCCGCAACGAAGTTAGGGGGGGGTCAGCTTGTCCGTCGTCCGTCCTTGTCCGTCGTCCGTCCGTGGACACAAATTTGTCCGGAGTTTTTCTCAGTCGTTTTTTGATCAATTTCCGTGAAACTTGGCACAGGCATCAACCACCATGGGAACCTGTGCACCTGCGATTATAACGCCTGTCCGACTTTTTTTGGTGGAGTTATTCCCCCTTTTTCAACATGTAAAATTTTGTCCGAGCTTTTATTCCTACATTTTTAGGTCAATTTTTTTTTAACTTGGCACAGATATTTAGTACCATGGTAACCTATGCACCTGCGATTATGACGTCTGTCTGGCATTATTTGGTGGAGTAATCCCGCTTTTTCGACTTAGAATGTTTTTGCAACATGCCTAATTTTGTCCGAGCTTTTATTTCTACATTTTTAGGTCAATGTTTTTTAATCTTGGCACTGATATTTAGTACCATGAGAACCTGTGATTATGATGTCTGTCCGACTTTTTTTGTGGAGTTATTCCCCTTTTTCGACTTGGAACATTTTTGCAAAATGCATAATTTTGTCCGAGCTTTTATTCCTACATTTTTCGGTCAATAGGTTTAAGATTACGGTTAGGTTTGTGCACCTGCAATGGGAACTGTTATTTTATTATTTTAACTAAATGTTTACTGACATGTGAAACATCTTAGTATTTTAAAAACAGGGGGGTATCCTTAGTCCTATTGGGACAGTCACACCTCTAGTTTCGATTAGTACTGGTATTTGCAAATTAAAGTTGCACTATTCAATCAAAATCAATCCTTGTTATTGTCATAATATCTATGGGGGTTTCGCTGGATAAAGGCTCTTTTTCAGTTACTGTAGTATATATAGTAATAAAGTGATATATGTTCATTTTTGTTGCAATCCATATGTGCATGCATATATGTGGGTGGTGGTAGAAAATACAGTTTTTAGTAAAATAAAGTGTTCCCAAGCCATAGTTCATAGCGCACAAAGGGGCCACATTCCCAAGCCATAGGTTCATAGTGCACAAAGGGGCCACAGGCTCCTCTGCCACTGATATAAACACTCCCAAATGGAGTCTGTTTCAGTTAGTAAATAGAGTAATAAAGTAATATGTTGATTTTATTGCGTTCCATGTGTGCATGCATATATGTGGGGTAGGATGGTAGTGAAAGAGAAGGTTGTCCAATCTATAGAAATGAGAATGTGTTCATGACCGTGGAGACCAGAAAGTAACGAAGAACATTTATATGCCGTCATTTTGATGGGCAATCCCCTAGTTAAATATATTACCTCTGCTATATAGGCTAGAGATTTACATCATGTTACATTATAAACAGGAAGTGAGGAGTTTCATTTCCCTATTCTCTTTTCCCTATTTTATTTATAGATTTCTAGAGGATACCGGTCAGTTTGAACAGTATGGTTACTGGTATTTGAGTACCAAATCTGAACAAATAGCCGTTTTCTGGTTAGTGGGGAAAGATAGACCCAATCTGAGTACACCAGCGTTTCTTTTATATATGCGATGCTCCCATAGGGAGCCTCTAATATATACGAGATTACATTGCCCTAACAATATTTACCTTGTCCGTTTAAGCCGATGCAATCTCTTATATATGCGAGGCTCCCTGTTGGAAACTTGCATATATAGGAGAATGCACTGGCACAGAATCCTTACTGCTGCACCAGCGCGGCTCCCGTTATGAAAGGGTTAAAAACAAAATCCTGAATATGAGTATCTAAGGTTAGAATGGGTGAATGAGTGTGTGACATGGGAATTTATATTGCTCAATTTCGTTCACATCATCTGCCAATGAGAAAGTAGCTTGCCAAACTGTACTATTTAGTAGATACAGTTAATAATAATTAATAGATTTTATTAGCTCAACTTTACTTTGTGTGTACGTGTGTGAGGCGTCAACAATATAGGCTACAGGTCGTACCTTTGGTCGGATCATTATGAAATTTGTCATAACTGCTGACATTGAAATGTAGATGGAAACGAGTCATTTTGGGATCATTGGGAAAAAAAAAACATGGCCACCAGTGGCCATCTTGGATTTCAAAATTCAATCCATTAGCACATGCTACAGGTCGTACTGTTCGTCTGATCATCATGAAATTTGTCATGGATGTTAACAATGACATGTAGATGGGAACGAGTCATTTTGGGGTCATTTGGCAAAAAAACATGGCTGCCAGCAGCCATCTTGGATTTTAGTCTTTGGATGATTAATCCTTTGGCACGGGCTACAGGTCTTGACTTTGGTCGGATTATCATGAAATTTGTCATGTATGTTAACATTGACATGTAAATGGGAACGAGTTATCTTGCGGTCATTCGGCAAAAAAACATGGTGTCCATCTTGGATTTCAAAATTCAATCCATCTGCATGGGCTACAGGCCGTACTGTTTGTCTGATGATCATGAAATTTGTGATTTATGTTAATGTTGACATATAGATTGGAACGAGTCATTTTGGGGTCATTCGGCCAAATAGCATGGCCACCAGCAGCCATCTTGGATGTAATCTTGGATGTAATACTCTAATGATCGAGGGGCGCCTGCGGCGCATTAGATACTTATACCTGTTATTTATGTGGGCAGTAGCCTCTATAGGGGGCGCCTACGGCGCATAAGATACTATGGCTGGCGGGATGGGGTGGTGGGTGGGTAACTAACCTCTATACTCTAATGATCGAGGGTGCCTGTGGTGCATAAGAAACTTATACCTATTATTTATGTGGGCAGTAGCCTCTAGAGGGGCGCCTGCGGCGCATAATATACTATAGGTGGCGGGATGGGGTGGTCGGTGGGTAACTAACCTCTATACTCTAATGGTCGTGGGGCGCATTAAGATACTTATACCTATTATTTATGTGGCAGTATCCTCTATACTCTAATGATCGAGGGCGCTTGCGGCGCATAAGATACTTATACCAATTATTTATAATACACCTTTACTGGTTTTGAACAACCCTTGTCTATTGTATCGTTTTCACTGGTGATAACAGGCAACTAAATTAATTATGCTGGTGAGTTGACCATGCGTACGCCCGCGTGACCCATATAATTCACATAAATCATCGTAAAACCCAATTTTCCTGAAATTCAAGATGGCCATCAAGATCACGTGACTTATAAGGGGTGGAGCAGGGTCATATGTCCCCTGCAGGTATATAGACATATGGGTGTGGTTTAGGATCCTGCGAATTGGAGATTTTGATCGAATAGAATATCGAATCGAATTCAGGAAATCAAATCGAATATCGAATCGAATATCGAATCGAATTATATCTATGTGTTGCATTCTCAAATGGGCATGTTTTGTCAACGATTAGACGATTTGTGAAAGGTTTTATGAACTACACGCACGAAGTTCCATCATAACTTATGTGGCGATGAACCGTTGTTTAACTTCAGTTTGAATGATAATTGTCGAGAAAGAAAAAAACAGATTTAAAAAAACGTCCATGCGGCCGTCACGACGATTAATATATAACCACTAAACGGATTATCGGAACTAAAATCACGCGAAATTTGTACAGTTTGCATGTACATGCAAAATTGCAAATCGACCTTCGAAATCACCCGTTGTTATAAACTTGAAGATGCAACAACAGTCGCAGGGTAGCCTGTTTATGTAGTGCTGGATGCTTCTTGGACAGATGATTCCATAGATGGGTCGTTGTCGCAGATGCTTGCGATTTATACACCATGTCGCAGTCATCACACGTCCCTGAACTACCTGCAACATTATCATGTTTAAAATAAACATGAATAACGGACGACATTTTGTCAAGTGTCAAAGAACGCTCCGAAATTGAAAGTAAATTTTCAAAAGAAAACACCGCCAAAATGCACTTTTCGATGCCGGGAACATAACGAAGAATCTGAGGATATATAGACGGCGGATAAAGCTAGCGGTTGCTCAGTCGCTATTATTATTCACACTCGTCGTCGGTCCATCTGTGATTTCCGAACTTTTGGCTACCATGTTCAAAGCTAGAATTCAGGCTTATTTAGTCATCCTATATAGTGGCTAATTGCTGGCTATCCTTATATTTGAAATATATAATCGCGATATACAATAAGAATTATAAGGTGCATGCATGTATATACCATTTTCTGTAATTAAATGGCACAAAAAACAGCTAAGATCGACGTGTGTACTTGTCCGTAAACAGCCTACTTTGCCATCAATGTATATTCGAAATTTCGAGTTGGAAATTTCGACTCGAATTCTGATCGAATTTGACTTTCGAATCGAATCTCGAATCGAATATCGAATATTCGCAGGACCCTAGTGTGGTTATATATATATATCTATATTTGGAATTGTACCTATCAGGGAATATTCAAGCAAAAAAAGCACGAACTCAACAAAGTGCGCCATTGTATCCCATTTTGCTACAAATAGGTGGCAACTTGCGTAAGTCCAAGATGGACGCCAAGGTCACGTGACCTATGTTATGTCCAAAGTGGCTTCATATATGTTACTCCCGTGTACCTTACTGTTGGACATCGTATAATTGGGTTGAAAATTAGAAAACAAACAACACACTCATTCATACCTACACAAACTGTACATATACCGACAAATAGCCGCCAAGATGGCTACCAATGTCACATGACCTTGGTGGGCGTGTCCACGGCGGCATTCGACAGGGAATACCAATGTCTATATACATGTGAAGTTTCAACTAATTATTTTAGAAACTGCTTGAGATATAATGTATTACCCATACATACCTAAAATACATGGATATATGTACAGGATGCATGGCACTGGGGGGTACGTCTGTGGTGGCGGGTGGCAGCGAAAGAGTTAATTGAGAATGCAACACACAGGTATGATTCGATTCGATATTCGATTCGCTATTCGATTCGATTTCGTGAATTCGATTCGATATTCGATTCGATCAAAATCTCCAATTCGCAGGACCCTATTCTAGAGTACTTTTCGATGAGGAATTCAGTGGTGCTGATCGATTTTTTTTTAAATGGGACCAAATTCCATTTTTAAGGGCCTGAACCCCAATTTTTGGTTCAGCCCTTTATTCTCAAAGTTGAGCCCCCTGTTAGAATTTTATTGACCTATATGCATCAGTGCCACATATGGATATCATTTCTGATATTTTCTATAGCATTATAGGACGGGATTGACCGCCAAGGAGCTCTTGACCCTGAAAATCCAAAACGGCCGACTTCAAAATTAGCAAAAATTTAACAAAGTCAAGAATGATTAAAATAGTGCAAGATATAGAATTTTTTTTCATCTTTAAAGTATCAGCACCATTGTGCTTCCACTCATGAGTGCACAACAAGGTTTTGGATGGAATACATTGGTCCTAGAATGAAAAACTGACATTTTGACTAAATCAACAATTTTACGGTAATTGATTAGTAGTGCAAAATCTGCTGCAAACAAGGGTAGCTAATGCTATGATATGAATAAATACATGTGTTTATGAGTAGTTCATCCTTTTTATATTGATTTCACTGCCTTTGATATGAGATGGCTGCCAAAATGGCTATAAATGGGACGACATATATCACATCTACATCATTGTAAATAAGTGCAATTGGCATTTCATTTAAACTAGCTAACAGGAGAACAGTATGTCTTTTATGCTATTCAAATGTTGAATTGCATTTTAGTTTGAAGTTTATTTTACTAAGTAAGGGTTATAGAGAATAGTTATTTACCAGAATCAATTGAGTGAAAGATGCGAATAATTCTGGTAATGAACTTAGAGCACAATTGACCTCACATAATGGGATTAGCTGGAATTCGCTGCTGAGCGTGTGTAGACCCTGACACACAACATATGCATTTGCTGACTTGGAATATGCCTTGGAATTTGGTGAACGATTGTGCTCTAATCAACATAAATGTACAGATTGAGAATGGTTTTCAAAAAATTTTATCAACAATTTAAAAGCTGATCTGATTTAAGTGACACAAGCTAAACACTTTTACTAAATGGAATGACCAGCTGTTTGCTTCATGCAGCAACCACATGTTGCGATCTTTATTTGGGTATTGCATCGTTGCATAGTAAAAACATGTAATCAGATGAGAGATGGCCATATATACCAGTATATATTTCAGAAGTAATCAATTCTACCAAAAGGACTATGACAACTGATCTCACAACAAGATTTAGGAAATGATGGAATCATCACTAATCAATCAATAGTAGAATGAGCTTTTGTCAGTCCCACATTAATTTTAATTGGCCATAGTTGCAGCACTTGCAGGTTGAAGATGAGGGTTTATAATTTCCCTAACATAATTCTTTATAATAGCTAATAGCCCTCATAACTTACCATTCTTAAGAAATTTTCATTTTCAATAGCAATTTTGTGCAAAAGCCAGTGTCTGTATGAAACATTCAAGAACATATATATTTCAAAATATTTAATAATGGGTTCACTGATGTTTGCTAAGCAATTGGAATAGTCATCTCAATTATGTCCAGTTTGCAGCAACCAGCAGCCATTATTAGCTCAACTTACTTTTGTAAGTTTGAGCTATTGCCATGGCTTGGCGTCCGTCGTCCGTGTGTCTGTGTGTCCGTGTGTCCGTGTGTCCGTGTGTCCGTGTGTCCGTGTGTCCGTGTGTCCGTCAACAATTTCCTTTGGCGCGGGCTACAGGTCGTACCTTTGGTCTGATCTTTATGAAATTTTGCATGAATGTTGACATTGACATGTAGATGGGAACGAGTCATTTTGGGGTCATTCGGCCAAAAAACATGGACGCTGGTGGCCATCTTGGATTTCAAAATTCAATCCATTGGCGCGGGCTACAGGTCGTACTGTTCTTTTGATCATCATGAAATTTGTCATGGATGTTAATATTGACATGTAGATGGGAACGAGTCATTTTGGGGTCGTTCGGCCAAAAAACATGGCCGTCAGCAGCCATCTTGGATTTTACTCTTTGCATGACTAAATCATTTGGCGCAGGCTACAGGTCGTAGTTTTGATTGGAACTTCATGAAATTTGTCATGGATGTTAACAATGACATGTAGATGGGAACGAGTGATTTTGGGGTTGTTCGGCCAAAAAACATGGCCGCCAGCAGCCATCTTGGATTTTACTCTTTGCATGACTAAATCCTTTGGCGCGGGCTACAGGTCGTACCTTTGGTCTGATCTTTATGAAATTTGTCATGAATGTTGACATTGGCATGTAGATGGGAACGAGTCATTTTGGGGTCATTCGGCCAAAAAACATGGCCACTGGTGGCCATTTTGGATTTCAAAATTCAATCCATTGGCGCGGGCTACAGGTCGTACTGTTCGTCTGATCATTATGAAATTTGTCATGGATGTTAATATTAACATGTAGATGGGAACGAGTGATTTTGGGGTCGTTCGGCCAAAAAACATGGCCGCTGGCAGCCATCATGGATTTTACTCTTTGCATGACTAAATCCTTTGGCGCGGGCTACAGGTCGTACCTTTGGTCTGACCTTTATTAAATTTGTCATGAATATTGATATTGACATGTATATGGGAACGAGTCATTTTGGGGTCATACGGCCAAAAAACATGGCCGCTGGCAGCCATCTTGGATTTTACTCTTTGCATGACTAAATCCTTTGCCGCAGGCTACAGGTCGTAGTTTTGATCAGAACTTCATGAAATTTGTCATGGATGTTAACAATGACATGTCGATGGGAACGAGTGATTTTGGGGTTGTTCGGCCAAAAAACATGGCCGCCAGCAGCCATCATGGATTTTACTCTTTGCATGACTAAATCCTTTGGCGCGGGCTACAGGTCGTACCTATGGTCTGATCTTTATGAATTTTGTCATGAATGTTGACATTGACATGTAGATGGGAACGAGTGATTTTGGGGTCATTCGGCCAAAATACATGGCCGCTGGTGGCCATTTTGCATTTCAAAATTCAATCCATTGGCGCGGGCTACAGGTCGTGCTGTTCGTCTGATCATCATGAAATTTGTCATGGATGTTAATATTGACATGTAGATGGGAACGAGTGATTTTGGGGTCGTTCGGCCAAAAAACATGGCCGCTGGCAGCCATCATGGATTTTACTCTTTGCATGACTAAATTCTTTGGCGCGGGCTACAGGTCGTACCTTTGGTCTGACCTTTATTAAATTTGTCATGAATATTGATATTGACATGTATATGGGAACGAGTCATTTTGGGGTCATACGGCCAAAAAACATGGCCGCTGGCAGCCATCTTGGATTTTACTCTTTGCATGACTAAATCATTTGGCGCAGGCTACAGGTCGTAGTTTTGATCAGAACTTCATGAAATTTGTCATGGATGTTAACAATGACATGTAGATGGGAACGAGTGATTTTGGGGCTGTTCGGCCAAAAAACATGGCCGCCAGCAGCCATCATGGATTTTACTCTTTGCATGACTAAATCCTTTGGCGCGGGCTACAGGTCGTACCTATGGTCTGATCTTTATGAATTTTGTCATGAATGTTGACATTGACATGTAGATGGGAACGAGTGATTTTGGGGTCATTCGGCCAAAAAACATGGCCGCTGGTGGCCATTTTGGATTTCAAAATTCAATCCATTGGCGCGGGCTACAGGTCGTGCTGTTCGTCTGATCATCATGAAATTTGTCATGGATGTTAATATTGACATGTAGATGGGAACGAGTGATTTTGGGGTCGTTCAGCCAAAAAACATGGCCGCCAGCAGCCATCTTGGATTTTACTCTTTGCATGACTAAATTCTTTGGCGCGGGCTACAGGTTGTAGCTTTGGTCAGAACTTCATGAAATTTGTCATGGATGTTAACAATGACATGTAGATGGGAACGAGTGATTTTGGGGTTGTTCGGCCAAAAAACATGGCCGCCAGCAGCCATCATGGATTTTACTCTTTGCATGACTAAATCCTTTGGCGCGGGCTACAGGTCGTACCTATGGTCTGATCTTTATGAATTTTGTCATGAATGTTGACATTGACATGTAGATGGGAACGAGTCATTTTGGGGTCATTCGGCCAAAAAACATGGCCGCTGGTGGCCATTTTGGATTTCAAAATTCAATCCATTGGCGCGGGCTACAGGTCGTGCTGTTCGTCTGATCATCATGAAATTTGTCATGGATGTTAATATTGACATGTAGATGGGAAACGAGTGATTTTGGGGTCGTTCAGCCAAAAAACATGGCCGCCAGCAGCCATCTTGGATTTTACTCTTTGCATGACTAAATTCTTTGGCGCGGGCTACAGGTTGTAGCTTTGGTCAGAACTTCATGAAATTTGTCATGGATTTTAACAATGACATGTAGATGGGAACGAGTGATTTTGGGGGCGTTCGGCCAAAAAACATGGCCGCCAGCAGCCATCTTGGATTTTACTCTTTGCATGACTAAATCCTTTGGCGCAGGTTACAGGTCGTACCTTTGGTCTGACCTTTATGAAATTTGTCATGAATATTGATATTGACATGTATATGGGAACGAGTCATTTTGGGGTCATACGGCCAAAAAACATGGCCGCTGGCAGCCATCTTGGATTTCAAAATTCAATCCATTGGCACGGGCTACAGGTCGTACTGTTTGTCTGATCATGATATTTATCATGGATGTTAATATTAACATGTAGATGGGAACGAGTCATTTTGGGGTCGTTTGGCTAAAAAACATGTCCGCCAGCAGCCATATTGGATTTTACTCTTTGCATGAATAAATCCTTTGGTGCGGGCTACAGGTCGTAGCTTTGGTCGGAACTTCATGAAATTTGTCATCTATGTTAACAATGACATGTAGATGGGAAACGAGTCATTTTGGGGTCGTTCAGCCGAAAAACATGGCCGCCAGCAGCCATCTTGGATTTTACTCTTTGCATGACTAAATCCATTGGCACAGGCTACAGGTCATACCTTTGATCAGATCATTATGAGATTTGTAAAGGCTGTAGATGGGAACAAGTCATTTTGGGGTAATTCGGAAAAAAAACATGGCTGTCGGTGGCCATTTTAGAATTTACTCTTTGCATCAATAAATCCTTTGGCACACCATAATCACCACATCCCTGATCCGATCATTATGAAACCTGTTATGAATGTTGATATTGACATGTACATCTAGTCTTACTTAGACATTTCAATTAGCACTTTTCCTATTCCTCCATTTACTGTCGACCATTAAATTATTCCCCTACCTAAGTTGAGCTACAGTGTCATTGACACTTTCATTAAAATATTTCACAATGTTACAAGTTTTTTAATATTTTCTACATAGTGTGGCTTAATTATCCTTGATTTGTTCAGATTGCTTTGCTCTACCTGAGTATCATAGCAAATTTATTAGCATGACCACTTAACTAGAGATGAATACTGCCATATGAGTATGTTGTGACTTAAAGGGCAGTGGTAAATAATGGTTGAGTCTTTTTTAAATATAATTCTAGTATGATTGTTGAAAACCTACACAATACTATCTTGGCCTTATAAGAGTCATGTTTATTTAGGATTGTAGTTCAATTGAGTATTTGTCACTAAAAACAAGCATTCTGATTGGCCGAGAGCGGATAACTTTAGTTTTCGATTCAGCGACATCGGCCGCTTCAGCGTGCATCAAATCTGAATGTAGCACTGTCAAATTTCATTGGCACAGAACGAGTAGCGAAACGAGCACACCCGCGCGTTGTTGTCTATAGATACCGTTCATCGGCCGCTTCAGCGTGCATCAAATCTGAATGTGGCATGGTACAATTTCTTCGGCGCAGAACGGAGTAGCGAAAAGAGCCAACCCGCCCACAGGAAATTGTTACGGAGCAGTGTTCCGAGTAACGCAATGAACAAACCCAACGATTTGTGCACGATGACAACAGCAAAATGAAAGTCTCGATTCGTGTCATGAAAACGACTAAATGATACTTTTTATACAGTTTTTTTGCAAATTCCTTGCTAGATTGAATTACAATGGAGATAAACGTACCCTGTTTTGTTGTACATTCTGGGATTCGAGCATGAAAACAGTTTGTGAACTCGCCGGCAAGCCGGCTCGTTCACAAACTGTTTTCATGCTCGAATCCCAGAATGTACAACTCAACAGGGTATGTTTATCTCCTAAGTATGGACATGCAGTCCACCAGTCTCATGAAAATTAAATGGGCTAAGCGCAAGTAACATCTGGGCTCTGGGGACCCATTAATAGTGACAAATGCAACACAAATGAAAAATACATAGTAACTTTCCTCAAACATAGATTATAACTTGACAATCATAGTGTTAGAATCAGAGAATATGTAGGCATGGTGCAGAGTGCAGACCATAAATTTCACTAGAATATCGTTACTTCATGTACATCACACCTAAAGCGACTGACACACATACATGTACATGTACACTATTTGATATGTACAATATATATATATATCTCCTGTACCAAACCATTTACAGTTTTTTTTACTGACATTTTTGGAGTGAAGATTTATATGGCACATATACATGCATCAGAAAGTCAATTAATAAAAGTCAATTAAAGAGATGAAATGAAAAATAAAATTGTGCAGAAATAATGGAGATCCATATTGCATTACAACATCCATAGATCGACAAAAACATCTGACAAAATATGGTGAATGACTATTTGACATTGTGATTAGTAACTGACTTCCATGTCTTGTGCATGTATTTTCTCATGGCCAGTCTGGTATCATAAAGTGAAGTTCTTCTGGGTCACCAAAACAAGTTTCTAATGGGCTGTATTTTATATAAATTTTACAGCATTGATGTTAATGTGATCATTTTCACTTGATAAATTGAAGCATGAGAGAGTATTGCATATCTTGGCTACCTGCAGAATGTGGCTTTGTCTTGTATGAATAGCTCTGCATATCAACTGATGCTCGTATTTTTCTTCTAACTCACTCTGAACTCAAAATACAACAGGATTGTGTTCTGAATTTCAAGCTCATAAAGCTAGACACTTTAGAATCAAGCTTGCCAAGTATGTTTCTATGAACCTCACATGAACTCACTCAGTTGAACTCAAGGATGATTGTCAAGTTGGAAAATATTTTGTATGCAGGAAGCCCTATATTTTTAATGTGTAGATTTATTATAACCGGACTGAAGCCCTTATATAATAATCTGAGGAAGGATTATTTTCAGTCTTTATTACTGGATATCACACCAATAGCCAATAGACATGCATTTATTAGTTATACCCCCCGCAACGAAGTTAGGGGGCGTATACTGAAGTCAGCTCGTCCGTCCGTCCGTGGACACAAATTTGTCCGGAGTTTTTCTCAGTCGTTTTTTTATCAATTTCCTTGAAACTTGGCACAGATATCAACCACCATGGGAACCTGTGCACCTGCGATTATGACGTCTGTCGGACCTTTTTTGGTGGAGTTATCCCTTTTTTTCTTCTTAGAAATTTTTCGCAACATGTATACTTTTGTCCGAGCTTTTATTCCTACATTTTTAGGTCAATTTTTTAAAAACGTGGCACAGATATTTAGTACCATGAGAACTTGTGCACCTGCGATTATGACGTCTGTCCGACATTTTTTGTGTGGAGTTATTCCCCTTTTTCGACTTAGAATTTTTTTCGCAACATGCATAATTTATTCCAAGCTTTTATTCCTACATTTTTCGGTCAATAGGTTTAAGATTAGGGTTATGGTTGTACACCTGCAATTGGAACTGTTATTTTATTATTTTAACTAAATGTTTACTGACATGTGAAACATCTTAGTATTTTAAAAACAGGGGGGTATCCGTAGTCCCATTGGGACAGTCACACCTCTAGTTTTGAACAGGACAATATCTTTTAATATTTCTGTAACGGCATTCTTTCTTATGACTTATTTTCTTACAAACTCCCAAATTTGAACCAGAAATAATTTAGGGCAAATATACATCAACATGTAAATATACATATATGTTCAAATTCATAAAAAAACCACATACTAAATCAGGATATAAATATAGGCGATTATGCCGGCTAGCCATTATTTGTTCTAAAATAGTGTGTCGCATGCAGGCAACGTCGGACCTCATTGATCACAGGGTGATTTTACCAGGACAGGCAAAACTGAACTTGAATAACTACGTAATACAACATGTAGCATATGATTTAGGTCCTTGCTTACCCATGAAAATACCATGACACGAAAACGTGATCTGTCGTGTTTTGAAACTAGTGCAGACCATGTTCACTATTGAACAACTGGCACTATTAACATCAGAACTCAAATGTTCGTGATGATCTCACAATAGACCGACTTTTCTCAGAATCGCTACGACCAAATGTCCAATTCTGACATAGTGGCACGATTATATCAACATTTACTATGTCATTTTATCAAACTACTGGCTTCAAACTGCCATTGACTGCTGTTTACACCTCTTGGCAAATTATTGTTTACAAATGATTCATATTCCGCTTTGTGCACATGAGCACTATGTTCTTTCTTTACTGAACCATCTCACAGAGGTCCTTTAAAACCCATCCTGAGTTCAGATTCAGAAGTTATGCCTTCTTTGGTTCAATTGGAAATATCAACTCTCCTGAAAATAGTACAGATGCAAGTTTTCTATGTACTCCATATATTTATCAATACTTGTCAAAAGTTGACCTGATGGAACTTGGGCTGACTCACCGTATTGGGTTTACTCACTCAATTAACATCACATAGTCCAACATTGGTCTGGTTCTGCAACTTAGCCAGTTTCAGTTTACCTCCATATTAAATTAATATTAAAAGATCTCTTCTTCTTTTTCTGGAATACCAGATTCCGACGGAATTCTCATTCTGCTACAGGATATGTCATCATCATCATCATCATCAAGATCACAGAAACAAGTCTTGTGACTTCTAGTTCCGGTAACATGCAGTGAATTTGTTTTACATTTAGAGTTAATAATATGTCCTTCCAGTACATCATGGACATCTAGCAAGTGTTATCATCAAACACATACTTCTTGTCAGGAGTCCTTGTGTTTATGTAAATTTGAACTGGTCTAGGCTTCCATCTGAAATGCTAAATTGTGTGAGAGAGTTCCAGTCTTGTATAACACGGTTTGTGAAGAAAAATTTCCTTCTGTTCTTTCGAACTTATGCCATCTGGAGTTTAGTCAGATTAGATCAACGTTTCTGGAAAAAACATGCTTGGCTCAACATTATAGCATCCATTTCGGATCTTATATACCTCTATGAGGTCACCCTTGAATCTCCTGAATTTCAAGGACATCAGGTTCAGTCTTATTAATCGTTCTTTGTAATCGACGTTTGTCTTAATTGTGGAACTAACTTTGTCGCCCTTCATTGTATTCTTTCAAGTGTTATACTTTGGTACTTCAGGTATGTGTTCCAGATAATAGTATTTGATAATAGGCCGGACCATGCTAATATATATTAAAGGCTCTGAATGTCGGGATGTCTTATTGTGTGATGGTTATGTTAAATATGCTGAGTACTTGGTTGGATTTGTTGACCACTATATTGATCTTAAATAAAATTTGAGCTTATCATCAATGAGAACAACCAAATCTGACTAAAATGGGAGGTTTGTCTGGCGTGTCGTGTCGTCCATGCAGTAGCGGTTTACCGGATTGTTGTGACCAAAGTGTATTACGTGTATTTTTGCTGAGTTGAAATATAGCTGCCAGTCGAAGGACCATTTGCGCACAATATTAATTTAAAGGCCGACTTAATTTTCGTATCCCCAGATCACACTATATAAAATATATGCCATATTAGATACCATTCTAAAGAGGAAACTCCAAAACATTGTATTTTCAATTTATTTGATGTAATAAACTGTGAACATGTTGTTTTTGTTGAGAAACCAATGTCTGTTTTGTGCTGAAGTTTCAACACAAAGTCTATTACTTTCAATGGAAGGGGAATAACTCTATATGATTACAGTTATACCCTTTCCATTGAAAATAAACTTTTCTTTGAATTTTCTTGCATTTTGGGAGCCATAACGGGCAAAATGATTTTATGATTTCAGCTATTCGATAATAGGCAGGATCATACTGATATATAAGGCTCTGAATGTCAGGATGTCTAATTGTGTGAAGGTTCTGTTAATTATGCTGAGTACTTGGTTGGCTTTGTTGACCACAATATTGATCTGTACATAACATTTGAGCTTATCATCAATGAGAACAACCAAATCTCGTTCTGATGAACTTACTAAAATGGGAGGTTTGTCTGGCGTGAGCGGTTTACCGGATTGTTGTGACCAAAGTGTACTACTACTTAATTTTCAAACCCCCAGATCACACTATATAAAATATATGCTGCATTTTCAGTATTGTCGTCTTCTCTCCATATGATTTCATTTTTAACAAAATCCTTTGATGTGGAACACTGTCAAAGGCTTTCTTGAAATCAAGGTATATTGCATCAACAGGCTCTTTTGCATGAAGACTGGAGGCGACAGCAGACATACATTCTATAAGCTGGGTCTTACAAGATTGGCCATTCCTAAATCCGTTCTTCCATGTGTGAAACAATAGCATCACGAACGATTGACTTTAAAAGTTTGAACAAAATGCAATTCACCAATGTTGATGGCCAAGTACAGTCAGGAATCAGCACAGTCAAATGCATTTGAAATTATCCCACGATGGATGCACTGTTTTCATTGAACGTTGAGTGCAGGCTACGAGTTATCTTGTACTAGACTATATTCCAGGGTGCCATTACAAGTTTTCTCATACTTGCTATGGGGTCTAGATATTCTGCTGTAGAAATTTAAGAAATTGAGTTCCCCACATAAACATGATTTCAACCATCTTAGGAAGCTCAAATATATATGGGATGTGAGGGAAGCCACTGCATCTCTGTACTAAAAGAACCTAACTGAGGCCGAAAGTATGGTTTTACTGACACATTGGCCCCTGACTCCGCTGTGCCGTCTGAATTGGAATTTTATGATAAGATCCACAAAAGCCGTAACATTCTGCACTCCAGAATAACGAGTTAGTTATAATAGTAGACATCAATTTTGAAGTGGCATCATCACACATGTAAGGTTGTATTTGTAAAAATTTAGGTACGAGATAACTCGTAGTCGGCACCCAGCACCATCCATCTAAACCTGAAATGCGGGATACGATATTCACCGCCTGTGCCAACAAGTTATGTCATAGCCAGAACTACCGCAGGCTTCTCCAAAAGGTCAAATGAGCACATGTTTATTAGCTCACCTGAGACGAAGTCTCCGGTGGAGCTATAGTCATCACTCCTCGTCCGTCCATCCGTCTGCCCCTCCATCCATCCGTCCGTCCGTCCATCCGTCAACAATTCTTTGAACATCTTCTCCTCTGGAACCGTAAGACCAAATTGGTTCATATTTGGTGTGGATGTTCCCTAGGTGACTCATTCAGATTTGTTCAAATGAGGTTACTGGGTCAAATAGTTGCGAAACCAGGGCCATAACTCTATTCCTCGATAGTAATTCTTACAACGACTTCTTGTCCAGAACCATTCGGCTGATTTAGCTAATATTTGGTATGGAGGGTTCTTGGGTGACTGGTGTTCAGATTTGTTCAAATGAGGTCACCCGGTCAATTAGTTAAGAAACCAGGGCCATAACTCATAGTAATTCTTAGAATGACTTCTTCTAAAAAAATATTGGGCCGATTTAGCTTATATTTTGTACGGAGGGACCTTGGGTGACTGGGGTTCAGATTTGTTCAAATGGGGTCACTGGGTCAGATAGGGGCAGAGCCAGGGACATAACTAAAACAAATAACATTTTTGCATTTTGACTTTTAATTTTTTTTAGACACATCACATCTACCCCACCACACCCTCCCCCACCCCACCTCCTGTCCCTGCCACACCACGATGTACCATACCATATTATCTCTGCCTAGTTCACCCCTTTAAAATCCTTGTTTTGATCACAGCTGTAGCAGTGACACAAAGCTGTTTGTGCAGTCGTTAAAACCTAATTATCTACATGTCAACACCTCTCCAAGGCATGCTGATAGTGGTTTCATGAATGGAATTTAATCCCAGAGAATGCACTGGGTTTCAAGGTCATGGGAATTTTGTTAAGCTAATGTAGTCAGGCATTCAAATAAATCATGTATGTCATATTCTCTCAGGGATTTCCTCAGTGTTGGGGGGGGGGGGGGTTGATTGACAGATTTGTTCAATGAAATGTAATTTTTAAGCTCATCTGAGACGAAGCTAAAGTCATCACTTCTCATCTGTCACCTGTTCATCTGTCTGTCCGTCCATCCATCTGTCAACAATTTTTTGAACATCTTCTCTAGATCATAAGACTGAATGGGTTCATATTTGGTGTGGATGTTCCCTAGGTGACTCACATTCAGATTTGTTCAAATGAGGTTACTCTGTCAAATGGTTGTGAAGCCAGGGCCATAATTCTTGCCCTCCATAGTAATTCTTAAAAACGACTTCTCATGTACCATCAGGTTGAATGGGTTCATATTTGGTATGAAGGGTCCTTTGGTGACTGTAGTTCAAATTTGTTCAATTTGTCACCTGGTCAAATAGTGGCCAAGCAAAGGACAGTTTTCCTCTTAGTATGCTTCCTTCACACGGACCATCAGGTTTATTTTACTGATATTTAGTATGAAGGGTTCTTTGGTGTCTGGGATTCAAATTTATTCAGATGGGGTCATCAGGTTAAATAAGGTGGGACCAGGGACATAACTGTATGTCTCTATAGTAATACTTAAAATGTCTTCTCAAGAGAGGTTCGACTATTTAGCCTACATATAGTATGGATGATCCTTTAGTGACTGAGATTCAGATTTGTTAACATGAGGTCAACCTGTTAAGAAATGACAGGGCTATGGGGACTATTGTGTTTAATTAAATCATTAAAATACAAAATTCATCAAAATATCTACCTTGGAACTACCTGGCTGATTAATCTGACATTACATATAGTGTTTTTGGGTCCATGGATAATTGGGCTTTAAACATGTCTAAATGGTTTTATAAAAAGGCGCTTGTTAGTTTGGAAATTTCCAACAATTGAGAAAGTTTGAGATGTCGGTTGTGAAATTCCAACCTAAGACTTGGGAGTCTGGAGCCCGGTCGGGAGGGGACATGCTGAGCTGGAGGAGGAGGAGGGGGGTGGGGGGGGTGATCAGTAGTGTACAGTTGGTAATTTAAAGGTAGATATTCACTGATCTACATACATGAAGCCTCTCTAGCCACATATCCTGTTTAGATCTAATTCTTTTAAAGTGATTATGAAAAGTTCTGACTGTTGTGGTCTCCAGAGTCCCAGTCTTATCAGTCTTTGCAGTCTGGTGGGTGACCCCACAGTCTTTGACTGTCTTGTTATTTACAATATCGAACATGATCATCTGATGAAGTACTCGTGAGAAAAACGTTGCAAAGTGTGGATACGAGATAACTCATAGTCGACACCCAGCAAAATATCATGAAATTGTGTTGCTCTGTGCCGACTATGAGTTATCATGAGTTACTACGAGTTTTTAGCTCAACTTACTTTGTAAGTTTGAGCTATTGCCATGGTTTGGCGTCCGTGTGTCCGTGTGTGCGTGTGTCTGTCAACAATTTCCTTTGGCGCGGGCTACAGGTCGTACCTTTGATCTGATCTTTATGAGATTTGTCATGAATGTTGACATGTAGATGGGAACGAGTCATTTTGGTGTCATTCGGCCAAAAAACATGGCCGCCAGCAGCCATCTTGGATTTCAAAATTCAATACATTGGCGCGGGCTACAGGTCGTACTGTTCTTCTGATCATCACGAAATTTGTCATGGATGTTAATATTGACATGTAGATGGGAACGAGTGATTTTGGGGTCTTTCGGCCAAAAAACATGGCCGCCAGCAGCCATCTTGGATTTTACTCTTTGCATGACTAAATCCTTTGGCGCGGGCTACAGGTTGTAGTTTTGGTCGGAACTTCATGAAATTTGTCATGGATGTTAACAATGACATGTAGATGGGAACGAGTGATTTTGGGGTCATTCGTCTTAAAAACATGGCCGCCAGCAGCCATCTTGGATTTTACTCTTTGCTTGACTAAATCCTTTGGCGCGGGATACAGGTCATACGTTTGATCTGATCTTTATGAAATTTGTCATGAATGTTAACATTGACATGTAGATGGGAACGAGTCATTTTGGGGTCATCTGGCCAAAAAACATGGCTGCTGGTGGCCATCTTGGATTTCAAAATTCAATCCATTGGCGCGGGCTACAGGTCGTGCTGTTCGTCTGATCATCATGAAATTTGTCATGGATGTTAATATTGACATGTAGATGGGAACGAGTGATTTTGGGGTCGTTCAGCCAAAAAACATTGCCGCCAGCAGCCATCTTGGATTTTACTCTTTGCATGACTAAATCCATTGGCACAGGCTACAGGTTGTACCTTTGATCAGATCATTATGAGATTTGTAAAGGATGTAGATGGGAACAGGTCATTTTGGAGTAATTCGGAAAAAAACGTGGCTGCCGGTGGCCATTTTAGAAATTACTCTTTGCATCAATAAATCCTTTGGCACACCATAATCACCACATCCCTGATCCGATCATTATGAAACCTGTCATGAATGTTGATATTGACATGTACATCTAGTCTTACTTAGACATTTCAATTAGAACCTTTCCTATTCCTCCATTTACTGTCAACCATTAAATTATTCCCCTACCTAAGTTGAGCTACAGTGTCATTGACACTTTCATTACAATCAGATACATGTCCAGTTTTGGGGTTTGAGGGTGGTTTTATGGTGGAATCTACATATTTAATACTTAATCTACAGTTGGCACCCTGGAATGTTACACTATAGGGTTCCAGCACTCAACGTGTTAATGTGGTATTCTCCAATGGCATTAACATCCCTCTTTGGACTCTTACAATGTTTGGATGTTGTCCCACAGCTACTAGTATATTGTCAACCTTTGGTAACATATTTATTAGACAACATAGAATGGTAATAAGAAATTTGGATCAAGATCCCTGTGATTAACGTCTTCCCTGTGTGGAAAGATGATCGAATACATTTTACACTTATTTTGGTTATTTGTCCATGAAACAGGCTGCTGGTACCCTATAATTTCATATTTGCCAGGTTACTTCTGTTCAAGTACACATCTGTTTCATCTAATTTCTGGGCCTGGAGTGAACAAATAACATAAACAGACCCAGTTACATGCATTAAAGCCTCATGCATGGTGGAAATATTTGACAGAATTAATATTCAGCATGCAAAATAGTAACATTGCTCCAATATAAAATCTACTGAATTTGTAATGATAGCCTTTGCGTGTGTTTACAAGTTCTCCATAATTCTTACAATATTTTTTTTCGAAGATCCACTATTTTGAACCGTTGGTCAAGAAAACCAATGCAGTTAACTGTTATATTTGTGATTTCAGATGTTATATTTTGTTTGTGTTGCGTCAATAGGCGACCAACTGGCTGGGCCCTTCGGTTGACCCGGGAAGTGTCATAGAATAGGTGCCGTTGACATCAGATGACTTAAAATGGCACTATTATTAATTTGACTAAACAATTAATGATATACCCAAAAGGCGAACCAAACAGGTCAGGGTTTGTTTTGACTGATTTATACAATTCAGTCTTATAGATGATCAAAAGGTTTATAAGCTTCATGGGTTTTTGAGACAGTGTAATTTTTTTTTTTTTAAAGGTTTATAGTTTGCTTTCTGGTGTGACCTGCTACATCCAAAACTGCTTTACTGAAATGACACATGTGCATTCATAACATCAGTTAAAATGATGCATTAATATGCCTATTGTTGGATTCAGAACTGTATCATTGATCTATATTTAACTAAACTTTTTATTATTTTCCAGGAATACAGATTTTGAGTGCTTCTATGGACTGAATGAGGATATTCTTAGAGAGCATATATACAACTGTTGTCGATTCATTGAACAACTTAATCTCAACTACTGTAATTGGTTGACTGGTAAAAGTCTGGAATCATCCCTGGTCAAATGCAAACATCTTCGACGGCTTTGTGTTATTGATTGTAATCTCACAAGTAAAAGACTTTGTAAGATTATTGGTTCATTAAAACAGTTAGAGATACTTGCATTCTCCATACAAGATGTTGTTGAATTTGGAAAAGAACTCAATGATGATTTAAGCACGCAAAACTCGTTACATAAAATAAAAAAACTATGTATACATATTCGAAGTGAGCCTCAGAAATTTCGTGATAGGTCATTTTCTGTTCAGTTTATTCGCAAACAGAGCATATTTGAACATTGTCGAGAACTGGAATCAATATATGTCATGGGGAATCTCGTAACTTTTCGGACATTTCCACGAAGCATTTTTGAGCCAGTTATTTTGAACACAGAAAATATTGCAAATGTTAAAGAGTTTGGAACAAACTATTACACCAATCCGAGTGCCAGAGCCTTCTATTTTGGATTTCTGTTTGAGGCATGTGCAGTTAAGGTGAAATTTAAGACACTGATGATTCCAACTGCAACTATAGATGATGTCATAGCCAAAGGAAAATTAACTGAAAGTATGGAGAACCTCAATGATTTAGAGAACCTGGATTTCTCAAAGTCACTCGAGGCATTTGGCTCATCCATTTCACTTCACACTGCTCAGAACCTTCAATATTTGAACCTCATTGACTCACGACTATGCAATGGTCCAGATACATTAGAGATTCTTGGCCGCAGTTGTCCGCATCTTATCAGTATTAATCTGCATAATTGCTATTTTGTTACAAGTGGAATGGTAAGTCAGTATGTACAGTAATGCCCTAAATAACCATAAAGAAATCAAATAACCCTACTATTGTTTCAATTAATTTAAGCTAATGAGCAATTGATTGTCTTAAGAACTATATATTCATTTATCAGAGCAATACTTGATAAAAGTCAATGTATAGAAAGATTAAAACAACCATCACTAACATGCGCCTTTTGGGTTAGTTTAGATAAGTAATACCAATTTATATAATTTTTCTGAAGAAAATTTTAATTGTATGCCCAAATTACCTATCTCTGATGTAAAATGTGTTCAGGTGAAATATTTTATATTAACGAAATGAGTTGTTATACAGCGGATTTTTTGTCAATAAGAAATGAATTTTGCAGTATATAATATTGTGTTGCCAAACAGTTTTCAAGGCA
Source organism: Siphonodentalium dalli (assembly GCA_032622095.1). Lineage (NCBI taxonomy): Eukaryota > Metazoa > Mollusca > Scaphopoda > Gadilida > Siphonodentaliidae > Siphonodentalium > Siphonodentalium dalli. The sequence continues at coordinate 63,304,720 of CP136068.1, forward strand.
TGCTACTACTTCCTGTTCTATAATTTGAGTATCTGTAGTCCTTTAATATATGTTCTCTCACTCTGCTCATCATATGAATCGTAAAAAATTACACTATTTCGATTATTATAGACATGCTCACACACATCGTTACATGGTCAGTCTGCGGTGAAACAAGATCATTTGTTATATTCACATGAATATTTGCAGCCAAAGCTCAGTAATTACAGTAGATCGGGAGGAAGTATAATCCGTCTGATTGTAGGACTATATCGAAGAGCGACCAGCCATGAGTGTCAGGACATGGTACACCAGGCTGGGGAGTTAGTATGATGTGCCAATCACTGATATAGTTCGCACGAAGATATGTTAATGTGATTTCTTAAGGAGTCTCTGGCTGCTGGTGGTAGAAGATGTGTTAATGTGATTTCTTAAGGAGTCTCTGGGTGCTGGTGGTAGAAGATGTGTTCCAGTGTTTGGTTATGCAACATAAGAACGTGTGCATTAATTTGTTGAATTGACGAAATTATGACTCACCATAATATAGCCCACATGCAAACTCTTGGTATGATATATAGTGTCAACATTACTAGATTGCACAAGTTGATGCAAAAGTCGAATCACATTTTACTGCTTTTGACTATTAAGTCAAACGGCTTCATTTCATAGGTGTTTGTGAATGTCGTGGCCTGCCAACACGTGAATTAGAGGCAAGGTTTCACACACCTCTTGGGCAATACTGTTGTCCGCTATGTCGTTCACAGAAATGGCACATGACCTATTTTTGGTTTCCGTATGAAGAATTATCCTAGCTCCTAATCATCGAGAAGCATAACATTCTAGTATTTCGCCATGTACGTCAGGGGAATAAAAACAATAACTAGCTTCCGACCGAGGCGTGCTGCATTGGCTGCATGTAACAGCATACCTGTATCCACTTCCTCATGGTAACATATTAGCACAAGATCAGGAATTAACTCTATGTGAACGTCGCCATTCATGGACAGTATCGCGTGACAGTCGACCAAATGGCAAACTATTCAGTGTTTTTGAAACAGCATGTAGATTCTGCACTTGACCATGCGCGAAAAAATAGATGCCTGTCAAAGAGTCATTGTTATCCCCACCTGATAAATATTTGGCATTGTCTGGAACTGGGTCATGGACACATGATATGTGAAGCCTTGTCTGAATACCAGGATTGTATTCTCGGGTTGCAGGAAAAAGGTAGCATAATGACTTATTTTCTGAAAAAGAAGTGCAATGTATCATACAATGCAACAACTTCAACAATCTACTAATATCGATGATGATCTACTCACATCCTGCCAAGAATTTTTATTTGCTTTATGTGATGAGCCGACATGTATTCAAGTTGATGAATTACGATAAATTTTCTCTTGTTTTAAAACAGGAAAAATAACACCAAATGTAGACTTCTTATAGTCCAGGAGATATTGGTAGACCTCTGCACCCCCCCCCCCCAGTACTCAACTTCACCCCACTAATTTTTTTTCTTAATGACTTCTCTAATTTTTTTCGGTTGTTTATAACAAGAAAAAAAAGTGGCCGCAGAAACTCCAGACAAGATGGCGTCCATCATGGTGGCCATTTTTAGCTCAACTTACTTTGTAAGTTTGAGCTATTGCCATGGGTTGGCGTCCGTATGTCTGTGTGTCTGTGTGTCCGTCAACAATTTCCTTTGGCGTGGGCTACAGGTCGTACGTTTGGTCTGATCTTTATGAAAATTGTCATGAATGTTGACATTGACATGTAGATGTCATTTTGGGGTCATTTGGCCAAAATCATGGCCGCTGGCGGCCATTTTGGATTTCAAGATTAAATCCATTGGCGCGGGCTACATGTTGTACTGTTCATCTGATCATCATGAAATTTGTCTTAAATGTTAATATTGACATGTAGATGGGAACGAGTGATTTTGGGGTTGTTCGGCCAAAAACATGGACGCCAGTGGCCATCTTGGATTTTACTCTTTGCATGACTAACTCCTTTGGCGCGGGCTACAGGTCGTAGCTTTGGTCGGAACTTCATGAAATTTGTCATGGATGTTAACAATGACATGTAGATGGGAACGAGTCATTTTGGTGTCGTCCGGCCGAAAAACATGGCCGCCAGCAGCCATCTTGGATTTTACTCTTTGCATGACTAAATCCTTTGGCGCGGGCTACAGGTCGTACCTTTGGTCTGACCTTTATGAAATTTGTCATGAATGTTGACATTGATATGTAGATGGGAACGAGTCATTTCGGCCTAAAAACATGGCCGCTGGTGGCCATCTTGGATTTTACTCTTTGCATGACTAAATGCTTTGGCGCGGGCTACAAGTCGAATCATTGGTCTGATCATAATGAGATTTGTCATGGATGTTAAAAATGACATGGAGATGGGAAACGGGTAATTTTCAGGTCAATCGCCCAAAAAACATGGCTGCCACAGCAGTATTTTACTTTACATGACTAAATCCTTTCACAAAGGGTACAGTTCGTATCTTTTGTCGGATCATCATGAAATTTGTCATGGATGTTAACAATGACATGTAGATGGGAACAAGTCCTTTTGGGGTCATTCGGCCAAAAAACATGGCCACCAGCAGCCATCTTGGATTTTACTCTTTGCATAAGTAGGCCTTTCAACTTTCCACATTCCTAATCACTCCATTGACTGTAGCACATGAAATTATTCCCTTTCGAAGTTGATATACAGTGTCATTGACACTTTCATATCCTGAATACATTAAAAACCATGACTGCCAGTGGCCCTCTTGGATTTTACTCTTTGCATGACTAAATACTTCGGCACAACCTACAGGCAACATCCCTCTTCCGATCGTCAACAAACTTCATATGGTTCTTTTCTATTCTTCCAAAATTTGTTAAAAAAGATGGGTGCCTGGAGCCATCTTGGATTTCACATTTGAATCCATCGGCACACCCTGCAGCCCATATATAGTGGAGAAATGAAATGATTTTATTTTACTCAATACAATCCATTTACTGAATTTTTTTGACTTTTCTTTATTATTCTATTGACTACTCAGCATAAAATTATTAACACCTCCCTAAGTTGAACTACAGTGTCATTGACACTTTCATTATATGCACCAGGTCTCTTTGATCATCGTTATAGTAAAGATGATGTCACATGCGGTCCTGTTTTCCGTTTGATACGTTATGGTAATATACAACCCTTACAAATTAGCCAAAAATCGGACAAAAAAATCCAATATGGCGGCCAAGATGGCCGCCAAAATTTGCTATTTGTCGGACATTTCACCACCTTTCGTTTGTCTCTGTTGAAAAATATTGGCTCCTTGACGCGATTTTATACATTTATCATATAGAAGAGTCATTGGCGAACACATGGGGACCATAATATACATTCCTTGCTGGATATTTTTGTCCGATATCACGATTTCCCAAATACCGGTATAATCCGGGCAAAGCCAAAACGACGCTAATAACGCAATGACTGTTTCGAATCAATGAATGTTATTACACATATATATATGTGCAGGAGATACTCGAGCTAGGATCCCTCTTATACCTGAGTTGAGGAATATTTTCCCAATTTCAAGATGGCGGCCATAATGGCCACCTGAAATAGAAAAATTGCCGAAAATCACTGAGTTTAACATCAGTGAGAGTTATTTTTAAGTCAACTCCACACCTGCTAACTATTGTGAGTTTGGAGCACTGAGGCGAAGAACTGTCCTTATATTGCATCCAAATAAAAGTCCCCCAAATCCAAAATGGCGCCAACAATGGCGGACAAATTTTGAAAAATCACCGAAATTTCCCCATTTTCACATCATTGGGCATTATTGTCGAGACAACTCCACACTTGCTGACAGTTGAGTTGGAAATACTGAGGTGAAGTAATTACCTTGCACCTGATGAAGGAATTTTTTTCCAAATCGAAGATGGTGGCCAAAATGGCGTCCAAAATTTGAAAACAAGCTTACATTCCATTACTTTCTTACTATGGGTGTCATTGTTACGCGAATTCTACTCACAATTACATGTTCATATGGAAAATTGATATGAAGTATTCATTTGAATTTGGCCAACTCTCACAATCAAGATTGCTGCCAAACTGGTGGCCAGAAATTGAAAAGAAGTCGGAATTGTCACATACTAATTTCAACTTTTTGTCATAATATCAATATGTATCGATTGAACGAAATGGTACATAAGCCAACTATTAGTTCCAACATAGGTCGTCGCCTTCTGAATAGATGAAAACCCACAATAATCGCGATGTGGCATTTCAAAATCCATTCTCCACTAAGCGCCCATAATGGCCGTAACCGTATATGGGGGTGCCGAATAGTCATATTATGACTTCCAAGAATCAAAACAACAGTTCCTGAGCTTATTCTGATTTGCCACATTCAGCATTATCTGGACTAGCATCCGTCTCTTCGTCACATTAATCTATCTCGCTCACACCAACACAGTTTTCTACAATTCTTGGCAGAAGGATCCCATTAATCGGAATGTTTCGAACAACACATATTCCGGTGTCAAGCTCACGTATTTGTCTCGAAAGCTGGGAATTCTTATCCTTATTCTTGACGAGCTTCAGTCGAGGTAGCTTATGGTATAATTCAGATGCTACATATGGGATCTGAGCGTCATCTTGCGTGATAAACTAGAAAGGTATGCGGTCGATGCGTATAATAGCTTTCAGAAGGACCTCTCTATCTGCGTATTTTTAAGAGTTGGTTACTTAATGTGGATAACAAAATATATGGTTCATCAATTCACATTTCACATACTGGCATAGCCGGACAACTTCTGTATATGGCTTCGAATGTTGAAAGCGTAACATTGTTTGACAGGTGCCTTTCTGCTAAGGTGTAGAAGACCATAATATACCTACACTTCTTGACCATGATCATAAGAACATTCCTGGTGGCTTCCAGCAATCGTCTAACCTTCAGACACAAGCAGATAATAACAACACACAGTCCTGGTAGCGTCCAGCAATCGTCTCACCATACAAATTCAAGCAGATAATAACAATACACACGGTGCTAGTTTGTGGGCATGTATCATGATAGTGGAAATGAAATTGGACCATGACTGCACCGCCCCTTGTTTTAGATTCAGACATGATCTCATGTGGCTTTGCTTTCCTTATATGCTAAGCTTGTATCTTCCAATCCGTTTTGAAGCCGTTCTTAATCAACTGGACCAGGCGTGTACCATTGGCTACTACTATATAAGCCCCACCCAGACTGGGATGTAGTCTTAAGGATGATGTATTTGATGGCTGATGTCATACATACGATGGGTGGTGGTCAGTGTGGGTCAAGAAAGTAAAATGCCATCGCCACAAGGGTGAAATATTCAACGTGAGAACATCTAGATGAATGTTGATGAGATCTTGCATTAAGTTTAACCTACGTTGGGTACACCAATTTATTTCTTGGTAACATGGCCATTCAAAACCATTGTCTTGCATGAGACATATTAACTAATATATTCTAAAGTTATATAATATAAAGCTAAACGATCATAAAGGTCATGTTCACCAACGTCCACATCCATTTCCATTGATCTATAAATTGTGCTTTAAACACACAGTGAAATAAATGCACCACAGTTCCTGACAATTTTCTTGAATAATACCACCCACATACTGACACTAACCTTGAGAAAGGATAACAACAACACATACCCTCATTCCATAAAGACATTATTCTTTAGCTCATCCGATTATTCTGGGGAGGCTAGGATAGTATTATCCAGACAAAATTATACGTCTGAGTAAGCTGATTAAGAACGGCCTTGAAACGGATGTGGAAACACAATCTTACGACACGAAAAACACCAACCCGCATGACATTCTATAACTGAAACATGCACCTGGTGTGGGGGTGTATGCCATGGCCCATTTCATTCCCACTGTCATGGTGCATGTCCACAAGCTAGCACCGCGAGTATTGTTCTTCTCTGCTGAGTGATATTCGACGAGACGAATGCGGGACGTTACACAGTTTGCTCAGGATCATGGTCAAGAAGTGTGGGTAGTCGGTACATTATGGTCTTCTCTGTAGCAGATATGCATCTGCCCAAGGAAATGAGACAGCTAGCTACCTTCGAAACACTGTCGAAATTGTCCACGTATGCCAATACGTTCGCTAAGTTTGTGAGTTGAACCATCTATTTAGAATGACTATAGTTAACTGGGAAGTCCGCCAGGTGTACATGTGGTTATCCACATGGGGTATGAGAAAGACATGCATAGAGATGACCTGTAAGCGTGTATGCTTATAGACCATATGCCTTTCTAGTTCAAGATGACGAACAAATCCCATATTTAGCAAGTATTTGAAATCTCGATTTATCAGGCAAAGAAATGGAAACTGGTCCAGATCATTAAGAACGTGGCAAATCAGAATCTGTTATCAGGTAATTGTTCTAATATGGCTATTCGGTGCATCTACAGTTACGGCCATTATCGGCTCGAAGTGTCGAATGGATTTCAAAATGCCACATCGCGATATTAATTGTGGGTTTTCATACTTCCAGAAGGATGCGAGCATTGTTATGTGTTTTGATACGTTTAAGTTGAACTAATAGGTGGTTTGTGTATAGTTTTGTCCATACATATCGATATTATGACAAAAAGTTGAAATTTGTATGGGAAAATATCGATTTCTTTTCAATTTCTGGCCTCCAGTTTAGCTGCCATCTTGACCTTGAGTATCAATTGCCAAACTCAAATAAATACTTCATATAAATTGTCCATATCAACATGCAATGGTGGGTAGTATTCACAAAACAATAACGCCCATCGTAAGAAAGTAAAGAAATGTAGGCGTGTTTTCAAATATCGGTCGCCATTTTGGCCGCCATCTTAGATTTGGAAAACCATTTCTTGCATGGGATGTAAGGTAATTACTTCACCATAGTATTTCCAACTCAGCTGTGAGCATGGGTAGAGTTGTCTCGACAATAATGCCCAATGATGTGAATATGAGAGATTTTCGGTGATTTTCTAAATCTGTCCGCCATTGTGGGAGCCATTTTGGATTTGGGCGACTTTTATTTGGATGCAATATAAGCACAGCTCTTCGACTCAGTGTTCTCAACTCACAATAGTAAGCAAGTGTGGAGTTGTCGTGACAATAACTGTCACTGATGTTAAAATCAGTGATTTTCGGCAATTGTTCTATTTCTGGTGGCCATTTTGGTCGCCATCTTGGATTTGGGTGAATATTTCTCAACATAGGTATAAGAGAAATCCTAGCTTGAGTATCTCCTGCACATATATACGTGTGGGTTTGTTGTGATAGCAATAACATTACTTGATTCGAAACAGACATTGCGTTATTAGCGTCGTTTTGGCTTTGACCGGATTATACCGGCATTTGGGAAAACGTGATATCTGACAAAAATATCCAGAAAGGAATGTATATCATGGTCCCCATGTGTTCGCCAATGACTCTTCTATACGATAAATGTATAAAATCGCGTCAAGGAGCCAATATTTTTCAGCAGAGACAAACGAAAGGTGGTGAAATGTCCGAAAAAATAGCAAATTTTCACATTTCGGTGGCCATCTTGGCCGCGATATTGGATTTTTGACTAATATGTAAGGGTTGTATATTACCATAACGTATCGAATGGAAAACAGGACCACATGTGACATCATCTTTACTATAACGGCGATCAAAGAGACATGGTGCATATAAAAAAATGGACGCCATCTTGTCTGGAGTCTCTGCGGCCACTTTTTTTTTCTTGTTAACAACCGAAAAAATTAGAGGAGTCATTAAGAAAAAAAATTAGTGGGGTGAAGTTGAGTCCTGGGGGGGGGGGGGGGGGGGGGGGGGGGGGTGCAGAGGTCTACCAATATCTCCTGGACTATTAAGCAACAAGTTTTTCGTGCAAACTATCAGGCAATTACTTGGCACAAAAAATCACACCCATTCTGGAATGTCATGTCCTTATAACCCAATGCAATTTGGGCTCCATTGATAGCCCTACGTTGTGCGGCATATATAACCATAGCCCTGTCTATAGCGCACGAGATACATGATTATGGTTATATGATAACAACACTAGGCATAGTGAAATGAGGTGTCCCTAAAGTATGTTCCTTTACCTATATGCCCGTTTGACTGTCATATAAATAATGCTATCCCCTGGATGCAGAACGGGAATAGTCAGCACCCAGATGCACATGCATAAGAACGAATCTATAGCAATGATGGAGCAAGATTCAGGCGTAATCATGATCGGCCAGTCCACTCACATTGTCCCTTTCATGCCGGTCGGTTTCATAGCATAGATCAACACCATGCTACTATTATAATCTTCGTATTAACAAATCCAAATGATTTCAGTTGACCCAGAATATATACCCACAAGCTGGGCAGAAACATAACAGCTAAATAGAGTCAAATTTTTTTCAATAAATCATGAAGTACTGAACCTTTTGACATGCAGTGTATAGGATCAACCTGGTGGCCCGGTCCATCCCCCAGCACTAATATATAATCAATCTGTTCTGCTTGTCTCCCTCAAGGTTGAAAATAGGTCTGGCTAAAATGACCCCCCAACAAGAAGTACCGGTATAGAAAGCATAGTTACCGTGCATGAGATATATTGGTGCATGGGATTATATGGGATTTGTTTTCCAAGACGGCCATCGGTGGTCGCTGCGTGAGGGACCCTGAAGTCCTACACATCAACAACGCATTGATGGCACTTCATCCCTATCCAAATGCAGTTATGGAACTACTGCGATTTTCAATTGGTTTGATGCGAAGTGTTATTTGGCTGCCGACATGTCAGGATGTAATGGTGTATGAAATGTGAGGATATCTGCATAGAATAACCGAAGTAGTGCTAATTTTGACTTAACTGGCTACCCTGAGGATGAGCAGAGTTATCGGGCATTTTCGTCAATCAATTACTCATCACAATAAATGAGTTGAGACAAGACATTAGAGTTCTTTAGTTTGTTGAGGAGCCCCAGTGAATGCATTTATTAATGGACAATTCCTTATTCCCATATGACGAACCAGTTAAATTTGTGACGGTAAAGTTTGAAAATCTTCGATGTTTGTGACCGTTTTGGACGCCATCTTAAAACAATTATCAAATATAAAGTGTCCGATGACGTATATATCGTCATTTGTGTCTAGTGGCACAAAATGCACCACAAAATAAGAAAATACCTCCCTCTAAAATGTGAGTCTCACTCATCAACCTTTGGTAGCCATACGTGTATGTGACCAGTTGAAATATATATATAATCGGCTATGTACAAAAATTCAAATAAAAATTGAAAAATATGAAATATTTAACAAGAAAGTGATCATGTGAGGCTTTTATATGCATTTACAAATTCTGGACCAGTATCCTCGTGTGTATCTATCAAAATTTTATCACAATGTTGTAAAATTTTTAAACATTAGTAAAAATTACAATTTTTCACCAAGTTTTCATCTTAGAACACATTCGGACAAGGTTGTTTCTATTTCCCCTTCATCAATCTCTACACTATTTCATTATATGCTCCTAAAGCCTTCTTTGCATGCGGCATTCTAAGTGTGAACTATACAATTCATTTTTCTGAGAAAATTGTATTTTAAGGGGTGGGGTTAAGTTTATGCTCACAGCACATTTTCACATAAATATAATTGGCATTCCATCACCAAAATTGTTTTGCTAGGTCTTTGGGGCAATGTTTTAGATATGTTGCGCATCAATAGCCAATGTGTTTCACAAGTTATAGCCAATTATATGTGACACTTTTTTTCAAAATCCAAGTAATTTTTCGCAATTTCAAAATATTTATCGCAATTTTTTCGAACTAGCTTATACATTGGTCCAGTGTTGTATCTCATGTTGTTTTATGGTGATCTATAAATAATATAAACGATATCTTGTTCACTTTATCACCGCATTATTTTTTGTATGTACACTTGTACTCGATGAAATTTTTATTTTATTTTAGGGGCAGGAGTTGTCTTCCCTGAAAAATCTATTTTGGGACACATTCTGAAGCGGGCAACAAGCAAAAAATTCAGATGCATAATATAATGACCTTTAATTTGATATATTAAAACCTTTGTTGGAGGGGGCGGGTGCAGCCAACTTCTAAACTAGAGGCTTTCTGAGAATTGGCCCACAGACTACTTGTATTGTGACAACTACATCCCATTGTCTGGAGGTAGCCAGTACATGTACACCCAACCTTGCATGTCTGGATTTTGGAAACAGTAGCTACACCCCTACCATGGGTTGTGATAACCTATACATGTATATATATACAAATACACACACTATGTCTTTTGATAGTGTTCCTATGTTCCATAAGTCCCTAAACAAGGCATAAAGTAGGACTGAATTCCACTCGAGCAGGAAATTAAAATTGCAAAATCATGCCCATCAATCCACAAGCCATCACACACCTTAAGTTTTAACTTTTGTTTGAGGTCCAGTCCAGCTTTCACTTCATGGTTATTTTACACAGGGACACGTTAGAAACCATGCATTTTGCACACTAATGATCGTCAATATTTATGTGCATTTTGTGGTAAATACAGTAATAAAAAAAAGGGTCGGTCGATGTGTGGAAACATATTATCTTTTGGCCTTACCATATTCCAATTGTATGAGTCTATTGCATCAGGCATGCATACTGTTGTTCTGTACCATTAGATTCCAGATTACTTGAAATGATCTACATTAACCACCAAACAAACGTTGAAAGAGTGTGACTTTGTGTGCATGCACGTTTTTTCACTTCAAATCGTCTGCTTCATTCGCGCGTGAGCGTTTCTTGAAAACAAGACTGCTGAAACTTTAAAAACGCATCATATGTATTTAACACAATCAGGATTATTAATATACCTGAAGTATACTAAACAAGGATATATATTAGATTGGATTTTTACTAACAAAACCCAAAACGTTTGCACATTGTGTCTGGCTTGAATTCATATTCCGGTTCGTGTTTCACTTTTAACTCAACTTTACAACTTAAAGTTTGAGCTATTGCCATGGGTTGGCATCCATTGTCTGTGCATGCGGCTGTGCATCAACAATTTCCGTCAGCATGCCCTATAGGCCACCAGACCTGTTAACCTCACAAAAGATTTTCCGTGAGATTGTTATTCCTTCAAATTTCTTTTGCATTTTCATAATTTTGACAACAAAAATATAAAAAAATATGATCAGCTATGACACAGAAACATGCAAGTTTGATGGCAAATTAACAAGTATTCTTAAGGAAAACATTTACTGTGTAGTCTTTACTTCTATTGTCTCATTTATAGAGAAAATATCATAGGCTACTGGAGTGCGTATATCAATATTAAACTGTGAACTACTTTCAATTTCATTTAGATCTCGCAAGATTTCAAATGTCACATTATAAATGACAACTTAGGAACGGATTCCTAAAGTTTAAAGCCAGAACATGTGCTTCTTTTGAATCTTATCAGACCAATAAACTTTAATGGTAATTTCATATAACCTCAGGGCTTATCTCTAGTGGGTTGCTAATCTTCCTTGCTTCCCGAGTTAAAAATAGCAGCCATATAATTACGCCCCTTTGGTCTAACCGCTAGAGTGCGCTGTTATTGATTATCGTGCGGTGGGGCCAGAATTGTATACAAAACAGCTGATCGAGATGCCAAAATTTTACTGCAATGCCAAAGGATGTAATTCCGCAGACGCAAAGCGATCGAATTCGAAGTAGTATCCATGGATGACGGACATTATTACATTCTTTCCTTTTCCACCGACAAAAGAGAAAAATTTGAGACGTTTGTGGGTCGTCGCGATCAAAAGAGATAAAGACAATTTTGTGCCAAACAAATACTCGAGAGTGTGTTCCAGGCTCTTTGCGAACGGAATCTACTCAACGAAAACAAATGAAGTTGTGTCAACATTATTTGCATACAATAACTATGGCCAGGCTAAAAAAAAAGGTTAGTATTTTTCCCCGTGGCGATGAATTTGTACAGTGCTGCAACATTAAATTGATTAATGTCAATAATCTAATTTCGATATAAACAAAGAAACATTTCAGTCAGCATGCTATTTGTAATGTGTCCACGTGTTGGCGTTTTAACATGAAATGATTTCCCTACTACAATCTTCAACTAGCAACAAATAGGAAGTCTCTAAATTTCCTGAATTTTTGAATTTTTTTTGTTTCTTCTGAAATATTTATATAAACCACTCCAGTAGGACATATTTTGGTGGCACATGTATATTATTATGATGTTTGGGAGGTGATATCAACTTTGCAAGTGCCATTAGAAGCAACATATATGAACATGTGCTACATGTACATCACTACATGTACATACTGGTGCATATATTTATATTAATTTTTGTTTCAGGACTTCCATGAATTCCACAACTTACATCCACATGTACTTATGCGCTACTACCGGTTACCTCTCAGAAGAAAAGATATGATGGATCTGCGCATTGCATCCAAATGACATCCAAATAGATTGCACTGCCAATGGAACAAATATCATTCAGGACCTAGATATCGCCATCGCTGAAACTGTTACTGTAACTGGATCAAATGGAATGACAACAAAGAAAGTATATGGTAAGTTGGTGACACAGTTGGAAGTTATATACATGTACTCTCAGTAGCCTAATAATAGTTTCAAAAATGTCCTATGGTCACTATTACTAGTATATGGTAAAGGGACATAGAGTGAAATTGCAAAATAAATTTTACCCCAAAATCCCACCCATCACTATTATTAGGAACCTTAAGAGTATAGAACATTTCATTTGCCAGAACAAAATGATATCCTCTGAGATTCCTCTCTTGTCCACAGTTCTATTTGTTTGGCATTATTTGCATTTGTGTTATCATCTATAGTATAATGTATTCTGTAAATACACAGATGCCTATTGTCCTATGTTACGCTGTCAAACTATGCTGGATTTATTGTGTATATTCATTGTTATCTTTTGGTCTGCTTTTCAGTGAAACTTTTAATTTGGAGTTCACATGGGCCATAATATCAGATCGTGAATAAAGGTGGTTTAAAATCAGCATGGCCTTCAAGACTCTAACAAAATGATTCATGTTATATTTTCAGATTTTATGGGAAAATGTATTGTAGATGTTACCGATCTGCCTCACCCTGACCATAACTACATTAAGACTGGCTGCAATAGCATTACAGTTTCTGACCATGGGACCCAGACAGATATAACATCCGATGAAATCGGAAAGATCTTGAAGAACATGCTGAAGTGCTTAAAATGAAAAAAATGGAAGAAGAAAATCGAGGGTTGAGAAAACAGCTAAGTGACAAAAAGAAGTTGTTTCGAGAAATCTTCATAGACAAAACTAGCTTGACTTTGTTGTATACTTTATTCAGTATATTGCGAGTTGGTAAGTATACCTACATCTGTATTGGATTGGTAGCGGTAGCTGACACTTTGACCTCGTGCATGACCTAACCTGTCTGCATATAGGCTAGCTGGTAGATACCTGTATTCCCATACCTTTATCGGATTGGTAGCAGTAGCTGAAACTATGACCTTTGGCCTCGTTCACGACATGACCTATCTACATATAGGCTAGCTGGTAGGTACATGTATACACATGTCTGTATCGGATTGGTAGCGGTAGCTGACACTGTGACCTCTGACCTTGTTCATGACCTGACCTGTCTGCATATAGGCTAGCTGGTAGGTACCTGTATCGAATTGGTAGCGGTAGCCGAAACTATGACCTTCGACCTGGTTCACGACCTGACATTCTGGTTACGGATAGGCTCGTATGCATGTTATTAGCTGGACTGACAGCGAAGTACAACGACCAGATCTGACATCTCTGAATTGATGAGTAACATGTCAACCAAGACATCTGACGAGCAGTGGATAGGGCGGTACAGCGACCGGATCGTCGACACTGCATGGCTGGATGACGACATCAATATTCATGAGTAAGCTGATGGACGTAATTCATCTGGGCTGTCCATATACCTGGTATTACCTGAGCGTTACCAACTGGCGCACTAAATTATAACTTACACTGTGAGCATGATAAATAGAACACCCAAATCCATCTGAGTTGACCAGCCTAACAAGAGTAGAGACCAGTATAAATTACTATGATTTATTTACAATGACCAGGATAACATTGTATATTCAAAGCTACAGTATAAGGCCCGTGGTTTTTTACATGTCCATGGAAGACCACGCGCGATTCTTCCGTGGTTTTTCCGTGTTCAAAATCTGAACTCGCCAAGAACACGGTCTGGTTAAACGTGTTCAATCGTGTTCAGATTTTTAACACGCTCTGATCACGTTTGAACACGGAACATCCACGCTATGACCACGGGTGAACACGGCCATAACACAGGTGACCGCGACATGAACACGGAGGAACATGGCTGAACACGGAAACATCGCTGGCGGCCGGAGCTTGGCACGCCGCTGTGGCGGAGCTCGCGGTGTCCGTTACGTAATTAATTATCACCTCCCTAGTTCAAAATATATTCTCGAAATTGCTGCTCAAAGTGGCAAATGAGCGGCACCATTTTATTTATCGGAAATTTCATCGAAATTCAACCCGTCGATTGTGAAAATTGGCCCAGAAAAAGTAAAGATACCAATCTGCAATATACCGCGATTACTCATAAAAATAACTTATATATGGGAGGCGGAATTGTACCGATACACTTGCATTATTTCAAGCAGAGTGCTAACTCAATACTAAATAACTCGAATATTTTGACAGGAACATATGACTATAAATATTTATTGAATTTTATAGATTTACATCTTCCTGATCGAAAATAACTTTATGGGACCTTTGATAAATGTTCAATTTAGTTTCAATTTAGAATGTTTCTGGTATCAATGTCCGTTTAGTTTTAAACAAACCTTGATCACGTTTGAACACGGAACATCCACGCTATGACCACGGGTGACCACGGCCATAACACGGGGTGACCACGGCCATAATACAGGTGACCGCGACATGAACACGGAGGAACATGGCTTAACACGGAGCCATCGCTGGCGGCCGGAGCTTGGCACGCCGCGGTGGCAGAGCTCGCGGTGTGCGTTACGTAATTAATTATCACCTCCCTAGTCCAAAATATATTCTCGAAATTGCTGCTCAAATTGGCAAATGAGCAGCATCATTTTATTTAACGGAAATTTCATCGAAATTCAACCCGTCGATTGTAAAAATTGGCCCAGAGAAAGTAAAGATACCAATATACCGCGATTACTCATAAAAATAACTTATATATGGGAGTAGGAATGGTACCGATACACGTGCATTATTTCAAGAAGGGTGCTAACTTAATACTAAATAACTCGAATATTTTGACAATAACATATGACTATATATATTTATTGAATCTTATAGATTTACATCTTCCTGTTGTTAGATCGAAAATATCTTGATAAATATATTGATAAATGTTCAATTTAGTTTCAATTTAGAATTTGTCTGGTATCAATGTCCGTTTAGTTTTAAACGAACATTCGAACGTTGTGTCGGATCAGAACCTTTCAACTTATTTTACTCCAATATATTTACACGAACATATGAATATTTAATAATGTGATTATGTTTTATATACATGTATATTAAACGAATATAATATTCAAACTGATAATCGGTCGTTACAAGCATGGCAATTATGTCCACGGAAACTTATTTATTGTCAGTTTTGTTAACCAACATGATGTGGTGGGGTTAGGGTATTTACTGCTATTGATGACCATAACCTGCGTGTGTGTATATTCGACCTCATTTCAAGTGCCCTCCCATAAGTTTTACGATAATATTTATTTTTATATACTTTATTGAAATTAATTAACATATGGGTCAATTCAAGTTTCAACTTTTAAAACACAGTGGCCAGTAAACACCAGTGTTTTGAAAACACATTGGCTTCTTCCTAGCATTATGATATAACACCATGCGGACACCATCGAAAACAAAGAGGTCAGCTAAATTAAGTACACTTAGACAAATAGTGTAGATAAGGTTCGTGTTGGGGCTTAGTGTGGTATTGCAAAATTTAGTTTTTTTAATTTAAATTAAAATTTTTGAAAATGATTTTTCACCAATGCAAATGAAATAGTCCTTGTAAATTAAATAAAGAAACTAAAATTAAAATAAATTGTTTTGAAAGTTATATATATCAATACAACTATAACGGTAATTAAAACAAGATCAGTAGGAAGACGACCAATCCTGGCCATACTGCCCCTGTACAAAACAAATTCTCCACTTGTTATCACTGTCGTGCAATCGTCCGTATCCCGCGATTAGAAACTGTACTCTGTAACCGATGTCCCATATCCGCAAACTCCGTGTGAAATTGTCTCTCCGATGTGCAATGCATCATGCATGTATGGGCGTAGGACGTGGAGTCTATGTTGTGTACAAATCATGCAATGCATGTAGCCCTGTTCAGTTATCACTGTAATTATATATTCCGCAGGCACCCGGAAATTAATAACGGACGGACAAAAATGAGACAATGGGCTAATCAAGCCATTGTTTAGAGATTATCAAAAGGGTGCCATTTCCTGCCATGCCTTTTAAAAAGCGGCGATGGGTGAAGTCAGTGCTCAAGAAACCGCCGATTTTTTTTATATGAGATATGGACATTTGAATTAAATTAACTCATTCGATGTCAGATTCGGTCGTACCAAGAAGGGGAATGTTCCCCGCCTGTGCATTGGGTATGTGGCATCGAAACCACCCACGCGTACAATGAAATATATATTCATATTGGAGGAGGAGCTCGTGGTGTGTGCGTTACGTAATTAATTATCACCTCCATAGTCCAAATTATTTTCTTGAAATTGCTGCTCAAATTGGCAAATGAGCAGCACCATTTTATTTAACGGAAATTTCATTGAAATTCAACCCGTCGATTGTGAAAATTAACCCAGAAAAAGTAAAGATACCACCGCACCGCGATTATTCATAAAAATAACTTATATATGGGAGTCGGAATGGTACCGATACACGTGCATTATTTCAAGAAGGGTGCTAACTTAATACTAAATAACTAAAATATTTTGACAGGTACATATGACTATAATCACTATATATATTTATTGAATCTTATAGATTTACATCTTCCTGTTGTTAGATCGAAAATATCTTGACGGGACCTTTGATAAATGTTAATTTAGTTTCAATTTAGAATTTGTCTGGTATCAATGTCCGTTTAGTTTTAAACAAACCTTCGAACGTTGTGTCGGATCAGAAACTTTCAACTTATTTTACTCCAATATATTTATACGAACTTATGAATATTTAATATGTGTTAAAAGAATAATATATTCTGACCTGATATAATTCGTTACATGGAAACTATTTCGATGGATGGATGGCTTCGTTTTGCTAATTATTTCATACATTTATAATCGATATCCGTAACCAGCGCAGAGGGCTTCAGCTCAAAAGGTCCCTATTTTAAATTTGATTTTACCGCAATATTTTGTTTACAGAAATATGTGATTATGTTTTATATATATTAAACGAATAACATATTCAAAATGATAATCGGTCGTTACAAGCATGGCAATTATGTCCACGGAAACTTATTTATTGTCAGTTTTGTTAACCTGCATGATGTGGGTGGGATTATGGTATTTACTCTGTTATTGATGACCATAACCGGCGTGCGTCTATATTCGACCTCATGTCAAGTGCCCTCCCATAACTTTTACGTTAATATTTATTTTTATATACTTTATTGAAATTAATTAACGTATGGGTCAATTCAAGTTTCAACTTTTAAAACACGGTGGTCAGTGATAAGTTGGTCAGCTGATTATGAAGCATTTTTAAAACACATTGCTTCTTTATAGCATTATGATATAACCCCATGCAGACACCATTGAAGGCAGAGAGGTCAGCTAAATTAAGTACAATTAGACAAATAGTGTAGATACCGTTCGTTTTGGGTGATTTTAGTGTGGTATTGAAAATGATTTTTTACCAATGCAACTGAAATAGTCCTGGCAAATTCAAAAAAGAAACTAAAATTAAAATGTATTGTTTTGAAAGTTATGTCCATCAATACAACTATAACGGTAATTTAGAAAAGGGCAGTAGGAAGACGACCAATCATGGCCATACTGCCCCTGTACAAAACAAATTCTCCACTTGTTCTCACTGCATGTTGTAATGTAAATGTTTTGTGCGAATAAAGTATCTAATCTGAAACTAAAAAAAATCTTGGGCAATCTTTGAGGGGCAGATGTCCGGGATGCAATCGTCCTTATCCCGCGATTAGAAACTGTACTCTGTAACCGATGTCCCATATCCGTAAAGTCCGTGTGAAATTGTCTCTCCGAGGTCCAATGCATCATGCATGTATGTGCGTAGGACGTGGAGTCTATGTTGTGTACAAATCATGTAATGCCTGTAAAGACCTGTTCAGTTATCACTGTAACTGCATGTTCCGCAGGCACCCGGAAATTAATAATGGATGGACAAAAATGAGACAATGGACTAATCAAGCCATTGTTTAGAGATTATCAAAAGGGTGCCATTTCCTGCTATGCCTTTTAAAAAGCGGCGATGGGTGAAGTCAGTGCTCAAGAAACCGCCGATTTTTGTTATATGAGATATGGACATTTTAATTAAATTAACTCATTCGATGTCAGATTCGGTCGTACCAAGAATGGGAATGTTCCCCGCCTGTAATGTCTGTATTGCCTCTTTCTAAGGAGAGATTGAATATAGTACAATAATATACACAGACGACAGTATAAATAGTGATGTGGGTTTTGAGAAAAAATAACAGGAATATTGAATGTGATGGAAGCTCAGAATGCTTTGTGATTGGTATGTCGAAATGAGTGATAACTGGACTAAACGACAAATTTTTAAGTGTGAAAAACTTTCCAGAAATGGTAAATGGAATCTATGTTGTTTGGAAGATCAGGTAAGCACCAATTGAACATTTGCGATATATGTTTATTTATGAAATGCTGATTTTTCTCCGATTATTTTGACAGAAACATGCGAATATTTTGTCAATTTCAAAAGCGTTTATGTGGATATCCGAGTCCGTTATCAGATCGAAAATATTTACACATGAACTTTGTTTAGTTAACCTGGGTGTTGATGTGGGACATGCGGAATACCAACAAATTATTGTTTATGTTTTACCGGTAGTTCATTGTTTTATTTTTCTCGTTTTATTTACCAGACAGTTTTTGTTTTACTGTACCACACGCAAAATATTATCAGGAAGTTCCTTATAAACACTCGGGTTTTAACTGTCTGTTTCCAATATATCAATCCTCGACGACACGAATATTATCTGTGATGTCAATTGACGAATAATTCCATAATATCAAATGACGGAATTATTTAAGATTGATTATGTGATCGAATTGATGTTATTGTACGCATCAAATGAATCAGACTCATTTTACTTGCAATATTTATCTATTGAAACATTATATTCTATGCGAAACACGTAC
Source organism: Siphonodentalium dalli (assembly GCA_032622095.1). Taxonomy (NCBI): domain Eukaryota; kingdom Metazoa; phylum Mollusca; class Scaphopoda; order Gadilida; family Siphonodentaliidae; genus Siphonodentalium; species Siphonodentalium dalli. The sequence continues at coordinate 63,324,207 of CP136068.1, forward strand.
TCCCGCTCGATTTAGGGTAGGTGAGAAGTAGATGTGGGTTATGAGAGACACATTTACACAAGCTGGTCAGTGCGCACGTAATCGGCGTTTATAAAAGAAAATTACCAGACATTTGTACATTAACGTAATTTTTTTAATGAATCCGTGTGAAATATATATTACTGAAATATCTCGCCAACATGGGTGCATTGGAACTGTTATGTAGAGTGGGATGTCATAATGACAACAAACTGAATAAAACATTTGATGTTTATTTGAATAACATTTTTTACAGTCATCAACAACAATTAATTTGTTATTACTATGAATATGGATATGCCACGTACAGCTAATATCACAATTTATCACATAATTAGCCCATAAAACCAGTTTAGTAATTATCGATAAGACACACGTGTAATAGCAGTGCGTGTGATGACATCACACCATTCTTTAAATGACGTGCGATCGCTGCAGTTTACTATTGTTGTTTTCGATGAATATTTTGCGTTTATTTGATCATGTGATAAAAGGTATCTCGCACTCGATCTATTTTATACGTAATTTATCAACCTCGTCCACTAAATTTTATTTGAGCCTCGGTAAAAATCGGTTCAAATCGAATTTAGTAAACTTGGTTGATAAATTCCATATAAAATAGAAACTCATCTGAGATGCTCAATATCTAAAATTAATAAAGTAACATGTTTGCGGTTTGTATTTGCCCAATTCTCGGGTCAATTGTTCTGTGTACATGTAACCGTTTACTATTTGATATACATGTATGGAGTCCAAATATTATAATGAGAATATTGAACATTAAATTAAAATTTAAAACTTTAGTTACGTTTTGTGAAACACTCCGGTAGGCTGATCAAATAGAAATGGAGAATAATCTTGCTGAAAGTAGTTATTTTTACAAATATTATATCCAAATTGACAAAACACACCGTAATTCATATATATTCATTAAATACAGTGACCCCCCGATGGCGAAATCGTTTGTGTTAATTTACCGCCGATAGTTGCCTCCCGAATCGGGAAGTAAATTTTTACAATTGAGCGTAGTTCAGACGATGTTTTCTATGATGTGGTACGACGATTTGTTTGAGATTTTTGGCAATGTTAGTAGAATTCTACATTCCCCGAGTTGGCATAGCGCCTGCATACTAACTAAACAATTTCACGCGCCCGAACAAGTGCATTATATGTCTTTAACTTATGAATTTTTGTAATGTTATATCCAATTTTTCAGCCATTTGTTAGAACACGATATCGCCGCACAAACTACCGAAACCATTTGCGTACATGTAATATGAACAAACACAAGAAAATAGTAATGCCAACTAAAATAAAATGCGACAACAAAACATGACACGGATATAAAGGCCATAGACACAGATAAACAAATATGCATATATACTTCAATATATGAAATTGTTTTTTATTATAAAAGATTTTATCTGACCACGGGGTAAACACTGCTGACCACGCTATTAACATGGATGACCACGGCATGAACACGACTTCAACACGGATGACCACGGAGTACACTCAGAGTGCATGGACATCACTGGACATGGTTCACCTGGGATGGGCGTAATACTGATCGAGCTTCGGCAAAGCAATCGACCAAGTGGTGATGAGTGGTTTTATGGTTGGTTTCTGTCTTGATATGCACTGTACCAGATCTGCATTTGGATTCGGACTGTCTGATTATTACATCTGCCATGATCAGACCAAAGTGGTCTGTGAGTGAAACTGTACTATCCATAATCCAGGTGATGCATCTCTGCCTGTCCTCGTGCATCTAAACCATCGTGCATCTAAACCTGGCTCTGATTCTGATGCATCTGTCTGTCCTCATGCATCTAAACCTGGCTCTGATTCTGACTGGATGGATAGCATGACTGGAGTACCATTATTCCTCACAGGCTAACGCAAGAACTAACCTATAATACTACAAATGTACTACAAGAGTACTAATAATAAGAGTAAAGAATGACTACGACTGAAGTCTGAACTGGTGAAATTGACCAAGTGGAAAAGTGCATGAAATATGCGTTGAAATTACTTAAATGGAAAGTGCAATCAGCAAGATTGCGAGCTGTGCGTGCTCTATAATAGTAGCCTGGCATGATATTCTTCTGTCGCCAAGATAAGTATGAAAATACAGCTGAATTATGTTTGGAAATGAGCTCGATTGTCATGAAAGCCGTTGGAATGCCCTTGCTTCGTTGTTGACAAAGTGACGTAAGTTGCTATGCCGAGAGAGAAAGATGAAAGCCCGCGACGTTGGCGGTTAGTCGGTATTTATACCCAGCCAACCGGAAACAAGGCCGTTAAAAATAGCATAGCAATGCTCATCATGCGGCAATTAGAATTTCCCGTAATATTTACTATTATGAAAGTGCCAGCATAGCATAGCGATCTGTGAAATAAAACTGATCAAACTGATCAAATGGTACGAATACGATGAATAGATTTACGATATAAATCGCGATGAACATTACGAAAGTAAAATTACGTAAAATAGGGCGAACCTAGAATTTAATTAGAAAGATTTTATAATTAGTTAACCCTCTCACGCTACAACTGTTTCAATTTCTTAAAACAGTCACTTGCAAAACTCTCGGCACTGTAGATTCTTTCGAGTTACAGGTCACCTTTGTTCAAGCTGGTGATCCTGTTCAATAGAACTTAGAAGATGTTTTTTGTTTTATTGTCAGGTGCCCCTACTGTGCGAACATTGTTGATTTTATGACCCCATATTAATCATGGATGTTAATTGATGAATCTAATTCCCGATTTAACCACGCCTACGTAATTACTTCCTAGTTACTGTCGCTAACTCTTTCAAGCGCTGACGGCTGTAGGCATAAAATAACAAACTAAAACAATACTATTACAAAGGATGGAAACATTGTAATGTTTTGATATGATTTCGGACTGACTCAATTCATGTTCCGAGATAGATACGTCTGCACACAATAAAAATTAATAAAGTGCCAGACAAAAATTATGCAAATTAATTTCGAACTATAAACTCCTAAGTGATTTATTTTTCTTCAGTGTGAGTGAAATTTGCACGGTAACGCTCGTCAGTGCTAGCAATGATAATGAAGCGAGAAAAAGTAATTGGAAAGGATAATATGTACGTGCCAATGTATATACATAGTGAAATTAGCCCTCTGTCAATCTTAATTTCCTCATATGTGCTGGTATTTAGCAAGCATTGGCCATACCCAGCCAGACATGTCAGTTTCTTAAAAGCAATAATAACATGAAATTCAATGACGTCAGAAATCGGTGCACGTGCTAATCAGATTTTGGCGCAAAGTGACAACCATTCATCTGAGTTATGCGTCGGCTTTGTTCTTTGATGTACCAGTGTGACGTCACACAAAGGAAGCAAAAACAAACTGTTCTTAAACTATATCATGTTTGGTTTGGAGTGTAATATTAAGCTGATGGCCATTTCGAATCGCCGGAAAAGCACCCGTGTTATTCAACCTGATATACTGGTCTTACCGAAGTTGTAAACTTATGGATGTCACAACATATAATGGATGTGTCTGATAACACACAGGAAACGAGGCTGCATTTCATTTGATTTTTCACACGTTTGATCCGCGAAGGCATTTGTAATCGACACTAGAGAAATAATAGAGTTTGGTTGTTGCATAATATGACAAAATGAGCTTTAATAACATGGAAGTGATAAACTTATATGCCTTTGGGAAGAAATAGATATTGTTTAAACTGTTAGTACTTCCAACCAAATATCTGCACCCAAGCATCGACTAATAACAATATGTTTTGCTCTAATTTCTATTATAGATTTTTAGTCACTATTAAGTTTGACTTTGTACATTCAACGATGCCCGTTTATGTAGTCGAATCTCAGTACAGTCAAAATACACATCGTTTAAAGTCGAAGTTTTCTATTTGGTTACAAAATTAATGTCAGATAAAACTGCTCCTTCAAATCTAACTTCCCTATGTCTGATTTCTTGACACATTATACATATGATAAACGATGAGTAGAATCGTTTGGAACAAGACACTTGTATACTGCATCGAAACGATAATTACTGAATCCGGTATAATATTGTAGAAGATGGATTTCTTTGAGATGTTGTCTACCGAAAATAACGGTGGTGAGTTGTTTGCATCATTGTTCTGTTTTGTTGTCCCTCTTTGAAACGAAAGATATTTTAGCAAACTATATCATTTAAAAATCCAAAATATATATAAACTATATCAACCTACCTTTAATTTGAACAAACATTTGTATTCCTTGTAATCCTGTCGATATTGAAATTTTCGTGACTTCTGTTAAACGTTATGACTATCACTATTAGAAGATGCATATGCACACCTAGGCATCTTTGAAATATCGGAAAGGAGTTATATTATTGTGTTAAACAATGTTTTAAAATGAGCTTAAATGCATCATCGGGAAGCTCTTTTGTTTAGGAAGGGGCTGGCCTTGAACTTTGTTTGCCGTAATGCGATTGGTTAGTTATCGCTGTCTGTCAATAATCTGAGATTCATCAATTGCCACAATCATGTAGCAGTCAGATATCAGGGATGTGTTGATAGCCTGTCTACTGGTCAAATAGATCATAATATTTCCAGATATGTCAGGATATGTGGTTATAATATTTCCAGATGTGATGTTAAGTCTTAAATTTTTTTAACATTAATAAGACTTGAGTATAACAACCTCTTATTATTACAATTTTTTTGGTATTAATTATGTCGATATCTTAAAATTTCTTTCAATGAATGTAAAACACATTGGGGAAATTATTTGTCGACCTACCAACTCTGTTTCCTGTTTAGATAAAACAAATTTTGTTTGTTTATTCCAGCCTATACACTGACCTACAGGTATATATACGACCCGAACCTCTTGACAAACTTATCAGTTAAACCTGGTTAAACAACATAATAAAAAACTCGCCTTATTCAATGAATGAATCTTGAAAGTGGTCGAATCACCACAACTTATAACTATCGAATAACAGATCAATGATGTGCTCTGCATGTATGCCGTGCATATGCACTTCTGATTAAGTAGTCCTGATGTATATGATGCTGGTATAGGCCAAACCGATGCTGTTAAGAAATTGTACCACCAGTATTTATTTTCCATTTTCATGGCCTTGAATAATCGGCTAATATATATGCAACATAAATTTTCATGAATATTTCATGCAGGCATTAGATCCTTCTCGAATCGCTTGTATTTCCCGAACACCGGAAATCATCTTTTTGCACATTTTGGACATCCTGGGTGTCTTTTTGCACATTTGAGAGATCCTGGGTGTCTTTTTGCTCAAAACTATGCGACAAAGGCCAATTCAGCCCAACTTATATCTGCAGCAGCTCGCACAAACAATAGAACAAGTCTCACTCTAAATGCCTGGCCGATTTTTGAGGATCAAAATAGGTCTATAAATACGTGAAATATTTTACGGAAATTCATTTGCCGCAGAAATACTCATTCAAGTAATTTAGTTTAGAACAATCCGGTCTATGAAACAATAAAGAACATTCATTGTTAATTTCTAACTAAATACTTACTGGCTAGTAGTTCCCTTGGGAAATATTTAGATAATAAGTTCACCAAACATCCATGTTTGTTGAATATATATTATCTAAACAAAATTCCAAACAAGAATAGGAATCCTTCTGCACTTGTAATTAACATCTGCATGCCGTCTGCTTATATTTCAGGAAGATTGCACCCAGATAAATAATACACCATCAATTTAGAATACATTTAGTAAAGGACTATGACTAGAATCCCATTTGTGATCTTTGGTGAAATTGTTTTTATGTTTGAATGTTTATTTGCACATTTACGTACATGGCCAATACCACACTGGAGATCCGTGAACTCGATTACCGGTTACGCGAACTAAGTACAACGGTCATTTGTTGACATTTTCACGTCGAAGTTACTGCACAAAATCGATGAGTATTAAACAAAACAATGATGTTGTCCATATCAGATTAATTAAAAAAGGTGCGAGAATTAACCATCTATGAGAACAAGTAATCCATTACCGAAACAATGTCTTAGGGGTCATCTCAAAACTACTATCGGGATCCCGATAGATATCCCGATAGGATTCCGATAACTCAAAACTATCTTCTAAATTTCCCGATAGATTCCGATAGAGCGGTCACCATTTCCCGATAATATTCCGATACCGCATCTAAATATTCCGATAACGCGCTGATTTCCCGAAAATTTCCCGAAAACTTTCCGAAAGTAACGTAGCGTATTACCAACTTTCCGATAGTTTACCCATTTATATCAAGAACAATTAGGCCTATGTCTGTTTTGATAATCGGCGAATCGAGCATGTTTGTTTATGTTTCCGGTTCTATTTGTTGTCATTACTTTTGGATTCGTCCACAGCCTCCTTCGTAAGCATATTTTTATTGGGGTGGAAGCTTGTTTAAAAGAATTAAAACTCTACACGTTTCAAGTTTTGATTCCAAATTATTAAATTGTCCATTGGATTCTTTTTGTATATTATTCATACAGCACATATCTCCTAGAAACGCTCTGAAGGAAACATAAAAAGAAATGGTTTCATACAGGTAGTATCCCTTCAACACTAGCAATAGACTGTTCCAAAGTGAACGTGATACAAAATTTAAATATATATTTGATAAAACTCTTTTGGCCCTAGAAATGTTCTCAAATAAAACTGTCATTTGATTTGATTTTTTCCCTCATTCATCACAAGATCATATGAATAATATTTTATTTTAATACACTGAGTGAGCAATTTTGAGAATTAAATAAAGTTTTGATCGAAAAGTTCGACAACATTTTCGATTTTCTCTTCAGTTACACGTCCCAACATCACGCCAATTCAGCCCAATATTGTTGGCACGGGGATTGCCTGGATTAGTACCCAAATAAATTGTGTTGTTAAAGCGCATTGGCAAATACATAATCTTGAGTATATTCTCCACACTATAATCGAAAAATACAAAGGAATGGACCCATGATTCAATCTAAATTGTTTATTTAAAAAACACTCCCGCTAAGAAACCCCCACTGATGACGTGCGCAAAAAATATGTACCTACTGTAAACACGTGTTGTTGGAAATTGGGGCGCACAATGGGGACTCATTTTATCATGGCTATATCTATTACCCATTCGGTAATTCATAAATGACATTCATTGAAAATTCAAACAGAATATATCTTAGATTTAGTATTAGTATCAATTGACCATTTATCGAATGTTGTCATTGAACTTATTGATCAGCTGATGACGATGAAAAAATCTAGGAACCTTGTCGACGTCATAGCAGCAATGATAAAATACTGTAGCACAAATTTAATGTGCATCGGCCGTTTTGTTCTCTCGTTTGATTAATAACATTATTATTCTGCGCGCATTGACAATTACATTATCTTGAGTATATTCTCCACAATGTAATCTAAAAATACAAAGGAATGGACACACGATTCAATCCAAATGGTTTATTTAAAAAACACTCCCGCCAAAAAAGATCAAGAAACGCCCACTGATAACGAGCGCAGAAATTTTTACCTGCGAAAACGTGGTGTTGGAATGTGGGGCGCACAATGGGGACTGTCATCTATCATGCCTACAACTATAATAGCCATTCGGTAATAAATAAATGACATTCATTGCAAATTCAAACATAATATATCTTAGATTTAATGTTAGTATCAATTGACCATTTATCGAGTGTTTCCATTGAACTTATTGATCAGCTGATGACGATGAAAACACATCGGAACCTTGCCGACGTCAGCGCAACAATAATAAAATACTGAAAAGCACAAATGTGCATCGATCGGCCGTTTTGTTCTCTTGTTTGATTAATAAAATTATTATTCTCCGCGCATTAACACTGCCAAATACTCAAGTAAATTGGCCATATCATGATGTGAAAAATCAAAGAAATAACATTGTATAACATTAGTTACTTTTATTTGAACACAAGAGTTCACGAGACAAACGCGGCTATTTTTAAATTGAAAGTGCGCAAATCAATTCCGATTAGTGCTGCATTACCACGAATTACTTATCGGAACTGTCTTGTCATTTTATATTGAATATGATTGTTCAAAATTTCACTAAGAGAAAGCACTTTCTCGATCGTAAGATACAATGTAGGCACGAAAGAATTGTTTAATTTATTAATTGCACAAGATATGTGCGGTGCGAATGTCAAGGTCAAAAACCGGTGCGTTGTAAATTGAAGTAAACAAAAAAAACACGTGCGTTGTAATCGATGGCACAATGTTGACTAGTTTGGACTAATAATGCAGTTAATTGTAACTGAATTTACACGTAACTATCCAAGAGTTGATAGGCCACTTGATGATTTATTTTATGTTTCATTTCACCACGTAGCCATGGCTTAAAACATTAATAAATCACCCAATTTCGTGATATGGTTTTCCGACAGAGAAATTGAAACTGAAAGTCACATTGATCTGTTGATAAAACAAAACTTACCTTTCGTTTGTTTATTACATTTATTGTTATAAAATATAAATATAAAACCTACTAAATATTCACCATACTATCATGCTTGGGGAGGGGGATTCACAACTCTGAATTTTTTTTTACTCCCAGTCCCCATCCATACAGATGAACATAATTTCATAAATCAGGAGCCACATAACATTTAGTAATAATACATGTTTTTCCCCAAAAACTTTGACGTCACCTGAAAGTTCTGTTGGCTGGAGGTAATATTACTGTTGGGTAAAGGGTTAATATCGAAAGTAAACTAAATAAAAGTTAGCAAGACATCTTTTTGAAAGAAAAAAATGACGAAATATAGGAGCAGGCCTACTACAAATAAATCGCATCGTGTTACCTTGACCTTGATGATGCAATCGTGAAAGTCGACACTGTCAACATAATTAGGCTATGTTCAACTTATCGAAATAATCAATGCAGCATTATAATTAGTAGTAGGCCTAATTACAGAAAAGGAAATTAATGTAGAATATGAAAAGCAGCCCATGCACACATTTAATTGCCAGTTAAATGTTATGATTACTTCGCGTATTTATAACCTTTGCACTGCAGATTTGCATGGAATTTTCCATTCATATTTTCACACGCTCTTTATTTACCATATTACGATTCATGAAAAAGTATGGAATATTACTGCTAAATGTTGCTAAAACTTTACATGTACATCAGGACACCCCCCCCCCCAATATGTCATGTTTCGAATTTCTATAGCCTACGCTTGACTAAAGGGTAGAGAACCGAGTAGATATTCATGGCGTGCATGATCGATATACCCCCCCCCCCGAAACTGCATGACCATGCAGAATGTAGGCATAACAGCAAAATTTCCTGCTTAGGCTAAAGTTAATTAAACCCACTGTGGATATATTTTTTTCTACGGCTGTCTACTGGCGAGATTTGTTGTTTCCATGCATGTGCCGGTAAACAAAAATGCAATTGCCATGATTGCGTTATAAAGCACATCAAATGCTGCATGGACATCGCACATATTCCAATATAAATTTCGCCTAGGCTATGTATATTCGGAATATAGGCCTACGTGTACACAGGCCCGATATTTTTTTTAAGCTTGAGTTGTCCCATGTTTGAAATTGTTTTATAAATCCGTTCACTGTGTGAAATCTTCGAGACGTATTACTCTGCAATGCCACGTGTGTTGTTCCCAGAAACGTAAATATTGATGACCCCAATTCCGGGAATCGGGCTAAAAATAGAACATACGACATCTCGTGTTAAGACTGCACTCGATTGTGCATGCATTAATTGTGTCGTCGGCGATTCGCGATTAAATACAAATCTTTTACATTTGCCATAATATATCTATTTCTTTATTTCCTCCATATTTAAAAGTCGGATGTATTTAAACATATTACAAACACAATTAAGCTTTGAAGATAGTAGCCGCAACGCCGAAATAAATCTTAGAATTTAATCAATTGATGGATCTGTTCTATTTTTAGAATGTGAAAGTAGCCGCTTGCATTAAGGCCTACTATACATATTTGGGTGTGACCCCAATTCCTGGAATAGCGCTAAATATAGAATTTACGTAATCTCATATGAATACTGCCCAGAGATCTGCCAATTTATTTCCAAATTACACGATTAATTGTGAATTATGTGGTCGCAAATAAATACAAATCTCTTGCATTGACTATTCACCGCTTGGACTTTATAAATCTCCAAAACTATAGTAGGGGAGCAGCGCCGATTAGGCGTGGTATCTCTATATGTGTGGAACGACTGTATACATATTTGGGCATGGTCCCGATTTTGCAGATTTCCCGGTGTGTGTGGGGTATTTATATTGTAGCCACCCCTGATCATCCCTGTACAATAGCTCTACGACTTGACCCCCCCCCCCCCCCCCCCCGATAGCCTACTGTAGAAAACTATTAGGTCTATACCGATGATTTTAGAAAGCTATTAAATCAATAAGAAAGCTTAATAGATCTATGAAACATAAAATCCCGATAAAAGTCGGAGTAATCATGATACAGAACATTTCCGACGCGGTGTTGTTTCGCGATAGTTTCCCCGATGACGTTATTCCGAAAAGAAACTAAACTCCGAAAGAATCCCGATAGACTCATTTCCCGATAAACGTTGCGTCATTTCCCGATAATTTCCCGATAAACGTTGCGTCATTTCCCGATAATTTCCCGATAACTATCGGTATCCTATCGGGAAATCTATCGGGATCCCGATAGTAGTTTTGAGATGACCCCTTAATCGTGTCACAAAAGAGATTTGTATACCTTATTTCTTGAATAATTTCCATGTTTACGATTTCAATCGTTTAGTGAGACCCTGTCAGTCGTTCTCTGAGTGTATGTCATTTGTCTCCAAATAAGCTAGCATCTCAGCATACTTATATGTTGAACCCAGAAGTTATAACAAGATGAAAGGCATGTATACAGTATGCATTTTGAAATCCAGTATTATTTCTGCAAGAACTCGTACAGCGGTTTCGAACACCACGCACTTAGGTTAAGCAAACATGTTTAATAACACGCACACCGGTTTTCAATATTAGAAAAAAATATTAGCTCCTCCATAAAATGGGCGACAAAGAGTATACCTAAGGGTTTTCAGTAACATAATTTATACAATAACTAAATTGTTGGCTAATTAATCTGAATTAATACACATAGGCTATTATGGAACCAACGCGTATGTTTGTGTCCGCGTATAACACGTAGGCTACAGCAAGAAATAAGACAGGCGCCTACGTTCCGCGCTGTATCCGTGCTATGGTATACGAGTGCTATGCTATATATATAAGTTGTGCATATACTTTTTATACGCCCTTTTTGAAAAAAGGTCGTATTATGTTATCAGTCCGTCCGTCCGTCGCACCGTCCGTCCGTTAACATTTTTGGTTTCCGATCGATAACTCCAGTTTGGATTATTTGATCTGAACCAAAATTGGTACGTGCATTTCCCAGCTAAAGATACAGCCCAAGTTCGAATATGGGTTCCGTCCAATTATTTTTACATGAGTTACGGCCCTTTTTCGACTTAGAATTTTACCGTCTGTTAACATTTTTGGTTTCCGACCGATAACTCCAGTTTGGATTATTTGATCTGAACCAAAATTGGTATGTGCATTTCCCAGCTAAAGATACAGCCCAAGTTCGAATATGGGTTCCGTCCAATTATTTTTACATGAGTTACGGCCCTTTTTCAACTTAGAATTTGACCAATTTCATAACATTTTGGTTTCCGACCGATAACAGTTTTTATTATTTGAGCTGAACCAAAGCTGGTATGTGTATTTCCCAGCTAAAACTACACGCCAAGTTTGAATATAGATTCTTTCTAATTATTTTTACATGAGTTATGGCCATTTTTCGACTTAGAATTTGACCACATTTTGGCATTGAAATTAGGGGTATATCAGATTTTATTTAAATGCAAGCTCAAAGTATTATCTTATTTTGCGATAGTACAATTCGAAATGGCTAAAGGGCGTATTTTGCCACGCCCTAGCGATGCTCTTGTTTGTCCAATTATAATAGTATTGGATTCACAGAGATGATATTTCAGATCAAAGACTGAGTGTGGTATAATCACGGGAAGGATGCAGAATAATGATCCAAAATATCACAAGTTGGTTTTGGCTGTTCATTTGGGGAAATAAAACTGTGTGCATAATACAGTTATCTTCTTGTTCGTGCATTTGTAACAATTCGCTGACCTTACAAAATAGAACGATTCTTCTCTTTATACAGATAGATGAATACCGAACCATGCATACATGACGTTATTGTCCGACTAATTTAGATAGCTTACGATCAGCGATCGACCACACGTGTAATAATCACCCGGACACAACGTTGTGTTACTTGCCTATTCAGGCTTATATTTTGGAGAAGAAAATGTTACAATTGTGATAACTATATATGATGTGATGTCGTGTTACAGTCGGGGTGATATTAGACCCCGAAGCCACTACAAATAGTTTTCGCGACTGGCTCAACCGATTTCGTGGTTGGTTAACTAGCTTAGCCGGCTCAGTCTCGACATTCGTGGCTGATGAAATATGGCAGCTCAGCCAGCTGAGACGTTATCAATCAGCGTACTTTCGTTTCCGAAATATTCCTAATCCCCAGTACTGACCCCGTTTGTATTAGCGTTTGTGGTGAACCCGTGGAATTCCAGACCACACGTAATCTTTTGATGTTGGGTTGTAGTTGTAGTTTCCCATCTAATCGGTATAAGTTACATTGGGACTTCTGTCGACTTCAGACTGCTATCATCACTGGCATCTTGCATCATTGCATGATCAATCCAATAGTAATGATATATATTATTTCAAACTATTTTCTATTCTCTTCTACAGGTTATGTGCAAATATTGACAAATGCCAGCGATGTCTGAGACTGGGTCGTGTCGATATAAACAATTTATACTTTAACCCTTGCAATACCGAATGGATGCACCCATTCAGTTGTATGAAAGCATGCATTGGGATAGTCTATTCCACATTAAGGGGCCGGTGTTGTGATAATATAACAACCATGGCGTGTCCATGCATGTATGCCAATATTAGGCAATGCGGTTTAGTTCTTTGCTATTCACAGTGCAGTTGAGCTTGACATATAAGCCCATGCACACGGCTCAGCCGTTTTACAATTCCGGCGGCGGAGATTTTTTTTATGTGGCTGGCATTAGAGATAATATGGCTGGCGGCGGCTTGTGGTCAATATGGCTGGCAGCGGTGGCGTGCGATGGAGGCTTCAGGCTCTAGGTGATATAGTGCATTCGAGCAAAAAAAAAATCCGCGCCACGTGAAATATTTTGCACTCTCAGTAACTCGGCACAGCAAAGTTATCCCCAGTACTACCAATAGCCGACCGCACCTCCCAAGGGGGTCCGAGCGAGATGGGGCATGCATTATCGTGCAGAATAGGTCTGTATGTACCAAAGTTCCAACCCCAAGTTAGGGGTTAACAGTTCCGTTTCCACTCAAGTTATTGCCTTGGGGATTGGAACGTTGGTACATACAGGTCTATTATGCACGATGGCTTTTAGTAGGACCCGTTATCTCCTAATTTATAACTTGTATTGTAATTGGGTTAAACTTTGTCATAGTTTCAGATTTGAATAACAACAAGGAATGGGTTATTAAACACCGAGTGATCGAACGAATGTGACAGGCATATGAATTATTATTTTTTATATACCTTACGAGTTTTGAATGTCGTAAAGATACATCTTACTTGAGCCGTAATTCATAACGATTTTGATATTAATCATAAAATCTTCTAGATTCAAATGCGGGTCGCCTTATGTACAGCAGTATTCGAAACACAAATTATATTTAATGTAATCTGCATGCTATATAACAACAATAGTCGGTTGGTGGCGAGCTATAATTCATGCAATATGTGTTATAGATCTTGTTTCAACTAACATGGACCAATGAGCCATCAAATTTCGTCAGCAGGATTTACTTTCCAAAACATTACATCGGAAGGTTAACCTATGCGCGTGGTATCGAAAACCGTTGTGCGTGGTTTAAACCATTTATGAGTAACCGTTGTACAAGTTCATTCCGATCTTCAACTCTTGAGTTGATTATGACGGGATTTCGTCGGTGCCCCACTTTCACGCGTAAAGATGGGCATGTGAATATCGAGGAGGATGTTTTTGCTGTACAATATGGGTGGCAGTTATTATCCAGGTCAACAGACGACTGTGAAGTTCCATTGAACAAGAAAATATACTTGAGTCGCAGGAATATTTTTCATTTAATCAGCCCATATACAACCAAATTTGATTAAACCCTGGAGTTTTGACGATCCTACAATAGAACCATTTTTTGAATTATGGCACATTTCATGGGTATATTTCATAAAGATTACACTTATCGTCCGTCATCCTGAACCGTTGTTCGAGTTCTTAACCCGTAATTGAGTTCACGGATCTCCAGTGTGAATACTGCATTCTGTAAAATCAAATTTTTAAGGAATTGGAAGGGCGGGAGCCCATTAATGGCATATTTCATTGCTCCAATGGTCATTTAACATGACAACATAAAGTCATAAGTCTCAACCAGTTCAAAAAACATCAGAAACTGATCTCAAAGATATTAGTGAAAAAACGTCAAATTGGATGTGGATACAAATGCGGACATCCATGGTATCACTTAGACATTCTATAGTGTCTATATATCCTTTTAATGTAGCCAGTAGATTTTATACAAAATAAATACCCCTAAATCTCTAATGTTCGAAATGCCAAGGTCAATTTGAAGGTCAAGGGGTCACCAAAATCATGGAATCAGCTAACTGGTTGATGTGGACCACATACCAAACCAACCCTGAAAGTTTCATGCTTTAATCCAAAAGTAAACGATTTTGCGTTAAGTTACTCCACTAGAACAGAACAGTCAGATTGTAATTTCAGAAAATAGTTAACCATGTATTTCATTGGGTTTTTTGCCATAACAAACTGGTGTAGAAAATATAAAGAACATTATTAAACCTGCCACATTGTGTCTCTTGTGAGATGCAAGGATTATTTTCACTCAATTAGTGTCCAAATCTCACCCAAGGTGATGCATTGTATTTGCATTGGTATACAGATTGGTATTTGCATAACTTTCATTTTTTGCTCATGAAACATCTTTTATTATGATAAAGGATATTTTGGTCCTTTTTATCAAATCAAGTAAAGTTATTTTGTAAAATTCCTTGTCTAAAATAAATTTTATGTACAATATTCTCTCTCCCTCTCCCCAATTATATATATACAATTCAGTGTTGGAAATCAGCAATGTGTTTAACCCTTTGAGTGCCAGGTCAATTTTTGTATCAACCCATTTTCCCTGTGCCAATGCATTCTCTTATATATGCTAGTCGACCATAGGTCGCCTCGCATATATAAGAGAATGCATTGGCCTAACAATTTTTTTTTTTTTTACAATTTTTTACAATTTTAATAATTTATTCTTTTATACTTTAACAGACTTATTTTGTAGGTTTAGGGCCGATGAGGTCGGCCCCTGGCACTCAAAGGGTTAAAGGTAAATTTCAAACATGTTTTTTTGTTTTGCAGAACATTGCCATGGATATTGGTTTGGTGCCCCTAGCACAGGGTTGTCCCAGACTTAAGCACCTCAACATATCTGGCATCCACCTTCATCAATCAAAAACCACAGAAATCATATCAGCATTCAAGGGTAGGTCGTTATATAATTTAAGAAAAACTAGGATTTAATGTGACTTACTACATGTATGCACATTGTGTATGTATCCACCTAGTTTATGAACTGGAAGTGATCCCAAACATGGCTGATGTATATTAAGACATGATGCACAATATAGTTCTCTACTTATAATATTAATAGTTGTAATACTACCCATCACATCCTCTCGTCAATTTAGTTTTATCTTGATTCATGAATTTTAACCCCCCTCTGAGTTCTGTGGAATTTGCCAAAAGTCTGAACCCTCCCGAAGCCTGCTCTCCATTGGGCAGGTTGCTTTGCAGTCAAACTTTGTGGGCGATCCGACAATACACCGACGGACCTGTCCCTGCATTAAAGATGGATTATCTCTTTAAATAACAAATTTGAAAGAGTTGCGTGGGTCAAAGTAATAACTATGAATTGAATACCCCTGTCCGGAAAGGCTTCTATCAATTAATATCAATTTTATTTCGAATATTTTATTATGAAATGAGATGATTAATTGGGACACTTTACATGTCTAGTCTATTTTTAGAACAGACAATTCAGGCAATATCATATAGCAATAGGTAGCATTAGGTTGTTACTATAGCTAACTACCGAACGTCAAATGTCCCAGATTGATTGATTGCATTGTTTTATTCCATAGTTATAAGCGATAAAGAGTATAATTAACGTTTATTTGTGAAACAATTACACAATAAAATTTCTGGTCTCTGTTAACAGTAACCACTATTGTTCGTTAGCAAAACAACCACAACTTTTTTGACCAGAAAATATTCGAAATAAAATCAATATTAATCGATATAGTCGGGCAGCTAGGTACACTCCTTTGGACCCCCCCACAGGACTCCTCCAGACCGATTTTGTTATGTACCTGGACACCTCTAGAGTAGAATTCTGGATGTTAACAAGAAATCAACCTGGCCGCATATGACGTAATCCAAGAATATTCCATGAGGGTCGGAAAATTTCGCGATTTTACCCTATGTCTATTGATATGACGATTGTGGTAAAAATAATTGAGATATGACATTGCAATGAATTGCATTTTGTTCCTTATATATTTCTACGTCAACTGATATTAAATTTGTAAATCAAAATCCAAGATGGCCGCCAGAATATGGCTCAGAATTTGAAAAATTTGAACTTTATGATGTTTATATGACCGCAAGTAATCCTTCAATATCATCTGACAAAAAGATCTGCAAACGACAACTCGGGGAGAAAAACAAAATGGCCGCCAGTGCGATCACCCGCAACAGTCGATACATTTCGCGATATTACCCTATGTCTAGTTATATGAAGATTGTGGGTAAACCATTCGCTGTATTACATTGGAATCACACGTGGTGCATTCCTCATACTTTTCTGCATATTTTGGATGCAAAGACCCAAAATCGCCACTATGATATGCCTCAATATAGAGAAGATGCCTGTTTTTTATACCCCCACTTTCGAAGAAAATGGGGTGTATACTGGATTGACTGCGTCTGTCCGGCTGTCCGTCCGTCCATCTGTCTGTCCGTCCATCCGTCACACTTTCTCCCTCCGTGTGCCCGTCCGTCCGTCCGTCCGACCTCATAACTCGAACAACTATGAACCGATTTCAATAATTTTTTGTATGCAATCTCCTTAGGACCGCATTATGCTAATTGCGGTGTGGTCCGACTTTCTTTTTTTAAAGTTACGCCTTACTTTTCGACTTATTTTGACTTTGAAAAGTCTGTCCGACTTAATAACTTTAACAAATATGAACCGATTTCAATAATTTTTCATATACATGCTTCTCACAACACCCTCTCTACATGATGTGGCTCAGGGTTGGCTCGGACTGTTTTTCCTAACATTACACTTAATTTTCGACTTATTTTGACTTAGAAAATTTTGGGATTTTTTTTTTGTGGGTGCTTTTTTCCCTGGAGTTGTGTGCCTTCTTAGCAGAAGTTTGGTTTGACTGACGAAACACTCGACAAAAGCCATCTTAGATGTTAAGGTTGCGTTTCATTTTCTACCCTTTTTGGGGTTTCTGCAATCATTCGAACAAATATGAACCAATTTGAATATTTTTTTCTGTACAAGCTTCTTGCGACACCATATCAATATTATTAATCCTAATTTTTCTTTAAAGTTAAAAATCTTTTTTGTTGGGTTTACAGATAATGCGGGTTGAATTTGCCACGGTGGGGGTATGCTAGCACGTGAGTGCACACCTCTTGTTTTACGGGACTTATTTTTGTATGTACCTGGCCGACATATCTAGATTAGAACTTTGAAATGTTAACACGAAATCGTCTTGGCGGCACATGACCAGAGGGTGAGCAATTTTCGCAAATTACCCCTAAGTCTATTGTTATATGCATTTTGTTCCTTATACCATTCTACGTATTGTATTATCTGTGTTCGGTTCAGATGGTATAAAATCCAACCCCACCAATGCGGAGGATTCAGACACCAGGGCCATTTTTTGAAAATAAATCACGTCACGAATTTGTGATAATTTGTATGTAAACGTTACTACAAGTGGCTCCAACCGCAACGTTATTCATCATGAACAGACGCCTCGAGTAGCCTATGGAAAACAAGATGGTCGCCAACTCGTCATCATCTTCGAAGTCAGAGCTTTCGATGTTTTCTTCGACAAGCAAATCTTGGAGCATTGGTGGAAGAATGCCACATTTGGACCACAGTGGCTCTAAAAATCCTTCGTCATCAGTCCATCCATTTTCCAATGGTGACGGAATAGTGGGTTTATTCACTTGTGACAGTTTCAGTTGACCAGCACGGAAGTTCACTCGTTTTATGTGAGGCGTCAGCGACCTCTTACATGGCGGCATTTTGGGTAAATCAACTTTTGATGACTTGGTGCTGATTAGTTCACCTTTCCCAACCATCTTTGTCAGCATCAAAGATCTCACCGTGGTAACGTTCTTCGCTCTAGGAAACCCATACAGTGTGCACATGAACTCTTCCAAATCGGTGACAACGACATTTGGAACATCCCAACTGACATCGAGTTTCCTAAATAACACTTTGGTATTTTGAAGTTTTTATCCCCCCGCAACGAAGTTAGGGGGGGGTATATTGGAATCAGCTCGTCCGTCTGTCTGTCGTCCGTCCGTCTGTGGACACAAATTTTCCGGAATTTTTCTCAGTCGTTTTTTGATCAATTTCCATGAAACTTGACACAGACATCAACCACCATGGGAACCTGTGCACCTGTCCGACATATTTTTGAGGAGTTAACCCCCTTTTTCAACTTAAGAACATTTTCGCAACATGCATAATTTTGTCCAAGCTTTTATTCCTACATTTTTTGGTCAATGTTTTTTAATCTTGGCACTGATATTTAGTACCATGGGAACCTGTGCACCTGCGATTATAATGTCTGTCTGATTTTTTTTTGTGGAGTTATTCCCCTTTTTCGACTTAAGAACATTTTCGCAACATGCATAATTTTGTCCGAGCTTTTATTCCTACATTTTTCGGTCAATAAGTTTAAGATTAGGGTTAGGGTTGTGCACCTGCAATGGGAACTGTTATTTTATTATTTTAACTAAATGTTAGATGTTTACTGACATTTGAAACATCTTAGTATTTTAAAAACACCGGGGGGGGGGGGGTATTCTTAGTCCCATTGGGACATTCACACCTCTAGTTTTGGGAGTTTTTTCAAAGGAATTACCTTGCCTTTTCCTTTGAATGCTGAGTTACAATCTTTCCCCGTGATGCAATGGAAACCAAGGAAGCAAGAGCAAAACTCTGACCTGAGGCCACCTGCGATTATAATGTCTGTCTGACTTTTTTTTTGTGGAGTTATTCCCCTTTTTCGACTTAAGAACATTTTCGCAACATGCATAATTTTGTCCGAGCTTTTATTCCTACATTTTTCGGTCAATAAGTTTAAGATTAGTGTTAGGGTTGTGCACCTGCAATGGGAACTGTTATTTTATTATTTTAACTAAATGTTAGATGTTTACTGACATCTGAAACATCTTAGTATTTTAAAAACACGGGGGGGGGGGGGGGGGGGGGGTATCCTTAGTCCCATTGGGACAGTTACACCTCTAGTTTTGGGAGTTTTTTCAAAAGAATAACCTTGCCTTTTCCTTTGAATGCTGAGTTACAATCTTCCCCCGTGAAGCAATGGAAACCAAGGAAGGAAGAGCAAAACTCTGACCTGAGACCATCGGCAATCTCAGTCAAATCCATAAGGCGTCCCTTATTGCCATGGCCGGTATCGAATAGTATTTTAAGTGGATGTAACTCATGTGCGTAATAGAGGATGAAGCAGGATGAAGAAGAAAATGTCCGTGTCATATTCCCATACCCTTTATAACACGCATATGTAACATGAGGTACAGTACAGTGCGGGTGTCAGTTTCCTCTTGCATTGATGCGAGCTATTCAATGGCATGCATTGAAATGTCAGGCCACACTGGAATTGAATTCCATTGCTTTTCCTTCCACAATAAGAACTGAACTCTTGTTAACCAGGCGGGAATCAGCGGCATCACTGCCCCAAACATTCTGCATCAGCTGGAATAGCTGTTTTTGTTATAGGCGTTTTGGAGTCACGATTTAAACTCCGCTGGTATCCTTGTGGCTGGGCCTCCAATAATTGTTTGGTCGCCAGTACCACAGCGAGAACGCTCTTGTGCCTTGACAGATGATGGGTCGTACATATCAGTGGAAAGTATAAAATTTGGCTTTCTGCTCTGTTGAGAAAGAATTATCAAGGCAATTTCCTGGAAAGTGTTTGGGATCTCAACCAAGGCGTGAATATGAGCATTGCCGTCTTCTATGTATAATGTCTTGTTTGGATTAGGCAAATTCACGCACTGATGTTATCAGTCAGGAACCCAACAAGTGTGGCTTTGTTAATTTCCTCGAGAGCTTTCCGATGAATGGCAACAAGCCATATTTCCGACTAAATCCTGAAAAGTTACCCATAATTCTCCTGTGTTTAAGGAGTCGATTACTTAGGGCATTACTGTATGTAATCCGATAATCAGTTGCAGATCACAAACTGTGAAGACACCTCATGTGAGCTGCCTACTCCAATTTTCAATTAATCAGATATAAGAACACAATAACTATTCAATTGGAATAACATATATTTTAAATCAAAATTACAAATGTCACAATCTAGCATAAGCAAAACATAATAAACACCAATATGCATTTCACCAAACGATAAGGAGATGCACAGATTCTTTATATGAAATTTAATAATCTTGCTAATTACTAAAAATGCTGTTTAATTTGAATAAAGATCCACCGATATTACTGTTGCTACGCTATTAAACAAACAACAATGTCTTACCGGAAATAGCACAGGCTCTCAGTGAATAGATGTCGTTATCTGATTGGATAATGACGAGATCTGCGGAAGGGTCAATTCGACAATGTGGCAATTAATAGCACTTGCTTCACGAGATATTGGGGGCTTCAACATTTACTGTATAAACACATGGATTTGCGGCCACATCAAAACGTGGGTTTTAAATGTGACACGGAAAATAGCATGTGTATCCTATTATATAAATCGGGGTCTGGGAATCATTTATTTGGGACTTTGGGATAATAGTTCATTAAACGAAGTTTGAATTGTCCGATATCAACCAAATCGGAGATTTTAGAAGGTCAGAGAAATTTACTAATATACAGAACTCCGAAATCAGAGTTTTTTAAGTGTTCATTGGAATTCTTATCGGAGAAAACTCCGATCTGAGAAATTTCAGCGTGGACACCGACACATCTTCCCATTCGCGACACATCGGTATAAAACTGCGACCATGGCATAACACAAACTGTGCTGCCGATCATATCGACACTACAGCAATATTGACAGAAACACTGCTGCGATCTTGACGAAAACAAACACTGCGAAAACATGTTGAAACAAAACAGCAAACATTTGAGCAAAACTCCAAAACTGCGATAATTGTGAAAACAGCGAACCAAGACAAAAACGTACTACGTTACGGCGTGCGATAATGACGAAAAACTCCGATAATATCGAAAATACAATGATAAAGGCGCCACATTTTCCGTAATTTTATTGCATTTTTTTCGCATATATGAAAGAGGTTTTGACATGCTCCCTTAGTAGATTTACCTTCATGCATTCCACGTATTGTGCAATCCGCCTCTCTTGACATGCCCGTCATCTCAAGTGTTGCTTGGTGGAATTTACCTCTTTCGGAGGTAGACCTTATCCATCTCTGACAAGCCCCGTAATTTTGGAGAATTCCCTTAGGCCAGATCCAGAAGATCCACCGCGAGATTTGGCAAAACGCATAAATGGTTCTTCTATGGTCTTGTCGACCGCACACAGATTGCCTCATATCAGGGATCGGGACACAGAAATGGCACCCCCTCCAATAAGGTTGTCGCATCAGTATGGCTTTGCTTGATGTTAGTGAGAAAAACATCAGCCATGCTAAGTATCTGGAATAGTTATTGGTGACGGGCATCAATAGAGGCGGATTGCACCATACGTGGCATGCACAGGGATACTCTTCCATCTGAAGTTCAAAATAGTGAGCATGCAGTCCAGAAACCTATTGGTGCTGTAGTGGGTTTCATGAACCCATTCAACATGGACTTTTTTGACAAGATCACGAAGGTAAAATTACTAAGGATGGATAAATGTAACAAGATGGTTAATATTGACATCTACCCAGGGCAAGATTGTTCAATTCCATGAACAAAGAGATGTTGCATTTTAATTGCTCATGAAATCGCAACTGCTTGCAAAACCATTAAGCATTGATGAGCTTATGGAATTGTAACACCTGTATAACAAGTCTCCATTGGCACATCAGACGGTTACATGGCGAAAGCTAACAAAGCCACACTTGTTGGCTTCCTTGAATGAGATGTGAGCATGTACAACATTCGTTGATAGTTCGTGCATTACATTTTGAAAAGACAAATTCATGGTGCTTTCTTAGCAGTTGGTCAATATTTGGGGTTAGGGGTTAGGGTAGTTAACAACAGGAACACGGATTCAGTGTACATAATATCAATATGTCATGTATAAAATGTATCGAATTGGGTGGGAATCAACAGTGTATGATATACGCCACAAGTTAGGCCGTTTCGGAGGAGATCTGATGACAAGCAGTTAATCCGAAAAATATGAATTTCGAGGGGCCATAACTCTGGTATTTTTCAAGGGATTTTCAAAATTTGTTCACCTACACGAATGTTTTGGTCCAGGGAATCGATGTATCGAGTTTGGTGGGAATGAATGCCGGCTGATGCGGACCCTGGCTCTTACGGACCCTGGCTCATACGGACCTCCGGCTGATACGGACCCTGGCTTATACGGACCCCGGCTTATACGGACCTTGGCTCATACGGACCTCAATTAAAATACACAATTTTATTTTTTATGTTTTATGTTTATTTAAATAAATTTAAATTATGACAACATACATACAGAGATAACAAAAATATGATGATAACAAAAATGGAACAAAGTTACATCAGACGAACATTATTTAAACTGGGCGTACAGCTTGGCGGCTTCTTTTAGTATTTTGCTGGCACTTATCCTCATCGACGAGTAGTCTCTCCACAATGTCATTAACTTTCCGGTCGTCTCCCTCGTTTTCCTGTCCTGTCGTCTACGCATCTTCCCTTTGGAAACCATCCTGACGTTGGTTGGTGTATCAGCTGCCTCTTCGTTGAGTAGGGTGACTAGTAAACACCAGGTGTCGTTGATCGCCAACTAGCACCTCTTTTCGTAAGAACTCCTTCTCTGGTAATGATGCCATGTAGGGTTCGTCAATGTCGAAAGAAAGGTCTTGTGGATCATCGGGTTTGACTGATGCCCTGACACGGCGACATATGCGGGTGAGGGTAGCCTGCACGTGTCGGGATGCTTCTGGTAGCGATGCGTCATTCCGGGCTACATGTCTAACTGTCGTAGTTGCTGTCTCAAAGAGATCCTGTCGTGCTGACTCTTTGATATCGGCAACCATCTTCACGGCGACGTCGACTCCTGGTTTAGACGAATGATCGTGGGACTCAGAGTTGCATTGGAAATGGCCGCCGTTTTCGTTCACTGTCGCTGGACAGCCCTTTCTGCTTCTGACACTGCATCTCCAGACGATTGTACCGTTCTTAAGGGTCCGCTTGTAAACAAAAGCAAAGCCGTCACTGGAAACTAGCTTTCTCTTGCCTTTCTTGGAACCACGGTCGATTATCTCAAACGTCGACGCAGCCTCAATGTACCAAGGCGTTTGGCTTGACGGTATTCATCTCGGCTTATTCCTAAAAAGAATTATAAACAAAATTACAAAAATGTCAATTTATAATCACATATAAATGAACGAGTACAACTTTCGGGCAATGAACGACTGTAGTGAACGAGAATTAACGATAATTGTTTTATAACTCACCTGTGTCACAAACCCGATGTGTCAAACAGGAACATTCAGGTTCAATGCAGCCAATAACCTCCTGACGATGCCGAATGGTATCTCCACATGAAGCACAGTTAGACATTGTGGAATTATGCCAGTCAACAATAAATCAGTTGAATATATAGTTGTGTTTTTACTAACATGTTTTCATAGCAAATCAAACTCAGTGGATTCATCCTGATCACCATTCACTGACCATTCATCATCGCATGTCTGTTTATAAAACAATATAAAGGGATCACACACGAGCGTTTATGTAACGGACAATGAATCAGTTGAAACAAGTTGTGTTTTTACTAACATGTTTTCGTAACAAATCAAACTCTGTGGATTCATCCTGATTACCATTCACTGACCATTTATCACCGCATGTCTGTTTACACAACGACATAAAGGGATCACACACGCGTGTTTATACAACGGCGAAGAGATTAATTAACACGATTCAATAAATGCCTTTTCAAGTCAGAACATCACATAAATTCTCAATTAGTACAGATATATGTGTGAAAAGACAATCATAATTATATATTAAATTCATAAATATAAGTTTGAAAATCACCGAAAAAATCGGTTAAATTAATAAAAAATAAGTTTGAAAATCACCAAAAAAATCACATAAATTCTCAATTAATACAGATACATATGTGAAAAGACAATCATAATAATATATTAAATTCATAAATATAAGTTTGCAAATTGCATAATTTAATTGAGGTCCGTATGAGCCGGGGTCCGTATAAGCCAGGGTCCGTATCAGGGTCCGCGCTGGACCGAAATTTACTTTTGCCAAATAATTTGCCAAATGAAAATATTTTTTGCCAAATTATTTTAGCAATTGCCAAATGCTATCCCTGTTAGTATAATTTTCTGCAACCTTAAGTCTTATGTTTCGACACTCGCGGTTTGAACGACTTTTGATATCGATAGAAAAGCAGTTAGTTAATAATTAATTATACTCGCTTCACTATTGTGGTTTATCACACAACAATAAGCCAATCAACGAACAATACAATGGGCAAGGGCACGTCACAGGAGGATTAGTAACCCCATCCAACCATCAGTACTAATGCTATGAGATTAACTGCATCTTAATAGAGGTGTTAGCTTTCCCTAAACCTTATAATACACCACTAATATAATTATGTTGTAAGAGTTCCTGAAATTAATGGTATTGATTGACCAATATTTTTCAAATTGCTTGAGGAATTAAAAAATGACTTGCCAAAACTTTTGCCAAATGAAAATATTTTTTGCCAAATGTGAATTATTTTTGCCATTGGCAAATTTGGCAAGTGGCAGGGTCCGTAAGAGCCAGGGTCCGTAAGAGCCAGGGTCCGTATAAGCCGCATACCATTGGAATCAACAGCAATAATATTTTATGAAAAATTTTGCCCCCACCCTAATCAAGAAATGTAAATCCAACCCTGTCCAAAATATTTTCATGAAGTATATTGGCAACGGCCAGCACAACCATATAAACTAAATCCAGCTATCTTTCTTGCTATGTGAGGACAGGCGATCAGAAGGAATTCGAGGTTGACCTATCTATGGGAGATAACTCTGGAGAGGAAATGCGGACACAGTTTTTGATGTGCTCATGCTTAACCCTTTGAACCCGAGAGACCGGAATACCGGTCCAATCCTTATATTCCTATATCCCGGGAGACCGGAAATCATACGATATTTGACATGAAATTACAGAACAATAAACGCACATATCAACTAGAGTTGTACTTCTACTTTGCACACATGCATCTCATGTTTACCCACGTGACTTTGACAAACTGATGACAGAGGGTCTGTTTCTTCGCGCATGCGCAGAGGCCTATTTTGAGAAAAAAATCGCTTTTTATCGTCGGAAAAGGGGAAGTATTTCGTTAGAATTTCGCAATCAAAGCCCAAATTAAATATAATTGTGCTTCTACTTTGCACGAATGGGTCACATTCATGTTCATACCTCTGACTTTAGCAGCCAAATTGGAAACAGGTAGTCTGTTTCTTTGCGCATGCACACAGGTGCATTTTGAGAAATGCCTTTTATCATAGGTAAAGGATAAGAATTTTGTTATAAATATATAGCGCGACCAAAGGAAGCCGCAATATAATCTACATGTATATTAAACGTGGAATAGACTGTCTTGCTAAAATACCTTGTGACACATTTCACCGCAAACTAGTTCAGTTAGCATAGTTGATTGCCGTATAGTTGAGCGTGTATACATGTATATACATCCCAGTTAAGAACATTATGAGTTACGTCGTCGGAACACTATATATAACGTCAGGCGCCTCGGGTTGGGGCCATTTAACGTTCAGGACGTCAGTGTTCAAAGTGTTAAGTGGATATCAAGATGTATCTGTCGACCAAATTTCAATGCTGTACTCGTTATATATTCGGAGATATGAGAACACCCATTTTTCACATAAAGGGAGATAACTCTCTGAGACAAGTGTGGACAGGATCCTCAATAGGCCTAAGCACTAGAGTAGGTATACCTACATATACATACAGCCTTCTAGCTCTTGTACTTACTGAGATCAGCTCGTTATAAAATTGCTAAGAAGGATAAAAATAATAATAATAGAGAAAATAAAAATCAGTAAAACAATATACTTCCATGCTAAACCATGGAAGTATAATAATAGCAATGCTTAGGTTTTCAAGATTTTCATTATATATTCTTGCAGAGGTTTTTGGCTCCAAACTCAAATTTGAGGTTGTGAATTGACTCAAATCTCTTATTTTTCATGCATCCTAAACCCACTCTCTTCACCATTGAATGTCAAGTGCTGAATTTGTTAAAGTTGTCAAATGGGTCAGGGGAATTGATGAATCTCAGATTATTGACAGACAGCGGTAACTGACTAATTGTATTACGTCAAAGAAGTTCAAGGCCAACATCTTCCTAAACAAAAGAGCCTCCCGATGATGCACTTATGCTCCTTTTAACATGTTGTTTAACACAATAATTATCTTCTTTCCAAATTTTTAAACAAGGAATACATATGTTTGTTCTAATGTAGGTTAATAAAGTTTCTATTTAATTCGGATTTTTAAGTGATATAGTCCGCTAAAATAACTTTCGTTTCAAAGAGGGACAAAAACAGAACAATCATTCAAAAATAATCCCCATCATTCTTTTCGGTAGACATTGTCTCGAAGAAATCCAACCATCTACAATATTACATCAGATTCAGTAATGATCGTTTTGAGGCGCTATACAAGTTTCTTGTTCAAAATGAGTCTGCTCTTCCTTTATTATACTAGTATGTACAATGTGTCAAGAAATCAGACACAGGGAAGTTAGATTTGAAGGAGCAGTTCTTCCTGACATTATGTATCTTAAGACAAAACTTTGACTTTAAACGATGTGTATTATAGACTGTGCGTCGATTCAACTATAGAAACCAGCATCGTTGAAAGTACAAAGTCAAATTTAATAGTGACTAAAATTCTATAATAGAAATTAGAGCAAAACATATTGTTGCATGAAGGCAGGTAGTTGGTCAGAAGTACTAACATTTTAAACAATATTTATCCCGCAGGGTTAAAATAAAGACAAACAATGGAATGCGTTTTTAGCTACCTAGAAAAAACAATTAAAGGAAGCCGATACAATTGAAGGTATTAATTACAAGAACAAACATGTGATATCAATTTTTGAGGCGCAATAACCGCCAATAAGCAAACAAAAAAAGGCAAAGACATCAATCCTGTGTGGACTCCAACAAAAAACGAAAATGGGAGGGACTCTGGGAGGGTTTTCGAAAAAACGTGACCGTCTTCTTCGATCAATAAATTGAAAAGAAAGTTGACACCAACCGCTTCACTCATCCCTACAGATAAAAATATAGTTCTCCCAATTCTTGCTCAAGAGTTATCCCAATTGATTCGTCACCTAAATAACATTATTGCCAAAATTATTGCACTTCATGATTATGTTGTAAATTCGTCTAAATACTTTGCCGCTTTATTCTATTGCTTACTTTTTTGGAATTCCATGAGGTATGGCGTAATGATCGCGTAATGATCTGTCGGTGAAATATCTCGCACCGAACATGTTTGCGTTTCTGCAAATTTTCTGGTTTAAATCCCTGCATCTGTTTAACCCTTTGCGATAAAATACGTCGCTCTTATACGACTTTGTTTTATCCCACAGGGTTAAAATAAAGACAAACAATGGAATTCGTTTTTAGCTACCTGTTTAGAAAAAACAATTACAGGAAGCCGATACTATTGAAGGTATTAATAACAAGAAAAAACATATGATATAAATTTTTGAGGCGCAATAACCGCCATGGACAAAGAGTCCCGTTTGTTATGGCACTCATTGGCCCCGCCAAAAAAATTGAGCTGGACAGGAGGACAGTTGCTGGAACGAACCCAGGATAAAAGTCTTTGCATGGGGACGAAAATTACTGAAAGTAACAAATTGGAAAAATCCCAGGCTCAAAGCCATTGAAGATGTACAAGAAATAATTAAATTAAACAATTGATGAAAACCATTGATGTAGGAACCCCGGCAATGGACTACACTTCCCACCTGGGAACAGAAATGTATACTCCATGGCTAACATGACTAGAAATAAAAAGACTGGGAATAATCATCTGCCAATCCAACATATCCAATGGCACCTTGCTCAAGCGGAGTTGTCATTGAATGCGTGAGATACCACCGTGCTCATGCAAAGGCGGCATCAATGTGCCATACTGCGAAGGTATGTGTGAAAAGCATTTGAATGCCACCTGCCCATCAATCTTATTTGGGCGTCAGTAAATCCCAGCCCGGCCGCCCAACATGCAGCTCCAATTCGGAAACTGTGCGGCTTTACTTTGTGGAGGTCCAGGTGATTAAATTGTAGGCATTTTTGAAAAACGGTTGTAAACTGCCTGTGCAATACGGGATACCATTAGGGGCCCATTACCGCCGCCGCGACAACCCAGAAATTGTATTAATTCTTGTACAGGGCAGAGCCCGGTATGTTGTGACCGGATGTATACAACATGGGGCCGACCACTTGGGTTATGTTTAAAATACCGGAAAGTTATCGCAATTTTTGTGGCAGAGACAAGTGCCGTATCTGCATACTGAATTACTTTCCCTTGCAGTGCAACCGAGGCAGGACACAGCTCTCCGATTCGAGCGAACCCATAAATGCTGTCACAAAGAGTGCCCGGTACAACTTGCATTCATATCCCCTTCAGCCAGATGTAAAAGTGAATTGCAAAGTTGTCGCAGTATACTTGGCGTGATGGGTATACAGCCGTCCTTGGTGAGTCTGTTACGTTGGATGCCCATCAGCATTTTTTGAATATCAAAATGAGAGCATGGATCTGGAAAACCTTTAAATTTATGGTGATGTGTGAGAGCCGAAAGTGTGGAGTGGATTGTTCGATAAGCATACCCCTGGTTATACAAAAAGGCTACGAATAAGGATACTTATTGGGAAGGGCCGCGCTGAGATTTGCTGACAAAAGGCTACATACTGATCCTCTGTTTTTCTATACAACGATGTGTGTGGTCAGCTAAGCTGTCGTGGATGAGTTGGTCTACTGTTTGAGCCAAGTGCTCAATGCATAGTCTGCTGGTACTGTTGTGGGTTGTTCCGCGGCATGGGGGTAGGCCCGTCGAAACTCCTGAAACTGAAATCGACTGATGCTATCGCATGGAACATTTTGACAACCCGGAACATGACGAGCGCGGAAATGGAATTTGTAGACTAAACAGGACAGAACCAATTGTTGCAAAAGGCATAAGATCGAAGTGTCCTCTGTAGTCTGTTTATTTATGACTATGACTATTGCTTCGTTCTTTATGGTTCTTAAGTTTTGTCCCCCATATTTTAATTGCAAGGTAAAATTGGGTACAATTCCAGCACAGCAATGTTCATCGACCCCTCGCCAGTCTCCCAGGGGACTGCAAACCAATCAGTTCCAAAAATGGCCCCACAACCGTGTGATGTTGAAGCATCAGTATATAGATTGATAGAATCATTAGTGATCCAAGGGTCGGCAAGAAAAAACGACCGGCCATTAAAGGTGTTCAAGAAAAACTTCCAAATTTGCAGATCTTTTTTAACACTTTGAGTTAATCAAATTTTATGATGGGGGGGAAACGAACCCCTAGTGTTAAGTTAATCTAGCGGCGAAGGAAGGCGTGACCAGGGACCACTACTGAGCAAGTAAAGCTGAGTAAACCAATAAGAGATTGTAATTCCCTAAGAGTAACCTTATGCACAGCAAGGAAAGATGTTATGAGGCTGGAACATTTGGACAATTTCGCTTCAGGTAGGCATGCTGATTTAGAAGATACATCGAATTCTATCCCCAAAAATATAATTGTCTGAGTGGGGGTGACTGTTTTTTCCTCAGCCAAAGGAACTCCAAGGTATGTGCATATCTTGAGTGCTTTCTCCAAGTTGGTCCGTCATTGGTTCTCACTAGGGGCCAACATAAAAAAATCATCTAACACGTGCACAGTCTCAATCCCATTATTTCGGAAGATCCAAGCCAAAGATGTGCTGAATTTTTCGAAAATAAAGCAACTAGAACGACACCCCATGGGGAGACACTTATAAAAATAGTACTTGCCATCCACGTGCAGGCCCAACAATGGGTAGTTACATGGTTTGACTGGGAGTTGTCTGAACGAATTTCGTACATCAAATTTTGCTAGGAAGCAACGATCTTGCATGTCGCGTATCCTCTCAATGGCCTGTTGGATAGTTTGGTATGAGACCGATGCGATCTCTTCTGGGATGCCATCATTAATGGAGTCCCCATGGGGAAATGAGAGATGGTGTATCATTCTATATTGTCCCCGGCGTAGATTTCTCTACAACACCCACTGGGGAGACTACAAAATTGTCGAATGGAGGGGCATCAAATGGGCCCTGAATGCGCCCCGCTTTAATTTCATCAGTCAACTTCCCTTGAACTATCCCTGGGTGATCATTTGCTGCTTTCAGATTTGGAGAGGTGTGATGGCTGGTACAAGTAGAACCAATGTCGAACCCCGCCTCGAAGCCTGTGACCACATATTCCTGGTCTATGATGTTATAACCACTACTAGTAAGCAGGGCCGCTAGCCTTCCCAGGTGGATTGGAGTTGGAAGTTGATTGACCGCGCCCCCGGGGTTGTGCTGTAATGAACGCCCCCCCTATGTTGACCTCTGCCTCGAAAAGAATATGGCGGTACCGATGCTGCTCTATTCGGGATCGAACACCTGGGTGCCCCCGACCGATGGGAGCCACTTCATAGGAAACAATCATGCCTATAGGGGCACATGCCAAATTCGCAATATTGCCCATTATGAAACTTTCGGCAAAAATCAAGAGGAACCGCATATGGTTGTGATGGTGGAATTCGTCCCATGTTAACCGTGTTCCCAATTCCAAGTGTCCCATGTAAGGCCAATATTACTTTGTTTCAGTTGTTGAAAGTTTTGTCATAAAAGGACCAATTAAGGCCCATCTTGGCCAGATAACGGATGTTGGATTGATATTTTATCATAGAAATGGCCAATGTCAGATACTTCTCGAAGTACACTGCCATGTATACCTCATATGCATCGACCCACCGCTCGATTGATGAAATGCTTTTGGGTTGAGGTGGTAATGATGCCAAAACTCTACCAACAGAGGTGTCCACCCAGCTAGATCGGCCCGTGCCCGTATTTTCTGTGCTGGGGAGCAAGTGAGAGAATTCCACATATTTGTGGGCCCATATTTTACGTTTGGTCTTGGTGGGAACTGAAGATGAGAGCGGAATGGATTGAGATTGAAAAGTTGGCCCCATGTCGGATCCACCAGAAGAAAACAGAGGAAGGTTACCATTACCTCGCTCAAACGAAGGAAATGGAAACCCTCCCCCGCGGCTTTTATCTGAATCGGAAGTTGACCCATCCGCTATACTGGAGGTCGAAACACGACGTCTCTTGGCTCGGTGCACCTTGGAAGAGTGAAGGGCAACAGGTACTGGCGATACAGAACTACCGGGCTGCGAGTGCAAACCTGATGAAAGTGGAATAGATGCGCGTCCTCGCGTGGATGGCCGACCGCGAGGGGTGGTATGCCCTCTTGAAGATTGACCGCGGGTACTGGTAGAAGCGCGCCTTGTTTGAACTGGGGATGTGGAACTATCACTGTGCTGAGCAACGTGTCATGATGCGGGAGGCGGGCGTAGCTCCGTGCCTGGCTGTGGTCCTTCGCAAACATTCTCTGGCCTGTGTGGGGCAGCCAGTGGATACTGGGCTGGACACATCTGCGCTCCTAGTGGCCTGTGCGACAGAAGGGGATCGACCCCTGCCTCTCTGTGGCATATTGAAACTGATTACACCACGCAGTATGGAAACTTTACTCAACTGAATAGCCTGTTGTACCCTGGAGTGCCAAAGGCCGGTATGCGGAGTAACCGCAGTACTAGGTGTGCCACTGTCAAAAGGAAAAACGTTGTTGTGAGTTAACAATTGTGTATGTACTGGTCATGGATAGAAATTACTCAATTTTGAAGAAGTTAACAGCCCTGTAAATTTGGATCAAGCAATGACAAGACAGGGTTCAGTTATTATTCCAACTCGATTGAAGTGTTGAATAACCGGTCGCCCCTGGATGAAAGAAAGTGAACCGCAACCAAAGTACATGTAGAAAACATATATGTCAATTGGCACTCCAGGACGCCAGGCTGGCAACACTGTAAGAAAGGTATGGACCATTAACTGTTGAACGCTTTGTAAATAATAGCTGCAGAGGTGCTCATTCGAAGATACCTATGCCGAAAACAGATTTCGGGCGATTCGGAAGTGGTGTAGTTATTCTGTAGGAATTGGCATACAGATAATATCTGATATGTTCTGACTGCAACAAACAAAAAGGCCAAAGAAACATTTTTTATATGCATGATAAATAAGTCAAGAATAAGGTCACGCAGTGACATAATTTTTTTTATTGAAGTTGTCGAACAACAACAAGAAAGCTGTTAATGGTCCAACATACGACAAACATCAGAGATGGAAGGAATGTTTCATCATATCGGTATGATCACGGGCATTGTTGTCGCACCGTGAAGACTCATATAAAACCGAAAGTATAAAATAAAATAGTCCAGAGAACAATGGTTTGTTGGATAACCTTACTGCTTACCGCTAAATCCATGATATTTCACCAATATGAATACCGGTTGATCGAAATAACGTTTTATGTCAACAAAATGAACTGTTTTTGACAGTCATTAGAAGAATCAGTATGGAACTTGCCCGTGATATGGGCCAGATTTACTAAAATTAAGTCCTAATCAAGATATGCACAGCCTGGATACATG
The DNA here is from genome assembly GCA_032622095.1 of Siphonodentalium dalli. NCBI lineage: Eukaryota > Metazoa > Mollusca > Scaphopoda > Gadilida > Siphonodentaliidae > Siphonodentalium > Siphonodentalium dalli. Next base: position 63,357,704 of record CP136068.1, read on the forward strand.
TACCTGCATATACTAGTAATCAGTAATTCTCATATCGACAATTGTGCCGAGTTACTACGTTTAGAACATGATACATGTCTGCTATGAGAGACCATCAGCTTATAATACCAGGGAAGGTTACCCATGTTCCCTGGCATAAACAGATAAAAAGAACATAACAAAATCGATAAATTATGAACGTTGAGGGGCCGTCATCAGTGAAAGGAATGATATCAACAGCATGTTGACATCAAGCACAAGATTAAAGAAAGAAAGCATGCCCAATTGGAAACCATGCGTGCATCATCTCGCCCTCGGTATACAATAATAAAGTCCAAAATGCTGGACACACAAACAATAACGGAAGAGATGAACGCGAAAGAAAATTGCATGCTACAGCAGTGGAAACCATCATGTGATTTCTCGAAGGTTAAAATTGGAAGCGATCAAGTAGACACGCATGAACATCGTGCTACATAAGTCAAATTTACAAAAGTATTTAAATCGGGTACAAATTGCAGTTATGCTAAAAGTTTAAAGCTATATAGTAGGCTCGCATGAACATCATGCTACAGATACATATGTAAAATAACAAAAATAATCATGTACAAATTTTAATAATGCTAAAAGTAGAAACCACTCACCAAAATTAATGGATGGAATGACCCACGAAGTCAGGAATGGTTGAGGTAGTGAAGCTTTGCCCCACGGACACCCCAATAATATTTACGGATCCCTCTTTGGTTGAATGTATCCCATCACCAAGGAAATGTTGGATGACTCGTTCCAACTGGGCGCATAGGAGAGTCCGGGGTCGAACTTCGGTATAGGCTTGCAACATGAGGTTGGTCTGTGTGATTCTACGATTGAGTATCTCCAATGTCACCCCCGGGACAGCGAAGCGACGCAACAATTTCATGCGACGAAAAAGCTTGTTGACCATGATACAAGAGACGCCATACTGCTCTTTGAGTTCATTGAGGTAGTCGTCAATTTCCCCAGACACCACCTCTGGCCCTTTTGTACATAAATCATTAGCCCCACTTGCAACAACACCAGGTTTGGCTGAAAGTGTGTTAAGGTATGGCGAACCCCCGCGTCCACCCTCAAGTCTCTTACAGTAGCCCCCGAGTGACCGACGAATCGAACGCACATGTCTCGGTTGTTTCCTGAGCCACATGGAGCGTGCGTGGACAAATTCATGTTCTTCGCAAAGTTATGCCACTTTGGGAAACGTTTCTTCTCAGGCCCACCATGAAATAAATGCGCACCAAATCGATTAACGAATGAATGTCCCAGAAAAAGTATGCGAACCATACTGAGAGAAGACAAAAAACGAACTGTACCTTTTCGAAAAAACGTGACCGTCTTCTTCGGTCAATAAATTGAAAAGAAAGTTGACACCAACCGCGTCGCTCATCCCTACTTGTAAAAATATAGTTCTCCCAATTCTTGCTCAATAGTTATCCCAATTGATTCGTCACCTAAATAACATTATTGCCAAAATTCTTGCACTTCATGATTATGTTGTAAATTCATCTAAATACTTTGCCGCTTTATTCTATTGCTTACTTTTTTGGAATTCCATGCAGTATGGCGTAATGATCGCGTAATGTTCTGTCGGTGAAATATCTCGCTACCGAACATATTTGCGTTTCTGCAAATTTTCTGGTTTAAATCCCCGCATCTGTTTAACCCTTTGGGATAAAATACGTCGCTCTTATACGACTATGTTATATTTCTTCCCAAACGCGGTTCAAATGTGTGAAAAGTCATATGAACCCCTATTTTACAACTTCATTAAGACCAATATATCAGATTGAATAACACGGGTCCTTGTCCTGGAGATTCGCAATGGCCATTGGCTTACTATTACACTCAAAACCAAACACAATATACTTTAATAAGAACAGTTTGTTTTTGTCTTTGCTTCCTTTGTGTGACATCACACGGTACATCAAAGAAAAAAGCTGACGCATAACTCATATGAATGGTTGGCACTTTGTTGCAAAATCCAATTTAGCATGTGCACCGATTTCTGAGAATTTCTGATGTCATTCATGTTATAATTACTTTTGAGAAATTGTCAAAAATGTCTGGCTGGGTAGGGCCAGTTACTTGCTAAATAATGCAAGTGAATTGTGGAAATTAAGATTGACTACGTGTATACATTGGCCCCTACATATTGTCCTTTACAAATACTTTTTCTGACTTCATTATCATTGCTAGCACCCAACATGCTTTACCGTGCGAATTTCACTCACACCGTATAAAAAGAAATCACTTGGGATGAAATTATTTCACATAATTTTTGTCTGGCACATTATTCATTTTTAGCTCACCTGAGACAAAGTCTCCAGTTGAGCTATAGTCATCATTCCTCATCCGTCTAGCCGTCCATCTGTCCGTATGTCCATCCGTTCTGGACAGTTTTAGTGGACACAAAACAGACGACGTTCGTTCCAAATTCAAAGATTCCAACGTCGATATGGCCGTCATCCCCGGCGGCATGACCAGCATCCTTCAACCGCTCGACGTCTGCCTGAATAAACCGTTCAAAGCCAGCATCAGGGAGCAATGGTGTGCGTGGATGTGCGATCCGACCCAGATGGTTTTCACCAAAGGAGGAAATCTAAAGCGCCCGTCACTCCCCCTCGTCGCACAATGGGTCGTCAACGCATGGGATAAGATCGACTCCAACATGATTATTAACTCTTTCAAGAAATGTTGTATTTCTAATGCCATGGATGGCACCGAGGACGATGTGTTATTCAGCGATGTTGTTTGTAAGAAAGGTGAGAGTGCGAAAGTTGTTCATGTAGATGAATGTGAGGATGAATGTGAGGATGATGTGTTCATAGAAAGTTCGTATGTATAAGTGTATGATGATGCTTTGTCAGATGCTGATTGTTGGTTTAAATTGTTTATTGATAACGATGACAGTGATGACGAGAGTGAATGAATGTTATTGTTGTTGAAATGTCAGTTTTGTGCATTCCGTGTATTAAATCATTCGGTTCCCATTCCATATTTGTATTGTTTGTATATTGCAAATGTCGTTCGTTTTGATAAATTGTGCTGTGCTATGCATTGTTATGTTATATTTTGTGTTTAATTCAGAATAAAGCATTCTATCGCAAATAAATTTCTTCATCATTCTTCCCCCAAATGTGATGTGTGAATACTTGCTCTCAATACTTACCAGTACAATACTTACCAGTACGCAGTCGCTGGCAGTGTTTTTAAAATTCCAGCATCTAAAAATATGTCTTATACACAGGTATTTCGCAAAGGGCAGGCTTTGGGGTTGAAAAATGGGGATGCGTCTTATACACGCATGCGACTTATCCACCAAAATTTACGGTAACCCACCCATTCCGTAGTTCCATCATATGATGTCATTGAAAATGATTAACCCTTTGGCGAGTAGAATGACATATATGTCGTCTATCGGTTGAGGAGTAGAACGACATATATGTCGTTTCAGGGCGTGTTATTTTATGTAGACATAACTTCAATAAATCATCTGATTTATAAATGATTTGTATAGGAGTTATTTTGGTTTATATAATGTACCAAATGTATAAGTGAAATCAGTTATGATAACACACGTTAAAAAAAAATTCACATAAATTAAAACGAATTATTGGACCATTTTGACCCAAACTTGTTAATAATTATTGCTACGGTATGATGTTGATGTTAAATTTACTCATGACGTCATGTATATGACGTTACAGATACTCTCCAAAGGGTTAACCCTCTCCACACATCATATGGTTTTGATGCTTTTCATTTGATCGTTCTCCGATTCTATGTCCAGGTTGATGGTGATCCACTTTTCACTTGCATGGATTTTGGGATTAAAATTAACCCATTTCATAGACACATGATATCCGATAGGCAGATATTAAATCATACCTTTCACTTTGAGCCAGGTTCAGTAAGGATTTCTAAAAACCACCAATTGAATATTCATCATTAGAGGAAATGTCTTATTTTGAAATTCCCTCTATTGCATTTGGGGTGCGCTGTCAGTAGCCAAATTAGCCAATGGCTAATCTTTTTCGAATTTGGCTAATAGTCTGGCTGTTGAAGGGTTGAACCCGGAAAAAATTCTTAACAAGCTGAATTTGGTGTCATTCGATGCAGCATAACCCCCTGGTGAACATATCCAAAATCCGCTAAAATCCGCCTTGGGGAATTTATTTTATTCAAGATGGCGTCCAACATGGCCGCTTGAAAGTTGAAAATTTCGAGAAGTCTATTGTTTGACGCACAATATAAAACTATCAACCCGTGTTATAACCAAAAGTCCTTTTGTAGTGTATACAATATATTTCCAAAACAAACGATGCTGTTTCCGGGTAAAAGACATAAACATGGTGGCCAAATATCAGCCAAACCGGAAAATATGTGTTTTTCTTTATTTTTCCACTTTATGAATGTATTGACTTTGAATCCCCGACCCAAACGAAAGATATATCTATTGAGTATTGATATTGCTTTCTGGCGATAAAGCCACATTAAATCCAGTTCCTTATCAACAACCGTTGAAAAAATTCGTGCAAATCTGAAATCTCCCCAAAACAATCCCCACAGTGACACACTTAATTCCATTTTTCCGACATGAACATTGGTTTGTGCCACAAGGAGTTCTTGACGAAATTTTTCAATTGCATTGTATGAATTAAAGAAGAATTTCTGGTGCTGCGTCTAGGTCAGTCATTATAGTGATAAGCATTGACCCCTGCAGTTTCCATCCCAAATGTTTGCAATGTTTGGGTTCTAGATCTATTTTCCCGAGATATGCCCAGATTAAAACTTGTAAGTGAACCCTAAGACTAAGGCTGCCCTCTCTGTGTGTGGCAATTTCTGAGGTTCGATAGCAGACCTGCCGGAGGAAAACATGGTCATGAGCTTCGCGTATCTTAGATGATCGAGGGACTCTCCATTCTTGCCCGAGTACATTTGAATGAAAATCTTCGAACCTGCCTCGCCTAACTGTTGCTGATTTCTAAGTAAAGATGTTGCAGTTGAGCAGACGATTCTAATCGTTTCATCATAAACCCAATTGCTTCTTCCTCGTGTAAGTCCATCCCGACTTTTGATGGAACGCATCATGATGTGCTCAATAACTAGGTCACTTGACAGTCATGCCCAAACCTACTGCTCCTTCGAATAGTATGAACACCACCCTCTATAAAAGACTAGTATAACCACGGATATTTATGGGTTAAGTCTAGCATCATTTGCAAAAACAAGCGACAACTCAGTGGCGGCAAACAAATTCAACATTTTCCCAACAACTACTAAATGGAGATTCCAATCTCCTGTTCTCTCAGCTCGAATAAAATCTGTCCACATTTCTAGACTCTCCATATACTTTAACCAACGTTTGGATGTTCTGGATTTCTCGCCAATGTATGTCTTGTAATATAACATAAGTTCGTTCAATTTGAGCAGTTCTATTGAATCGGAAACAGCCGAAACTGGGATGGACCCATCAAACACGTTTTCATACAGCTCAATTAGTGCTTTCACTTCAATCTGACTAAGCTTCGCCCCTTCGAAACTGTCAGTACCAGTTGCAGCAATTCCCTCGATTGCCAATTCTTCGTTATTTGATGTCGAAGGTACTTCGATATTTAACGTTGAAGGTACTTCGATATTTGATTTTGCAGATAATTCGGTATCTGATGTCGCGTTTGATGCCGCGTCATCGGCTCTCGACTTGGATATTTCATTTGAATCCTCAGAGATCAATTCATCCAACAGCTTATTAGTAAGGGCTCCGTATACAAGGAAATGACATCTGAGTGCTCGCGAGAATGCCTTCCCGGAAAGCATTGTGGCAACTGCGTTTGAGCCATAATGAAACCCATCATCAGATGGAAGCCGCTGAGTCTACAAACTATTCCAAGTGACTTGGCTTAAATTATCTCAACCGGTTTGAACCAAAGTGACTGGTCAAACGCCAAGCATGGAGACAGGGTTTTCCCAACTGTGTCGCGTGATTCTGAATACACATCAAAGTGGAAAACAAACAAGACTCACCTGATGGGTTGAGGTCTATTATCGGTAGAAAAATATCTTCTGACTAGGCTGAATGTTCTGAGCTGTTTGAAGAAAAGATGTGTTCCATGAATCCAGACCAGTTCGGTCTGTTTTATTGCTCGATTTGAAAGCCAACCGCAATGCCAATCAGTGCAGATGAAAGCATGGGTCGATACTTTATAGTGGATAATCCCAGCTTTTTTTTGTAGGTTTCAAATGGTGTATGATAGGCACACCCTTGTATTCGATTAGTTCTTCAACCATAACACGTTTTTGAAGAGTGATGACTATTGATATAGGTTTAACCAGTGTGTCATCCTTCTGAGTGGAAACTGCGAGTATCCCCATAACATGGAATGAACCTTTACCATCAATAGTAGCGACGTTGAGGTCGACGCTATCTGCTGCCCACTGAGTAAATGTACCTGGAAAATACTCCATGTGTGTACTCTCAAGATTTTCCACCTGGATCACTGATTGCTCGTACCTGCTTACTTCGTCGTAAGTAATTGAAAACCCCAATTTAGAGAGTTCATCAACAAGCCACCTTGACCCGAAACGCGATCCATTTCAATCCAAGTACCAAAAAGAGTACAGGTAATAACAGATTGCACGATGCTGTGACCATTGTTATTCTGTTTTATTTCAGATGGAACTAGTATCTCCAGAAACATTTCTAAATGGCGAGAAATCCATTTATTTTTGTTGTCAAAATTTCCCAATCTCCTCGCTGGTGGTGTAGGTTTTCTTATCATATGTCATTTCCCGCTTTTGCCCTTATCATCTTCGTGGCGGTCACAACAACTCTGTATGCCTCCTCATCTATGTCATCTTTCTTATCCGCATACCGCTTGTCAATTGTCGAGTACGTGACCATATCTTTGAAGCAAATGTCGTTGCTATGCCCTTCGATTTCAGCGAAAAAGATATACTCCCCATACCGTTCTTACAATTTCTGTTTAAGGCATTTTATTGAATTAAGATTCTTACCCAATTGCTAGCTCTATCATTTGAGTATGTAACTCGGACAGTTCTGTATACAGTATACAGTTCTGTACCATCCACAGACTCCAGCCATACACACAGCGAATCAAATGTCATTAAGAGCGTTGCATTTCGAGTATTTTCTACACTTGGTATACATGATATACAGCTTCTGCAGCAACGAAATCAAGGCAACTTAGAATGATTTCTGAACCTTCAATGCTCACAAATCTTCTCTTATTCGGCAATGTTCTAAAAATTTGTATTTAATAGGGAGAGTTGCTATTAGAGACCTTTCGCATCCTCACGTTTACGATTACGAATACGGATAGCTATTCGTAGTCGTGAGTCTATCCGTGTGGACAAAAAGTCATTTCGCAAAACGATTACGCGTATAAGAGTTTTGACGAACACGTACGATCATTATTTCGTACCACTTTTACAACTCAAAGCGTGTGTTTTGTATACAGTCCCTTAATACTTCACTTATCGTCTCATTTACAACAACGCGATAATCATGACCTGTTAATATTGTCAATAATTCGACCTGTCACAACGTACGACCCGGGATTCTCGTGATATATTGTGGCAATAGAGGTATAAATGCCAGGTCATATGTTGTGGAAATTCATTTCGTTGTTAGGATGGATGACCAGATAGACGTTATGCTGATGGGGAAGAGGGGTTCGTGAATTTGGACCTCACATCAACCACGATGCCATCGTTCAAGCACCTTCAAGTCCGCGCTTTGATTTCAATGCAATTTCGACTTCACCTCTTTGGATTTAGGAAATCCGACATAAGGTTGTTGTGCTCGCTGATGTGCATCACTTCTGATTTGGAACTACCAAATCGATACAAAGTCGACACGGTAGAAGCGATGTGCATCAAGTGGCTTTTTGGTCAGACGGATATTTGACAAACCGGCCAAATTTCGTTGAACAAAATGTTGAAAAATAACAGGTTTTGGGCAATGTTATAATATAGTTGACTGTGGTTAGCATTAATTTTGAGCAATTATACCCGATTCTGATAACAGAAGCGGCATTAGAAAAAAATTGTTGGAATCTGATGATATGGGGACATCTAGTCGGATTGAGTACCTTTAAATGCCGCATTTGTGTGTGTTTTTTAAATTTAAAATAAATGCAAAGAACAAACCTGACAGACTGCTGAGCTCTAGTGATGTCGGTGTGTGTGCCAAATATTCTTTTAGTAACGGTTCAGGATCAGAAATCACTACTTACCAGTTGAATCGGGATCATGGGTAGGTTCAGATTACTCAGACAGAACTTTATGTAACTTAGAACTCGGTTATGAATTCCATGTAATTTTAAAATGCCCTGCATTACAGAGCAGATATATAAAACTCTACTTCTACAGAAAACCGAATATTATTAAATTGAATGAACTATTCAATTCGGGAACGGGGAAGAGAACACAAAATCTTTCACTATACATTTATAGGGTCGTGCCATTCTTTAGGTTCTTCTGAGGCATTCTATAACTGCACACGTTAGGACACCACCATGGGTTGTTGAATTAAATAATTGTTGAGTTTCCCTATATATTGTATATCTGTATATCTTGCCCATAATAATCACTCAAAACTCCTCATGCATCGCACACTATATACTGTATTTTTGGCGACTGGTTTCATAGTGCACTCCTCTTACTGTAAAGTGTTGTGTCGCAGCCAGCGATGGGCTATCCGTTGTGAATAGCGATCTTATTTCGCGGGAAGCTCGTGATTCACGACGACGAGTACAGTGATTGACAATCTAAACAGCATATCGAGGTCGTAGCTCAATACAACTGGATGGTTTACATGATATTCATATACAGTCTCGAACGGAGTGAAGTGATATATCGCAGAAAATAAATTCCAGGTGTTATTTGAGCTTATTAGAAACCATGAAATCGTAACCGTTATTACGGATAGTAAAATACGAGAACGATTAGAAAGTACACAAAGGTTGGTGACGTAGTACCCTATCCGTATTCGTAATGGTAAACGTGAGTTTTGCGAAAGGTCTCTATTGTTCGCATTTGCCTCATACAGGGATGACGGGGATCTGATATGGAACCCTTTCCACATATGGAACAGACTTCTTTGAAATTAAATGGCTCTTGTTTAGACATCATTTTCTTGGAGAGCGGAACCGTATATCCATACACTCAGTATTGACACTGAAGGTTCTTTTCCTATCAGTGAAATCACACCTACAATTGTTATGGACCAAGACCTTACCAATGGGTGTGGTTATTTGTTGCCCCTTTAAATATTCAGATATATATAGGTGGTTACATCCTCGCTTATTAGAGAAGTCAATCAAAGTCTCCAATCCTTTTGCCATAACTTGTACCAATGGATTTTCCTTAGTGTCCACATTAAATTGACACATGCTATGAAAGGACAAGACTCGCAAGTCCTCTTGAAAGTTGCTGACCCCAACATATGGGGTTGGTTCTGCCATTGCCGAACACGTACCATACCAAACGGGATAGTATGATAATAAAACCCCAAAAACATTGCAGTTTGAATATGCAATAACCCTTCTGCGTATGTTGGCATCGTTGGTTTCAACAGAAGACGAAAAATAAACACAATGTCACACAAAACACCTATCAAAACAACTATATCAAGAAATGATTGGCCACCACACACTTGAAGAAACAATCGCTACGTTATATTTGATAGTTATATTACATAAATCATTGAATTGATAGTCTAATTGGATCATTAAAGAGTGTTAACACGAGTCATTTAAAATAAAGAGCATTAATTTATATGTAGGCCCATCACTTCATCTTTTCATAGTATAATGCTACGCTCAAGTAAGAATGAAAAATTCGATACTGACTATATATGTAGTTTAATGAAAGCAATTAGAGAGCGTTTAATTAAACGGACTTTCATCATAATATAAGAAATACGCTTTCCATTGCCCATATTTATGTAAATATATTATCTGATGACCTTGCAATTATATAATTGTTCATTATATTTAAATATATGTACTGAAAACAACTTTTATCTAGATCACTTAGTGCACATACGGAGTCCCGTAGTCACAAATACCTTCATAAATTATGTCAGACCCCTCCCCTATTCAGGGCGCTGTAGAAAATTTTCCCCAAAGCGGATTTTAGCGGATTTTGGATATGTTATACACGAAGGTCTCCTCTTTCCAACGATACCAAATTTAGCTTGTTAAGAATTTTTTTCCGGGTTGATCCTATAATTCAGCTCCAACAGCCAGACTATAATAAAAATTTCATTTGGCTAAACTTTTGGCTAAACTTTTTTTTACCCCAAATGGAGACGGAAAGCATGGAGTCAGAAAGCTAATTAATAAAAGTGCTCAATAGATCGGCATTCAAGACGAAGTTAGGTGACGAAAGTAATTCGTTATTTTCGTACTTATGAAATATCGTTCCGTAACGGTGGCGTTGATTGAACAGTTGTACAAAGGGAACATTACACAACTGTTTGACATCTGATCAGTTTTTTTGTTTATATATATGCTTTGAAGAGAGTTAATTGTTATCAGTGATCGCAATTAATAGGTGAATACCTAGTGGTGACGTTGTTGTTTTAAAGAGTGTTTTTGTAGTGTCCAAATAATATGCGTATTTTTTGTTTATACGCCGTCGATGACACTGACTATGTAAACAATACTAAACATGTATGCTTTGAAGAGAGTTGTCATCAGTGAGCACAATGAACAGGTGATTACCTAGTGATACCGCTGTTTTTTAACTGACTGACTTTTTCGGCCCATCTATACCACAGACTGCATGAGTGTCCTCTAACGGACATACAAAATGACGATAGTAGATACTGAAGTTACTGAACAGACGAACGAACCTGACGAAGCACTACTGAATACGACGAGACCGAATGACATTAGTTTACTGACGCCTAAAAAGACTTCTAATGTTCAGACATTGGGCTCTCCGTTGAGAGCCTAACCAGCCTAATCGTCAAAACGTATAAGCTGTATACTGGTTATGTAATTGATTAGCCGTCTGTAAGATAAAATACCTAAATGCTTTGTTCATTATAGAGCAGTTCTTAACTCAATGGTACGTAATGGGTGTCATAAAGTGCATCCCGTCTATTAACCGGGCTTCACATCATAAAAGATTTGAATACAATGGATATTCATCAGTTAACACCTTACTACAGTATAATAAGCCATAGTTAGCGGCCGTCATGCCATGGTGTCAATAGTGTCACGGCATAGAGTTATTACAATTAGTTTAACGGATTATAATTATATAGAATGTTAGTTTCATGTTTGCGAATGTGAATGCCTGTGTGATATGTGATGATATGTTCATATAATATTGTTTTTAAAGTTGTTTTAATTATGTTCTCATTCTGAGTATAACAAATCAAGTTTAACACAAATATTTTAGTCATTAATTGTGAACCGACCAGAAAACGATGATTTAATTTGACCAAATTACTTTTAATTTGGCCAAAAAATATTTGGCTAAAGTTTTTTTCATTTGGCTAATAAAATTTTCATTTGGCTAATTTAGTAAAGTTTTTTTCGGTCCAGCGCTAACACTGGGTGCAGGATAATAATAACGTTTCCTGTATTCTTGAGACTGACTTATTGTATGGGCTTCTAAATCCAATTACATGCTTTTATAGACTATTTTGTGTTGATCAGTTCATAGTGTGGTTAAGATTAATCCCTTGCTATCTGATTTGATAACTCAAATATTTGTCAAAGATTATGTTTATATTTCATGTCATAGTTTATGATAACACACCCCTAACCTGCATAGAGAGGGTCATTTTGGTTTATTTGCTTTAAAATATTAACATTCTCCAAAAATCCTGTTGACACAATGTGATAACTAAATTTTTTTAACCCAATCACTCTTATAATCACATCCAGGTTAATCATGACACATTCTTCACTATAGATTTTGGTATCGATTGAATGGTTTTGAAAATATTAACCCTAATTTTAATTATATTTCTGCTGTTAATAGACTTGTATCTTTCCAATGATCAGCTTAGAAGAAAATTAACCCACCCATTCCATAGACATACAGTATGCTATCCAATGTAATGACTCTAATATCTTCAATCTGACCATTCTCATATCTCACCTAGTTATCTCATAATAATGCATTAAAATATGTTATATCCAATCATTATCAATCATATTTTACCAAAATTATAACTGTTATCTTTAAATGTTTTGTATGGTGCTTCTGTCTGACTATGGACTGAGCTTAATTAGCTTTATCACAAATGATACAAAATGGCGACTTGAAATAAAGCAGCGTTTGTTGGTGGAAAGTTTTAATTACACTTTTGCTATGTCATAATTGGTCCTGTGTCATACTCGTGTGAAGATACCAAACTACTGAAGATTTAACAGTCATTGTGAACATAATTGTGTGTTAAAGTGCCAGGTAACAAGAACCTTAATGTGTTTCCGCCAGTGCGATTTTTGTCACCTATTGTCGACTTATCGTGACTCAAAAATATACAACACCAGACTAGCATGGCAGACAAACGTTCAACTCCAATGAGTTCGACATCTAGTGCAGATGAAAGCATGGCATCATAACAGGCAAATGGTCCTAATAAACCAAAAAAAGTTCTGACTGTTCCTCCAAAAAAACTGAAACAGTCTATTATAAATTTCGGCTCAGAGAAAAACAAAACTAATGACAATCAATTGGACAGAATATTTACAAAAATAAAGGCAATGAACACAAAGCTAGAATCATTGGTCACTATGGATCACCTAAATGAGACACTGAAGCCTTTGGTGAAGACTGTAGACCTTGAAAAGACTTTGGACAAAATGAAGAATGACTATGATAACAAAGTTAAATGTGCAAAAGAAGAATTTACAGGAAAGATATTCGATGTAGAGATGAGAATGGATAGCATGGACACGAAAATTGGTAAATTACAAGCAGATTCTAAGAAAAAAGATGAAACTATATATAAACTGGCAGAAGAAAATAAACAACTGAATTGAAAATTGAACCAACTTGAACAGCAGACCAGAAAAGATAGTATCAGAATATATGGCATTGGTAATGACAAAAAGGGCGAAACAGCTGATGAGTGTGAAGATAAAGTTGTGTCAATGCTGCAGAACAAACTTAACCTAAGTTTAATTAAAGCTGACATAAGTATTGCTCACAGATTAGGAGTACACTCAGATGGACTGTCAATTCACTACAAGAAGAACAAAAAATCTTGTAATACAACACAGACGACTACTAAAAGGGCAAAAAATAGTCATCAAGGAAGATTTAACAGACAGTAACAATAAACTGATAAAAGAGGCCAAGGAATCTGATGGGATAGAGGAATCATGGAGCCACAATGGCAAAATATTTGTCAAGTACACTGGCAGCCAGCAGAAAAAAGTAATCAAATCTGCTGCAGACATTTAAATGTTGAACTTATACTGCATGATAATGTCATTAAATATTCAGTATGATTAATGTGTATGGCTACTAATTACACTGTTATATTCTTATAGTAGCAATATATATATGTGGATGATGAAAAATTGAGTATTATATTGCCAATCAATGTATCTGTATTACTATAAATAACATGTATCCATAAAACAGGCTTAATATAAAATATTAAATGTAATCTATCTATCTATACTATATATTTTGAGATATATATTTTGAAGACCTCTGTTTGTTTGTTTGTTTGTCTGTCTGTCTGTCTGTCATTTATACAAATCTACGATTCTCGACCGATCGGGACGAAACTTGGTACGTGTGTGTAGTTTGACCAGGCGGTGAATGTTGTCGTATTGGCGAGCCCGTGCGGCGCCCGCTTCGCGCATGCGCAGACGAGATCTCGGAAACGGGTGGAGCTATCGACTTGAAATTTGCTATGTGAATGTATCTTGCCCCGGATACGAATTTTATCGGGTCGCCGAGCCCGTGCGACACCAGCTTCGCGCATGCGCAGACGAGATCTCGGAAACGGGTGGAGCTATCGACTTGAAATTTGCTATGTGAATGTATCTTGCCCCGGATACGAATTTTATCGGGTCGTCGAGCCCGTGCGACGCCAGCTTCGCGCATGCGCAGACCAGATCTCGGAAACGGGTGGAGCTATCGACTTGAAATTTGGTATGTGAATGTATCTTGCCCCGGATACGAATATTATCGGGTCGCCGAGCCCGTGCGACGCCAGCTTCGCGCATGCGCAGACCAGATATAGGAAACGGGTACAGCTATCGACTTGAAATTTGGTTTTTGAATAGCCCGGACGTCGGGCTGGGTAGAGCTATCGACTTGAAAATTGGTTTTTGAATAGCCCGGACAACGTCGGGCTCATCGGCTAGTACTATATATTTTGAGACTTCGTATATATGTGTGTATGTATGTACTTCATAGAATCGAAAACGGTTCGCTCAATTGAGTTCAAACTTCCCATCTAAATGTAAAATCCCACCGACACGACCGTGGTCGCGGTTTAGAGAAGCTCAGAGCACCCGTTCTCCAATCTCAAATCACTGCATAGGCACGGCGTGGGTTAATCAAGTGATTATTTAATGAGCGTTTGTTTTTGACGCATCTCTATAAAGAGCGTCTGTTTGCCATTCAACGTTATTTGCATCTGCAGAGAGATATACGGAACATACATTAAATTTAAAAAACATTTGTTTCTGACCAACCCTTCGAGCACGGATGGCGCGCTTTGTTTTTACAGTATATAGTTATATACCGAAATCATCCCAGATAATCACGAATATAGCATCAGATTTCTCCCCAGATATACCGTTATAAAGCTACTGGAATCTGCCAATCTACGGGAAATTCCAGGGAATGCCGATTGAGCTCAAACTTGCTACCCACGGGAAGTGTCATATATATGAGTGTGTCCTTTATAGACTCGAACCGATTGAGCTCAAACTTGCTAAATAAGAAAATAGCCCCCAAGCCGTAAATATCAACAACAACGATATTACTAAATACTTTGTGAGAGTTTTCGGGGAGCCGTGATGCCAACAACAACGACCCGAAGCCCTGAATGCCAACAACAGATTCAATGCAATGTTATATCTATTATGCAGAGAGATTTCACGACATTACGACGGGTACGGCAGACTCAAAATATTATGCAGACAGATTTCCCGACGGGAAGCGTTTGTTTTAAATTCAATGCAATGTTATCGTAGAGAGATTTCACGAAACAAAGAATGCGTTGTCTGTCGTTCCTAGGAAGGGGGGATTTCTACGGGTAAATTTTTCCGCCAGAAACAAAAAAATTAATTAAAACAATTTACAATTTAATTAAAACAATTTAAAATTAAAAAAAATTAACAATAAAAAAACAATTCAGAAACAAAATATATTAAATTTAAAAAACATTAAATTCATATTCAAAAATGTCATGTTTCTGAAACAAAGCCATGGGACGAATGCCGCCAGTGGCGGGCTAACCTGCTAGTCTATACTATATATTTTGAGACTTCGTATATATGTGTGTATATATGTGTGTATATATGTGTGTGTGTACTTCATAGAATCCAAAACGCGTGTACAGATTGAGATCAAATTTCCTATGTAAGTGTCAAATCCCACCGACACGAAAGTGGTCGCGGTTTAGAAAAGCTCAGAGCACCCGTTCTTCACTCCCATTCATCAAAATCAGCTCAAACGGCACGGCCGGGGTTAATAACGTCATTATATATATATATGAAGTCAGAGTCTCCAGAGTTATACCGGAACAAACACGTGTTTACGTCGTCTTGGGGGTCCACGATGGGAGTCTGACTTCAATGCAATGTTATCGCTCGAAACACGTGTTTACTTCGTGTTGAGGTTCACGATGGGAGTCTGACAATTGTTATCGCTCGAAATAGTACAACGGCTGGACAGATTGAGCTCAAACTTCCCATCTAGAGGTAAAATACCACGTACGATGTCGTCCACCGCGTTTTCCAGAAGCTCCGAGCACCCGTACTCCACTCCCAGTCATTAAAATCAGCTCAAACGGCACGGCCGGGGTTAATAACGTCATTATATATATATATGAAGTCAGAGTCTCCAGAGTTATACGGGAACAAACACGTGTTTACGTCGTCTTGGGGGTCCACGATGGGAGTCTGACTTCAATGCAATGTTATCGCTCGAAACACGTGTTTACTTCGTGTTGAGGTTCACGATGGGAGTCTGACAATTGTTATCGCTCGAAATAGTACATTAGGACGGGTACGAAATGCATTTATCTCGATTAAAAAGGCAGATCTCGGAAACGGGTGGAGCTATCGACTTGAAAATTGCAATGTGAATGTATCTTGCGCCGGGTACAAATTTTATCGGGTCGCCGAGCCCATGCGACGCCCGTGCAGCGCATGCGCAGACGAGATATCGGAAACGGGTGGAGCTATCGACTTGAAATTTGCTATGTGAATGTATCTTGGGCCGGGTACAAATTTGGTCGGGTCGCCGAGTCCGTGCGAAGCCAGCTTCGCGCATGCGCAGACCAGATCTCGGAAACGGGTGGAGCTACCGGGTACAATTTTTTCTTATTGAAACGCGTGGAGCTAAAAATTAAAAAAAAATATAAACAATGTTTCGGACAAGCCGCCGGTGGCGGGCTAACCTGCTAGTACTATATATTTTGAGACTTCGTATATATATATATATATGTGTACTTCATAGAATCGAAAACGGTTCGCTCGATTGAGTTCAAACTTCCCATCTAAATGTAAAAACCCACGGGAATCGTCGCCGCGGCGTTTTGGAGAAGCTCAGAGCACGCGTTCTCCACTCTCAAAATCACTGTTTGCCATTCAACGTTATTTGCATCTGCAGAGAGATATACGGAACATACATTAAATTTAAAAAACATTTGTTTCTGACCAACCCTGCGAGCACGGATGGCGCGCTTTGTTTTTATGTTTACCCATACCATAGTATGGTAAACATAGTGTCGTTGCCCGGATTGACCACTCGTCGTTGGTCCGTCTGTCTGTCCGTCTGCCTGTCCGTCTGTCCGTCTGTCCGTAGACACTTTACGAGTAATGCGATAACTCAAACATTTTTTATCCGATCGAAACCAAATTTTGTATATGGGTTTCTCAGCCCAAAATACAGATCGAGTTCGAATTTGGGTTTGATCCGAGATTTTGTTACAGAGTTATGGCCCTTTTTCAACTTAGAATTCACGCATTCTGCCATAACTCAAACATTTTTTATCTGATTGTTAGTTTCACAGCCCATAATACAGATCGAGTTCGAATATGGGTTTGATCCGATTAATTTTAAAGGAGTTATGACCCTTTTTCGAGAAAATTTTTTTTAAAAAAAATTCATTTTTTTTAGATTTAGCTCCTTGCTAAATTTAGCATATACAGATATTAAATTTTGTGTTTGAACTTTAATAACAATAAAAAAAAAATTTAAATAATAAAAAAAAATTGACACTTTCATTTATTTTAGTTTTATACGATTAATTAGGTGTGAATCCGTGTGATATCCTGTTTTGAAAATATGAAGATTTTATTGCAATAGTTTCATGTAATATAATGATATCAATAAATTACCATGTAATCCAACATCCAGAGTATATCAGAGGATTTTTATAGATGTTGTCATTCCAAGTGAAATCTGTTATGAAATGAGTGATGACATATGATACAGAGCTCTGGTGGGTCAAGCAAGATACACAACACTGGTGGCTGGCTGTTTGTTTATTCTAACTGTCAAATTGATTAATGGCAGCACAAGACAGGTGTTTTTCCTATTCTTGAAATTTCATTACAGGATGAGATAAGGGCCCCCTCACCTATATAAGTGTCTTCTAAATTCCATTAATTTGCTTCAAAAATAATTAACCCTTTCCAAGGTTTCCATAGACACATGCTATAATGTACATGGACTCTTCCTCATATCTCTTAATATATATTGGGTATCTTTGCACACTTCTATCAATTTTGGTATTGACTGATTAATTGATTTTTGAAAAATATATTAACCCTTCAGACACGTGCTTTCAAAATTAAAACAACAGCTGATAGCCAATTTGATTTATCTATGCAATGGGGAAACAGGCAGATAAATATACATGACTATTGTAAGTGATGACTTGTTTTGAAAATCAATATGGTAGATGTTAGTATTTCCAGGAACCTTATTTTCCCATTTGTTCACATTTTCATGGTTGATTGAATTTTAGGGGCCACAGAGCACTTAGAAGATTAACATTGAAGGTTGTGGCTTTAGTGCCCAAGCTACTTGTAAAACATTGTAATGTGTGAAACCATTCAAATGAGGGCTAACTTACTTTCTTTTATATGAACGATTTAGTGGTCATCCCCATCATATTATGTCTGTATAACATTATATAGATAATACTTTTGAATTGTATAAACTACATATATTTTTGAAAAACATACACCCCTGTTATGAAACACTTAATCTTATTTAATACACAGGTCAGATCTGATCTTATATCTGTCCATGTTTGATAAACAAATAACTGGGGAGAATGCGGGAAGGGGGGGGTAATTAAAGTACCATTTAAATACGAGATGGAATCCCCTACATATATGTCGTTCTAAGCAGTCTGGCTTGTCAACAATTATAATTTCTATTTAGAAGTGAATAATAAATTTTGAATATCTGGCATGTCAAAAGTGGCAAAGATAGGGATTTATCACTTTTGCTTCCAATGAATTAACTTAAACTCCTAAACATGTCCTCCGAAATCACTAAACCATTGGATCTCACAGTGAGAGGTCCTTGTGTGAATAGGGACAGAGTTATGAGATTTAAAACTACTCCTCCCCCAACCCAAATACTTTAACCCTTTCTTAAGACAAATTATTTGAGCTTTTGATTTCAAGTTGGGTACTGATATATGGATTAATTCCTGTGATCATATCTTTGACAAATTATCAGTTATGGCTAGTCACTATCGCCAAGGTATGGGTTAAACATCTGCCGATCGTGATCGGCCTCTCGTTACAGTATATAGTTATATACCGAAATCATCCCAGATAATCACGAATATAGCATCAGATTTCTCCCCAGATATACCGTTATAAAGCTACTGGAATCTGCCAATCTACTATATAATTTGAGACTTCCGTATATATATATATATATGTGTGTGTGTATGTGTGTATATATATATATATATATATATATATGTGTGTGTATGTGTGTATATATGTGGGTACTTCATAGAATCGAAAACGCGTGTAGGAACGGGCATCCCCACGGCAATGTCGGCTTATATGACATCTTTACTACACATGACAGCCGATGGACAATTGGTCTCTATATATGTACCAAAATTACGCCGCGTTGGTGACTGGGAAATTCCAGGGAATGCCGATTGAGCTCAAACTTGCTACCTACGGGAAGTGTCATATATATGAGTGTGTCCTTTATAGACTCGAACCGATTGAGCTCAAACTTACTAAATATTGACTGGGAAATTCCAGGGAATGCCGATTGAGCTCAAACTTGCTACCTACGGGAAGTGTCATATATATGTGTGTGTCCTTTATAGACTCGAACCGATTGAGCTCAAACTTGCTAAATACGGGAAGTGTCATAGACGGGTTCATTGAAAAACAAAAAAAATCGGGTAAAATTGAAAAACAAAATTAAAAAGGCACAATTAATTAAAAAATTAAAAAGGCACAATTAACTCATTGAAAAACAAAAAAATTAACTCATTGAAAAACAAAAAATTAAATTAAAAATTGTCATGTTTCTGACTATTGCCGCCAGTGACAAACACACTATATTTTTAAAGTGTTGTAGCCGCATCAAATTGATTGGAAAACATACTCACAATAATGTGGTCTCAATCCATAAATCCCCCATATATTGGCCATCAGATGTAAACCTGAATTGTGAATAGCATATCATTGAATTGCCTCTCATATCGGATTCACTTGTGAAGCCACGATTCAAATGGGAAAATTAAATAGTTGCCTTTGGAAGACTCTATAATTGTTCCTTTGCCCATCATGACACTGAATTGCCTCTGAATCACATGGAATCATATTCATGATATAAATTAGTAAAACTGAATTATAAAGTATTATTGCATGCTTTTACATTTAAAACAGAATTTCATTTTTAATTTGGATTTTGAAAAGTTTGAAATTTTTCTATCATTGATTTACTCTTAATTTGTGGTCACAAATAGGCAATTACATTTAAAAGTGAACTTTATTGATATATCGGATTTGCCTGTCAAGTCAGTTGATGAAAATGGAGTTAATTTACAAGATTCATCACATGTATAATCTCCATAGTCTATTATCACTGAATCTCCCTCCAATTTGGCTGTTGTCTTGGCATTGTTGTAACCAATTAGGTGATTTCACTACACAAATTCAGCCAACATACTATATATAACACATGCATTCTCAACTATCTATACATATCTAAGGAATTAATAAAGACATCTAAATTTAAAAAAAAAAATATTTAAAAAATAAAATAATAAAATTCTCAACTTAATTTTTTGCTAGCATTGAGTTAATCTTAATTCAGCTATTACATTGTATAATTACCCCCTTACATATTGGCCATTACATTTAAAACTGAATTTGAAGTTAAATCTTAATTCTAAATTATGTGAGTTACAAGTTGCCTTATTATCAATTAAAGACATTTGGCTGTTGAATTTACATTACTAAAACCAATAAGGTGGTTTCATTACATATGTACACCCACATATGTGCTATTATATTTAAAACTCAATGTTATTTATTAGTCAGATTTACCTGTCAAGTCAGATGAGAGATTATCATATCCAGAATTGTAAAAGCTGAATTTTGATTTACTGTTGCACATAATGGCACTTGATTGTTAATTGACAATTACGAACTTGACTATGTGTACATTACATCACATAACCATCCACCCCAAATACTATATATCATATATGCATGATGAATTTGATTTATTTTCATTGATTCACTCTCATTTCAGCTGTTACATTATATAATTACCCAAACCCCACATAGTGGCTTTTACATTTAAAACTGAATTTCATTTATAATTTGGATTTTGAAAACTTTGAAATTGTTTCTATCACTGATTCACTTTTCATTTGTGGTCACAAATTGGCAATTACATTTAAAATTGAATATTACTGATAGACCAGATTTGCCTGTCAAGTCAGTCGAGGAAACTTCATAACCAAATATATTTCATACCTATCCCCTCCCAACAACACACCTTAAAATTGTATGTCATCAATTTGACATCAAATTTATAATGCAGATTGACCTGACCAATCAGATGAGGCATCTTTGTATTCATTACAATATCCTGACTTGTAAAACTGAATTAGGAATTAATGTTACACATAATGCCACATATTCATTAGCATTTATGAAACTAATCAAGGAACTTTATCCCATAATTACACATCACTAGAAAATTGTAATTATATATCATTAAATTGCTCTTTATACAGCCGTTGTATCCCCACCCCCCCCCCCCCCCCACCACCACCACCACGCTCTAAAATAATCTATCACTAAATTAATAATTGATATTTACCTGTGAAGGGGTTCATTACATAAGCTCACCCCACTTACTACATATCATTATATGCATTCTGAACTTAATTTTTTTTATCATTGAGTCAATTTTAACTCGGCTATTACATTTATAATCACCCCCACCTATATATTGGACAGTACATTGAAAACTGAATTTCATCTATAATTTGGATCTGCTTGTCGACCAACACATAGGCCATTACATTCAAAACTGAACTTCATTTATAATTCAGATCTGGCTGTCAAATCAAGCAATCATGGATTTAATTAATTAGTTTGGTTCTCCACATGTATACTCATAGTTAATTGACAATTGTGAACTTAACTATGTGAACATTACATCACATAGCTACCAACCACACATACTATATATCACAGTTAAGACTTCCAAAGGGAAGGAACCCGTAAAGCAAACGAAATTAGGCAACACGTCGAAGACGGTGCAATTTCAAAACAATGATTCCAATGAAATTTTGGATAATTTACGAAAAATTATGACCACTCAACAGGAGCAAGGCTCAAAAATTGTGGAGGTGTCCCAAAGACTTGTACACCTAGAGTCGCAAGAGTATGAGTACGAATATTATGATCCCAACGAAGTTTGGGAAGAAGAAATATCTCATTCGCAGAATGATGATGAAACGGACACTAACAGTAACAAACAACAGTTGAAGGACAGTCGATTTGTGTCGTTGACGAAACGGTTCAAAGCCCACGAAGCTGTTGATAAGGCTGTGGATACGGTTTTGGCAGAAACCGTTACTGATTTATTCAGAAAATGAATGGAAGAGGAGCAGTTTGTTTCCTTAACGAAGGATGAGATTACTCCAAGGCCTGAAAATTGTGAAGGCCTGCAAGTGGTGAAAGTCAACCAATTGGTATGGGACTTACTGTCATCATCTGCAAAGACAAACGACAGAAAAATGCAAAATATAGAGTCCACTATTATAAAAGCTGGAGTGATTCTAGTTAAAGCAGCACATCAAGCTGCAGACCTTGAAAAAGAGCACCCATCAGTTGAAGGGATTACACCACTGATTGAATGTGCAAATGATGTCCTTGCTCTGTTAGGTCATGGAAATTATCTTTTAAACATGACAAGAAGGGACTTATTGAAGCCAGAGTTACACACCTACTATGTTCATCTCTGTAATCATTCTTTGCCATATACAACTATGCTTTTTGGAGATGATGTGTCCAAAACTGCAAAAGACATCGAGGATATCTCTCGAATTGGGCACAAAGTGGTCCATGGAGGCAGAGGACGTGGTTTCCACGGGAACAGAGGTTGAGGAACTCGTGGCGGGAGATCGTCACGTCCCTTCAGAGGGGGCAGGAGTCGAGCACCCTACCCTTACATGTACACAGAGTCAAAAAACCCCAGGAGGGGGGGCCAGCAAAGGAAGTAATTCCTTCTGCACCCGAGGTATGTGAAATATTTCAAGCCGGTAGTTTACAACATTGTATAGGTCAATGGAGGTTGTTGACTCGTGACCCTTGTATACTAGATGCTATTCAGCACTGTCATATTGAATTTGGAGAAACTGGCCCACCTGTTCAACAGGTTGGCATGCATGTTACGAATCACTTTAATGACTCAGACCGAGAGCAAATTCGTACATCCATACAAAAATTAAAATCACTGGGCGTGATTGAAAAAGTTACTGATGTAACAGGACAATTTATATCTCCAATTTTTGCACGACCAAAACCGGACAATGATGTCCGATTGATTTTGAATTTGAAGCAGTTTAACACTTCAGTGCAATACCACCATTTTAAGATGGACACATTTGAATCAGTTTTCAACCTAATTCAACCGGACATGTTTATGACAACGGTTGATATTCGCCATGCGTACTACTCGGTACCTCTGGCTACAGAGCATCAAAAGTACTTCAGGTTCAAATTCGGTCTAAACACGTATGAGTTCAAATGTATTCCAAATGGATATGCAGCTGCTCCTCGTTTATTCACTAATATCTTGAAACCAGTGTTTTCTAGTCTCAGACAAAAGGGTTACTTGAATACAACCTTCATTGATGATACATTATGTATGGCATTGTCTAGAATGGCATGCCTTGAAAATGTGCAAGCCACTGTCCAGTTGCTGACCAGATTAGGGTTCATTATCCACCCTGACAAATCCAAGCTTAACCCCACCCAGGAAATACTATATCTTGGGTTTATAATAAATACTGTGGAAATGAGGGTACGCCTACCCACTGAGAAAAAACAGAAAGTTAAAAATGAATGTGCAATACTGCTAGATAAAATGCAAGCACAGATTCGGACCATTGCCAGAGTCATTGGTCTTATTATCTCAACCTTGTCTGCAGAGCAGTATGGGAAACTGCACTATAGATGCCTTGAAAGACAGAAAATACATGCTTTACAAGTAAATAAAGGGCAATTTGATGCTATCATGCCAGTAACGCCACATATGAAAGGCGATCTAAAATGGTGGATTGACAATATTGACACACAATATCGTCAAATTCAACGTGGGTCACCCACAATCACTATTTATACAGACAGCAGCCACCTTGGATGGGGTGCTGTTAAATTGGGACAAAACATTGGAGGTCGCTGGTCAGCAAGTGAGAGTGGCCTGCACATAAATTACCTCAAAATTCTGGCAATAAAATTTGCACTTCAAGCTTGGCTCAATGAAGTGAAAAATCAGCATGTGCTTATTCTTACTGACAATACAACAGCAGTGGCATACATAAAAAATATGGGAGGAGTTAAATCCATTCCATGTAATAAGCTCAGTATTGATATATGGGAAATGTGCATATCACATAATATTTGGTTGTCATGTTCACACATACCTGGAGTTTCCAACATTGCAGACCATCCGTCTCGAAAGTTTGATGACAGATTGGAATGGGAATTGAACACAAATATCTTTAACGATGTTTGTTCCTTATTTGGCTCTCCAGATATTGACCTATTTGCTAGCAGAATAAATGCTAAACTTTCAAAGTTCTGTGCATGGAAATTAGATCCAGAAGCACAGCACATTGATGCCTTTACGATCAATTGGAATGATTTTAACCTCTGTTATTTATTCCCGCCTTTCAGCCTAATTGGCCGCTGCATTTCGAAGATCATCACAGACAGAGCAAGGGGAATCTTTATCGTTCCACACTGGCCTACCCAGCCATGGTATTCCAAAATAATGTCCATCGTAACGAACATTCCACGATTCCTTCCTGTTCGGGAAGATCTACTGACACTGGGACCAGGTCAGAATATACACCCTCTCTTCCCAAAGCTGATATTGATGGTTTGCAAAGTATCAGGCAAACCTACAGACGTTCAGGAATTTCACAGAACGCTTCAGACATCATCATGTCCTCTTGGAGAATATCCACCAAGAAACAATACAAGACATACATATATCGCTGGTTTGCATACAGTGATCAACAACATTTTGATAGAATTTCCCCCTCTATAGGTGAAGTTTTAGATTTCCTGACCATGTTGTTCCAGAGTGGTTTAGGATATCATTCTCTAAACACTGCTAGATCTGCTCTATCTGCTCTGGGAATTCAGCTGGATCAGCACCAGGCTGGATCACATCCAACTGTTATTCGGTTCCTTAAAGGTGCTTTCAATTTGCGGCCACCTTCAACCCCAACTGCAACTACTTGGGACGTAAACTTAGTCCTGTGAGAGGACTAACCCTGAAGGATTTGACATTAAAGCTCTGTGTTCTGATAGCTCTTCTCAATGCAGCAAGAGTGCAAACTTTAAATTTGTTAACTACTCGAGGAATGCGAAGGACGCCCTCGAAATATATCTTCATGTTTGATGGATTGCTCAAGCAGAGCCGACCAGGATATCAACCTGGACATATTGAATTACGTTCTTATCCGCCAGATCGGCGTTTATGTGTATATACCGTTCTCAAGGAGTATCTCTCACGGACAAGAGACATTCGTGAAGGGGAGGGTTCCCTAATTATTAGTTTTATTAAGCCACACAAAAAAGTTACAAGGGCCACAATATCCAGATGGATAAAGATTGTACTAGCAGCATCGGGAATAGACAATACATACACTGCAGGTAGTGTGAGATCAGCTGCTGCCTCAAAGGCCTATAATAATTCAGTACCCATAACAGAGATTATGAAAACAGCAGGTTGGACAAATGTGACGACGTTCTCAAAGTTTTACAAGAAGTCGCTGAATACTGGCCATGGTGGGCCGAACTTTGACAAGGCAGTACTTCAGTTCTAGGTGAGAATAATTTTTTCTCAAGTATTGGCTTTGAATCCCTGATTTAAGGTCGATAGAGACTGTCTAACGAAATATAATTCAAAAAATAAACGAGACTTACCTTGGGAAGGTGAAGTTCATTTGGAATTATGTGAGTTAGACAGGAACAGAGAGCTTAAATCCCGCCCTCCCAACCCTGCTTTATTTCGTTAGACAATCTCTTTAATATGTATACATATAACTACTTGTGGTTGGAAGTATCATATCCATAGAATAATAAGTTGTTTGCATAGCAAAATTCTTTTTAGTAAGCTTTGTAGCAACACTGGAGAAAAAATTGCTTTCAAATAATGACTTGTACCGGGTCGGCGCATGCGCATAGCACTCCCTGATTTAAGCTCTCTGTTCCTGTCTAACTCACATAATTCCAAATGAACTTCACCTTCCCAAGGTAAGTCTCGTTTATTTTTTGAATAGTCTCCCTTACATTTCCCAAGTGTGTTATAAGTGTCAAATAAGTGTTGCATAAGTGTAGGAAAATTTTTCCTCTAAGTGTGCACTTACAACCAAGTGTACAAGTCCAACAGTGGCAGTAAGTGTAGTGCAAGTGTAACATAAGTGTACAGTAAGTGTACGTTCCAACTATGTAAATGAGGTGAGTGTCATATAAGTGTATGATTCTAAAGTGTGGTATAAGTGTATGTTGGCAAGTGTAATAGAACTGTATAATAATTGCAAGTGTTTTATAAGTGTAAGTTCTGAATGGGGTTGTAAGTGTATTGTAAGTGTACAATGGTGATTGTGATGCAAGTGTATTATATAAGTGTATAGTACATGTATTAGTAAAATAAGTGTATATCATAGATGGGCATGCACATATTAAATTTCACTATCAAAGATGGCAATTGATGCATTAATCAAGGGAATCACATTCACAATGATTTAGACTGATAAAATACTTTATTATATTATATTAATAATGTTTTAATATATAAATCATCTATCGATTAGGTTCCTTGGCTCAATAAATATATTTCATAAATCTGGTGCTGATATGCGAAGTTTGAATGAGCTGAAGTATCTTCAAGCTTGTCTCTTCCCGTTTGTCTTTACTCCACTTTTCAAAGTCTTTTGTCATGATGTCCATGTCATATTCAGTACCATGTCCCATTTAAAGCATGCAGTGCCTGCTGTGGGATGTTTAGTTTAGCACGGTGAGTGAGAGAAATTTGCAAACGTTGGCATGACCGATTCCAGTTTTTTTTGGCCAAAAAAGCTGTAAGTGAGTCATTTTTTTCTTCTTCTGATGTCACATTGTCTCTGAGATGATCCAAATTCCAATGTGCTCTGTGTGCCCGTCTACCCCTCCGCCAAAATTAGTTTTGTCCGGTATCACAAGCATTTGGACAAGACGTCAAGATGATTGAAATTGAATCCGTGATCAGTCCTCCTGGCGAGTCTTGCCAACATTGTCATTGGGCAACAATGAAACATGCGAGAGATCAATCACTGAATCAGCTGGACGACAGCCATCACTCTCCGATTGAGAATTATCACTTGTAAATAAATGTAAGTTGTATATCTGAATTTAGCGCACGTTTCCATCGGTTATAATCTGTATGCATCCAGTGTGACTTTACTGTTGACATGATTTAATTTCTCAATGTCATCGTGTCATTGTAGGATCAAATTGGGAACAAACTTCGCCTATTTGCGTAATTATTTGCCGAATTCAGCCTCCTACCACCTGTTCTATCTCTAGTGTGTTTAGTTCCTTTCTTCTTTTTGCCAAATTGTTGAATTGTTTTGGCTTTTCTCGCCGTCATTTTCGTAAATGAAAGCTGTTGTCAAATAAAATGCAGATGAAATTTAAATTTGATTTCTTGACCGCCGAATTACCGGAATGTGGTCTGCGCATGCGCATGTAGTCACAGTCACAGTCACGTGTTAGCTTTTAGCCAATCGTATGCTCAGTTCTAGGATATCACTTGATTTAGACGAGTTTTCCCAATAAAATGATGACATCAGAGGACAATGTTTACACACAGCGAGATGGGATTTAATTCCCCATACACGAACACGTGGGCAGAAAGCCACAAGCATTTCCTTTGGGAGATTTACAGTGGGTCGATAATCACACGTATATACAGTTAAACTTTGTTATTTTTGATACATTTTAGGTTAAATTAAAAACAGATAGCAGGCACATATACGTATTTCTCCGAGAATGTTAAAAACAATTTTTATCTGTTCATCATTATTTTATTGTCACGAAATTACGCTAACAATCGAAGTTTTGCCATAAAAAACCCCGATAAAAATAATTCTATTTGGGAGTATTGCACGTCAAAATTACGGGTTTAGAAACGATTTTTATTATACTTAATTCTGATCTGCGTCGTCAAACTACTATCATACAACATTTCTGTATTCGTAATCGGACCTCCTATTTACCGAGAACAACCGAGAACAACCGAGAACAAGTCCAAATTTAATAAATAAGTCATAATAATGTCCAAGTATAGTGTATATATCACTCTTAAGTAGATATTGTACCATATTTGACCTTTTAAATGACATATATGTAGTTATTTTACATATACCGAGAACTTGAAACGTCGCCGCCATGTTCTCGGCTGGCGGTAACACAAAGGCGTGAGTCGTGCCTAAGTGTTAATTAACGGGACCTGGGTCTGTTTGGTGATTAGAATTAATTGAGTTGTGTACACTAATATGTGTTACTGTTAGTTAATCACTGCGATGTGTGAGTGCATAACATTATAGGTGAGAAATATATCAAAGAAATAATTACAACTGATGCAAAAAAACACCTTCTGTAATCTGTCACTTGGAAGAACAAATCCTACTTCTCAAATCAGCAATTGAAACTGGATCTATAATTGGTATCGACGGAACATTTAATCTTGCATCTTGCTATGTAACAACTATTATTTTTAAATATGTGCAAAAAGTAATCAATAAGGTTTTCAATACAAAGACTGGACTTCTGACGACAATTGACAATGGCAGACATACGATGAGACAGAAGCTGACATACTTACGCAAAACAGACGATATTTGACAAATTCATTCATGCCGAGATTACGAACTAAAATATTTGACGCTCGAAATGGACATTTTTGTTGTTGTTTTTTGAATGCAGGTGTGTTTGGAAACACAATCATTGAAGCTTTCATATAGTAATACGCCAATTTCAATATACGTGATAGCGACCAATTTTCATTGTTTCTATGACAAACATTTTGCAGTTAATAAATTGTAGATATACATACTCATATATCTTTATTTTAGCACAAAAGATTCATAAAATTTATTACTATCGGAATATAAATAACAGAAAAACGAAATACCGTAATTTCAAAATTGAAAAAGTTCATATTTAATATAAGACGGCAATTATATAGTACAAATGTGCGAGGCTCTGAGCAGTATTCCTGAACATATCCATATCAAAGTTTGATAAGTGTGGTATAAGTGTTGATAAATTTTTCCAAAGTTCCATAAGTGTACCTTTAAGTGTGGGGCAGTGTTCCCAAAACATTTAAAAAGTATAAGTATCATCAGTGTGTCATAAGTGTAGAGAGAACTTTTCAAAGTACCATAAGTGTAGCTGTAAGTGTGGGCAGCATGCCCAAAGATTTTCAAAGTCTCAAAAGTGTAGAGCAAGTGTACACTTATTACAACACTTACACTACACTTACGAAATAAGTGTACATTTCGAAAAAAGGTGAGTGTGGTACAAGTGTACTGAATTAAAAAAACAAAAGCTACAAGTGTACTATAAGTGTATACCTGAACTACACTTACAATGAAAGTGTACACTTAGAAAATATAAGGGCTATCATTAAATCAATGATGGAAATTTACATGTGAAGTCAGATGGGGGACTTTTATTTTCATAACCTGATCTATACAAACTGAAGTTTCAATTACTCTTTCACATAATGGCAAACAATTATTTATTGAAATTTATGAAATTAATTAATGGTCTTCACCGCATAATTACCCACCCCACATACTGTATCACATGTGAATTCTGAAATTGTAATTATCTACCACTGAACCGCTCTTAATCCAGCTTTTACATATCATAGTACCCCTCCCCCCCCCCCCCCCCCCCCCCCCACATATTGGCTATCACACTTAAAACTGAAATTTATTTATAGGTCTAATTCAGATTTATCTGCCAAATCAGATGAGGGATTTCAATGATCAGAATTGTAATAGCTATATTTTGAATTAGTGTTGCACATGACACATTGTTAATTAACATTTGTGGAATTAACTAAGTGGTCACACCACATGATTACCAACCCCGCATACTATCTATCACATATTCATTCTGAATTAGAAATTATGCTATCACTGGACATTTATAAAATTAATTAATGGTCTTCATCGTATAATTACCCACATATTGTATATTATATACACTATATATTATATTATATACAATATATTACACTGCGGGTGTTAATTCAGATGTATCATGTAAGTCCACAACCAGACCATAATAAAGTTACCCACACATTAAGAAACCAACAAAGACATCACGAATATGCGACACATATGTCATATATACTGTGACCCCACCCCACTACTAACTATATTCAGTACTCGCGACCCTATATACATTAATATACATATATAAAGCATGATCTTACCATTCCCACTGCATTTCAGCTCCATCATATGTCACTATTCACTAATTAAACTCAATAACGATATTCTCCTTCATTTGTCAATCATAAGTTGGAAAACAACCCGAAACACATTTATTAACGTTGTATAGCCACAAAGATCCCATCCACACTGACGAAAACCATACAGCCAGACCATTCACACAAACTTCACGGAATCCTCGACATTTATACCAAATTGACAAACTTGTCGCCTCATCGGATTCGGATGGCAACATTACCCTAATTGACACAGTATCTGGCGTGATCTAGTTCAGCGACCCATTTAACTTGAACACAGTAAGACTCCGTAACACGAAGAGAGAGTTGGACGAATCAGCAGTCCAGACATAATGGTCATTATTCTGAGTAAACCATACATGCTACACATATGACAAGCATAATTATTGAAATAATCCTACTTGTGATTATATCCTCAGAGCAAGCATATATAAGATATATATCATTACGCATGAAGTGGTAAAATGAATACATTTCTAACGGCACTCGAGATACCAACGGGTTACATCCATCCGTTCGTTATCCACAAGAAAATGTGTGTCAACATTTAACCTGTTAAAGAGTTATGGCCCGTAAACTAAAACTATTTGTTCCGAAATCAGGCCTGTATCCCAGTCATCATGTGTCAAATTGAGCGTATCTTTATCATGGAATCATGAAATGACGTATATTCATATAATTATGTGCAACGATTTATCATGATTTAATCTGACATTGTGGCCCTTTTGATATAAAGTGTGACCTCTCCCATATCCCAGTCGTCTCATATATATAGGATATGAATACTCTTTGGTATAATATACTAAAGCACAATGATTCAATGGGATATCCACACAATTATGTGTGTTTTAATCATATTTGGCGAACCAAATTGATGCAGAAGTGTAATAAATAAAGTGATCAATCGGAGAATTACGTTTGGTGGTTCGCTCGTGGCGCAAACGCGCACTCGTTTATTACCGGCGTCTCTCGCCTCTCGTGAATTATTTGATGTAGTTCTCGGAACCAATTGATTACTCTCTATATAGTGCATTTTTGATCTTATAATATAAAATTACACATATTTTCTATGTTACATATACATGTATTGATATCGATTGGTAATATATTTAAATAATATATTTAAATTGTATAACTGAATTTTATGCTGGGAAGAAATAGCCATTCGTATATGATCCACTGTTGATTTTTTTTTTTTTTTTTTTTATTTGAACGGCCATTATACATTCGAAATAATGTATCTATATGTCTATAAGTACAAACGCAGAACAAAGACCATCATTTATAAATTACCAAAATTATAATTTCAATCACTTTGACTGATTCCTCATATATATATGATGTAGTAACTCCAGTCGAATAATATTATACTATACCTTAGACCCAACATGGGGAAATTGTTCAAATATAATGGACCAAATAAATGAATGGAATGCTTCCCACCAGCTTACTGACATCTATAATATTATATTTATGTATACATTAGATATATTAGAAAGAGGCATGAATGGGTATCCAAACCATACATATCAAATTGTGTTCAAATTTTTAAACTGGTACTCACTATTAAGGAATAGTTTCGGACGTTTGGGCTATAAATGTGACACTAACCCTTGTAACAAACGTCGCACTACCGACGAATCGAATTCAATTATTTGAATTAGATTCGTCGGTAGTGCGACGTTTGTTGCAAATAAATGCGAGTAGACGCACTACCGACGAAGAATGCGTGTGGTCAACACGAATTTAATTGCTGATGCGTCTGAGATCCGTGTTTGAAACAAACGTCGCATCACCGTCGACTCGAATTTAAATCGGAGACATGCAAACGAGCTACATAATGGTATGCTAATGAGGGAATTCCAATGCAAACAGGAAAACACCAACGAGCATGACGTAATTTGGTGGTATTTGAATTCGAGTCGACGATAGTGCGACGTTTGTTTCAAATTAAATGCGAGTAGACGCACTAAATAAATATTTATTTCGTTTGGATATACACGCTATACTGCATGTGCATGGACGCGTGTGCAAATTTCACATCAACGATGGGTTGAAATTGTTCTTGTAATTTGATTTTCTCCAACAATGAATTATTGGGGAATTTGTTGTTTTTAGACCAACATTTGCAACATTTTGACTGAAATGGCCATCAGTCGGGAAGTCTGTGTCCTAGTCCCTCATGACCCCCGTGGCCAACCAAAAAAAAAATACTAATTATTTTCCTATGTTTTTTTGGCCGATTGACCTCAAAATGACTCATTCCTATTTACATGTCCATGTTAACATCCATGATAAATAGTATGCACAGAAAATCATATACAGCTATTTACAGTGAATCCCCCCGCAAATCTCTGTTTTAGTGTTAAAAGGGGGGTGGGTGTCAAAAAATGGTCGGAAAAAACTGCCGAAAACAGAATTTTTTTTGGCGGTGGGTGGGTACAAAAAATGATCGAAAGGGGAAAAAATGCCATACGTGCCTGAATTTTTTTCTGACCCCCCCCCCCCTGCATCAGTTGGAAATTTTCCAACCTTCGTGGGGGTGTCAAATTGTAAATTTTCAACACTTGGAAAGCTTGAGGCCAGTCTAATGCTATATGGATTTTTGGTTACGGTTTTCATGTTCAAAGTTCTTCTCCCGATGTGCCCAACTATGATCGGATTTTCAGGTTCAGATCTCTGATTTGTCTTCTACTGGCAGAACCATGGTCCGCCCAGTGCACGATCACAAATTTACTGATCCATTCAGTCAGGCATGTGAAAGAACAGCCAAGCGGGTTGCAAATTGAATTACGCAAATATATTGCCCCTCCCCCAACGGAGAGTCTCTAGCCATACGTCCCTGTCCGCTATGCTTATTTTACCACGTGGTTTTAGATAGGCATACTGACGCAATATAGTGTATACCGCGTTGACCTCAACTTGCTATTAAATTGTTAAAAAGGTACAAGTACATGTCCGACCTAAAATATGTATAAAATACCTACGAAATAGCTATATAAAACCAATAATTTCCACTCCTCAGAATAGTAACATTAATTTCGTCGCTTGGAACTCAAAAGCCACATGTTCTCACTGAATTTTACGTTTTAGAATTGATATAAAACCTCCTATTTTAGCAGTTTTGACCAAAACCCTTATGAACGCTTTATGCCATTTTAAGAAATTATTTAGATTCGTCTTGAATTAAATGCGACGTTTGTTCCAACAGACGAATTATGAATTAAACTCGAGTCTAATTCTAATTGAATTCGATTCGTCGGTAGTGCGACATTTGTTCCAAGGGTTACAAATCTCAATAGCGAATACTATGATCGGTGAAATAACTCTCGGTGAACTCCAGGCAAATAAAAAATTTGACTTTACTAACACAAATGATGGAGATGACTGTGGCACAAATATCAACCCATACAAGCTTATTAACCATTCCTGTAACTATTACGCACCCTCACAATTTCGGGATAAAATAACGAAAACAAATAAAAGCACTTCATTAATGGGCCTTAATTGCAGAAGCTTGAATGCTAATTGGGATAACTTCAGAGAATTGTTATGCGATATGCAAAATGATGATAATACTTTCGATGTAATCGCACTTTCAGAGATCTTCAGGATAAAAGAATCATATAATTTACCCGGTTACCAACCATTTGAATATTCAACGCGTCCAGATAACGACGATGGAAGAGGTGGGGTTGGGCTATTTATAAAAAATGGCATAACATTCCAGCATAGACCAGACTTATCAGTATTTATTCCACATGTAATCGAAACGATATTTGTTGAAATAAACCCCAATCAAAGAAACTCATATGTTATAGGGTCAATATACAGACCCAACACAGCTCCTATGGCTGATATTGATGCTTTCGTATCCCATATTGATAGCATAATGGAAAAACTTAATGAATCGCACACGAAAGCTTATTGTCCCCCGAAAAATTTATTTTTGGGGGACTATAGAAACGGGGTCCGTCCGTTCGGACGTACGTCCGTTCGTCCGTCCGTCCGTCCGTCACACTTTTGAGTACCTTCATGGTGTAATCATCTCCTCCTACAGATTTCATCCCAGAGATTTGAAACTTCAGAATATTGTTGCCCATATATTGAAGATGTGCAACATGTATATAGATGACGGAAAAATTATCTTTTGACGGAGTTATTAACCCTTTTCGACTTAGAAAATTTCAACATTTGTTATAATTTTCTGTATGAGGGTACCTTCGTGGTGTAATCAACTCCTCCTACAGTTTTCATCCTAGAGATTTGTAACTTCAGAATATGGTTGCCCATATATTGAAGATGTGCAACATGTATATAGATGACGGAAAAATTATCTTTTGACGGAGTTATTAACCCTTTTTGACTTAGAAAATTTCAACATTTTTTATAATTTTCTGTATGAGGGTACCTTCGTGGTGTAATCAACTCCTCCTACAGTTTTTATCCTAGAGATTTGTAACTTCAGAATATGGTTGCCCATATATTGAAGATGTGCAACATGTATATAGATGACGGAAAAATTATCTTTTGACGGAGTTATTAACCATTTTTGACTTAGAAAATTTCAACATTTTTTTTAATTTTCTGTATGAGGGTACCTTCGTGGTGTAATCAACTCCTCCTACAGTTTTGATCGTAGATATTTGAAACTTCAAAGTATTGTTACCCACATATTGGAGATGTGCAACATGTATATAGATGACGGAAAGTTTTGTTTTTTTATGGAGTAATATTATTAACCCTTTTCAACTTAGAAAATTTCAACATTTTTTTTTAATTTCTTCAACAAAGCGGCATCGACTTGCCACTTTTTCGGGGGACACTGTGGTCTGCTGACCTTTTATTTAATTGGAGATTTCAATATAGATTTACTGAATTCAGAAAATCATTCAAAAACCAACGAATTTGTAGACAACATATTTGAACGGTGCTATCTCCCTGTGATCACAAAGCCAACCCGAGTCACTGATTTCTCAGCTACCCTGATTGATCATATACATACAAACTCAAAATGGACATTCGACTGCGGAATTATATTATCAGATGTTTCTGACCATTTTTCAACATTTTACATTGAACATGAATTTACTCAAAAAGAGATTAATACACAGCGACAACCATTAGCACCCGTTAGAGTGATAAATGAAAAAAACACGACCATATTCAAATACATCTTGAGCCGTCTATCATTTGACTCGGTTTTTAGTTGCTCGTCAGCAGAACTAGCTTACAATAACTTTATAGAACAATATGTGGCCGCATATGAACAAGCGTTCCCACTTAGATACCCCGAACAAAGGAAAAAATATATCAAAAGAGAACCTTGGATGACCAACGGCTTATTGCAATCTTCCCTGAATAAAAACAAAACTATTTACAAAAAAACTTTCTCATCCAACTAAAGAAAATGCAGACAAATACCAAACTTTTTGCAGAATATTCAACCAAGTGAAAAGGAAGAGTAAAAACGATTACTACAAATCAAAACTTGGCGAAAGCAAGAATAACATGAGGCGAACGTGGGCAATCTTAAAAGACGCTCTTAAAGTTTCATCATCCCCACATAAACTTCCTAAAAATGTCAAATTCCAAAATAAAACATACTCGGATCCAGCTGAAATTGCACAATCGTTTAACGAATACTTCGCTTCAATAGGTCAACAAACTGCTGATAAGGTAGAAACAGTTCACAACATTCAACCCCTTGACTATATGACAGAAAAGAACCAAAAAAAATTTCTTCCTCTCCGAAACATCAACAGCTGAAATTTTATCAACATGTGCTAAATTTTCCAATAAAAGCTGTGTAGATTTTTCGAATATATCTATGAAGTTGATGAAATGTACTATCAACGAAACTGTTTACGCACTTACACACATAATAAACTTATCATTCGAACAAGGAATAGTGCCCATGAAAATGTAGCCCGCACAAAAGGAATTAGTCATGCAAAGAGTAAAATCCAAGATGGCTGCTGGCGGCCATGTTTTTTGGCCGAACGACTCCAAAATCACTCGTTCCCATCTACATGTCAGTGTTAACATCCATGACAAATTTCATAAACTTCCGACCAACGCAACGACCTGTAGCCCGCGCCTAAGGATTTAGTCATGCAAAGAGTAAAATCGAAGATGGCTGCTGGCGGCCATGTTTTTTGGCCGAACTACCCCAAAATGACTCATTCCCATCTACATGTCAATATTAACATCCATGACAAATTTCATGATGATCAGACGAACAGTACGACCTGTAGCCCGCGCCAATGGATTTAATTTTGAAATCTAAGATGGCCGCCAGCAGCCATGTTTTTTGGCCGAATGACCCCACAATGATTCGTTCCCATCTACATGTCAATGTCAACATTCATGACAAATTTCATAAAGATTAGACCAAAGGTACAACCTGTAGCCCGCGCCAAAGGATTTAGTCATGCAAAGAGTAAAATCCAAGATGGCTGCTGGTGGCCATGTTTTTTGGCCGAACGACTCCAAAATCACTCGTTCCCATCTACATGTCAGTGTTAACATCCATGACAAATTTCATAAACTTCCGACCAACGCAACAACCTGTAGCCCGCGCCAAAGGATTTAGTCATGCAAAGAGTAAAATCAAAGATGGCTGCTGGCAGCCATGTTTTTTGGCCGAACGACCCCAAAATCACTCGTTCCCATCTACATGTCATTATTAACATCAATGACAAATTTCATGATGATCAGACGAACAGTACGACCTGTAGCCCGCGCCAATGGATTCAATCTTGAAATCCAAAATGGCTGCCAGCGGCCATGTTTTTTGGCCGAATGACCCCAAAATGACTCGTTCCCATCTACATGTCAATGTCAACATTCATGACAAATTTCATAAAGATCAGACCAAAGGTACGACCTGTAGCCCGCGCCAAAGGAAATTGTTGACGGACACACGGACGACGGACGCCAAACCATGGCAATAGCTCAAACTTACAAAAGTAAGTTGAGCTAAAAATAAGATGACACCTGTACACGTAAAATTACTTCTTTTCTTTGTTTTTCAATAGTTAATTTTCTGTGTTTATTTTATAAATATATAGACCTAAATAAAATGGTAATGAATGTCCTGTTGCTTGTTGTAATAGAAGCAGAAACGTCGTTTAAAATAAGTAAAAACGAACCCGATTTACAAAGGTTACAACCGGACATGAATGGGTGAAAACGAAAGTACAAAATGACCGTCTTGCAATTTTACCCGAAACGAAACGTACACGTTCCGTTCACAATGCGTACCTCTAATCGGTTACTAAGAACAGTTACTGTTCATCAATGAGGGCCAACTTTAGGCCTACAGCTGCACACTTCTCAGACCAGCAACATTTAGAAAGACACTTCGTTTAAAATACGTAAAAATACGTAGAATTCCACTAGATACGGCCTGATATGCACGAAACCGAAAGTACAAAATACAGTTTTCCCCGCAATCGAAATGGTCACATCCGTTCACATGGTTTGTGACTTAGTAGTTATTTAAGTCGCATTATTAAATCTTTTACGACAGCTACCGAGGGTGTGAACATTAATTAGTCCGGAATCGGAACCGGAATGAAACTTAGACATAAAACGGGTAAAGTACAAACGTGTTTCCATTTAAAATATATATATATATTTTTTTCGCATTTCGGGAAAAAAGTTGTCGGCGGGTTCGTAAAACAACTAATAAAATTGCTAACACCTAATTGCTATCGCCAAGGTATGGGTTAAACATCTCCCGATCGTGATCGGCCTCTCGTTTTTTAAAACTTGTTAAAAAAAGACAACTAATGCCATTATAACATCCACCAGGGTGACCACATCAAATTTGGTTTAAATCAGTCTAAAATCGAAGACATGTAAACAGCAGATACTCAGAGCTATATGAGATATGAGGGGGGTGCCTGAGAACACAGAATGTTTACTCAACACTATATAGAAGTCACATTGTGCTGGCTAAAGTGATTAATAAGATGGCAGTGTTAGCAAAATCTACTGGGAGTGACAGTTTGTTGATTGATATCTTAAAGCTCTCTGCCCCACGACAACATACCTGGACAAATTTTGTACAGGGACAAATTTTGTACAGGGGGAAAGCCGGCATCTGTATTCGGATCTTTATTCAGTCATCTCGAATGAGGCTTTTCAGCCTGACAAACTTGGTATCTGACTGAGTTCTGATATTTATCAGAACACCCTGACCAGGTTGCGATCCCCAGTTCGCTAGCCCGAGAGACCAGTTCGCTACTGACATTCCAATTTGCAATGGAAAATCTGTTTTCACAATGCACATTGGTTGGGTTTACGTTGTTGTCCGTCACATTGGTTTGGTTGACATTATTGGCCCTTGATTGACCTAACGTATTCTTCCCAACCATTGGAATTATAATGTTAGCCCAACATTGGACTATCACGAGTATGCTACCAGAAGTTTGGTGGGGGGGGGTATATAAATGGGATGCATCCGTGAGTCCGTCCATCAGTAACAACTTGAAGCTCTATATCTTTGTCATCGACAGTCGGATTTCGATGCTTTCATCCATTGATTATTTTCTAGAGTCATGGCACTTATTGGATAATGAGACTTATTGTGAAAACAGATTTTTACTCTTTGCATGACTAAATCCTTTGTCACACCCTACAGGCAACATCCCTCATTTAGATTGTCACCAAACTACATATGGATCTTTGAGATGGCTTCTTGAAGGGAGCGGTAAAATTTTCCCTTGTTTTCTTGTTACCAGCGCTGCTCCATCATGAAATAGTTAAAACACAACCTTTATCTATATTACTTAATGTATTTAATACTTAGACATTTAACTTTCCGAGTTCCCAATCGCTCCATTGACTCTTACACATGAAATTATGCCCTCTCCAGTTGAGCTGCTGTGTCATTGACACTTTCATTTATTTTATGCCCAAACAATTCTGGCAATTAGCACCATGCACTTGCTCTAGCTCATGAGCCGCCCAGCGTAAGTGTTAGCAACAGTACCTATGAATTAATTACGTAGGCATGGGTCAATTGGGAATGAGATTCGTCAATTGCCTGTTAACCGAGTACTCGGGCGGGAGTTGATGGATGGTCATATGTTGAACTTATTATCTGAACATTACCCACCAAATAATAGAAATCCATCTGCACACTTGTATTATCTTTTTTTTCTGTCTGACGTCTGCTTTTATTACCTGAACATCCCTCCAAATGAATAATAGACCATTCCATTATATACTGTTATAATTGGATGGGAGAATCCATTTTTGGGAATGCAATATTTATATGCATCCACTGTTATTAATTATCTTTAATATCTTGTTTGCATAGGCAGTGTGAATGAGAGGAGTTAATTTTTCCTTTTTCAACGAATATGTCATGCATTAACCACAGGTCCCCAGAACAAAAATTGACCCCACCCCCAATAGTACTTAATCCTATAGGATTAAGTACTATTGGGGGTGGGTTCAATTTTTGTTCTGGGGACCTACCTGTTGTCAATTATATAGATTAGATGGTGTATCTGTCTTCCCTGAGGTCTTGGTATTGATTCAGAGTTATAAAATAATACTGGTTCTAATAAAAGCACTCTTGTTTTGGAAATGTTCAGCCTGACATGGCCTTCTTCAGCCAGACAATACATGTAATACAAACAGGTATAAAAAACATTTCGCAGACAATATATTACAGATTGGAGAGTTCATATCTGACAGTCTTATGTGTACCAGGCACTTACAAAATCAAATTAATAGAATCTGCAAAATGTTTCTCCTGTGCAAGTGGTTTTTTTTGGGGTGGGGGATAGAATTTACTGCAGTTGTTATTGTTGGAAGCATTGACAGGAAAAACTAGAGCATCTTTGCATCTGGTGTTTGACCTAAAGTTTGAAACATTTGTTAGAACAATATTTTATTTTTCCCCAGATTTAGAAAGTCTTTCCATATCACCATGCTCTTTCGTAAATCAAACAATATTTGAACTGGACAGATCAACAGACAATGGCAAAAGAAAACACGCTAGTCCCATCAATCTCTTTGGTAAAAAGCGTAGAATCGGGGTACAGACAAAGAAACCAGATGTGCAGGTCTGTATAAAAAATCATCCAAATACTCAAATAATAGAACCTCATATTTTGTGTAATGTGTTTTTTAGCTTATAAAGTTTTTTCTTAGCAGATATTTATGGTCTATGGTCCACTCTTGAAGAATAAACCAGCTGCCTTTGAGAATTGAAGAAATCTGGGTAAAACGAATCTGAGTTTTGACCAAATTCCTGCAGTTTATGGAAAATTACATTGGATTTAGTAACATAGTAACATATTTAGCAAACTAATTCTTCATTCCAAATTATATAGAGGGATTGTATCTGAGCCGTAAGAGATAATTTATGAGACTGCATATAGATTATTCTGTAGAGCCAAATACATTTCTAAATATTACGTCTGAGTCTGAGCTATCAGGGTTGGTGCTGGACCAAAATTTTCTCTTGCCAAATTAAATTGTTTTTGCCAAATTGCTAAATAATTTGCTAAATATATGATTTATAAACCCCTCTCTAGGTGAATAGATGCATAATGATCCGATGAATGCATTTTCATAATTTATTAAAATAACATTGCATGCATCAATATCGCTTCCTCAAAAAATAGAAAAATACAGGTACACACACATATAATCAGTAATGCACATATTTTGAACAAAGCATCAAGTAGTGATGATAATATGATATAGAGTGAAATATAAAGTACATATATGATGCCATATAAGGCTCTGAATGTAACATGAATATCATAGGACTAGATAATATAGAAAGTATATACTAATTCATAAATGAATAGGACTCGCTAAATGTTCCTATAGAATAAAATGTATATACACCATACCAACCAGGAACTGTCTCTGAGACAGTTTAACTCGGCAAGCCCATGCTGACTGCAGATGTTACCAGGAGACAGGTCATGTGTGGTATAGTATATATCCAATATTCTAATCTGCCTGGCCTAAACTTGAAAAGTAGTGGTTACAGCAAAGACACATTTAATCTAGAAGTATGACTCGTATTTGACTAGATTAAAGTTGCCCGTGCATGCATAGATTAAACTTAACTAAATTTAATTACGGTACATTCCTGTGCATGCTCTTTAGAAAACTACATTAAATGAGCTCCAATACGATATGAAAGATTAGTGATCATTTTATAAAAACGTAAAGAACATCAATGTGAACAATTAGCAATCATTATTAACAAACATGAAAGAACGGCATATGCAAATGTATATTATATAGATTTGGGTTTATGGGGCTCTCGGCTACTGGTACCTGAATTCATTAAACTATGTACTTTACTTAAGTGATGATAATTACGTATCTTAACATTCTGTCTGAATTTAACTTCATTTATGCTTTATAACTACTGTGAGATCTACTGAAGGGGCTATATCTGCGAAGCAGAAATCACCCGGATAAGCTCTGATGATAAGTTGAGGTGGTCAACACTGCTTCTCTATTTTCTTAGGCGGTCAATTTGCCTACAGCACTGTAGGCACTGCTGGGGATTGGAAATGAGGACTCCACAGCACTGTGGGTCGTTGAACATGCCATGTAAAAGGTAGGCTGCGGCGGCAATTTAGGAAACGAGGACTCCACAGCACTGTGGGGCGTTGAGCATGCCATGTAAAAGGTAGGCTGTGGCGGCAATTTAGGAAACGAGGACTCCACAGCACTGTGGGTCGTTGAGCATGCCATGTAAAAGGTAGGCTGCGGCGGCAATTTAGGAAACGAGGACTCCACAGCACTGTGGGTCATTGAGCATGCCATGTAAAAGGTAGGCTGCGGCGGCAATTTAGGAAACGAGGACTCCACAGCACTGTGGATCGTTGAGCATGCCATGTAAAAGGTTGGCTGTGCGGCAATTTAGGAAACGAGGACTCCACGGCACTGTGTGTCATTGAGCATGCCATGTAAAAGGTAGGCTGCGGCGGCAATTTAGGAAACGAGGACTCCACAGCACTGTGGGTCGTTGAGCATGCCATGTAAAAGGTAGGCTGCGGTGGAAATTCTGCTTCTATTAATAATTATGTTGCTACTAAAGGCGGCCTTCTCACAGCAGCCCTGCTGGGGATTGGAAGTAAGCACTCCACGGCGTTGTGGATCATTTAGCATATCATGCAAAATGTACTTGAGGCTTGAAATAATATGGGTTATCACTGCTTCTATTATGCTTGCAATTGAAGGCCACCCATCTCAGGGCCTGGAACCTACGTCACCGGAAGGGTAACCCTACATCAAAATAACTGTAAATAAAGTTCGACTCGCTACTTCGACATCGTTTTTTAAGTAAATACAATCGATTTTGATGTAGTATTATAAGCAAAGGAGCTATGCGACCTGCAAATCTCAACAAATACAGAAACCGAAAATCGGAAAGAATTGCTTATAATGAGAATTTTGCGTTCGCAATTCAAAATCGCGTCAGATTTCCTATTTTCGTGCAGGTGTTAACGTCAACATTTCATGTTCTCCATGCCCTAAACTCATTTAAAAACCGTATACATTGAGTTTCGGGATATTATAAATGCTAA
The DNA here is from genome assembly GCA_032622095.1 of Siphonodentalium dalli. Taxonomy (NCBI): domain Eukaryota; kingdom Metazoa; phylum Mollusca; class Scaphopoda; order Gadilida; family Siphonodentaliidae; genus Siphonodentalium; species Siphonodentalium dalli. The sequence goes on from CP136068.1 coordinate 63,400,813, forward strand.
AATTTGAATCAATAACAAAAAATTAACTTCTCCGTGGTTTGTTTGTAAATTTCTTAAGACACAAAGAATTTTTATGAATTTGTCTATTAATGGTAACGCCCACATCGCATTGACGCTCACATAATATTGGCCTGTTTGCACTAACAATTGAGTCACCATCCGTATAATCCGGTAGATGAACTATTAACGATCGTGTTCACATATACACACTCTGTTAAATGCGTTACAATACACAAATGGCTGTTATAGAGATGCCAATATACTATTTGATAATCTCATATATATAAAGACGAACATAAATTCATGGCATAATCAGGGATAATCATTGTTTTTATGTTCTCGTTGTATATTCGGTAGTTTAATTAAGTGTATGTCATGTCATTCGTTCTCTTATTCCATATTCATTGTAGTATTACTTTGTTATTCTATTTCCGTTGGTTGAATCCATGTTAATTTGTTCATATTTCCTGTTTCGTCTGATAGTTGTCGTTAAAACATTATCATGCAATAAAGATTTCTTTAATTATATTCTATTACTAACATTCATTGTTTACCCATGTTTATTGATAATGAATTGAATGTGTTATTCGGTCCAGGAACCTTCGTTGCATGTCAAACAATTAATCTGGTCACGCATCAATTATATTCGCAATCCAAAACCAAAACATCGGGATATATGTAACGGATAAATACATTTTCAAACACCCTGTCCCATCATCAGTCAATAATCATATATGGGAGGCCAAATTCACATTTAATAATGAATTGCGCTTAAGCGCAAATAATTGCGCTTAAGCGCAAATACCACATATTGTGCTTAAGCGCAAATAGGGCATTTACGCTTAAGCGTAATTAATTACGCTTAAGCGCAATCAATTGCGCTTAAGCGCAATCAATTGTGCTTAAGCGTAATTGTGACTACTATCTCACCTACCCATAAACTATTAGCATGACCTGGTGTATCACCTAGCAACACAAGATGAGCATTGGGCTAATTTTGACCTGTACTCAACAGTCAAACTGTGAGTATGTGTTCAACAAGGAGAATCCCCTAATTACATATTATCAGCATCCCTCTATCCAAAGAATTGATGTGGCCTTCCCGGAACTCTAGTAATGTTTTGTGTGATGTTTTTAATGTATTTTTGCACAGATTTTAGCCTTTACTATGGTAATATCCTATACATGCATGCTGTGTCACTGCATGAGGCCTTTCTTACCTCATACAGTAATGCTCTATTTAATCGACTTCTTAACCACAGCAGAATTATGGGTAACTTTTCAGGATTTAGTCGGAAATATGGCTTGTTGCCATTCATCGAAAAGCTCTCGTGAGCTTTCAGATGAATGGCAACAAGCCATATTTCCGACTAAATCCTGAAAAGTTATCCATAATTCTGCTGTGGTTAAGGAGTCGATTAATTAGAGCATTACTGTATGGTTTACTTATTGACTTAAATCAGGGGGAAAAAACCCTATTTTCATACAGTATAAGGCCCGTGGTTTTTTACATGTCCACGGAAGACCACGCGTGATTCTTCCGTGGTTTTTCCGTGTTCAAAATCTGAACTCGCCAAGAACACGGTCTGGTTAAACGTGTTCAATCGTGTTCAGATTTTTAACACGCTCTGATCACGTTTGAACACGGAACATCCACGCTATGACCACGGTACGATCAACGGGTGACCACGGCCAAATGATCAAGTTTGAACACGGAACATCCACGCTATGACCACGGGTGAACACGGCCATAACACAGGTGACCGCGACATGAACACGGAGGAACATGGCTGAACACGGAAACATTGCTGGCGGCCGGAGCTTGGCACGCCGCTGTGGCGGAGCTCGCGGTGTCCGTTACGTAATTAATTATCACCTCCCTAGTTCAAAATATATTCTCGAAATTGCTGCTCAAAGTGGCAAATGAGCGGCACCATTTTATTTATCGGAAATTTCATCGAAATTCAACCCGTCGATTGTGAAAATTGGCCCAGAAAAAGTAAAGATACCAATCTGCAATATACCGCGATTACTCATAAAAATAACTTATATATGGGAGGCGGAATTGTACCGATACACTTGCATTATTTCAAGCAGAGTGCTAACTCAATACTAAATAACTCGAATATTTTGACAGGAACATATGACTATAAATATTTATTGAATTTTATAGATTTACATCTTCCTGATCGAAAATAACTTTATGGGACCTTTGATAAATGTTCAATTTAGTTTCAATTTAGAATGTTTCTGGTATCAATGTCCGTTTAGTTTTAAACAAACCTTGATCACGTTTGAACACGGAACATCCACGCTATGACCACGGGTGACCACGGCCATAACACGGGTGACCACGGCCATAATACAGGTGACCGCGACATGAACACGGAGGAACATGGCTGAACACGGAGCCATCGCTGGCGGCCGGAGCTTGGCACGCCACGGTGGCGGAGCTCCCGGTGTGCGTTACGTAATTAATTATCACCTCCCTAGTCCAAAATATATTCTCGAAATTGCTGCTCAAATTGACAAATGAGCAGCATCATTTTATTTAACGGAAATTTCATCGAAATTCAACCCGTCGATTGTAAAAATTGGCCCAGAGAAAGTAAAGATACCAATATACCGCGATTACTCATAAAAATAACTTATATATGGGAGTAGGAATGGTACCGATACACGTGCATTATTTCAAGAAGGGTGCTAACTCAATACTAAATAACTCGAATATTTTGACAATAACATATGACTATATATATTTATTGAATCTTATAGATTTACATCTTCCTGTTGTTAGATCGAAAATATCTTGATAAATATATTGATAAATGTTCAATTTAGTTTCAATTTAGAATTTGTCTGGTATCAATGTCCGTTTAGTTTTAAACGAACATTCGAACGTTGTGTCGGATCAGAACCTTTCAACTTATTTTACTCCAATATATTTACACGAACATATGAATATTTAATAATGTGATTATGTTTTATATACATGTATATTAAACGAATATAATATTCAAACTGATAATCGGTCGTTACAAGCATGGCAATTATGTCCACGGAAACTTATTTATTGTCAGTTTTGTTAACCAACATGATGTGGTGGGGTTAGGGTATTTACTGCTATTGATGACCATAACCTGCGTGTGTGTATATTCGACTTCATGTCAAGTGCCCTCCCATAAGTTTTACGATAATATTTATTTTTATATACTTTATTGAAATTAATTAACGTATGGGTCAATTCAAGTTTCAACTTTTAAAACACAGTGGCCAGTGATTAGTTGGTCAGCTGATTATGAAACACCAGTGTTTTGAAAACACATTGGCTTCTTCCTAGCATTATGATATAACACCATGCGGACACCATCGAAAACAAAGAGGTCAGCTAAATTAAGTACACTTAGACAAATAGTGTAGATAAGGTTCGTGTTGGGGCTTAGTGTGGTATTGCAAAATTTAGTTTTTTTAATTTAAATTAAAATTTTTGAAAATGATTTTTCACCAATGCAAATGAAATAGTCCTTGTAAATTCAATAAAGAAACTAAAATTAAAATAAATTGTTTTGAAAGTTATATATATCAATACAACTATAACGGTAATTAAAACAAGATCAGTAGGAAGACGACCAATCCTGGACATACTGCCCCTGTACAAAACAAATTCTCCACTTGTTATCACTGTCGTGCAATCGTCCGTATCCCGCGATTAGAAACTGTACTCTGTAACTGATGTCCCATATCCGCAAACTCCGTGTGAAATTGTCTCTCCGATGTGCAATGCATCATGCATGTATGGGCGTAGGACGTGGAGTCTATGTTGTGTACAAATCATGCAATGCATGTAGCCCTGTTCAGTTATCACTGTAATTATATATTCCGCAGGCACCCGGAAATTAATAACGGACGGACAAAAATGAGACAATGGGCTAATCAAGCCATTGTTTAGAGATTATCAAAAGGGTGCCATTTCCTGCCATGCCTTTTAAAAAGCGGCGATGGGTGAAGTCAGTGCTCAAGAAACCGCCGATTTTTTTTATATGAGATATGGACATTTGAATTAAATTAACTCATTCGATGTCAGATTCGGTCGTACCAAGAAGGGGAATGTTCCCCGCCTGTGCATTGGGTATGTGGCATCGAAACCACCCGCGCGTACAATGAAATATATATTTATATTGGAGGAGGAGCTCGTGGTGTGTGCGTTACGTAATTAATTATCACCTCCATAGTCCAAATTATTTTCTTGAAATTGCTGCTCAAATTGGCAAATGAGCAGCACCATTTTATTTAACGGAAATTTCATTGAAATTCAACCCGTCGATTGTGAAAATTAACCCAGAAAAAGTAAAGATACCACCGCACCGCGATTATTCATAAAAATAACTTATATATGGGAGTCGGAATGGTACCGATACACGTGCATTATTTCAAGAAGGGTGCTAACTTAATACTAAATAACTAAAATATTTTGACAGGTACATATGACTATAATCACTATATATATTTATTGAATCTTATAGATTTACATCTTCCTGTTGTTAGATCGAAAATATCTTGACGGGACCTTTGATAAATGTTAATTTAGTTTCAATTTAGAATTTGTCTGGTATCAATGTCCGTTTAGTTTTAAACAAACCTTCGAACGTTGTGTCGGATCAGAAACTTTCAACTTATTTTACTCCAATATATTTACACGAACTTATGAATATTTAATATGTGTTAAAAGAATAATATATTCTGACCTGATATAATTCGTTACATGGAAACTATTTCGATGGATGGATGGCTTCGTTTTGCTAATTATTTCATACATTTATAATCGATATCCGTAACCAGCGCAGAGGGCTTCAGCTCAAAAGGTCCCTATTTTAAATTTGATTTTACCGCAATATTTTGTTTACAGAAATATGTGATTATGTTTTATATATATTAAACGAATAACATATTCAAAATGATAATCGGTCGTTACAAGCATGGCAATTATGTCCACGGAAACTTATTTATTGTCAGTTTTGTTAACCTGCATGATGTGGGTGGGATTATGGTATTTACTCTGTTATTGATGACCATAACCGGCGTGCGTCTATATTCGACCTCATGTCAAGTGCCCTCCCATAAGTTTTACGTTAATATTTATTTTTATATACTTTATTGAAATTAATTAACGTATGGGTCAATTCAAGTTTCAACTTTTAAAACACGGTGGTCAGTGATAAGTTGGTCAGCTGATTATGAAGCATTTTTAAAACACATTGCTTCTTTATAGCATTATGATATAACCCCATGCAGACACCATTGAAGGCAGAGAGGTCAGCTAAATTAAGTACAATTAGACAAATAGTGTAGATACCGTTCGTTTTGGGTGATTTTAGTGTGGTATTGAAAATGATTTTTTACCAATGCAACTGAAATAGTCCTGGCAAATTCAAAAAAGAAACTAAAATTAAAATGTATTGTTTTGAAAGTTATGTCCATCAATACAACTATAACGGTAATTTAGAAAAGGGCAGTAGGAAGACGACCAATCATGGCCATACTGCCCCTGTACAAAACAAATTCTCCACTTGTTCTCACTGCATGTTGTAATGTAAATGTTTTGTGCGAATAAAGTATCTAATCTGAACTAAAAAAAATCTTGGGCAATCTTTGAGGGGCAGATGTCCGGGATGCAATCGTCCTTATCCCGCGATTAGAAACTGTACTCTGTAACCGATGTCCCATATCCGTAAAGTCCGTGTGAAATTGTCTCTCCGAGGTCCAATGCATCATGCATGTATGTGCGTAGGACGTGTAGTCTATGTTGTGTACAAATCATGTAATGCCTGTAAAGACCTGTTCAGTTATCACTGTAACTGCATGTTCCGCAGGCACCCGGAAATTAATAATGGATGGACAAAAATGAGACAATGGGCTAATCAAGCCATTGTTTAGAGATTATCAAAAGGGTGCCATTTCCTGCTATGCCTTTTAAAAAGCGGCGATGGGTGAAGTCAGTGCTCAAGAAACCGCCGATTTTTGTTATATGAGATATGGACATTTTAATTAAATTAACTCATTCGATGTCAGATTCGGTCGTACCAAGAATGGGAATGTTCCCCGCCTGTAATGTCTGTATTGCCTCTTTCTAAGGAGAGATTGAATATATTACAATAATATACACAGACGACAGTATAAATAGTGATGTGGGTTAAATTGAGAAAAAATAACAGGAATATTGAATGTGATGGAAGCTCAGAATGCTTTGTGATTGGTATGTCGAAATGAGTGATAACTGGACTAAACGACAAATTTTCAAGTGTGAAAAACTTTCCAGAAATGGTAAATGGAATCTATGTTGTTTGGAAGATCAGGTAAGCACCAATTGAACATTTGCGATATATGTTTATTTATGAAATGCTGATTTTTCTCCAATTATTTTGACAGAAACATGCGAATATTTTGTCAATTTCAAAAGCGTTTATGTGGATATCCGAGTCCGTTATCAGATCGAAAATATTTACACATGAACTTTGTTTAGTTAACCTGGGTGTTGATGTGGGACATGCGGAATACCAACAAATTATTGTTTATGTTTTACCGGTAGTTCATTGTTTTATTTTTCTCGTTTTATTTACCAGACAGTTTTTGTTTTACTGTACCACACGCAAAATATTATCAGGAAGTTCCTTATAAACACTCGGGTTTTAACTGTCTGTTTCCAATATATCAATCCTCGACGACACGAATATTATCTGTGATGTCAATTTACGAATAATTCCATAATATCAAATGACGGAATTATTTAAGATTGATTATGTGATCGAATTGATGTTATTGTACGCATCAAATGAATCAGACTCATTTTACTTGCAATATTTATCTATTGAAACATTATATTCTATGCGAAACACGTACTCCCGCTCGATTTAGGGTAGGTGTGAAGTAGATGTGGGTTATGAGAGACACATTTACACAAGCTGGTCAGTGCGCGCGTAATCGGCGTTTATAAAAGAAAATTACCAGACATTTGTACATTAACGTAAATTTTTTAATGAATCCGTGTGAAATATATATTACTGAAATATCTCGCCAACATGGGTGCATTGGAACTGTTATGTAGAGTGGGATGTCATAATGACAACAAACTGAATAAAACATTTGATGTTTATTTGAATAACATTTTTTACAGTCATCAACAACAATTAATTTGTTATTACTATGAATATGGATATGCCACGTACAGCTAATATCACAATTTATCACATAATTAGCCCATAAAACCAGTTTAGTAATTATCGATAAGACACACGTGTAATATCAGTGCGTGTGATGACATCACACCATTCTTTAAATGACGTGCGATCGCTGCAGTTTACTATTGTTGTTTTCGATGAATATTTTGCATTTATTTGATCATGTGATAAAAGGTATCTCGCACTCGATCTATTTTATACGTAATTTATCAACCTCGTCCACTAAATTTTATTTGAGCCTCGGTAAAAATCGGTTCAAATCGAATTTAGTAAACTTGGTTGATAAATTCCATATAAAATAGAAACTCATCTGAGATGCTCAATATCTAAAATTAATAAAGTAACATGTTTGCGGTTTGTATTTGCCCAATTCTCGGGTCAATTGTTCTGTGTACATGTAACCGTTTACTATTTGATATACATGTATGGAGTCCAAATATTATAATGAGAATATTGAACATTAAATTAAAATTTAAAACTTTAGTTACGTTTTGAACATTAAATTCGAAATTTTAAAGTGATGTGAAACACTCCGGTAGGCTGATCAAATAGAAATGGAGAATAATCTTGCTGAAAGTAGTTATTTTTACAAATATTATATCCAAATTGACAAAACACACCGTAATTCATATATATTCATTAAATACAGTGACCCCCCGATGGCGAAATCGTTTGTGTTAATTTACCGCCGATAGTTGCCTCCCGAATCGGGAAGTAAATTTTTACAATTGAGCGTAGTTCAGACGATGTTTTCTATGATGTGGTACGACGATTTGTTTGAGATTTTTGGCAATGTTAGTAGAATTCTACATTCCCCGAGTTGGCATAGCGCCTGCATACTAACTAAACAATTTCACGCGCCCGAACAAGTGCATTATATGTCTTTAACTTATGAATTTTTTTAATGTTATATCCAATTTTTCAGCCATTTGTTAGAACACGATATCGCCGCACAAACTACCGAAACCATTTGCGTACATGTAATATGAACAAACACAAGAAAATAGTAATGCCAACTAAAATAAAATGCGACAACAAAACATGACACGGATATAAAGGCCATAGACACAGATAAACAAATATGCATATATACTTCAATATATGAAATTGTTTTTTATTATAAAAGATTTTATCTGACAATTCTTTATTCTTTGACGAAATCAATCCGGGCCAAATATACCCCAAAAAAGCCTACCGCAAGTAATCCTGCGGCAACTCTTTGATGTCGCGGATTATTCACACCTCCCGCTCTGTCCCTGAAAACAGTAGGTGCCTCTCTGCAATGGGATGCAGACCACGGGGTAAACACTGCTGACCACGCTATTAACATGGATGACCACGGCATGAACACGACTTCAACACGGATGACCACGGAGTACACTCAGAGTGCATAATATGTCTTTAACTTATGAATTTTTGTAATGTTATATCCAATTTTTCTGCCATTTGTTAGAACACGATATCGCCGCACAAACTACCGAAACCATTTGCGTACATGTAATATGAACAAACACAAGAAAATATTAATGCCAACTAAAATAAAATGCGACAACAAAACATGACACGGATATAAAGGCCATAGACACAGATAAACAAATATGCATATATACTTCAATATATGAAATTGTTTTTTATTATAAAAGATTTTATCTGACAATTCTTTATTCTTTGACGAAATCAATCCGGGCCAAATATACCCCAAAAAAGCCTACCGCAAGTAATCCTGCGGCAACTCTTTGATGTCGCGTATTATTCACACCTCCCGCTCTGTCCCTGAAAACAGTAGGTGCCTCTCTGCAATGGGATGCAGACCACGGGGTAAACACTGCTGACCACGCTATTAACATGGATGACCACGGCATGAACACGACTTCAACACGGATGACCACGGAGTACACTCAGAGTGCATAATATGTCTTTAACTTATGAATTTTTGTAATGTTATATCCAATTTTTCTGCCATTTGTTAGAACACGATATCGCCGCACAAACTACCGAAACCATTTGCGTACATGTAATATGAACAAACACAAGAAAATATTAATGCCAACTAAAATAAAATGCGACAACAAAACATGACACGGATATAAAGGCCATAGACACAGATAAACAAATATGCACATATATATATATATATATATATAATTCAATATATGAAATTGTTTTTTATTATAAAAGATTTTATCTGACAATTCTTTATTCACTGACGAAATCAATCCGGGCCAAATATACCCGAAAAAATCCTACTGCAAGTAATACTGCGGCAACTCTTTGATGTCGCGGATTATTCACACCTCCCGCACTGTCCCTGAAAAGAGTAGGTGCCGCTCTGCATTGGGGTGCAGACCACGCCGTAAACACGGCTGACCACGCTATTAACACGGCATGAACACGACTTCAACACGGATGACCACGGCGTGCACTCAGATGACCACGGCATGTACACGCTGTGTTCAGACCGTTTTTGAACACGCTGGCCATTTTGCCGTAATTGATCACGCTAAGAACACGACTTCAACACGGATGACCACGGCGTGAACTCTGGTGACCACGGCATGTACACGCCGTGTTCAAACCGTTTTTGAACACGCTGGCCATTTTTCTGAAGTTGACCACGCTAAGACCACGCGAGTTTTTTCCGTGTTAAAATGTTGGCCACGCGTGGTTTTGAAAAAACCACGGGCCTTGTACTGTATTATCAGCATCCCTGTCCAAAAAATGGTGTGTAATTACTGGAGCTTTGGTGTCTCAGTCCTGAAGCTCTAGTTTTTCTTATTAAATCAGCAGCTCTTGCACAAATCTATAGTATTTCCATGATCATATAGTGTGAATGTGGTGTCACCGAGGGCTTGCTTCCCTCATATGGTGTGCCTGTATACTCAAAAATTGAAGAAAATCAATGTCGCCCCGACTAATACAGAAAGTAATGCTATTTGCAAGTAGCCCCAACTAATATATACCAAAGATAATATAATGCTATCACGAATCGCTCCAACTAAAACAGAAGGTGATACTATTGCGAGTCAGCCATTTTGATAAAGAAGTTGGGCTAGCTCCCTACCCATCCAAACCAATGAAACCAAGAAGTGACATGTCAATAGGAGTTAATGCTAAGTTATGGAGAAACCTATTTATTCACCAGGGGTGTTTTGTTACATATAACCATGAATTGCGCTTAAGCGCAATTAATTGCGCTTAAGCGCAAATAATTAATTGCGCTTAAGCGCAATGATTGCGCTTAAGCGCAATTGATTGCGCTTAAGCGTAATTATTTGCGCTTATAAAGCGTAATTATTTGCGCTTAAGCACAATTAATTGCGCTTAAGCACAATTGATTGCGCTTAAGCACAATTAATTTTTAAATGTGAATTTGGCCTCCCATAATCATAAAGTATGTTTAGGTACTCAAGTCCCAAAAACTAATTGGTCACATATATATTAACTATAGCAGGTTATATAGTGAATTGTGAACATAATATGGTTCCTGTGGCTGGATATTCATTTAGTTTGGTTATGTTTAACATTATATATTACAAAATTTTATATAAACTGGATATTCCGTTTATTGAATACTTTTGCATACAAAAATGATATATTTACAAGGAAAAAAACTAACTTAAAGTTGAATAGAAGAAAAAATTACAACAAAAAGAGGCTTGTTGTGTCGTCTAAGAGGGGGGGGTCTACAAAAGAAATTCCGTATATAGGGCCGCGGTGGGTGGGTGGTCCAGAGGCGGAAAAATATCTATATATAGCAGCTATAGTGACTCTTTAGCCTCAGATTTAGCAACATTCTGGATTTCACAGGATCCCGGACCACTTCACAGTGGACCACCGTAATAGCGTTCAGGAAACTTATTATCAGCGGAAGAAATATTTAGTAACACAATTAATATATTACCCAGTTGTATTACTTGAATAAAAGTAATAAAACATAAAAACTGTATCACAAATTGGATACTACATGGTGCCATACTCAATGATGACTATATATCATTAACATGATTGTTGCATAACATGAAATTGAAAAGGGTATCTCATAAATTTCTAATGTCTGAAATACTGTCTTGTCCTGGCATGTAATCAAATTTATTCCTTCTGGTTATTTCTCATCTTGAATGATTGCAAGTAATGTTAATTTGCAACAATTATCCAAATAAAACTGAATTGGTCATGATGAATGACCGTTAACTGTTTACTGCTCAGACAATCCCAACTGAAGGTGACGCTATTCTCATTGAATTTCCGAACTTCATCTTGGAGCTTTACTGCTCAAAAAGACTAAACTAAAATACTAATTGTATACTGTTATCACTTACAAATAGATGAACTGAAATAAAGTGATGCATTCAGATGCATTAAGAAATGACATTCAATTCTTCATTCTGGTCTATCACCATATACCAAACCACTAGTAGATGCTCTTATGTCCATTTTTAGGCTCCCGTGTGCATTTTGTGAAGAAATATAGCCACTATGCTCATGATGTTGCTTGATATCTGGGGCACCAGAAAACAAATGTTAGACACCTGGGGGTCGCGACTGGGTGGATTTATGATGTCATCAAGATGGCCGTCATCCAACATTTCAGAGTAGGCACTGAATCAGTTTGATTAATAGCTACTAGTGAATTTATGGTAGGAAATATAATATTTCTCTACTGATGTGATACTAAGATAACAGGCTTCACTTTGACAGAAAAATTGACAACATTTAACCAAGATGGCCGCCAAAATGGTGACCGAAGTTCGGAAAAATGATGAATTTTCACACATGTCTCTTAAAACATTCACGGTTGTTTGAAATCGGTGGCTAATATCAACTTAATTTTAAATACATTTGAATACCTAACCATTTGAACATGATAATATGTCATACTTTGGGTCTTATTCATACAAAATGTCGTCAAAATGTGAATTCATAAATATGCTATGAAATTTTACCAAATATCGATTTTGTAATTCAAGCCAAGTGTTAGCCAGAAAATAGCTGAATTTGATGACACACATTTGCAACAGGTTTAAACATATAGATTTCCATATAATTACAACCAAAAAAGTGCATCTGTATTCAAGATGGCGACCAAAATGGTTGCCAAAATTGATAAATCACAAAAATTTGTCAAATTTTCTTTGATATCACTCCTAATGTGCGATTTAGTTAATATAGGTGAATATATTTGCTCCGTGTTGGCGTAATAACATGGAGACATGATACAATATGAATAGTTTGTGAACAATGGCTGTTTATACTCAAGAATTCGAGAGAATGAAACTTCGAAAATGAGATGAAATCATCAAAATGGCAACCATGAACAATTTTAGAGTTGGCATTGAGTCTGGGAGGAAAATTTAGATAGTGAAATGATTATGTTTCGCGACCAATAATACCATTGGATCACACTTCCTCTTGACGGTGCAATTTGGAACTCAAAATCAAAGATGGCTCCCAAAACGGCGACCGAAATTCTAATAATTGATGATTTTTCACACTCGCCTCTTAAATTATTCACAGCGGTTTGAAATCGGTGGCTACTAGCAACCTTATTTTGAATGAATTATACTATCTAATCATTCGACAACCATGATATGTTTGATTAACATATTATTATCCATATGAATCTAAATTCAGGATGGTGACTCAGATGGTTACCAAAATGGAGAAATCATCCAAATTTGCTATTTTCATTGATAACGCTCCTAATGTGGGTTTCAGTGACTACTGGTAAACACATTTGTTCCCCTGTTGACAAAAGTGCCAGGAATGCTGATACAATCTGATAGAATATGAATATTTGCGAAAAGTAGCTGCTTATATTCGAGATTTCATGAGAATGGAAACAGAAACCATGAAAAGTAGATAAATTCATCTGATGTTGACCTATTTGAAAATATCAAAATCTGAATATATGCTGATTACATCCATCATTACATGTACATCAGAAATGTCCTGATTGGGTGACTCGACTGGAGAAAAATCCCTACCTCAACAATAAGGCTGTCGTGATTGAGCAATACTTTAATTACTTCCCCTTGATATTGCCCCCTTATGGGGTTTGGCTAAGAATTTTTCACTTGACTCCTGTTGCTCATGTAATGCCATCATACTAAGTCAATTCTACCGAAATTCAGCTGCTCACGGAAATTAATTGAATGGACATCACACAATGCAGTACCCAAAAACAGTAGCGGCATATAATACGTTGACATTACAGACATCTTCCATGTTAACAAGCTTAATAATTAGTGTATACTTAGTACAAATATAAGAATAGGAGCTAATATTTGTGTAATTCGTTCTTATTAATATACATGTACGAAAACACAGGGTATACTTTTGTGAAACTGAGAAAATTTACAATTGCCCGTCCTTGAATAACATCTAGTTCAAATTGTGTGTGCATCAGGGGATTATATGACAGCAATTGCTTTGTAGCAGACGACCAAACGAGAGCGTTCAGATGTGAGCTCTATGTGTCTCCTGCGAAGAAGAATCGCATTGGCGGATTTCTACCAGACCTCTGCTTATTACATGCGATATATAGCGACTAGATATAAATTATGTTCAGGTTTGTACCAAAACAGAAACTGCTGTGGAGCTCTGGTCAGCTCATAGGTCAACTCACTGACTCCACACCCAAGATTTGCGAAAGCGTGGCTGATTTTGATCGAGCTAGGATAGGAAGATAGCCTCATATAATGAGTTCAATTGGTATACATGTGTATTTGAGTTCCACAAAGATAGCTTTCTGGACATCGCATATACTGCAAGTTCGTTCCGTGTATGATCCACACCTTCCTGTTATGAACTTATGCACTCATCAAGTTTATATTAGATACACCCATGTCATATTTGTTACATGTGTTATCGAAGTTCTTTCATGCTTGCGTTATGCGTTCTCATCAAAATGTCATACAAGAAACATATTCACACCAAATTTTCTTTAAATGCCTGCATTTCTGTAATTTTATCGGCTATCGGCAATGTTCCAGATAAAATTGATCATAATTTGCACACCAATGCACAGTTCGACTTGGCTGTAGAGGCAATTCAACTCACCGACATGTTGAGGTACATGTATTATTATTGGGTGGAAAGTTTGTAGTATTCTTTCCAGATGTTTTATACAGGAACATTTGATATCCCACTACAATGAAATCAGGTCTGCAGAAAACTCAGGTCGTTAAACGTTGTAATCGCATACCTTCCTGAGCAATAGTTGAAGTAAATTTCAGTTATGGACTCTTCAAATAGCTAACAATCCACAATCTTCTCTCAATTCAAGCATAACATTGTTATCTATTACTTCCAACTTTTGCGCAGTATATATATTCCAAGCTTGTTATTGGCCTACTTGTGGATCCGACTATTATGGTTGTATTGTTTGCCAGCAAATTCTATAAACTACATTTGTTCGATGGACAATTAAAGGATTTCGTTCGAGATTGCGGGGTTTCTGTGATTCGAAGATCTTTACTTTCTGTGAATTAACAGTTGATGTATAATGCTAATGAATGTCCCCATGTGGACGTTTTGCAAGAAATCTTAATAACGTTCCATTAAATGATCTTGATGACCCGTCACTGTATTCATTACTTCGATGCACCACCATATGGCATGGACCAAAGACGAATTTCTGGTGTTTCGATGAGGTATTTCATCACTAAATATCCAGGCACTAGGCATAGGCATTTTGATTTCACAATATATTTTCGTTGACAACCAGGAAGAAGTCGAGGAACCGTTATTTTCACTTGCTGGACTCGACATGGAGAATGACAAACCTTAGGCTATTTTTGCCCGATACTGATGTTTTGACATATTCTAAAATAAACTGACAAGCATTAACTCGGTTATGTGCACAGCTCTGTTAGTCTACATCAAAGTGAATATGCAATGTATCTGCTATGAGGTCAGTGGTCGTATTGAAATTTATTTATTAAATCTGTATCATGGACTCTCCATTCCACAACCGAAGCAAACATTCTATATGGATTCTCTGATATGCAGTCAGAGAGTTTTGTGGTGAGCTCTGTTAGCTTGCGAGATGAGTTTGTAATTCAACTGTAGTTGCTGGGGTGAGTTGGTTGTAGATAGACTACCATCAATGTGACCATTTATTGGACGAAGTAACAAGAGTGGTACATGTGCTGACTCACGTCTTGAGAAGTGTGACAATGTCTCAACTATTCAAACGAATTTCGGGTGATGAAACACAGATATGCCAAAAACAAGAAACTGAACCATGCAATCTCCCCTTATTGTATCTTATTAGACACAACTGTTTCATAATTAGATACGAAATACTGTTTGCACTAACATGTAATGCCTGTGTATTTCTAAGTTGAGCAATTATATTTCCCGGCGGCAGTATGATAGCAATGCAACTTCGACTTCGATGAAGTCAAGGTGTGATATTTTCCCTGAATCTTCTAAATTTTTGTAGCCGGGCGAAATCAACGTGGTCAACAATTCATCAAGAATAGGCAACGAATAAAGCAGATCTGCCCCAAACGAAATAATATAGCCATAAAGTTGAATTTTTCTGTCTTTATTATGACTGCAGGGATTCTTTTGCGTTCGAGTACTCGTTATTGCTCTTATAATGATTCAGTCAGCACATATCCGGTTTGACTTCCTTCCCAGGAAACGGGCAGGATCGTTTAAATTATATTGGGCAATTTCATGTTAGGTTTCTAAGAGTCCATTCTGATATATTCTCGATTATAAACAAACTATGTTTGGTCAAACATAGTCACAATATAGCTTAACATGATAGTATCTAATTTAGATTGGGCGAATATATCCAACTCCTTTCCTAAATGCCGTTTGAGAATATAAACATTTGTCACATTTTATAACTGAGTTTTGGCGACCATCTTGGGTCAAATAGATCAATGTTGAGTGTAATTGAATGACACTAACGATATTTAAAACTGTGTACACTTTTGTTTATTTTATTATGCCTATTTCTGTCCAATGTTAATCTAGAACCTCGAGAAGCAAGTTTATTTGTGAAATTATATAGCGTATTATTTAATTTGCATTTTTCGCAGTATGGACAACAATTAGACACAAATTACAGCATAATATGTTTTCCAATGTACTTGGTGTTATGACTGATAAAAACAAAGACAAGTCCTACTCGCCACAGTTTACGAATAACCGAAAATGATGTAAGGGGCATGTGTAACAATTCAACACATTTCTATATTTCGGTCGCCATTTTGACAGCCATCTTAGTTTTTTTTTTATCAATCTTGTTCTTTCAGAAGGAAGCTTGGTGCAATTTTATCATTGCCGTAGAAATATTGTTTATTTTCTGTGTTAAATTTTCTTCCTCATTCAGTGCCCATTCTGCAATTTTGTGTGGCTGCCATGAAGATGATTTGACTTAATATTTTCGTGGTATAATTCTGTTGAATTCTTGGGTTTAAGCAGCTATATGGTTCACCAAATTTACAAATTATTCCATAAGTCCATGGATTTACGCGAAAAAGTAGCACATATTCACATATATTTACTTTTCCCGAACACATGAGTGATATCAATAAAAATTGGACAGATTTTGGTGATTTCTCCATTTTGGCAGCCATCTTGGCCGCCATCTTGGCCGCCATCTTAAACGAAAATGCACTATTTTCAGTGTAACTATATGGCAATTCACATATTTAAAATATGTTTACATTATCTTCATCAAATTTAGTTATTTTCTGTTCAACTCTTGGCTAGAATCACATAATTGAATTTTGGTTAACTTTCATAGCACATATTTGAATTCACATTTTAAAGATTGCTGGCAGGAATGAGATCCGAAATATGACATATTATGTTGTAGAAATGGTTGGATACTAGAATTTATTCAAATTTAGGTCTTTATTCGTTACAAATTTCACACATCGGTTAATGATTCAAGAGGAAAGTGTGAAAAATCATCAATTTTCCAAATTTCAGTCGCCATTTTGGTGGCCATCTTGGTTTATGGTGGCCACTTTTCTGTCAAATGGAAGTATGGGGTATTAGTTTCATGTCAGTGGTGAGATAATCCAATTTCTATAATAAATTCACAAGTAGATATTGATCAAACTGACTCAGTGCATACTGTGAAATTGTGTATGGCGGCCATCTTGATGACGTCATAAATCCACCCAGTCGCGACCCCAAGGTGTCTAACATTTGTTTTCTGGTGCCTGAGATATCAAGCAACGTCATTGGCATAGTCGCTATATTTCTTCACAAAGTGCACACGGGAGTACATAAGAGCCTCTACTACACATCAAAATTCGACAACCGACACTTAACTTATATTGCAAAAGCTTTGTAGACTGAATTTTATGAAGTCGAACAGGGCCCATAACTCTGGTAGGCATTAATAGTCACAACCCGTGATATTATGCATATTCGTTCCCCATTTCTGGTCCATCACCATGCCATAGGGCATAAAAATATGACAACCGACTCTTGAGTTATAATGCAAAATGATTGTACGGACGGACGGCTCGAGACGTCAACTATATACCCGCCGACTAATATTGGGCGGTATAATAACCATATATCTATGTGTATACCTAACCAAAAACAATTCCCCTCCCCCCACCCACCCCGGTGGAGAAGACTTAAAAGAGTTCTTTGGTCATCTACAAATAATAGTGGAACCCCTGACCTGTTTCCCACTATTTACACTGGTCAGTGTTCTCTGTCAGACACAACACACTCGATTTATTAAGGATATAATGGGGTCTAGGGCGATTTGTGACATATAGTGTACCTACACAATGCTTTATTATTGTTGTTAGATACTGAAAACACCAGGAAACGTCTGGAAATACAGTTTTCGTTTTTTCTGATCTGTGTTTACCAATTAGTAAGACAGTTAACACAGTTATTGAAGAACGGCTAAAAAAAACTCTGAAATTTTGATAAAAACATGAGAAAGAGGGGGTGGGTCCCCAAAATTTTGGCGGAAAACTTTTTGGTGTGCAATTTTTTTCCAGACCCCCCCCCCCCCCCCCCGGCTTGCTCAACCAATTTTCGTAGCTGGTTATCTAGCTAAGCCGGCTTAGTCACGACGTTCGTGGCTGACGAAATGGGTTAGTCTCACTTTGCAGACATGCGGCAGGGGATTAACTCAAGATGCGACCGGCTGTGTTGTTACAATGCTGGCGATTAGGCCGATCCAAGTTAAGCGTTGTGTTCAGGCCAACTTGTTTATACTATGGCCACGGTAACCATGGTCACTTATTTTTCGCGCATATGTATATAACTAATGTTCACAGTGAATATTTAATGTTGTGTCCAAGCGTGTTTATACTGTTGTCACTTGTTTTTCGCGCATATGTAAATAACACTAACTAATGTTCACCGTGAATATTTTTTGTATATAAGGACTGGACTATGTCCAATCTTTCATAAATCAAAATGGCAAATTCTCTAGTTAATGCATCGTTTATCCAAACAGCAGGGGTGGCAGGCATCTCATCTACAATGGCAATAAATACAGAGTCAGATCTCGGCGTGTGGAAAATATTCATTGGATTTGTTGTGTAAAGACTTGTAGTGCTACTATTAATACAAAGAATGACATTGTTTCGTCAGCGGGAACTCCTCATAACCATATAACGGATTTTGACCAAGTTCTGTGGACATGTTTGTATCAAACCTGAATCGTTTCTACGCCGATGGTACATTCGAGAAATCTCCCGACATGTTTCTTCAAATATATTCAGTCCACGCGTTCGTCGACAGTATAATGGTTTTCTCAAGCAAAAATCAGCAGAATTAGGAATCAACCTTTCACCGACATATATCTTCACCGATTACGAAACTGAGCACTGCCCAGAACGCCCTACGATTGACTTTCTCGACAGCCATAATCAAAGGTTGCTTTTTCCACTACAGCCAGTGTGTAATGAAATATGCCGCGAAAACATGCAGGATGAAGAAAGAATACGACGACAACGACCCAATCGTGAAACCATTAAGAGCCATCGCACTGCCATTTCTACCGGTTGACAAGATTAGCGATGCTTGGTTCACCACACTCGAAGAGAACGACATTTCACTGAACAACGACCAACAAGTAGACCCCAGGGTAACGCAATTTACAGACTACATGGCAACCTTCTGGGTGGAGGGGTACCACGGAAGAATAATGTGGACCACTTTGACACTGTTGGGCCAAGGACCACGAACCACGTAGAAGGGTGGCACAGAAAACTACAACTGAGGATAGCGGGCTCCCATCCAAACATATTCCGGCTGATAGACTTCATAAATAAGGAACAAGCATTCAATGAATGTAAAATATTACAGATAAGTGCGGGCGGCAAAGTGAACCCACAGAAAAGAAAGTATCGTGCCTTGGAAAATTCAAGACGGCATTTCAAGAGAGTGTACTTGGCAGGCGAAATAGACGAAGTAGAGTTCCTGGATGAAATGGCCAAGTTATGCGGTCACTGAGCATGTTGTTGTCATTGTTTCTAATTCGTTAATGTTTGTACCTCATATTTTTGCGTTATAATATTTGCATGAATTTTATATTGTCCATAACTAATAAACAGTCATAAATGCAACCCAAACCTCCGTTATATCCCATAATCAAAAGGGCAGAAAAAAACGAATCCTACCAAACCAACTAGGAAGGGCCTAAGTAGTCATTAAGAGGATTATTCACACCTCTACCCTAACCTACCGAAAACAATAGGTGTCTACAAAACGGGAGGACCCCGACGAAATATGGCGGCTCAGTCGGCTGCCGCTGAGACGTTATCAATCAGAGTATTTCGTTTCCGAAATTTTCCTAATACCCGGTTATAGACACCCGCTGGTTTTAGCGTTTGTTGTGAACCCGTAGAATTCAAGACCACGCGTGTTTTTTTTTTTTTTGGTGTTGGGCTTTTCCGTTATGGCGAGAATACACGAAGGAATCAGAAAATGACTGGCAGGGATGCACTATGTAGTTTCCCATCTATACAATCGGTATAAGTTACATTGCGACTTCTGTCGACTTCAGACGGCTATACACACTGGCATCTTGCGATATATGCATGCATCATTGAATGCTGAATCCGATAGTATTGATATATAATATGTCAAACTATTTTCTATTACCTTAAATTCTACATGTTATGTGCATATATTGACAAATGTCAGCGAAATGAGACTGAGTCGTGTCGAAATAAACGATTTTGCCATCGGCAGTCACTGCATTTAATTAGTATATAAGAATGACGGTGTGTGTTGTCAATTTAGATATAACATTTGTAAAAATAACTACTTTGAACAAGATTATTCTCCACTTCTATTCGATCACCTTACCGGAGTGTTTCACATCACTTTAAAAGTTTTTTCTTTTATTAATTTCAGAAACATTTGAATTTGAAACAAAAATTGAATAATACAACTTAAAGCTTCTTCCTGGTTCAACTCAAGCAGTGGCGATATTGCGATTTATTCATTTATCAAAGTTTGGTTTATTTTAGCCTATAATTATACATGTATATGATGCATCAACCAGAATGACCCTTTTTCTTATTCCCTATAATAATATTGATATATAAAGGTCATATAATTACTTATTATTTTATTCATTTGTCTTGTGATAGTTATTCCGTGAAAAACGTATTAATAAGCCTGCCACAAGTGAAGTAGTCTACTTTTGAGCCGATGTATACCGATCCACCTCTGCAATATTCGGGGATCTTATAGCGAGGGAAGAATTATACTCTTGCGCTTCCATAAGTTCCATTAACTGTGAAGGCATACACTACTCACTAGTCCTAAAACTAATTGTGATATTCGGCAAGTGAAAGAAAGAATTCAGCCAAATTGCCAATTTTGGAATCAAATGTCAACTATATGTAGGCGTTACCATTTATGTCACAATTCCAGTTTTAAAAGTCAATGTAGGCGTTACCATTTTAAAACTCTGAAACATGCCTCGAAAATTGGTGACGGAAACCACCTGAACGCGATAATCTTTACAACCGTTACATATATATCTCGGTATAGATGACTGTGAGCTAGCAAACAATGTTTTACAGCTCATAAGCAATGATTTTTTTAGTGGTTTATGAACATAGTTTGCAAAAACGATAAATACTCACTTCGAGTCGCACGAGCAGCCGCCATTTTTCGGTGAAAAACTTTGTTTTATGACGTAGGTTCCAGGCCCTGCATCTCACGGCAGCCCTGCTGGGGGATTTGAATCAAAGACCCCACAGCGATGTGGGTCGTTGACTGAGCATGTCATTATGAATGTAAATTGAGGTTTCCAATACTAGAGTATGAATTAAAGATACCAGCATACAAGAACCCCATATTGGTGCTTTACCCGATGGTGGTTGCAAGGGGATGGTGGTGGGTACAAATAGGTGGTTGCAAGGGGATGGTGGTGGGAGCAAATAGTTTGGTGATGTAAACAATAATTAAGTTTCATGTATTGTTTACTGCCAAGAAACCACGCTAAAATGTGACTTATACCGCATGTGTTTCCGGGCTTCGCCCAACCTCTATTCTGATTGGCTAAAATCAACTGCTCGATGTTACTTTCACTTTTATAATTAAATACAGTGACTTCATTGACTGTTCAGCCACCCGCTTGCATTAATTTTTCTTGACTTTCTAACATCTTGTATCAAATATTTTAAAGGGGTACTGTACACAAAGATAGGCGATTTTTTTATTTACTCCCATTGAAATAACTTTCAAGTTAGATTGTGTTCGTGTTATATGAGTTTCGTATAAACCTAATTTAGCGAAGAAAATATTGATCTTGGAAACAAAAATATTACGATTTCAAACTACGCGCCATGTTTTTGACCTTCACCGGAGAAGACGCGGTCGCAGGAAGAACCGGAAGTTCATTGCTCACAGCTTCGATTGATGCATTCGATCTCTTCCATCGAACAATCTCACTCCCTATAAAATACTTGACGCTTTATGACTCTTTGTTTCTTTCTCCCTTTTTCCGAATCGGTTATAACGGGCCTTCTTTTGCAGGTAACATGTTTTGTTTGCAACTCAATAATGTTCGCGAACGGCCGTCGACAAAAGACACGCAACATATGCGATTTCAAGAACGGTAACTCGTAATGGCATAATTCTCCATTTTATGACTCCAGCCATAAATGAATTTATATTAAATAATTCAATTTAACTTTTACGATAGCCTGTTAACCGGAACGTTTTCAGTAGACATCGTCGACTCAAATTAGTTATTTTATAATATAATATTCATATTAGATCGCTATTGTCACCGGGAATTTATTGAAATTGGGGTACAGTACCCCTTTAAAACCTGAATTTACATAGATTCGCAATTGATAAAGTCACGTTATCACTGTGCACCTATTGCCTTTAGAATTCCTCGTTTTATTTTACCTGACTATATTTTACTTATCGAATTTATTTCATGTCATAATCAATTGAGGGTGAGGAATTACAAACTATTACATTAGATTAGGAAGCCCTAGCACAAATAATGATTTTTTGTTTATTTTCAAATATACTTTATTTAAAACATGGCCACCTGCGGCTATCTTGGATTCTACTCTAAGTCTCTTTGCTAAACTGGAATCCGATGTATTCCTTCATGGAAGCTACATACAGAATGATTGCATGAAATTTGCAAATCCATCCTACCACATAACGTGGCAAAGACTAATATGGAATCCTATGCATTCCGGATACACAGATTGCATGACATTTGCAAATAAAATCTTCCACATCACGTGGTAACCAAATGGAATCTGATGTATTCCATATACACATGTAAATAGACATAAAAAATGTCCACTTATCTAAATTACGCGCTCTGCCCCTGACGAGTTGTCAGCGCAAAAATAGACACGAAAAACTAGCTTAACCTTAAAGTGACTATCCAAATTCAAGCAGTGTCGGGCATCACGTTGAACAAACATTACCTCCAGTCAAAGGCTGATGGTTGGGTATACATACACCATTTTATATACAAAAAAGCATGACTAAATTATTCGGCACACCCTAGAAGCCACATCCTTCATTCGATCATCACCAAACTTCATATGGATCTTCGGGTTGACCTCTAGATGGGAGCCATCATTTTTTTCCAAATTTTTTTAAATAACATGGGTCGCCACCAGCCATCTTGGAGTTAAAACTTGAATCCATCAGCACACCCTGCAGCTGACATTTTTTGGAGAAATTATGAATATTTACAGGCATGTCCAGGTTCATTTCTAGATGGGAGCTATCATATTTGAATTATATTCGATCAAAAACATGGCTGCTGGCAGCCATCATGGATTTTATTCTTTGCATCACTAAATAATCCAGCATGCCCTATACAGTCAATTTATTTGACCTCGGGTATTACTTTTAACATTTAACCTTTCTGCATTCCTTATCGCTCCATTGTAATGTATGCCATTATATATCCCTCTCCAAGTTGAGCTACAGTGTCATTGCAAAAATTAACTAACGCTAGGTTGATAGATTTGTTGATTGGCACACAGAACGAATAATCAACTTTCGTTTACAGGCCCCTGGGGAAAAACTAAAATACTGATTTTCCAGTGACAAGGTTCAAAAGATCGATTTTGGCTAAAACCACACCAACTATCAAAACCCTAATAAATTCTAGAAATTTATTATTTTAGCCAACATATCTTCCATCGTATCTTTATATTGGCAATAAAATTCCCTTTTATTAGTCAAGTTTTTCAAAAACTCGACTTATGGTTTGACGGACGGTTGGCGGGCAGGCGGGCGGCGGCAGGCGGACCTAAAGAATGCCTTATAACTTTGACATTTGTGAATGGATTCAAAAACATTTTGGTTTGTGAGTTGCTCCCAATGACTATTTACTGCCTGTAGAAAATGGGTCACGTCCGAACTTTTTGACAAGAGTTATCCATCTTTGATGACTTTTTTGCAATTTTATCACCTGTTAGCGCGATAACTCAATCAAATATTAACTGATTACAACCATATTTGATATATGAGTCTCTTGCAACAATATCTCGGACGAGTTCGAAAACCAGGTTTGTCCATACTTTTCCCCGGAGTTATGGACCTTTGTTTGTCAATTTTTAGCATGTTTTTCACTGTAAGCGCGATAACTCAATTAAATATTAATTGATATATGAGTCTCTTGCAACAATATCTCGGACGAGTTCGAAAACCAGGTTTGTCCGACTTTTTGGGCCTTGTGTGGGCCTTATTGCCAAGTTATTGGCAGAAGTTTTTTATCGACTGCCAATAAACTCGACATAGCATCTTAGATGCGTACCCCTTGTTTGACATATAACCTGGCAAAATTGAACAAAGCAAAGTTGAGATATCGTATCAGAAACTATCCAAATCTACCAAAGAAATCGAGTCGTCATCTTCCTTGTCCACTCAGAGGTCTTTGACCCAGTTATAAAACCAATTGTTTACTTAAGCGGGTACTTAAACGTAGTGACTTAACCTATAAATTGCTCATATATGTTCTGAAAGTCATTCTGAAGCCACCCATACCTTTTTAGCTCAACTTGACAAAGTCATGGGTTGGCGTCGTCGTCCGTCTGTCCATGCATCATTGCGTCCGTCAACAATTTCCTTTGCTGCACCCTACAAACCACATCTTTCATCCGATCATCACCAAACTACATATGGATCCTCGGGGTGACCTCTAGATGGGAGCCATCAATTTTTCCGAAATTCATTAAAAAGGATGGCTGCCAGCAGCCATCTTGGATTTCAAATTTGAATCCAACGCCGTACCCTGCAGCTCACATTTATTGTCCCCTGAAATTTTCTGAGGACTATTGTAATCAGCCGCGTCAGTCCGTCTGTCTAGCCGTCCGTCCGGAGTTATAACTCCAGTAATGATCATCCGATTTGATTGAAACTTGGTATGTAGGTGTCTCAACCAAGAACACAGGTGCTCAACAATTCTGGGTTTGATCCGATGTTCTTTTATGGAGTTATTTCCATTTTTTCATCTTTTTTTTTACTTAGAAAATTTCTCACTTTTTCGGTTTCCGGATGATATCTCAAGTTTGGATCTTTTAATTACAAATTCCATTTTTATGTGGATCAGTCATATCAAGATATAGGTTGAGCTCGAATTTGAGTTTGATCCGATGATTTTTCCTAGAGTTATGGACTTTTTTCGACTTAGAAAATTCAATTTTTCATCTTTTTTCTTTGGTTTCTGGATGATAACTCAAGTTTGGACTGTTCAATTGGAAATTCTGTTTTTTTTGTGGGTCGTTCATATCAAAATACAGATCAAGTTCGAATTTGAGTTTGATCCAATGATTTTACCCAGAGTTATGGGCCTTTCGACTTTGAAAAACATTTTTATAATTGTATGAGGGTACCTTCATGGTGTAATCAACTCGATATTTGAAACTTCAGAGTATTGTTACCCACATATTGGAGATGTGCAACATGTATATAGATGACGGAAAAATTATTTCTTTACGGAATTATTAACCCTTTCGACTTAGAACATTTCAACATTTTTAGCTCAACTTACTTTGTAAGTTTGAGCTATTGCCATGGGTTGGCGTCCGTCGTCCCTGTGTCCGTCAACTATTTCCTTTGGCGCGGGCTACAGGTCGTACCTTTGGTCTGATCTTTATGAAATTTGTCATGAATGTTGACATTGACATGTAGATGGGAACGAGTCATTTTGAGGTCATTCGGCCAAAAAACATGGCCCCTGGTGGCCATCTTGGATTTCAAAATTAAATCCATTGGCGCGGTCTACAGGTCGTACTGTTCGTCTGATCATCATGAAATTTGTCATGGATGTTAATATTGACATGTAGATGGGAACGAGTCATTTTGGGGTCGTTCGGCCAAAAACATGGCAACCAGCAGCCATCTTGGATTTTACTCTTTGCATGACTAAATCCTTTGGCGCGGGCTACAGGTTGTAGCTTTGGTCGGATCTTCATGAAATTTGTCATGGATGTTAAGAATGACATGTAGATGGGAACAAGTCCTTTTGGGGTCATTCGGCCAAAAAACATGGCCGCTGGTGGCCATCTTGGATTTCAAAATTAAATCTATTGGCGCGGTCTACAGGTCGTACTATTCGTCTGATCATCATGAAATTTGTCATGGTTGTTAATATTGACATGTAGATGGGAAAGAATCATTTTGGTGTCGTTCGGCCAAAAAACATGGCCACCAGCAGCCATATTGGATGTTACTCTTTGCATGACTAAATCCTTTGGCACAGGCTACAGGTCGTACCTTTGGGCAGATCATTATGAGATCTGTCATGGCTGTTGCCATTGACATGTAGATGGGAACGAGTCATTTTGGCGTCATTCGCCAAAAAAACATGGCCGCTGGTGGACATCTTGGATTTCAAAATTAAATCCATTGGCGCTGGCTACAGGTCGTACTATTCGTCTGATCATCAGGAAATTTGTCATGGATGTTAATATTGACATGTAGATGGGAACGAGTCATTTTGGGTCGTTCGGCCAAAAAACATGGCCGCCAGCAGCCATATTGGATTTTACTCTTTGCATGACTAAATCCTTTGGCGCGGGCTACAGGTCGTAGCTTTGGTCGGATCTTCATGAAATTTGTCATGGATGTTAACAATGACATGTAGATGGGAACGAGTCCTTTTGGGGTCATTCGGCCAAAAAACATGGCCACCAGCAGCCATATTGGATGTTACTCTTTGCATGACTAAATCCTTTGGCACAGGCTACAGGTCGTACCTTTGGG
Organism: Siphonodentalium dalli; assembly: GCA_032622095.1. Classification (NCBI taxonomy): domain Eukaryota; kingdom Metazoa; phylum Mollusca; class Scaphopoda; order Gadilida; family Siphonodentaliidae; genus Siphonodentalium; species Siphonodentalium dalli. The sequence continues at coordinate 63,427,767 of CP136068.1, forward strand.
CAGATCATTATGAGATCTGTCATGGCTGTTGCCATTGACATGTAGATGGGAACGAGTCATTTTGAGGTCATTCGGCCAAAAAACATGGCCCCTGGTGGCCATCTTGGATTTCAAAATTAAATCCATTGGCGCGGTCTACAGGTCGTACTGTTCGTCTGATCATCATGAAATTTGTCATGGATGTTAATATTGACATGTAGATGGGAACGAGTCATTTTGGGGTCGTTCGGCCAAAAACATGGCAACCAGCAGCCATCTTGGATTTTACTCTTTGCATGACTAAATCTTTTGGCGCGGGCTACAGGTTGTAGCTTTGGTCGGATCTTCATGAAATTTGTCATGGATGTTAAGAATGACATGTAGATGGGAACGAGTCCTTTTGGGGTCATTCGGCCAAAAAACATGGCCGCTGGTGGCCATCTTGGATTTCAAAATTAAATCTATTGGCGCGGTCTATAGGTCGTACTATTCGTCTGATCATCATGAAATTTGTCATGGTTGTTAATATTGACATGTAGATGGGAAAGAATTATTTTGGTGTCGTTCGGCCAAAAAACATGGCCACCAGCAGCCATATTGGATGTTACTCTTTGCATGACTAAATCCTTTGGCACAGGCTACAGGTCGTACCTTTGGGCAGATCATTATGAGATCTGTCATGGCTGTTGCCATTGACATGTAGATGGGAACGAGTCATTTTGGCGTCATTTGCCAAAAAAACATGGCCGCTGGTGGACATCTTGGATTTCAAAATTAAATCCATTGGCGCTGGCTACAGGTCGTACTATTCGTCTGATCATCATGAAATTTGTCATGGATGTTAACAATGACATGTAGATGGGAACGAGTCCTTTTGGGGTCATTCGGCCAAAAAACATGGCCGCCAGCAGCCATCTTGGATTTTACTCTTTGCATGACTAAATCCTTTGGCACAGGCTACAGGTTGTATCTTTGGTTAGATCATTATGAGATTTGTCTTGGCTGTTTGGCTGCCGGTGGCCATTTTAGAATTTACTCTTTGCATCACTAAATCCTTTGGCACACCATACTCACCACATCCCTGATCCGATCATCATGGAACTTGTCATGAATATTGATATTGACATGTTCATCTTGTCTTACTTGGACATTTCAATTAACACCTTTCCTATTCCTCCATTTACTGTCAACCATTAAATTATTCCCCTACCTATGTTGAGCTACAGTGTCATTGACACTTTCATTTTTATTCTCTTTAACAAAGTGGCGTCGACTTGCCACGTTTTCGGGGGACACTGTGGTCGGCTGACCTTTTATTGGATAATTGTTTGGATAATTTACATGCATGTTTATATATATGATCACCTCCAGACTGGAGCTAATGATTTTGAATGATTTTCGATGAAAAACATGGCCGCTGGCAGCCATCTTGGATATTACTCTTTGCAAGACTAAATCATTTGGCACACCCTACAGACCCCATCCGTCATCTGGTCATTACCAAACTTCATATGGATCTTTGGTGATAATTGAAATAAACTCACAAGTCAACTACATGTAAGCTGTTGTCCCATCCACTATTTGCATTCAGCTGGCTGCCACATCACTTCCTGTTGGAGTTATCCCTCTTGTATCAGTCTATCCAGTGTTGTAGTATGTCTATAGTGTTACTGTTCATTACTGTACACATATATCTATTCACTAACAACTCCCCTCTTTTTACATTTGAAGATTCCTTCTTCACTTATACACCATTATATTAGTCTTATATACATATCCTGATATCAAATTTTAAGTGAAGGCTCCTTTCTCCAGCACTCTCAGAAGTGCCAGAGGTGATGCACCTTCTTGGTTCAGCAATCTGTTAGCATCGATTGAGATTTATTCCATTCAACTGATTGAATCATCTTGCTGTGAAGAAGTTCCCTGACGGAATTTATATGCATACGAAGCCTTTTTAGCTCAACTTACTTTGAAGTTTGAGCTATTGCCATGGTTTGGCGTCCGTCGTCCGTCGTCCGTGAGTCCGTCAACAATTTCCTTTGGCGCGGGCTACAGGTCGTACCTTTGGTCTGATCTTTATGAGATTTGTCATGAATGTTGACATTGACATGTAGATGGGAACGAGTCATTTTGGTGTCATTCGTCCTAAAAACATGGCCGGATTTCAAAATTCAATCCATTGGCGCGGGCTACAGGTCGTACTGTTCGTCTGATCATCATGAAATTTGTCATGGATGTTCATATTGACATGTAGATGGGAACGAGTGATTTTGGGGTCGTTCGGCCAAAAAACATGGCCGCCAGCAGCCATCTTGGATTTTACTTTTTGCATGACTAAATCCTTTGGCACGGGCTACACGTCGTAGCTTTGGTCGGAACTTCATGAAATTTGTCATGGATGTTAACAATGACATGTAGATGTGAAAGAGTCATTTTGGGGTCGTTTGGCCGAAAAACATGGCCCTGGTGGCCATCTTGGATTTCAAATTTCAATTCATTGGCGCGGGCTACAGGTCGTACTGTTCGTCTGATTATCATGAAATATGTCATAGATGTTAATATTGACATGTTGATGGGAACGAGTCATTTTGGGGTTGTTCGGCCAAAAAACATGGCCGCCAGCAGCCATCTTGGATTTTACTCTTTACATGACTAAATCCTTTGGCGCGGGCTACAGGTCGTAGCTTTGGTCGAAACTTCATGAAATTTGTCATGGATGTTAACAATGACATGTAGATGGGAACGAATCATTTTGGGGTCATTCGGCTGAAAAACATGGCTGCCAGCAGCCATCTTGGATTTTATTCTTTGCATGACTATATCCTTTGGCACGGGCTACAGGTCGTAGCTTTGGTCAGATCTTCATGAAATTTGTCATGGATGTTAACAATGACACGTAGATGGGAACGAGTCCTTTTGGGGTCAATTGGCCAAAAAAACATGGCCGCCAGCAGCCATCTTGGATTTTACTCTTTGCATGACTAAATCCTTTGGCACAGGTTAGACATTTCAATTAGCACCTTTCCTATTCCTCCATTTACTGTCAACCATTAAATTATTCCCCTACCTAAGTTGAGCTACAGTGTCATTGACACTTTCATTTCACAGACATAGTTTGTTGATTTAAGTGCATCATAAAGAGAATAGTTGTCAGTCACACACTCCAATGATAGAAGTTTTGAGTTGATAGTTCCTGTTGAGCAATAAAGATGGCTGTGTCAATTCCATCTGCCATTGCAAGAGTTTCTGCGGCTACCGTGCTTCTCACTATTCTACGAAGTCTCCTAGATTGCCAAGCAAGAGACCTCCAATTCTTTCCATTTCTGTAATTCAAGTACTTTTGCATCATCAAAAGATATGTCTTCTGATATAAACACTTCTTCAGTAGTTTCAACAGATGTGGATGGCTCAGACAATCTCAAGTTTTCCAAAGAGCTTTATATATCTATTGATTGCTTTGTTCCAGCAAGATCTCCAGGTTCAGAATACTCAATATTAAGCCAATGATTATACGTCCCAGTAGATTGCTTGCTCGAGACAAAACTTTGAATGTAACAGTCCCTTAATCATTATCAAATGAGAAATATTGTCCAAGAATGTACTGACACAGAGTATTTTTGAGTTGAATCCTCAGCTACATCTGGTTATGAATTGTCACACACTTGTTCTTCATCAGAATCAAACTGATTACTAGATTTTCCTTCTTGGTTATTCACACTCATCAGGAAAAGATTCCATACGATCATCTGACGAGTTTGTCCTTTTTGTCAGACGACATTTATGCACATGTACATCACACGGTACATCAAAGAAAAAAGCTGACGCATAACTCAGATGAATGGTTGTCACTTTGTTGCAAAATCAGATTTCTGAGAATTTCTTATGTCATTCATGTTATAATTACTTTTGAGAAATTGTCAAAAATGTCTGCCTGGGTAGGGCCAGTTACTTGCTTAATGCAAGTAAATTGTGGAAATTAAGATTGACAGAGAGGGCTGCTTTTACTACGTGTATACATTGGCCCCTACATAGTATCCTTTACAAATATTTTTTCTCACTTCATTATCATTGCTAACACCCAACATACTTTACCGTACGAATTTCACTCACACCGTATAAAAAGAAGTCACTCGGGATGAAATTATTTCACATCATTTTTGTCTGGTTCATTCATTTTTAGCTCACCGGAGACGAAGTCTCCGGTGGAGCTATAGTCATCACTCCTTGTCCGTCTGTCCGTATGTCTATCCGTTCATCTGTCATCTTCTTCTCCAGAACTATAAGACCGAATGGGTTCATATCTGGTGTGGATGTTCCCTAAGTGACTCACATTCAGATTTGTTCAAATGATTTCACCATGTCAATTAGTTGCAAAACCAGGGCCATAACTATTTCTCCATGGTAATTCTTAGAACGACTTCTTCTCAAGAACCATTGGGACGATTTAGCTTATATTTGGTATGGAGGGTCCTTGGGTGACTGGGGTTCAGATTTGTTGAAATTGGGTCACTGGGTCAAATTATCCACTGGTTCTCTCTTGATTTGTACATATTCTGCACCACCACTAGAATGACAGTCACTGAATATCCATTTGAGAGCTGATTTCATTAGATCGAAAGTGATGTCCTGACATGCTGTCAACGCCAATTGTTGATCCTTCTTTGATAAGTTTGAATATTCCAATAATTTGAAAGCTAACACTGGTGAAGGAAGAGTCATGTCATATTTTTTTGATTTGTTATACCTGTGTTCAAACTCCTGAATATATTCCGATATCATCATTTCACTGCTACGACGAAAGCTTTTGAATGCACTGTCAATTTTATCCTGTCTACAACGAAAACTTTTGAATGCACTGTCAATTTTATCCTGTTTGAAGGCTGAATCCAACTTTCTCAGCAAAGTCTTCATGCCATCTTCCTTTGCAAGGTCTGCAGCTGCTATTTCCAAAGAAATTTCCTTTGCTGTTCCAGACAGAGAAAGTACAACAGCCAAAGCTTGCTTCTTTTTATCTAAGTCTGTGACCAACTGCCACATTTCCAGCTCATTTTTCCAACTTGCATAACTAGTATGAGCATCAAGCATTAGTGGAATCTTGTAATTATGTTGTCCTTGCTGAGCCATCTTGTTCCTTTGCTCTGCTACCACTGATAATTGAAATAAACTCACAATTCAACTACATGTAAGCTGTTGTCTCCATCCACCAGATGCATTCAGCTGGCTGCCACATCACTTCCTGTTGGAGTTATCCCTCTTGTATCGGTCTATCCAGTGTTGTAGTATGTCTATAGAGTTACTGTTCATTACTGTACTCATATATCTATTCACTAACATTTGGGATTACCTCTAGATGGTATATATTCCGATATCATCATTTCACTGCTACGACGAAAGCTTTTGAATGCACTGTCAATTTTATCCTGTCTACAACGAAAACTTTTGAATGCACTGTCAATTTTATCCTGTTTGAAGGCTGAATCCAACTTTCTCAGCAAAGTCTTCATGCCATCTTCCTTTGCAAGGTCTGCAGCTGCTATTTCCAAAGAAATTTCCTTTGCTGTTCCAGACAGAGAAAGTACAACAGCCAAAGCTTGCTTCTTTTTTATCTAAGTCTGTGACCAACTGCCACATTTCCAGCTCATTTTTCCAACTTGCATAACTAGTATGAGCATCAAGCATTAGTGGAATCTTGCAATTATGTTGTCCTTGCTGAGCCATCTTGTTCCTTTGCTCTGCTACCACTGATAATTGAAATAAACTCACAATTCAACTACATGTAAGCTGTTGTCTCCATCCACCAGATGCATTCAGCTGGCTGCCACATCACTTCCTGTTGGAGTTATCCCTCTTGTATCGGTCTATCCAGTGTTGTAGTATGTCTATAGAGTTACTGTTCATTACTGTACTCATATATCTATTCACTAACATTTGGGATTACCTCTAGATGGAAATAATCAATTTTTTTCAGAAATTTTTTAAAAGCATGGCCTCCGGCTGCCATCTTGGATTTCAAATTTGAATCCATCGCTGAACCCTGCAGGCCAGCCTGATGAAAAACAGGCGCCGGCAGCCATCTTGAATTTTATTCTTTGCATGACTAAATGCTTTGACACACCATACAGACCACATCCCTCATCCGATCATCACCAAACTTCATATGGATCTTTTGGGGACCACTGGATGGGGGCCATAAAAAGTTTTCGTATTTCATTGAAAATACATGGCCGCCAACAGCCATCTTGGATTTTACTATTTTATGACTAAATCCTTCGGCGCACCCAAGAGGCTAACTCCCTCATCCGATCAGCACCAACTTCATATGGATTTTCAGAGTGATCTCTAGATTGGAGCCATCTCAGATTTTACTCTTTCTATTAGTATTACTGCATCCTTTGGCACTCCCTACAGCCAAACTTTTTCATCCGATTAATCCTAAACTATTTATGGATCTTCAGGGTTACTTAGGCATATAAACTGTCCGAATTCCCTATCGCTCTATGGACTGTAATATATGGCAGGATCCCATTTCCAAGTTGAGCTACAATGTCATTGATACTTTCATTTATTTCACCCAATGTGTATGCGCCGAATTCCAAAAAAAAGATGTGTCTGTGGATCGCAGTTAATTTTGAAAGCAAAAGTAAAACAAGAATGCAGGAGTCGAGGTCACATGAAATTCACAGAATTTTATTATTGTATCAAAAACAAATTCCAATTATACTTCATGATTCCGTTCAGAAATCTTTGGGAATGAGAGTGTTAACATAGCTTATCACTGCTGCGGTAATCAGCATTGCGTTACATGTACCAAGATCTAGGTCAGCTGGAAAATGTCCCGGTCTGACAATATATCGTTTGTCAGATTATCGACTAATTTTCAACTAATACGAAATTCTAATATTCTCCAGGTCTCGGGGACCCTAGTCAGTATGTGATGTCTCACTTGTGAGATAGAATTCTGCATAGATCCTGCATGATTCTGACTTTTCAACAAAATCGAAGTTCACGAGGCTGCCAATGGGGATTTTGCCCGATTATTATTTTCAGTTTTCGTAGGACTATACATTGGTTCTAAATCAAACCTAATGTCGCTGGATACATTGTTCACCTTATTAGTGGAATCAGAATGTGTGCATATGTCAACAACATGAGCAAAGTATCGGTTTCGGACTGCTTGCTAAAACATTCAGTCACTGTGGTCCCCACATCTCCACCAAGTACTACGTATGTGGTTCGCTCTACATCCACGTGCTTGCATTGCGTCATTGCCAATTATTGATGTTCGCCAACGTGTGCATAGTGCACGGCCGGTAACGAGTTAACGAAGTTGTCCAGTTTGTTTTGGTCATTCAAACTGGGTCAATAATGCGCCGTCTGAACGATGTTCAAGGCAATCTTAATGAAACGCTTGTGTGAGCTTATTCAAACGACTGATTTTGCATTGGTTTAACTTGCTTGACACAGTGGTCAAGCTTCACTCTACTCTTGCAGTTGAAGTTCCGCATTGTATCGTTTGCTTGTTTTTGATGTACGCCACATTATTATCTGATTGCGATTTTCAAGAATCTTCTGCTGGTAAAAAGAAGTCACAGGGATATTGGTTATGGATATCCGTCCTGTCACGATGACTTTATGAGAAACAGTATTTTTTAGAGAAGAGGCCCTGCTGTATGTTACACCAGTTTGTCCTTGAAACAAAGACATATCAAACAGACATTAAGTATGTGGGTTTCATGCATGGTTAACCGGGGAATGATCTTAGTGTGATAACACTGGTTCTGGACAAAAACATGTGCATCAAAGAGGGTGTCGTGAAAGTCCTGAATGATGTATTTAAAGTCAACAGAATAATTCTGGCATTCGAAGAGACAGAAAAGCAGATATCACAGATGGTTCAAGCTTGTGGACAGAAACATGTGCAACAAAGAGGGTGTCGTGGATGTCCTGAATGTTGTAGTCAAAGTCAACATAACATTTCTCGCATTCGAAGAGACAGAAAAGCAGTTATCACAGATAGTTAAGCTAAGTAAATTTGCCATGGCGAAATTATTTTCTCACCGATCTGAACATGGAAATCAGCCAGTACTTTAACATTATCACGACTAGGCAATTAAATACAGTCTAGATATTATCATTTTACAACCAATTTGTCGAATTTGGAGCAAGACTACACTGAAAGTCCTTTTCGAACACAAGAATCAGTGACATGGCTCTGTCATTAGTCGCTCTAGTCTGCCATATAGTGTATATTCATATAATATATAATTCTAGATAATATGCATGAGATCAATTGCGTTACGAAATGTATCCATGTTGGATTTTCCATGCCACTTAGGTCATTTCATTTTCTAGAAAAACCATGTGCTGCCATATAATTGTTGAGAAATGAAAATCGATTGCTGTTTAAAAATTATAAATACAGTTTCCATCATATCGGCACGCAACAGTTAATCAATTAAATCATAAGGTAACGCACAATAAAGCGGTTAAATTTGACAAATTGTGTATCAAAATTAGTAGCTCGCAAATTATTGCGAATATATATATTATTTGGAATAATCATTTTCGTATGTTTATCGGCGACATTTCGCACTGTATATAAATTATTACTGATGTTACGCCCACACTATGGGTGTTTACTGCTTCGCTGTTCGGGCCATGACAATGGAGCGACGGGGATATCTGACAGGACAACACATTTCGGGTTTCACTACAATTTTTTGAAATATCACGATTGGCGTGATTAGACGAAATTTTTTGGTATTAATAATTTAGTGTCACATTCTTTCAGAAGGCGAAACATTTTGGTGGTTTCTATATTAATTGATTCGCAGAATAAGGTAACCCAATTTCCATTCTTTGCCTGTCTGCCGAGTACGAAGTTATGTTATTTTGGCAGATAAGCCGGAATGCAAAAATAGAACTTTCTTCACCGATTTAATTTTTTTGTAGAGTTTCAGGCATATGTATCAAATTACATGTCATTATACAGTATGCATAATAGTTCCAGATATTCCTTAATGTTATTATACAGTCAATGAGGGGCTCGACTTCACGCCCGTATCAACATAAGTTTTACACGTTGGTGCCATGCGTTGCCCATTCCACTATCCGTCAATTACTTTCATTACGCGGTGTACATAGATTCGTAACTTAGTTTATGACTGGAGACATAAAGTAACTCTAAATTAAAATAAACATATTTGAGTTAAAGTGATGTGAAACACTCGGGTAAGGTTGTCAAATAGAAATGGAGATCTTGCCGAAATGAATTCTGTTTAAGAATATGAATTCAAATTGACAACACACACACTGTCATTCTGATATATTAATTAAATGCAATGACTCTCATTGTCGAAATCATTTGTGTTTGTTTATCGCCGATATTTGCATCCAGAATCCAGATGTAAATATTTACAATTGACCGTAGTTCAGACAATGATTTCTATGGAGTGGTATGGTCGATTTATTTGAAATGTTTGGCGATGTTAGTAGAATGCTACATTCCCCAAGTTGGCATAACATAACGACTGAATACTAACTTATCAATTTCATGCACCCGAACAAGTCCATAATATGTCTTTAAGATAACTTGTTAACCTGAACATTTAGAGAATGCATCTTTGACACATGTTAATTATGATTCTATATATCAGTATTGAAGTTATTACCGGGAATCTATCGAAATTGATGTACATTCTCCCTTTAATTTATCAGTTTGATTCAATTAAATCAGAACATGATATGTATTTAAAGGCTAATATTTTTTTTTCGTAGCTTTGCCATTCATTGATATTATGTTGTAATTTCCAGTATGATACAACCAACGACGGTAACATTGAGTTACATTACAGAAAGCAAAATTCCTTTGATTGAATGAATAGTGCATGTAACCAGAAAACGTATAGAAGTCATATTCTTTTATAAAAGTTAATATAACACAATTTATCAAAATGAACGATGAGTTTGAATATTTATTCATAATTGCACGTATATATTACAAGGTCTTCTATGATACTTCTATTTAACCTGTGTTTTCATGGCAATCTATTTCTGCTTATATCAGGTCATTGATTGAGATATTGGTGCGGTCGAGCATTCATTATGTCGACGAGCTTTGTTTCTATTCATTTATGGCCTGATAGCGAAATGATTTCGACGGACTTTGTTGCGGATGTCAACCAAAATTATATAATGTTCCAGTTTTGACATCTGGCCCAGGGCGTAATACGAGATAATGATGGCACCTTGCATATGGTTCGTTAGTAAGGAGCTATTCGAAACAGTTCTATATATTTGTAATATGCTTTGTTCAATGTACCGGATGTTTCACCAGGAGGAGATTGCATGTCATGGTCCAGATGCGGTCATATGTGTTCGTTCGGATGGGCATTCAGTTTGTATCTTGTGAAATGTTGTACCAGATGAGTTTCAGTTAGGACACTGATGTTTCTATATTAATAGCCTAGATGTGGCTATATTTGTCTGGGTGAACATTTTGTTCTCTTGTGAGATATTGCGACAAGATGAGGCATTTCAGTTATGCATGGCTCATATATGGCTATATATGAATGCATGTACGAACAGGCATTTAGTTATTTTGGGAATTTTTCGCCCAGAGGAGGCGTTTTATTTACGGCTCAGATGTGGCTCATGTATGGCCCAGATGTGGTCAGTTGATCCATGTAGGATCATGAGTGCATGTGCGAAAGGCACTTAGTTGTTATTTTGTGAATTTTTCGCCCAGAGGAGGCGTTTTATTTACGGCCCAGATGTGGCTCATGTATGGCCCAGATGTGGTCAGTTGATCCATGTAGGATCATGAGTGCATGTGCGAAAGGCACTTAGTTGTTATTTTGTGAATTGTTTCGCCCAGAGGAGGCGTTTTATTTACGGCCCAGATGTGGCTCATGTATGGCCCAGATGTGGTCAGTTGATCCATGTAGGATCATGAGTACATGTGCGAAAGGCACTTAGTTGTTATTTTGTGAATTGTTTCGCCCAGAGGAGGCGTTTTATTTATGGCCCAGATGTGGCTCATGTGTTGCCCAGATGTGGTCAGTTGATCCATGTAGGATCATGAGTGCATGTGCGAAAGGCACTTAGTTGTTATTTTGTCAATTGTTTCGCCCAGAGGAGGCGTTTTATTTACGGCCCAGATGTGGCTCATGTATGGGCCAGATGTGGTCAGTTGATCCATGTAGGATCATGAGTGCATGTGCGAAAGGCACTTAGTTGTTATTTTGTGAATTGTTTTGCCCAGAGGAGGCGTTTTATTTACGGCTCAGATGTGGCTCATGTATGGCCCAGATGTGGTCAGTTGATCCATGTAGGATCATGAGTGCATGTGCGAAAGGCACTTAGTTGTTATTTTGTGAATTTTTCGCCCAGAGGAGGCGTTTTATTTACGGCCCAGATGTGGCTCATGTATGGCCCAGATGTGGTCAGTTGATCCATGTAGGATCATGAGTGCATGTGCGAAAGGCACTTAGTTGTTATTTTGTGAATTGTTTCGCCCAGAGGAGGCGTTTTATTTACGGCCCAGATGTGGCTCATGTATGGCCCAGATGTGGTCAGTTGATCCATGTAGGATCATGAGTACATGTGCGAAAGGCACTTAGTTGTTATTTTGTGAATTGTTTCGCCCAGAGGAGGCGTTTTATTTATGGCCCAGATGTGGCTCATGTGTTGCCCAGATGTGGTCAGTTGATCCATGTAGGATCATGAGTGCATGTGCGAAAGGCACTTAGTTGTTATTTTGTCAATTGTTTCGCCCAGAGGAGGCGTTTTATTTACGGCCCAGATGTGGCTCATGTATGGCCCAGATGTGGTCAGTTGATCCATGTAGGATCATGAGTGCATGTGCGAAAGGCACTTAGTTGTTATTTTGTGAATTGTTTTGCCCAGAGGAGGCGTTTTATTTACGGCCCAGATGTGGCTCATGTATGGCCCAGATGTGGTCAGTTGATCCATGTAGGATCATGAGTGCATGTGCGAAAGGCACTTAGTTGTTATTTTGTGAATTGTTTCGCCCAGACGAGGCGTTTTATTTACGGCCCAGATGTGGCTACATGTATGGCCCAGATGTGGCCAGTTGCAATGTATGTAGGATCATACAGATCTTTGTTCGTAATATTAATTGATTAGCAATAAAGTCAAAGCATCTATGAAATAGCATTAGCTCACACATAGTGACACTTGTTTAGCATTGCTAGAAAGTTCCGTCAATGTCAATACTGTATTAGATTTTTAAAATGAGATGTCGTGTCGCCTATATTATTTCCCCTAACTTTGTTGGACTATCGCTACACTTTATGTTTGTTCATTAAAGTTTACATTTAACATCATGCATTCATTGTAGTTATTCCATAAATACTTTATGTTCATTCGAGCTGCAAGCGAGCTAGAACATAAATATATTTATTGATGTTCGCCAACGTTTAGTTGCCTCATTAGTTGTTTTGGTCATTCTTAACGATAAGCTTGTGTGATCTTATTCACACGGCTGATTTTGCATTGGTTTAATTCGCTTGACACGGTGGTCAATCTTCACTCTACTCTTGAAGTTCCGCGTTGTACCCCCCCCCCCCCCCCCCCCCCCCCCCACCCACCCCATGATTGGGAGATGCTTATAACAATTGTAACACTATAATATTCATTATTTCATGTCTTATTTGTTATATGAATGATCGTCTGCGAACGATATTTATTGATACACTTCACGTTTGTCCATTAAAGTTTACATTTAACATCATGCATTCGTAGTAGTTATTCCATAAATACTTTATGTTCGGTCGAGTTGCAAGCGAGATAGAACATAAATATACATGCCACTGTCATGCGTTGTCAGCACTTATCGCATTGAATCATATCTCCTTCAAATATATCTTGGACACTGAAACTAATGGTTATATATTCTTGCTTGCAAGAAATCTAGAAGTCGTAAAAAAAAAAAAAAAATCGGTACGCAATACCTCGAGTACGCGCACTTGTCAAATGCCAATTAATGGCGATATATTATTTGGACCAATCATGCGAGTCCTTTCACTATAACAGCGATGGAAAGACAAGACCTCATTCATTTTAAATTCTTCTAGACGCAAGATAAGTCGCATTTTTTATCTGTTCATTTCTCATGAACGTTTCTCTTTATGCTATTGCGAACGACAACACGCAGTTGCCTAATTTCGTGCACTACGCACGTGTTTTTCCAATTTTCGCAATTTAGTTTTACAATTGTTCAACAATCTTTTATTCTACAATACTGTCTTATTAATGACAGTAGTCCGTGGGTGGATATTTTCATTAACAAATATTTCAATTTTGTTTTATTTACGAGAATCACTTCGAACAAATATCGTTTTTGTTTGCATAAAACAATACTCAATAAAACAAACCGATGCTCTTTCGAGTCTTTCGGGTTCTCGTCGGGATTTTTTAACACTGCACCGGATGCAATATCGTGTTGTCGTCTCCACTAAGCTCCAGTTTGGAGTTTGGTCCCTGACAAAATCCTATCCAAATGTATTAGAAGTAATACTTTACAATATTTTACATTACAATATTTTACAATAATTTTCCTCACGGATGCTAGATAACATAGCCACAGTGTGGCTTGCCTCTTCTCTCTACATTGAACATAAGGCTCAATGCTTTTCCGATGAAAACTTCGTAATTTTATTTCCCTCCGACAGGTAGGGGTGCCACGATTAAGCGTATAATCGATGAAATGTTGATGCAGCCGATATTCGATGACCATTTTTCTTTATTTCGGATGTCGAAAAGTACCGGACATATTTGGATACCCTGTTTTACAGTTTAATATCCAACGGACAGGTTAACGATCATTGATCGCGCAAAGATATTGGTAACGCATTGTGCTCATTACTAATTACCGGCTTTCCTTCCCACGAGTCAGTAACGATTGCTCTCGCAATTTTCTATTCACGGGTATTCACCATTTGCCCTTGTCCACCTGGTCACCATCAATATTAAAATATGTGAAGATATATTTAGCACATTTCCCATCTCCGTTAATTTATGGGCATGTGAAATTGTCAGTGGACTTGGGTATATCACACAATGACCTTTGATTTGAGATAACCCCGACTTACAATTATATTACCGGTGCAATTACACCCTTCTAATCAACGAAACTATATTTTTTGTCATGGGAAGGACAGTCTCGGTGGTTTCTGATACAAATTATGCACATGTGAATATTATGCACTACTTCCTCTGTCCTTGCTATTAGATACGCTTCATCGATTCTAATCTAGTATTGACTATCGATTATCAAGTTCAATGATCGTGGCACCTCTGCTGACGTGGCACCTTCTCTTGCATCCTCCATTAACTTGGAGACTCCGCTGGAGTTGGTTGGTGGACATGCCTCCTCCCTCAGGGTCGCGGCGTCCATAGCCCCCGCAGAGAAGGGCAGCGATGGTGGTCCAAGTGCAGCTGCCCTTGGTCCTGCCTCCGGTTCCGCCGGGTTCGCACCATCGCTGCACCAGCCGGCCACTTGCTACAGCTACCACATCAGTGGTCCGTTTAGCTGGCAAGCCCCGGTGCCCTCGGCACATTGCCTGCCTACGCAGTTCAATGTGTCAACTGCCACTGCTTCCACTCCAGGGGATTTGACCGCACGGGTTCTGACCTGTCCTCCATTCGTCGACGTCTTTTCCGGCATCCGTCCCTCCCGGTTTTGGGGTGGGTATGTATCCCATTATTCACCTGTGTTCTTTCCTCCACCAGTGTGGCCTTGCTTTGTACAGTTTCTGGCCTCTTTTGGGCTCCTAGGCCAGAACTTAGACTTAGTTTCCTTTCCGAGGCTCTGGAATTTCTTGCCTCATCAAACCAGGTGACCTGGTCGGGATACTTGCCCCTTTCCCCCCATCTCCGGGACGGAAGGGGCTGTTCAGTGATGAGGACGTGCTGTCGCAACATCTCCTGGATTTGGCAGCGTTTGATGCGTGTCCGAGTTGGCCATGCCCATCCGAGAGTGCCTTCCCTAGGGTCATTTCGGATGGGTCAGTCCTTCGGTCTTAGGATAACAATTGCGCACAATTTTGCATGCATTACCAGCACGATACTAACAGCACAGAAAAAAGAAGAACAAACAGCGCCATTCTCTTGTTTCCTCCATTCACATGGAGCCTCCGCTGGAGTCGGATGCGGGACATGCCTCCTCCTTATTGGTCGCGGCCTCCTGAGCTATCCGCAGAGAAGTACGCCTGTCTTCCACAACCGAAGGACTGGATGGGGCCCACATATCAAGAACAAAAACCAACGTGTGACGATTTTCCTCTGCCAACTCGATACAGCCTGCGCAGCAGGCTCAGGGTCTGTTAGTGGTCAAGCCTCTATTTGTAGTCGCGGCTTCCACAACCTTCTCCGAGATGGGCAACAATGAATTTTCCTCTGTCAACTCGGTACAGCCTGCGCTGCAGGCTCGGAATCTGTTGGTGGTCATGCCTCCTCTATTTGTAGTCGCGGCTCCCACAACCTCTGCAGAGACAGGAAACAATGAATTTTCCTCTGTCAACTTGGTACAGCCTGCGCTGCCTCCTCTATTTGTAGTCGCGGCTCCCACAACCTTCGCAGCGACGAGCAGCGATGGAGGTTCTGCAGCGACGAGCAGCGATGGAGGTTCTGCAGCATCTACCGCTGGTTCTATCGCAGTCCATCCAGGTTCATGCTGTCACGGCACATAGTGGTTTTTCCGAACCCTTTCTTGCCTTGGCTACCTCATTGTTCCTAGTCGCCGACAAGTGGCATTCATTCGACTGAGTGTTTTGTACAATATTACCTTCGTTCTTTGTACTCTGAGGTTTCCTCAGTCAGTCTGCTTTCTGCCATATCGCATTGCTCTGGCTATGTGCCGCATTCAGGAACTGCTCCTGAATCAGTTTCTTTTGCCTCCATTCTCACCTCCGTTCTTATCCCGTCGGGGTATTCCAGGTGATGTTGAGACCTGTCTTTATAGTTTTGGGCCTTCTAATCTGTTAGATTTTTATTCAACAATTAGAGGCGCTTTTATGAGACAAACCTAGACGTATTATGGACTTGATCGTGTGTGTGAACCTGATAAGTTAGTATGCGGGTGCTATTTCTCACAGGGGAAATTGACGCTCTACTCACTTCGCCGAACATATCATGAATATTGACCGTTCAGCTCCATTGACACTATCGTCTGAACTACGCTCATTTTCAATTTTACTTCTAGATTTGGGATGTATCTTTCAGTGACCACCTAACACCATGGGATTTCATCATATAGCGTATCAGCATTTCATTGGTGTCTAGGCGTCATGTACATAGTCCATTTTGTTATCGTCTTTGTCACAGTGCTCACAGACTTTGAACCAAGAATATTTTCCAATTCTATGTTATCACTCGGGCCGAGTGTTTAACATCACTTGGCAGGTGTGATTCTAATTCTAATCTGATTTAGCGATTACCGATTCTCACCTTTGCGACATTTCACAATTATTGCCGCATGCCCATCGGTGCTTGCGCATACCAGTTGGCGGGTTATCACAGTTTTTGTAACTTTCTGCTAACCTACGGTATGGGTTCCCTATACCACCACCTGACAAACGATATTAAACTAAGTTCCACATTTATTTTGAAACCAGGCAGGCCGGTTCATTGCATCACAGATTGGCCGTATGATCAGACAGTGTTCCATTCGCGGTATTAGTTCCTCTCCTTGGTTACCAGTACACTTCAATTTCCAGTTCCTAGGCTTGGTGTACCAGAGGCAGGCAATCTTTCCATTTTGGTCCCCTCCCTTATGTGTATGTTTTTTCTTTCCAGGGTCATGATTTCCAGTGCTCAACTCAGTCATGTTTTCCTGGTGTATCCCTGGTCCCCCCATTGGTCTGGGCCCAACGGTTTCTCATATCTCCCCTGGGTCTCTCGGTCGGGCTCAAAATACTGTCAAGTCGGTCATACCGCACTGAGCATTTCCTCATTTTGTGAGATTCATTCTGAGTATTGATTCAGCTTTTCTGGTGGGGGGGGGGGGGGGTGGGGGTGTCATAACCGTGTTTTCCCCTCGGTGCACCTTTTGCATGTATTGTGGGCCAGTCAGCATCCTCTGGATGTCGTGCTAGTGCTGCTTCATCCTCTAAGGAGGGGGGGGGGGCGGTGGGGTAGGTTCCTTTATCCTATTAGGTACATGAATGAATGAGTTATCCCCCTTGCCTATGACCAATGTTTATCCTGGACACCTTCACCCTGTGATCATTACTAGTAGGACACATGAAGTACGTGGTGTTTCCTTTTAGGAGGCTCAGTTGTTTTTGAGTTTATCTGAACTATTACATATGGGACACAATGATCTATTTTTTGGCACATGTCTACCAAGAAATCTTTTTGGTACAGGATGCAGGTCTTTTCTGCTTCAGCAGGTGGGTTTCATGGACATAGTCGGATTATCTGCCTCGTGGCCTCCTCCTCTTCAAGAATTATAATTATAACCATTAGTTTCAGTGTCCAAGATATATTTGAAGGAGATATAATATTTTTTTACCCAAAATATGTATCTCCTATAATAAATATCTTGGACACTGAACATAGAGGGCCCTCCCAGTTGGGATCAACATTCCCGCCCCGCGCACTCGGTCAAACGCATCAAACACACAGGAGGAAGAAATTAAAATGAATGAGGTCTTGTCTTTCCATCGCTGTTATAGTGAAAGGACTCGCATGATTGGTCCAAATAATATATCGCCATTAATTGGCATTTGACAAGTGCGCGTACTCGAGGTATTGTGTACCGATTTTTTTTTTTTTTTACGACTTCTAGATTTCTTGCAAGCAAGAATATATAACCATTAGTTTCAGTGTCCAAGATATTTATTATAGGAGATACATATTTTGGGTAAAAAAATATTAAAACCAGGCCGTTGTTTATTTTTGGAACACGTAAACTTGGGATTTTCCATAGCCCTCCACTGGGAGTTACTTTCCTTTTCAAAAGGTCAGTTGTACCTGCGTTTATGGAACAACACAGTTAGTTTTTTCTGTGATACTTGATATTTTGTGTGGGTAATGCCGGACCTCATTGATCATGCGTACCATAATATTCATGCTACATGTACAAATGTAACATTGGCAGTACATGCATTCTCAAGTATAGCACGATTGTTAATGATTACGAATGACTGGTGCAGAACAACAGCTGATCAATCGGCACACGATTGCCACCAGAACCCATTAGTTCGTGATAATCTCACATTGATAGACGTTTCTAAATAGTTACATGTACGTCCAAATGTCCATCTCTGGCACAATTAACGGAATTAACTATTTCGGTTTACTTATTTCGATCTGCTATGAATGCCTGACATTCACACAATGGGGCAAAATATTATTACTATCCTGTGCATGTATGGTATTCAGCAATGTGCACAGACCTGTTCTGGTACATTACACTACAACGTTAATTCGTTACTGAACCATCCCACAGAGATGAGATATGGTCCAATACTCCATCCTGATTCAGAAGTTAGGAATATAATTTGGTTCACTTCGGGGAAAAAGAGAAATTTCTAAACACCTTCCTCAGTAAGGATGCCAAGATCTCAAGGAACTGGGGATTGACTTTGCACTTTTCTCAATAAATTCACCTCTCATAGTCAATTGGATATGGACACCCAAGATTGATATGATTCTACAACTGATCCAGTTTCCATTTACTTCCATATTAAATGGGTCATGCTCGCCAGTTTCCGTGTCAAGACACCATCTCACTTCGAATTGAAATTTGGATGTATTGTAAACAGCACTATTGCCTTCACTTAATAATGACGAAGAATGATTACGGTATTCCAATTTTATAGTTTTACGATGTGCACACACTGTCATAATAATCATATTCCATATAATTATATTCCTCAAAGTTCCCTCAAGTTCAACAGATCCACTGATTGTGTGCGACGGTTATCAATTTTGAAAATTAGAGTAATTTAGACCGCGCAAATTTCGCCTGTTTGAAAAAGCGGCTTGCAGAAAGAAACGGATCGTTGAGGTTGTTTTATGGGTATTTTGCTTCATCAGGATTATATCTACACAAAATATATACAAACAATGATTTACATTGGCATTATATTAATAAATGATATATCAAAAACGTCGCACATTTTGTATGACTCAATTCCATATTCCAGTTCCCGTTCCTGTTTTTCACTTTTAAATTTATTACTTTCGATTTCAAAGGCACATCCCCCCCACGATATATTTGATTTGTTTTCATGATTATAAACCCAGGATCGCGACAATAAAGCTATTCGATAAAAGAACTGATAAAGCCACATGGGGTATTGAACCTTTTAAAAACATTATTTTTGAATTTTGTTGTCCATAAATTGCATAATCCATCGCTTGTTAGATCGGAATTTAAAAAAAATATTCAGCCCCCGAAATTAGGAAAAATGTCCCCACGGTAAATCACATGTTACCACAGTGTTTCACACAGAATTGATTTATTTTGCTGTGGATTATGTTGAAATTAATGATGCAAATTATCAAACACAAACTTTAAACAAATATATGGTGAAAACAAAATTGAAATATTCCAAGTTTAAAATGCACATGTGGCGAACAAAGATTCCAATGCACTAACTGCGAACTTGAAACTAATATAAAATGTACTTATCGCGAATGGTTTGCCTCGAATCTAAATTTTCTGCAAAGTTGCTGCAAACATTAACAAAATTTACTGCAAACAAAAAGTTTGCGGCAAAGATCTGCGAATATGTTCAATTGACTTTCTGCGAACAAACCATTTGCTTCAAACATACCGCACATTTGCCGCTAACTTGCAGCAAACAACCATTTCGATAAGGGAATTATATATGTCAACTTCCTTATCATCATATAAGAAAATATTTATATAAAATGAATATTAATTGATAGAAGCATTTCCAGACAGGTGTCTTCGACATTATTACTTACCGCAAAATATATAAAACGTGTTTACGAACGGATAATCCATCTTTAATTAGTAAACACAGTCTGGTCTGATTTGATTGTTATAATTGCTTATTGTTCATGGTTGTTCATGGAAGGATGAATTCCAGAATTTTTTTTATTAAATATTAGACTTAAAATATTCATGGTTATTCATGATATAAAATTGCTATCCTATTTGTATTTAAATGTTAAACACACTGCATTAGACTTGCCAACATTTCTTACTCAAAATATATACAACTATATAATAAAACTATTATATATAAATCCATTAATACATTCATGTTTATTCATGCTTATTCATACTTCCATGGCTATTAGAATTTAATGTTTGCAATAATTCATGCTTATCCACACTTTTTCCTACCTTATAAACCTGCAAAATTTACTATTTCCAAAAGTTCATATATATTCATGCTAATTCAGCCTTTAAAACCATGATTAACCATGAACAAGCATAACCATGAATATGAATCATGAATAAAGAATGAATATTCATGAATAACCATGAATATTCATGCTTTGTTCGTGCTCCATGAATTACAGGAAACTGGGGTAGCATTTCCAATTTGGATGGACTGATCATATTCTGCAAAAGTATATGTCATCGTGCCATTTCTGGATCATGCATAAGGGGTTTGGCCAGTATTGTATGGGTGTTGGTTAAGGACATGCAATTATATGCGCCTCCCTGCCAAAAGGAGATTGCATGCAAACCTTTTTTAATGTCACTGACCTGTAACTCTTCGCTGTCTTCGGGTTTACGACCAATCTGGACAAATCACATCTCCCATCCAACTCAAAGTATCACAAAATATTGGGGATATCACCAACGCAGTAATCTTGAGAGTGATTTCGATCATCTACAATCTTCCATCAGATAAAATGTTCATAAATTACTGTATTCAGCCATTTCAGAATCCCTTATCGGGGTTATTCAGGTAAGATTATGAGATTCAAATAACTGATCTTCACACTTTCCATCTAATATTTTAACTATTACCAATGTTTCGTCAGCTGGTATCAAGACATCACATTGTGATACGACCATTTTCACATTACTCTCGGACATCTTATTTAGCCTAATTTTACCTCCAGAGTATTCACACAAATACTCTTTAGCACTGAGATAATGACTCGACATTTGATCTGGTCCAATGTGTCATTTGTCGCCGTATTACTTATTTCAAACTCTAAGCTAGCTGAATATGCTCTACTCCCATCTGAGCCCCTTATAATTGTATCAATAGCTGCTTCGGTCTGCTTTGCATGACATAACTGACGAGGTGACTACATTTTGATCTCTCTGTGACTAGATGTTGGCTTGGACTGGAACCAGTAAATTTGACCTAAGCACTATTTACGTGGCCATACATTTGGTTTTGGAGGGAGTAAATCGACCACCCACCATTGCTTGGCTGATTTTGATATGTATAACTCTATATCTAATCTGAATTCTGAAATTTCCGACTTTGGTATTGAGGTGTTCAGGGTCCAGTGGTCACTGCATACTTAACAGTACCTCATTAGTGAACTCCTCGGCAGTGTTTCTTCTTTTGCTAACCACCCTTAATCGATGCTGCAATCATATTTTGAGGGTTAACAATGGACCCCATGATTCAATTAGTGGATGACCATTAAATCATTCTCAACAGGGGACTTTACCGCTGTCAATATTCAATCCTGGTGATACAACACATTCATGTGTAGATACTTCATCCCATAGTAACCGTAATCGACCTAGTGCCATAAAACGATGCAATAGACTTAGACCACTGCATAATCTCATAATCCCGTTCCTTGTCTGACCTTTCGAGACAACTGGTTATCATACAAGGCATATAAAGAAATATTTCTTAGCTTGATGGCCTAATTTCAGTAATCAGTGAAATGCACGTTGAAGCTCAAAATTCTGTAGAATACCGCCGGTATGCACTATATAACTGGATAGCAATGATTCTTATTCCTTTATCAGAAGGCGTCATTTCCTGATGTCAGGCATATTGAGCATTGTCTTATGATTACCATTGTTCAGCACAATGCTATTCTTGCTTCAATATTTCTGCTCATACAGTCATATCTGTACTACCACAGGTACATGTAGTACATTCACCTCATTCTATACTGACAATGAGGGGGGGTGGGGGGGGGGGGGTTAAGTTGACGTGTTCTCCATAGTATGGATGGAGTTAGGTTTGATCCATATTTGGATTGGGCTATTTCAGAGTTAATAGTGGAGTACCATTGTGTTTCGTCAAATACTCTCACTGACAATTGGACGATATTTCCCCAAGACTGTTTTGACGGGAATATGCTTTCCTTGACATAGTTGGTAAGATGATCTATCATGTTGTATTTAATAAGAATGTCAAATATCTCATTAGCATCTGTGTCCAACATATAACTGTATAATCTTAGAAGAAACACTTGTTTCCCAGTTTTGAAGGGACTCAATCTAGACAGTGTGGCAAAGAGACTAAGTTTGCGTCTATCAATGTAAAGAATTCAGACAGCTACTTCCAAGAAGAACCTGTGCGATAGCCGTTCTAGTCTGGGAAGGCAAGCCTTGCATATATTTCAGGCAAAAACGGTGAGCTTTTTCTAACCGTAACTTTATAGATTAGAGGCACCCCATAGTAGTTCGCTACAGTGCTCTTGGAAGTACTACTGAATTGTATATTTTGTGACAACTCAGATGCGTTATCCCACCAGCGTACAAGCCGGCATTCGTTAGGGAGAAGTATGCCATTCAGTTTTTGGCATGTGTCTAACGAAAGTGAAGAATTTAAGTCATATTTTTCGAGGTTGTGAGTTGTTAATGTAACCTCCTTGATAGGGCTATTTCCGAGATGCCATACCCTAGAACTATTCTCAAATTCTCTTTTGGACTCGTTGAATAGGATAATACATGACTTTGTGGAATTGTAAATGTACCTCCATTTATGGCTATAATTTAGACATATATTAAAGAGGCTGGACAAGCCTGTACTGGAGAGGGATAGTAATATTATGTCGTCCGCCTGGACTGGCGAGGCGCAGTTGATGTTCTTTTTTTATGTATATTACTGTTACATTATTACAAAGTATTACATTATCTTAACATATTGTCGAGAAGTTAAATCTGTAATCTGCTGTATGATGAAGTATACAATAAAAAGTATACAAGAAGATGCATGAGCCCTCATTTATGCTAATACATATGTATCGATGAGAGCTGCTGAACAAAGATAAAACATGACGTTAAATTTTGTTTTGCCTGGGCGATGTTGGAAAGATGGCCATTAGGTCACACCACCACCCGGATTCTGTATGTGCATTGTATTTTCTACCAATATTTTGTAAATTGTATATGTACATGCTTTATCCAATAAATTATCAATCAATCAATCTCTATGCTTAAGCCCTTATAGGAGTTTTGGAGGTCTGAAATTAGTTCATCAATGAAAATCATGTAGAATATTGGTGAGAGAATAGCACCTTGCCTCGTTCCTTGAAATATATCAAACCAATTGGAATAAGAGTCATTATTGCGTACACAACATTTTATGCCAGACAGGAGCGCATCAAACATACACCAGATTTTATTATTGAAACCACGCCTGTGTAATTATAGAGGAGACCATCTATCCACACAGAATCGAATGCTTTTTGCACATCGAGTAAACAAGAAAACAATTTGCTTTTTCTCTCTCTGGTATATGAGATACACTCCTGCAGTAGGTAAGATGATGTCATCCAGCTAACGCCGTGCTGCAATGGGTTAACAGTAATTAAGGTCAGTGCATATGACTCGATACGAAGCTGTATGATTTTATAGAGAACAGGCCTAATTGTTATTGGACGATAACTGTCGTGCTTGGGTTTGGAACCACCTTTGTGGAGGGAAACCATCATTCCTCTCTTTGCAGCACTAGGAATATATGACATATTGAACATATTAGAAAATAAATAACATAAGTAGGGCAAAATTGTTTGAGCACTGTGTATAATATGCTCGTTTGTTATAGAATCATGTCCCATTGCCTTCCTTTTGTTCAAACTAGATATAACTTGAGTCAGCTCTGAATTCGTTACATCTCACGATTGAACATGGGTCGGTCATGTCCGCAGCATTATATGCATTTGTACAAGTTTCTAAGTGAGGACACGAAGTCGGTAATTTGTTCATAATGTTCAGCATCGAATTCCGCTTTATGGAGTGGAGTGAATAGCTCTGCATAGTATGAACCCCACGCTTCTGTTATTTCTGAGGGACTCCTCAATAGCTGTCATCTGAACTTGAAGGGAGAATTCAAAGTATTACGCTCTTTTCATTTAGAGTTAAACAGACAATAAAATGTTGACTGGTCCATTTCCGCGGATTTATCTATTTTCGCATCTTGTTCGCACATAAACTTTTTGGCCATTTTGCAGTGTTCTGAGCGGAAGACGTGTTTTAATAGCATCCTTATAATTAATGTATGAGAAATGACTATCACTGCGAGGTCTACCATAAGCAATCCATGTATGGCGACAGCCTCGTATATTATAATGTGCAGTCTTCAATGACTCATTCCAATATGGTTTAATATGAGGGCAGTATTTCGACGTAGGGACGTTTTCGACGGAAGCTATATGCAGCGATTCTATTATACAGAATGGTATTTATCTAGTGAGTCTCCGTCGGTGATATTAAATTTAGGACAGTGTTGTTCAACTGACTGAATGAAGTCTGATCTGAATTCATTGTTGTCCTCTTATATCTAGCTTGAGATACAGAATATTGATTTGACCGATCTAGTTCTCCTATTTGTAAAAGGAGTGGGCAGTGATTTGAAACGTCTATGTTATCATCTTGGATAATATGTACAGATTTCACAAGGTGTTCGTGTTTATGTAACAGAAAATGATCGATTATTGACCCACAGCCTGGGTTTGTCATTGATACAAAGGTTCTGATTGTAGTGGCATGATATAGTTCCTCTATGAGAGAATACACATTGTGAACATCCAGGAGATTTTTGAGGTACTTACTTCGATCATCGGAACGACGACAATTACTATTGAGATCTCTCATGACAATAACGGTACCAAGGGACGTATATTCAAAGAATATCTGGCTCAGGTTTTCAATGTAATCTGAGTATTCTTGCATCGAATGGTTGGACGAAGGAAGGTATACTTGTAAAATGTAAACAAACAAACCCTGACTGATATACAATTGTATGCCAATTATTCGGTCATCACCTGTATCGATCACAGAGACAGAGTTGTCCCATCGTTTGTGCCACACCAATGCGACACCACCCTTTGGGCAACCTGGCTGGTTTTGTTGTTTGGGACTTTTATGACATACAATTTATGAATAGTAATGTGGTGATAAAGTATGCATGAACCATGAGTTAGTGTCACCAGTGTCTTTCATTTAAATTGTAAAGGAAACACAATTGTGATAATTTCTGTGTTGAACGTTGTTGGGACAACATAAATATGATCACTGATTATAGACATTTCCATTACAAAATTTGATCTAAATGATATAGTTAACATTCATCTTATTCGCCCTCTTGGTAGCAGAATGCTTTAATTGTTTTTAACTTGATTCTGAAATACCAAGACGAATGCTGAGGGTGGAAAATTACATTTATGTTAATGTTAAATACACTTATTAATAACTTCCTTTGATTGTAACATATATCAACATACCTTCATAGCATCATCTGGACCATATCCATTTGCATTCATACTTACAGCGGCCTATTATGTAACCTGATATATCAGGTTATTATCCTGATATATCAGGTTACATATCCTGATATATCAGGTTATTATCCTGATATATCAGCTTACGTATCCTGATATATCAGGTTATTATCTTGATATATCAGGTTACATATCCTGATAAATCAGGTTATTCTGATATATCAGGTTACTATCCTGATATATCAGATTACGTATCCTGATATATCAGGTTATGTATTCTGATATATCAGGTTATTATCCTGATATATCAGGTTATGTCTTGACCAATCCAGAGTGTCATCTCATTCGCGGAGGCATGTGGTTGATTGGATTCTTGGTCAATATTGTTAGGCCAATGTATTCTCTTATATATGCGAGGTTCCTATAGGTGACTCGCCTATATAAGAGAATGCATTCGCACAGGGTTTTTGCAAAATTTCAAGAAGCTCCAGTCATGGAAGTGTTAACAAGAACAGAACCATACACTGAGCGATGCCCAGTCCATTATTAACCCTTTCTATACTAAATACTCATTGACGAGTAGTTCCCTTCAGAAATGATTAGATAATAAGTTCAAATGAAAGTGTCAATGACACTGTAGCTCAACTTTGGGAGTTGTTAATTTCATGCTGAGCAGTCAATTGAATGATAAAGTCAATATTCGATATTCGATTCGAAAGTCAAATTCGATTCGAATTCGATTCGAAATTGCCAACTCGAAATTTTGAATATACACTGATGGAAAAGTAGGCTGTTTACGGACAAGTACACACGTCGAACTTAGCTGTTTTTGTGCCATTTAATTACAGAAAATGATGTATATATGCACCTTATAATTCTTATTGTACATCATGATTATTTTTATTAAATATAAGTATAGCCAGCAATTAGCCACTATAGGACTACTAAATACGCCTGAATTCTAGCTTTGAACATAGTAGCCAAAAGCTCAGAGATCACCGATGGACCGACAACGCGCGTGAATAATAGCTATGAGACTGAGCAACCGCTAGCGTTATCCGCCGTCTATCCGTCTCAGATTCTGCATTATGTAGTATAGCTGAGAATTTAAACAACACTTGTTCGAAATGTGCATTTTGGCGATGTTTTCTTTTGAAGTTTACTTTCAATTTCGGAGCGTTCTTTGACACTTGACAAAATGTCGTTGTTATTCATGTTTATTTTAAACATGATAAAGCTGCAGGTAGTGCAGGGACTTACACGTGAGATGAATGCAACCTGGTGTATAAATCGCAAGCATCTGGGACAATGACCCAACTATGGAACCATCTGTCCAAGAAGCATCCAGCACTACATAATCAGGCTACCCTGCGACTGTTGTTGCATCTTCCAAGTTTATAACTACGGGTGATTCCGAATGTCGATTTGCAATTTTGCATGTACATGCAAACTGTACAAATTTTGTGTGATTTTAGTTCTGATAATCCGTTTAGTGGTTATATATTAATCGTCGTGACGGCCGCATGGACGTTTTATTTAAATCTGCCTTTTTTTCTCGACAATTATCATTTGAAGTTAATAGTATTGCAAATGACGGTCCATCGCCACATAAGTTATGATGGAACTTCGTGCATGTAGTTGATACAACGTTTCACAAATCGTCTAATCGTTGACAAAACATGCCCAATTGAGAATGCAACACACAGATATGATTCGATATTCGATTCGATATTCGATTCGATTTCCAGAATTCGATTCGATCAAAATCTCCAATTCGCAGGACCCTATGATAAAGGACTCCTATAGAAGAAGGAAAGTAAAATAATTACAGTAATGTACGTAATGGGCTTGTATTCTGTATGAAATTATTTTCAATTCAAACATTTCACCCAGGCCCCAAGCTAGGAGGCGACTGAGGCGAAGTTATTGCCTTCGTGCCGGCGACTTCGCCCTCGGATATCTGGAAGGCAAAAACGAAGTCGCCTTCCAAATTTGACATAACTAGCTTGGGATTTACGGTAATTTTACCGGTGAAAATTTGACTGTTTTGCAAAAAAATATATATAGTCTTAACTTTTCTAACGAGGCATTTTTAATTATAAATTGTATATTGTGTACTGTATCCACATATTCTAATCATATTGAGTGCTTTTGGAAATGGCAAATTGCTCTGTGCACCGAAGTTTATGATGAGCTACTCGTTCGTTTTAAGAAGACTGCAAGTTAGTTGTTCGTTTGTTCCGTCTAGTCGTTTTGTAGCTGCAAATTGTATAGCCATGCATGGTCACCACAGCTCATGCAGTAGCCAATGTAAACAAATAATGCTGTCTTTTTAATGTCTATGAATTTAAACTGTAAACAGATCCATGATATTTTTTTTTCATTTTACGAAAGAAGTTTGTGTCTGACTCCGTTTCCCAATCCAACTTTTTTACTTTTTTGAGTTGCAGATTTATTATGTAAATAATACCACGTGCTTGCTTACTATTAAAAATAGAGCTTTGAATGTGCATTGAAAGTACTCAATTTAATGTTCTTAGTTAAAACAAACATCTGCATAAGAAACTAATACTATCCAGACTCATTTAAAAAGGATCGATTTGTGTCAAAAGTGTGTGTTTGTAAATTACAATTGTTGTCAATCTACCGGCTGACCACGTGTACGCACTTACGTCTGTCAACGTTGCAAATTAATTGCATGTACTTTGTTGCAATGCAGGTATTTAAATAACCTGTTGGTGTGTATTATAAGCTCCACTGATCTTTGTTGAGAACATGAGTGACTTCGAGATCGGCTGCAGCTTCGGTCACAGCTTATATCGGATATAAGTCTGCGCATGTCCATATGCGACGAATCTCGAACGACTATGGGGCCTGGGTGAAATGTTTGAATTGAAAATAATTTCATACAGAATACAAGCCCATTACGTACATTACTGTAATTATTTTACTTTCCTTCTTCTATAGGAGTCCTTTATCATAGGGTCCTGCGAATTGGAGATTTTGATCGAATCGAATTCTGGAAATCGAATCGAATATCGAATCGAATATCGAATCATATCTGTGTGTTGCTACAGCCGCAACGAATGCCACTTTCAGTATCCCATACAAACAACATGAATGTCCTGTAATTTAATCATCGAATTTGAGGGTCTGGTCTCATAAACTATATTGGGTTATCTGTTGATCAGACCCTGTGCTGTATATTTTTGTTCTTTAAGAGCCTCAATAAACATTATTTTATTGAGGCCTAGGCATCGACGTATGCATCCGATGATCCAATGCATATAAAAAAAACATCAAATTAACTATAAACTCCACCTTTGCAAAAATAGTTTCATAAAATTAGATAGATAATTATTTTAGTAAAACCATTGAACCCAAAGATAAAAATCTACATGTATGAACTACACATTCAATTTTTTAATTCATTCAATCTTTGTCCGCCTTTTTCATTTATTCAGTCCACCATTTTGGATTTGATCGGTAGTACGGCAACTTGCAACCAGGATTTGGTGGAAATGTGATGTCACATATCCTGGTCATGGTAACTTCGAGGTCCCAAATCCGCTGTGACTAGCTGCGACCGATCTCGAAGTCACTCCACATTAATCACTATTGTAACACGGCTATCCAACTTGTCAAGTTTATTGCTTTAATCGGATTATCATCAGACATCGATGTTGGTATTCAATAATAAACTCTTTAGAAACAAAATGAAAAGCTTTTACAACTCCTTAATCAGTCCAAACACCCACATAACAGCAGTGACCAAAAGCCATTTCCAAACATTTCAAATTTATAATAACAATTAGTTTCTTCAGATATTAAAAGTCTTAAATCAACATTTTTTATTTTTTAAATAAAAGTTATAAATAAAAGAAATAAAATTTCATGTTATTTATCTATATAGGTACGATACTATACTTAAATAAACCGATATTTGAAAATAAATAAGTGTTTCTTAAATTATCTTTTTCTTAAGTCTCTCCACTTCTCCCTATATTGGGCTGAAGTCTCCCTAAAATCTCCAGAGGGAGAAGTCACTTCTCCCTGTTTTCAACCCCTAGCTTGGGCCCTGATTTCACCAAAAATGAGGGATGCATGGTATGCGATTGGATTCACAAATGAAATCCTGCTGGCGGCCATGTTTACTTTTCGTGAATTTCCTCATAATTGGATACCTCCCATCCAAGATGGCCACTAGCTGTATTGTGTTCCAAAGGATTTAGTCACCAAAAATGAGGGATGCATGGTATGCGATTGGATTCACAAATGAAATCCTGCTGGCGGCCATGTTTACTTTTCATGAATTTCCTCATAATTGGATACCTCCCATCCAAGATGGCCACTAGCTGTATTGTGTTCCAAAGGATTTAGTCATCCAAAGTTTAAAATCCAAAATGGCGGCAATGCTTTTCAATGAAATTCGGAAACATTTGATATAGCCGGAGGTGACCAAAAACACACCTGTATAAAGTTTTAAAATATTTTTCTGATAAATGTTGGCTGCTGGGTGTGCCAATGGATCCAAATTTGAAATCCAATATGGCTGATGATGGCCATGTTTTCTAAAAATGTTTAGGAAAAATAGATGGCTCCCATCTAGAGGTCACCCTGAAGATCCATATGAAGTTTGGTGAGGGGTGTGTTGTCTGTAGGATGTGCCTACATGCCACATCCCTCATCCTCATCGTCACCAAACTTCATATGGAACCAACCACAAGCCTCCACCAATGAGACAATTTGTCGAGACATAACCTGATATATCAGGATAATAAACTGATATATCAGGATACATAACCTGATATATCAGGATACATAACCTGATATATCAGGATAATAACCTGATATATCAGGATAATAACCTGATATATCAGGATAATAACCTGATATAAACCTGATATATCAGGACAAGTAACCTGATATATCAGGATAAGTCTGATATATTAGGATAATAACCTGGTATATCAGGATACTAACCTGATATATCAGGATAATAACCTGATATATCAGGATACATAAGCTGATTTATCAGGATAATAACCTGATATATCAGGATACGTAATATGACATGTCAGGTTAGGTGGTGGTTCCAGGCCACTGTACATACTTCGTTAGAATGGCGAATTGCTAGAAAAGGGGGTTACTGGTGTTCTCCATTGGTACCTCTTGTGCACGGAGTTAGAGAAAACTGGAAAAGACCGATCTGAATAAACCAATTTTTTTTTTGGTACAGTCTGAAAAAATAGAATTACACCACAAAACTGGATCGAGATATCCATGGCAACTTGAGGTACTGACCAATCAGGACAAGGCTGTTAAGCATCTTGAGGCAGGGTCGTATTACAATCTCGATCATTGTCAATCAATCATCAAACAGCAACAGAGTTGAAAATTTGATTTATCAAGTTGTAATCATATCGCTCAGAATATATCAATTTAACACTTCTAACTCACATCGTTCCGTTTACGGGTGTGACTTATTTAATCTGTGAGTGTATATTTGAACCTTGTAGGTAACCCATAATCAGAGGGACCATGTAGTTGAATCAGCATTTTAATATATATATAAATATAGCTGCTCAATAATCAAAACAATTCTCAGCCACTGGCCTTCCTCAGCGATATTTAAATACACTGAGTATATTTTCTTATGTTTCTCTCGGCCAGTATAGTTGCTTTGAATGCATGTTTATTGGCAATTCACTGGAACATTATCTCAGCTAATTAAGGAATATTTAAGAATTCTTCTGCGTTCTTTGACACAGGAAAAACAGCTGGTACATGTAATTATATAAAACTGTGGGATCAGTTCCGTTCAAACAGTAAGTAGCGACTGTTCTCAGTAAGGATAAGCCAAGATTAGCTATCGGCTCTGAACATTCGTATAAGAAAACGACTGAAGGTCCGATTTCAGGTACTTTTTTGTTGTTGAATTTTTTTATACTGGTATATCAACTTGCAGCACACTATCCATATCAAATTCTCTCATATTAGATTTATGAGGAATACATTGTATTGTATCGCTCTTCTTCAGCCTTTTCTCCATGATTGAGCGTTCTGATACGAAATCAGGAGCTGATACAGATTTGGAGTTTGAACTCGAACAGAGAATGTATTGTGTCGCTCTTCTTCGGCTTTTTCGTCGGTATCAAAATCTCTCATATTAAAGTTTTCAGGGATATTATTGCATCATAATCGTCTCACTCTCCGCCGGCTTTTCGCCACGATTTGAGCATTCTGATTCTACATCAGATTCAGTTGGTGTCCGAGTGTAAACTCGACAAAGTCCTGTATCTAGGCCTAGAGGCACCAGCAATGTGGACTGTCCCTTTTCTCTGTTAAGAGTCTTCAAGGGAATGATTCTGCTGAGCTACCAGCCCGAGAATAAGTGTCTAGTTTATACCGTACTGGCACTAGCACTGGCGACTTTCTGTTCCTTTATCTTGATCTACAAGGTACTGGAGCCAATGTATGCTAGTATTTTAAGGCGGATATCTCTAAACAATTGTCATTTAATCTGTAGGTTGCTAGAAAATCTGTTTGGAGTTATGTACATGAATGAATGAGTGTGAAACATGTTTGCAGGACATATCGGTTGATGTCCTACCATTGAATCCGGGCTTTCTGTCGCCTTGATTCACTTCCGGGAAGCGAATCCGGGCTTGATTGATAATCTGGAACTCGAGTCATCTAAGGACACTGATCAGTGTTTATTAATTAGTTTGTCTCGTAATTGAGAGCTATGAGATAAAGGGACTAAGATGTCTGGGCCTTGTATAAACACATGCATCATGCCTGTACATTATCACCTCTCTCTCTCTTCGTTTCCCATTCACCACTCTCTCTCGATTTCTCTCTCGTTCTTTCATGAGTCCCTGATGTACATACAAGTCGACTTGGTTCAAATCCGGGAATCGAATCCGGTAATTCCCGATTGATAATCTGGGACCTGGATCATCTAATGTCAAGGTGCTTATTGCTGAATACCAGCATATTGTGGGCAGGGGGTGATCACATTGCTCACTGTCCCTCTTCTCTTGCTCTCTCTCTCTCTCTGTCTGTGTCTCACAATCTCTCTCTCTCTCATTCTTTCATTAGTCCCTGAACGTTCAGAGTTCAGATATAGATAGGAATCATGATTCTATTTCTCATCAGTTTTAAGCCCTGCTTGTAAATATATATTATCCTTGTAGAGCTGTTTGTCCCGAAACAAGGATCCCACCATTGACTAAAACACAAATCGGCAGAGACTTAATTTCAGTGATTGTCCCACATTTTCAGATGGAAATAGGTATGTACAATTATCCATTGTCATTTCTCCAGCTACTGGTCTAACATTGTTCAATGTTTTTCTGCATTGTTTCAATATATGGTACTAAGTCGTATATATTCTGACTGGATTTACTGGTTGAGAGGTCGCATGACATGTTTCATTTCTTTTGTCATTATTGGCACAATTGTTACCAAACCTTGAAATTTTGGTACATGTACGTGTCACCAGAAAACTATAATTGTTTCAGTCTCAATTATATTCAAGATCTACTGTTCATTTGTTTTCTAGTCCAATTTTATGGAAACACATAAAGCGACCTCCCACCGTTACATCCGGACGAGCATTTAATAAACTTTTTAGAATACTAACCGAGTCATCTAATCCTTCGTCGGGTGTTCTTCCCTCTGCAATATTCACCTCCGCTTGGAGTTCCAAATGAATCCAAAGGTATTATCTTGCATAGAATTTGCAGCAGGTTGCTTTTTAGCTCACCTGAGACGAAGTCTCCGGCGGAGCTATAGTCATCACTCCTCATTCGTCCATCCGTCTGTCTGTCCATCCATCCATCCGTCCATCCACATCCGTCCATCAACAATATGTTTAAACATCTTCTCCTAAACGATAAGACCAAATGGGTTCATATTTGGTGTGATTGTTCCCCATGTGACTCACATTCAGATTTATTAAAATGAGGTCACCAAGTAAAATAGTTGCGAAGCCATGGACATAACTCTTTGCCTCCATAGTAATTCTTAGAACAGCTTCTTCTCAAATACCATCAGGCCGAATGGGTTCATATTTGGTATGAAGCGTCCTTGGGTGACTGGGGTTCAGATTTGTTCAAATGAGGTCACTGGGTCAAATGTGGACAGAGCCAGGGACACAACTCAAAATTTTTATTTTTTTTAGATTGAACTACTTGCTCAATTTAACCAAAAAAGAAAACAATTAAAATCCTTCTTTTTTTTATAAATAGTAAAAAAATTCAACTTTTTTTTTAAATGTGAAATAATTTTTTTTTTTCTTCAAATTAAATTCAAAAAATTATAATTATAATTATAACATCCACTGGGGCACCCCGAATCACTCCGCCAAATTTGGTTGAAATCAGTGCGGGGTCTGGTAGAAAAATCAGGAACAGACAGATTACCTTGCCATTTGAAGGGTCAAACACCCATATTACCTTGTTATTTCACATTCCCAATGAAACTAAATTTGTTTGACAAGTCATGACTTTCACTATCAACAATAAGCTTAATATCAACAATATACTTAATAAGTCAACACATGCCACACTCGCTTGCTTGTGCTATGTGATGGTAATTACATATGATGTTTTCTTGATGGGGTTTGATAAACAAATAAGAGATTTATGGGAGAATGGTTTATATCTTTGTCATTCATTTCAATTTAAATGAGCCATGTGATTGTTCTTTGAACAGATGTTAGGATATTATTTTTATAGGCTATTAACTCATTTTCACCTATGCTAATGATACGATATATTGAAATTACAAGATCGATGGATTTACCCGATATATATGGATTATTAGCTTTATTTATAAGCTAACCACTTAATTTGGGGGTGGGTGGCAAATGGGGTGGTGGTTCTGGTTTTGACCCCCAACTTTGGTATTCACTGGAAAATATGTTGTAATTAGACCAACAAATTGCCACATTTAGAATATTTATAACTTTATGAGGGATGTCATATTAGAAATTTCCAACAGTTGGAGATTTCGAAAGTACCAGTTGTAAAATGTATAGATTGGACATTTGGGAGTCGACTGGCTATAAGTCAGGGGTTTGCAGTTGAAAATTTCAAGTTGAACACCCTCTGCCCCCTGTCTGTCAAAGAAGACCCTCTAGCTATGTCCCTGTTTATAACTACTTGTTTTAAAGTGATTTGACAAGTACTGACTATTATAGTCACCAAAGTCCCAGTCTTTAAAGTACTCCACAGTCATTGACTGTCTTGTTGTCAAAACTTGTAGTGGTTGGCATGACTTGTCTGCTCCAGCAGTCATTTAATTGTTTACAACAGTTGTCTCATGCCTGCGAAGAAATCCATTTATATTCATTGAAGAAATTCGCTTGTTCAAGGAAGCAATTGTCAAAAGATTTATTTCTGATTTTTTTAACACTCTTGAGTTTGATCTCTGCCGAATACACCAGTTACCGACAAGGAAAAACATTGAGAGTTATTGGATTCTTGTATTTTCCATCGGTTAGAAAACTCTAATGCACATTAGATGATGATCGGTGAAAATTGGTCCCAATATTATCTAGAAGATGGCTAGAAGATGACTTTGAACTTGGTAAAGTTCTGCAGCTCTCTCATAAATGAAGCTTCATGTATTGATCATTGCTGATACATCAGCGCACTAATGACCATAATTATGCGCTGTTGCCTACAATTGTTTTGTAATAATCTGGCTCTTTGTAGAAAAACTGTCAACTTGGTGTGATTCTGATACCGCCATGAATTTTTTCCAACTTCAAAATAGACATTTCTTGTGTTTTGTCAATGTCCAGGCATGCATGCCTTTACTGATATATTTTTACATTTTTATTCAAAGTCTCCAGATCTGTATAACAAGTATCTGATACATTAACACTAGGCGTGGAGTCAGCCCCTTTGGCTCTCTGCATATCTCACTCTCTGATTCTGCAATATAATGGTTATCATATTTCCACAATTTTTTTCAAAATCTGATCAA
This sequence comes from Siphonodentalium dalli, assembly GCA_032622095.1. Classification (NCBI taxonomy): domain Eukaryota; kingdom Metazoa; phylum Mollusca; class Scaphopoda; order Gadilida; family Siphonodentaliidae; genus Siphonodentalium; species Siphonodentalium dalli. The sequence goes on from CP136068.1 coordinate 63,463,410, forward strand.
TATGTTCTTGCACTTCGTGCATACTACTTTTTGTCACCCATGTGAAAACAGGAGTTTATAACAGCACTGCGTGATACCCCTTTCTCAGGAATTCTCAACGATTCCACTGCTGTCATGTCAGCATTGTTTTCCAGTCAAACTGACGTAAGTCACAAAAAAGCTATGTTAGAACCATGGCAAGACCACCAAAATGTAGAATCTTCCAATGTCACCAAGTTAACTCCTCGTACTTTGAGTTGTAAAGTTCATACATAGTCTATCTTAGAACTCCGTCTGCTTGCAACCTACAAGCTTCTTCTCTCTCATAGTATCAAGATTCAGTAAAAGATATCTTAATCTTAACTGCAGAAATAAATCAACCAGCTTGTTGTTCGCCGAAGAATAGAATGACTAGATTAGGATATTGCACAGTATTTTTCACTTCCGGTTTAAAAAAAAAAAACGGACCACGGCATAAAACGGACCACGGCATAAATCCAGTAAGCTAAGATTAGTAATTCGAGTGTACATATAAGGTAATTGCTAATTTATGAAATAAAAACTGGCTTGTTCTCACTTGTAGTCAACATCTGCTGCTGATGCGGAGATTGTCAAATTGACAGCCATGCAGGCCAGTGACCTCTATCGGACAGTCATGAAATGCCCAAAAATTTGCAAGTTTGAGCTGATAGGTGCTGGCTTCAGTTCAGGCTTCCATAAATCTGTAGCAATACAACCTCATCTCAAGACACTTGATCCCTGGTAAGTTTATGGTTTAAATATGGTGTCAGACCCTCCCCGTGGAAGACAGAAACCTCTTAAAAAGAAACACAAAATGACAATTTGTCCACGGGTCAGACCAAAATTTTTTATCAAATGAGCAAGATCACTGAGTAGCGGCCATATTGGATTCACCCCCATTCCATTGTTTAAGTGCTACAGGTCAAAGTTCTGGAGGTGTATTCCTTACATGGATCTTCTTAATATTCACGATTCCTTATATGGAATTCATGAATATTCAGAAGCTCCATATATGGAATCACGAATATTCAAAAGTTCCATATATGGAATGCACCTCCAGAATTTGGACCTGTAGCTTAAACTGCGGAATGTGGGTTGCATGAATCCAATATGGCCACGACTCAGTGATCTTGCTTATTACGGACAAAGGCTCATATGATTTTATGTGTACCCATACCATAGTATGGTACACATAGTGTCGATGTCCAGATTGACCCCTTGCCGTCCATCCATCCGTCTGTAGACACTTTATGCATGGTGCGATAACTCAAACAGTTTTTATCCGATCGGAACCAATTTTTGTACATGTGTTACGGACGGAACAATAACATATAGAGGATCTCACATGAGTTTCTATTTTATACGGAATTTATCAACCGAGTTCACTAAATTCGATTTGTGCCGAGGTTTACCGAGGCTCAAATAGAATTTAGAGGACGAGGTTGATAAATTACGTATAAAATAGGACGAGTGTGAGATACCTTTTATCACATGATCAAATAAACCCGAAGCAACGCGAAATATTCATCGAAAACAACAATCATAAACTACAGCGATCGCAAGTTATTTGAAGAACGCCGTGACGTCATCGCACGCGCCGATATTAAACGTGTCTATTACCGATAATTATGAAACTGCTTTTATGGCCAAATTATGTGATAAAATACATTCCGTTTTTACAATCACTGCCATGCCAAACTGAGCTAATCACAAACACAACATATGTAATAGGTAGTTGATAGTATACAGACATTAAGAGGTGAAAATTCTAATATTCTTCCGAAAAGTTTTGATTTCGTGTTTCTATGGTGGTTGGTGTCTAAAATGGCCAGAAAAAACTTGAAAAAATGGAAACAAAATTGGGTCGAGGGATCGGTGGGTCCCAAAAATGGCCAAAGGTAAAAAAAAGTAGAATACATGACTGAATATTTTTCCGATATCCCCTGCCATGTACCCCCCTATTTTTGACCCCGAATTTTTTTTCGGGGGACTGTTAAAATAGCCGGTGTCAGTCCGTCCGTCGAGCCGTCCATCCATCCGTCCATGTGTGCGTCCGGAAATGGTTTCCGGATGATAATTTTAGTTTTGGTTATTAGATGAAAAGCAAATTTCATAGGTGAGTTTATCAGACCACAATACAGGTCAATTTCAAATATGGGTTTGCTCCGAGAGTTGTGGCCCTTTTTGTCCGCCGACCCAACGGGTTCGGAGAACTATTATAATCGGCCTGTGCGTGCGTGCGTCCATGCGTCCGAGGTTTCCGGATTATAACTTTAGTTAGAGTGAACCAAATTAAATTAAATTTGGTATGTGGGTTTACTAGCAGAATAGACAGGTCAAGTTCAAATTCTGGTTCCGTCCGCCAATTTTGACCAAAGTTATGCCCCCTTTTCGACTTAGAATTTGACCGTCTGTTAACATTTTTGGTTTCCGACCGATAACTCTAGTTTGGATTATTTGATCTGAACCAAAGTTGGTATGTGTATTTTTCGGCTAAAGATACAGGCCAAGTTCAAATATGGGTTCCGTCCAATTAATTTTACATGAGTTACGGCCATTTTTTCGACTTAGAATTTGACCGTCTGTTAACATTTTTGGTTTCCGAACGATAACTCCAGTTTGGATTATTTGATCTGAACCAAAGTTGGTATGTGTCTTTCTCCCAGCAAAACACAGGTCAAGTTCGAATTCTGGTTTCCGGATGATAACTTTAGTAAATGTGTACTGAATGAAATTAAATTTGGTATGTAGGTTAACTAGCACTAGAGACAGGTTTTTATGTGCAAACAACGGTCGTATCAAGCCGACACTTAGAGGCGGACATGAGGTCTACCGACCTTTTATTCGATTTGGAATCCTCTCAATTTCTGGTTTCCGGATGATAACTTCAGTTTGTGTGATCATATCTGAACCAAATTGGGACTGTGCGTTTACCAGCTCGAAATACAGGTCAAGTTCGAATATGGGTACAATCCGCCCATTTTTGCTAGAGTTATGGCCCTTTTTCGACTTAGAATCCTGTCAATTTCTGGTTTCCGGATGATAACTTTAGTTTGTGTGATCTTACATGAATCAAATTTAGGGATCATGTCAAAACCTCTTTCGCATATGCGAGAAAAAATGCGATAAAAGTGCGAAAAATGCAGAGTCATTATTGTTTTTTTTCGACATTATCAGAGTTTTTTCGTCATTATCGCACACCGTAACGTTGTACGTTTTCGTCAAATTTTCGCCGTCTTGGTTCGATGTTTTCGCAATTATCGCAGTTTTGTTTCGCAGTTTCGCTCAAATGTTCGCTTTTTTGTTTCGACATATTTTCGCAGTGTTTGTTTTCGTCAAGATTGCAGCATTGTTTCCGTCAATATTGCTGTAGTGTCGATATGATCGGCAGCACAGTTTGTGTTCAATAAATACGCCATGGTCGCAGTTTTATACCGATTTTCTCCGATCTTCTAAATATTTTCCGATTTGGTTAATATCGGACAATTCAAACTTCGTTTAATGAACTATTATTAATAGAAGATTAAAGTCCCAAATAAATGATTCCCAGACCTCGATTTATATAATAGGAGACACATGCTATTTTCCGTGTCACAATAATTTCAAACCTATGTTTTGATGTGGCCGCAAATCCGTGGGTTTACAGTAAAGGTTGAAGACCCCAATATCTCGTGAGACAATTGCTACATCGTCGCATTATGAGTGCTCCAGTGGTACCGTAAACAATGCAAATTTTGATTTTGTATCAGTTTTTGTGTGTGATTATGTAACTTGTCCTCATTTTGGGTCAACGGTCACCGTTGCGAACTTTTATGAATAAAAGAATACAGGACCAAAATAAATTATTCCACAACCCAGATTTATAGTATACTTTCCGTGTGCCATGTAGAGTTTCTACAGTTTGTCTTTCTATATCAAACACACATTTTAATGTGGACGCAAATCAGGGGGTTTACACTACAGTAAAGGTGATAAAGCTCTGAATTTAATTTGCAACAGTGTCGGATTCTGAAAATACCGTAAACCCGGTGCTAGTTTTGTCGTAAACAATGCTTTCATTTTCGCAATATAGGTATGAAATCATTGTTAGATAGATATCGGAAGCGCAGTGCTATCATGATTAATTTGTCGGCGACTTTTATTTCAAATCTAACACATTTTATTCAATATATATCAGCGATCAGAGCTATAAAGTTAAGTTAATACAAAACATATATATAATAGTTTGTTAAATTGGAATTTACACGAATTGCACGTGCTCAGATTTTCCTGTTAAGTTGTGCTATTTTTAGCACTGTAATTTCCCAGGCCAATCCTAGTTACGTTTGTGGGTACCATTGACTGGCAGAGGAGTTGAATGTTATATTTTTGTCGATTCTTTATTGAATAAATAATTAAAACATGGATAATGATATACATATCATTATAAAACAATGAACTTAGGGGGTGTGGCTCTATGTATGGTGTTGATACAACGTGATGAGGGCTTGTTCTATGTCGGATCCATGCTTTGCTGGATGTACGGTTGTCGCTCCCGTTGTGGGTTGGTGCAGCTGGTTTCAAATTTTTTGGTAATTTCATCTTTTTTCTATTGGATTTGTGATGCCTGGGGTTGTGAAAACCCTATAAACTTCGCAATGTCAACCTGTGTAAACTGCTGGTCTAATAATTTCCCAACTGCATATAAATTATGTCCGCTAACGATAGATCTATTCGATTTCATCACGGCATCGTAGCCATGATTGAACTGATATTATTATGACATCAAGTCGCTTGATTTGTGATTTTATATATCAAATGTGCTGTTTTGGCCAACGAGTTAAACCATTGTTCACTAATTGAGAAGACATCACAACACCAAAAATCTGTCGCACAGTTCATGCATAGTTGTGAGGGACCGGTATACGTCATAGGTTTGTATAGCCTTTCGCTAAATGTCACCCCTTCACACGTTTGGAATGAGTTGACTATAATGTTTAATTAGGCCTTGTGCGAACTCATAGCTATCAAAACAGTCAAACTGTCAAGTCGTTGTACTTGTATGTTAACGCATAGAGTTGTTTGTATGGCCTGTGGCTGAACATTATTTTCCTTCACACAGTTCAGCCAATCAAAATTAAGCTGGCATCTGATTTCACAGAAGGCAAAAATAAATTCGCGAATTTATGAAGTGTAACAACATCGCATCGATGTTTTAACTTTTCTTCGTTTGCGAATATCGATCAATGTTTCGACATCATGACTTTCGCGTTGTCGAAAGTTTCGACATTTTACTAAAATGTTTAGCCTGTTGTGGTTTCGACTTTATAGCGTTTTTATGGCCAGTCGCTTTCGCATTATTTTTCGTCATTTTCGACATTTCATTTTTGCACATTTATGTCAAAAGTTTTTCGGCATTATCAACATTATTTTTGCATATGCGAAAGAGGTTTTGACATGCTCCCTTAGTATAATAGTTTATCAGCCCAACATACAGGTCAGGTTCGAATATGGGTTTGCTCTGCCCATTTTTGTGAGAGTTATGGCCCTTTTACGACTTAGAATCCTGTCAATTTCTGGTTTCCGGATGATAACTTTAGTTTGTGTGATCATATCTGAATCAAATTTGGTATATGGGACATTGGATTGTTCTGAAATTTAGTATCGGATTTAGGGTCCTTGTTATTTTTTTCAGAAAAGCTGATGCCCCCAATGAAGCCACTTTTTCGAGGGACACTGTGGCCGGATGGCCTTTTATCTTACCATCTTCTCAATTGGGTTCTCAACAATTTGAATAGTTTTGGTCGTTGTTGGATTCATGGACATACGTGGCGGAGATGCATTAATTTTTTTTAGTTTTGACTAGCATGGCTTGTCGTTCCTACTCTTCTGAACGTTCCTACTCTTCTGAACGACTCAACACAGTGACAAATGGCATATACCATATGATCAAACATTGGGGTCTTAAAAAGTGGAGAAGTTTTGATCAGTGTCAGTCTGGACTGGGGGAGGGGAACAGCAAATGATAACACAATAATTGGTCACCGATTCTTGCTAAATGTGCAGGTTAACATCTCCTGAATTTTCTAAGGATCGTGCACTTTGAATTTGTTCGATCTGACAAAAGATATAGGAGATCTTGACCATGAAACAATGGCATGTTGGGCTAGAATGTCCGTCGCCATATCACCTCCGAAACTAATTAATCTAGGTCAATAGTAATGTTGATATCCCGTTTTATTGGTAAATAGCTGAAGCAGGTACCCGAAAGCTCCCCTCGGGAGCCTTTATTCAGCGTCGGAAGGGCCTGCATGCGGCCCTTTTGTGCACATTTTGATCTTTTTAGCTTAACAAAAAATCATTCACTTTTGGATTAAGCATGAAACTTTCAGGGTTGGTTGGGTATGTGGTTCACATCAACCAGTTAGCTGGTTCCAGGATTTTGGTGACCCCTTGACCTTCAAATTGACATTGACATTTCGAAAATTGGAGATTTAGGGGTATCTATTGTGTATAAAATATAATGGCTATATTAAAGGATATAGAGACACTGGAGATTGTCGAAGCGATACCATGGATGTCCGACTTTGTATCCACATTCAATTTATCTACGATAATCCAAAATGGCTGCCGTAATGGACGCAAACATTACAAAATTTGACGTTTTTTCACTAATATCTTGAAAATAAGTTTCTGCTTTTTGGAACTGTTTGAGAATTATAACTTTATTTTGTATTGGTCCTGTTAACTGACAATTGGAGCAATGAAATATACCATTCATGGACTCCCTGCCACCTCCGATCCCTTAAAGAATCGATTTTACAGAACAAGGAATAAAAATTCACCAAAAATCACCATTGGGATTTTAGTCATATTTCGTGAAGAATTGGGAAGAACTGTGCAATCTATTGACAAATTCCATTTCCTATGAATATTCCAACTCAATTGTACCCAAATTGTCACTTTGGCTCCAAATGGTTGCCAAATTGGCAGCCAAAATATGGAAAAAATGTAAATATTGCCCCAGCGAGTCATACAACCGCATACAAGTTGTGGTTGATGAAAAAATTACTATGCTGTCTTATATATATTGAATACTACCATTGCTGATGCACCTTGGTTAATTGTTACAATTATAAACACTGACATTACCAGAATTATTGGATTTTACTATCACAAACTTGACATCAAAATCGGCAAAAATTCACTTTTCAGGTTAAGACAATTTTCTCAAGTAAAATGGAACTATCGTTGGTATCGAAGGTGTTTATTGTTTTGATCTGTCTTGTGAGTCACACTGATCTGTTTTTGGACACAATTACTCATGATGGTTTGCAAAATGGCAACCAAATTTGGTAAAAAATGTGATTTTTCATATATATCCCAAATATTATTCTCTGGTGTTAAGAAAAGGTAGCAAATTGTGACTCACTTTGTATTAACTATGTTACTTATGAGGCATGACAAATTAATTATATATGCAGTATGGAATTTTGCCAAAAACTCCTTTTGGGATTCTGACCATGTCTTTTGTACGGAAATGGACAGAACTTTGAAACTGAACTGAAAGGGGCATTATTATGTTGCTCATTGGCATCAAAATGACTAATGTCAGGAAAACCGTTTCCCCTATTGTGCATATAAACCACCATCAGGATGTTGAACTCTCTGACATTACCTCTATATCGATTAACATAGTGCTGAGTTATTGTGTAAAGCAATGCCCACCCAGATTTACACATGTACAACCCACCCATGACCATACACTTGCTCCATATATACATAAACACCATGTAGCCACTCCCTTTTTACACATACACCTCACCCATTAACTGTACAGTCATACTTATAGGTATACCCGTACATCACGCACTTGACTATATAGCCAAAAGTCACCATGCAGGCCCACCAGATATACTTCTACACCTCATAGTTATATAGCTCTACACCACATTCATGATCATACGGATACTTCTTGTATACATAGTCTCCTCACCATTGGCCATACAATTACTCCATGTATATGTATTTGCCACACCCATGGCCATGTAGTCACTCAAGATATAGATACACATCACACCCATAACAATAGAGTCACTCCAAGTATACTGTATACATATACACATACACTCCAGGCTTGCATATACACCTCATTCATGACAATTCAGCCACTCTGTGTATACTCATAACCACATTCGTGGTCATTTAGTTAATCATTATTTACCAATTCACATCACCATTGTCCATATGGTTACTCCACATACACAAATGGTCATATAGCCACTAAAGATATATACACCCCACCCATGCCTATAAAGTCACTCCAGGTATACATATACACCTAACCAGTGGCCATGCAGCTTTTAAGACATACCAATACCCTGCACATCACCTCACCATTAGCCATACGGCCACTCCCTGTATACCTGTATTGACCACACCCATGACCATAATATTAGCCACTCAAGATATACATATACACCCTACTAATGACCATAGAGTCACTCCAGTTGTACGTATACACCTCACTAATTGCCATACAACCATTCAAGACATACCAGTACCATGTACACCACCTCACCATTGGCCATATGGTATCTCATATATACCAACACTCTCGCCAATGACCATCCATCCATACATGTATGTATATACACTTCAACAATCATGACCATACAGCCGTTCCAGGTACACATATAATTAGTATACCCATATGCATACAACCACTCCTTATTTATCCATACACCACACCCATGATCATACAACCAACACATGTATACATATACACCCATCCATGACAATAAAGCCACCCAATGTATTCCTGTACATTCCACATATGATCATAAAGTCATTCCATATATACATAAACAACACACAGATGACCATATACAGACCTTCTCAAAATAAGTGTCCCTTTTAACGCGTTCGTTCCAAATACGGCCATTTATTTGCAGCTTTTGACTGGTTTTAGGCTTTTTAGCTCACCTGAGACGAAGTCTCCGGTGGAGCTATAGTCATCACTCCTCGTCCATCCGTCCGTCCATCCGTCAACAATTCTTTGAACATCTTCTCCTCTGGAACCGTAATACCGAATTGGTTCATATTTGGTGTGGATGTTCCCTAGGTGACTCTCATTCAGATTTGTTCAAATGAGGTCACTGGGTCAAATAGTTGCGAAACCAGGGCCATAACTCTATTCCTCCATAGTAATTCTTACAACGACTTCTTGTCCAGAACCATTGGGCCGATTTAGCTAATATTTGGTATGGAGGGTCCTTGGGTGACTGGTGTTCAGATTTGTTCAAATGAGGTCACCCGGTCAATTAGTTGAGAAACCAGGGCCATAACTCATAGTAATTTTTAGAATGACTTCTTCTAAAAAAATATTGGGCCGATTTAGCTTATATTTGGTACGGAGGGACCTTGGGTGACTGGTGTTCAGATTTGTTCAAATGGGGTCACTGGGTCAAATAGGGGCAGAGCCAGGGACATAACTCTAAAAAAAAAAACATTTTTGCATTTTGACCTTTGATTTTTTTTTAGACACATCACAGCTACCCCACCCCACCTCCCCCACCCCACCTCCTGTCCCTGCCACACCATGCTGTACCATACCATATTATCTCTGCCTAGTTCAGCCCATTAAAATCCTTGTTTTTATCACAGCTGTAGGAGTATCACAAAGCTGTTTGTGCAGTCCTTAAAACCTAATTATCTAAATGTCAACACCTCTCCTCAAGGCATACTGGTAGCTGATGGTTTCATGAATGGAATGCACTGGCTTTCAAGGTCATGGGAATTTTGTTAAGCTAATGTAGTCAGGCATTCAAATAAATCATGTATGTCGTATTCTCGCAGGGATGTCCCCACAGTGTTCAATGAAATGTAATTTTGAAGCTCACCTGAGACGAAGCTATAGTCATCACTTCTCATCTGTCACCTGTCTGTCCGTCCATCCATCTGTCAACAATTCTTTGAACATCTTCTCTAGATCATAAGACTGAATGGGTTCATATTTGGTGTGGATGTTCCCTAGGTGACTCACATTCAGATTTGTTCAAATGAGGTCACTCTGTCAAATGGTTGTGAAGCAGGGTCATAACTCTTGCCCTCCATAGTAATTCTTAAAACGACTTCTCATGTACCATCAGGTTGAATGGGTTCATATTTGGTATGAAGGGTCCTTTGGTGACTGTAGTTCAGATTTGTTCAAATGGGGTCACCTGGTCAAATAGGGGCCAAGCAAAGGACAGTTTTCCTCTTAATATGCTTCCTTCACACGGACCATCAGGTTTATTTTACTGATATTTAGTATGAAGGGTTCTTTGGTGTCTGGGATTCAAAGTTATTCAGATGGGGTCACCAGGTTAAATAGGGTGAGATCAGGGACATAACTGTATGTCTCTATAGTAATATTTAAAATGTCTTCTCAAGAGAGGTTGGACTATTTAGCTTACATATATAGTATGGAGGATCCTTTAGTGACTGAGATTCAGATTTGTTAACATGAGGTCAACCCGTTAAGAAATGACGGGGCTATGGGGACTTAAGATTATTTTGTCTAATAAAATCATTAAAATACAAAATTCATTAAAACATCTACTTTGGAACTACCTGACATACATATAGTGTTTTTGGGTCCATGGATAATTGGGCTTTAAACATGTCTAAATGGTTTTATAAAAAGGCGCCTGTGAGATTGGAAATTTCCAACAATTGAGAAAGTTTGAGATGTCGGTTGTGAAATTCCAACCTAAGACTTGGGAGTCTGGAGCCCGGTCGGGAGGGGACTTGTTGAGCTGGAGGAGGGGGGAGGTGATCAGTAGTGTACAGTTGGTAATTTAAATGTAGATATTCACTGATCTACATACATGAAGCCTTTCTAGCCATGCTCATATCCTGTTTAGATCTAATTCTTTTAAAGTGATTATGAAAAGTTCTGACTGTTGTGGTCTCCAGAGTCCCAGTCTTATCAGTCTTTGCAGTCTTTGACTGTCTTGTTAATGATATATACAGGTACAATGAACACGTGTATCGCACGGAGCGGTCGTGTGGTTGTGTTTCCTAATGTATGGTGTAAAACACTACACACGAATATATTGCCATTAATGTCCGCTACAGAATGTTGGAATATATACATGTACATGTCGATTATTGCAAACGGAACGATGAATACATTTATTAGGCTTTAATAGTAGCAGTAAATAAAGCACAGTTGACTAAAATTCTGGTTTCCTAGTTGACGAAACCAGAATAACTTCGTCAACTATAATAGTTATAAAATGCGCAGTATAAGCATGACATCTGTCGTTTCCCTGCACCAGTATGTCAGTCTCTGTTCAGGATGTAAATCTGACCAATTAGAAGATCAATTGTCAAATATGGTTTGAGTTACAGAAAAATGATGTGGTGGTGGTGTGTGTATGGGTTTTTTTTTTAGCGGGACATTGAATTACCGTACATGTTTTTTCCAGCATCAGCGTTTGAAATCAAATGGGTACGCCATTATGTGTTTGATTTGAATTGTTGCTATTTTACGATGTACTTTCATGTATCAGCTGAAATGAGAACGAATTTATGTTTATCTTGGTGTGGTTATTATGCACAACGCATGCCATTTTATTCCTTATGTAACTATATGCATGTACATGTGTGATCATACCATGAACTTAAGGTTTCTATAATTTGCATACCGGTATGAGGTTTTGATGGCCAGCTATCGGCTTTCAAGAAAATAAATTTTACTTATTTGTTGTCAGTCTTGCAAAAATTCCAATTATTGCCTCTTATAAACTAAAGAGCGACCATACTTCCGTCGAACGTGGTTGGCAATAAAGAGCTTGTACTGGTTTTTAACGTAAAACCATTGACATATGTAAATATATATAGATCGATGGTAAAACAGGGTGGACACTTTTGTGTGTTTTCGCGATGCCTGTCGCGATGCCTGTGACATAATAAGTGATGATGACTATTTTAAAGTTTTCTTTTAACCCGGAATGCTAGAAAAATACAATTTTGTCTAATTTGGTATCGACTGCGTGGGACCGTTTTTTGGATCTTCAAATTTATATGTTTTGTGTTAAATATTTGATGAGGACTAATAAATAATTGAATTGCAATTAGTTAATTCTGGTATGAAGAACAGAATTTAACTGAATTATTATACTTTATATATACTACGGTAAAAAGTAAGTTAATATTTATTATATGCTTGTCTATTCAATAGCGGACAATTATTGAAACGTAGATCGCGTATACACGTATCTCTTCGAAGCCACATTGAATATGATTTCATTATTACATCATCATGAAAGTAACACAACCTCATCCAGTGATCATTGCGGTGCATGCTGTCAACTAGCCAATCAAAACCGACGAAGTTATGACGGCACATGTTCAATCGAGAATTCTGTGTTGGAAGCTTTGGGATACACCGAAGACATGCCCCTATTGTATTTGAGTTCATTGACACTGCTGTCAATCATTCATGGTAGGCTTTTGATCCGCGGCCTGTCAGTAAAAATGACAAATCATTGGTTACCATGTCAGGGTGCTGCGTGTTTTGCAGGTGTTCAAGAACACATGGATAATTAATATGTTAAATTATTTACCTCTTTGTAGATCTGTTATCGAGTTATCATATCCTCACAAAGATTTCAAATGACAACGGACACTTGGTGTACAGATAATTGACCTTTAATCGGATGTGATGCTGAATATTAAATATTCAAAAATACATGTACATGTGCATTGCGACGTGAACTCAAGAGTGTTTTGTTTGTTAGAAATCTCAATTGCATCTCTAGTAATTCGTGCAGCACGATCAATGCGATCTACATTTACTTACTAGCTTTATCCGGAAAAATTCTAATGAAAATGTAAAAGACTAACACCAATCAATCATGCATTATCCATGCCTCCCACCACGCAAAAAAAAAACGTTGTATTATGTTGATGGTTATCTTGACCGCATTTGTTGCTTTGACGGTCATGCCGACCGCGTTATGTTGCATTGACGGTTACGTCGACCGCGTTGAGAAAAAAATTACAACCGCTTGGAGTAACGTTACGACTGCGTTGCGTTAACACAAGAACTGCATTGATGGTCAATTCTCAACACGGTCTCATCGTGGTTCCATACAGCCACTCCACATATACCTAATCACCTCATGTATTAGCACTTCTTGTATACCTGCACCTCACCATGAACACCATACCCATGACCATATAGACACACATTGTATAACTAGTCACACCATTCATGATTATACTTCATGTATACCTATTCACGTCACCTGTGACCATAAGGACACACCCTGACTACTATCATGTATTAAGTTGATCAATGTTGATCAATTTTAACGCTAATTTGTGAGAGTAGCCACATAAATTGGTCCCGCTCAGCTCAGTTTCGAAGTTCTCCATGCCCATTTCCGTTCAGAAACATGGCCAGAATCTCAAAACAAGTTGTTTGGCAAAATTCCAAACTGCATCCTTTAAAATTAATTTGTCATGCCTCATATTAAAGGTACTGGGACAGGCAGAATAGAACCTATAGCTTTCACTTGATTAAGTAACATGTTTAATTACCAAGTAGTTCACAATTTGCTAACTTTTCGGAACAGCAGAGTATAATGTTTGGGATATATGTGAAAAATCAACTTGTTAGGTGCATCAGAAATGTTAGTATTCAGTCTATATAAGACAGAATAGTCAATTTTTGTCATCAACCACAACTTGTATGTGGATGCATGGCACGCAGCATGGGGCAATATTTATCATTTACTTCATTTTGGCTGCCATTTGTGCAGCCATTTTGAGCCAAAGTGACCATTTTGGTACTTATGAGCTGGAATATGCATAAGAAATGGAATGGTTCACTAAAATTGCACAGTTCTCAGTGCAGCTCTCCTCATTTCTTGATGAAATATGACTAGAAATCGCAATGGTGATTTTTGGTAAAATTTTATACCGCTTTCTGTAAAATCGAATTTTTGAGGGATCAGTAGGGTTTCTGACTCCATGAATGGCATATTTCATTGCCCGAATGGTCAGTTAACATGAACAATACAACATAAAGTTACAATTCTCAACCAGTACCAAACAGTATTAACTGATCTTAAAGATATTAGAGAATAAAATTTTCCATTTCCAGCTGCCATCTTGGCCGCCATTTTTGCAACCATTTTGAGCCAAAGTGACAATTTTTGGTACTAATGAGTTGGAATATGCATAAGAAATGGAATGCTTCACTAAAATTGCACAGTTCTCCCCATTTCTTGATGAAATATGACTAGAGATCACAATGGTGATTTTTGGTAAAATTTTATACCGCTTTCTGTAAAATTGAATTTTTGAGGGATCAGAAAGGTTTCTGACTCCATGCATGGCATATTTCATTGCCCCAATGGTTAGTTAACATGAACAATGCAACATAAAGTCACAGTTCTCAAACAGTACCAAACAGCATTAACTGATCTTAAAGATATTAGAGAATAAAATTTTCCATTTCGGCTGCCATCTTGGCCGCCATTTTTGCAACCATTTTGAGCCAAAGTGACAATTTTTGGTACTAATGAGTTGGAATATGCATAAGAAATGGAATGCTTCACTAAAATTGCACAGTTCTCCCCATTTCTTGATGAAATATGACTAGAGATCACAATGGTGATTTTTGGTAAAATTTTATACCGCTTTCTGTAAAATTGAATTTTTGAGGGATCAGAAAGGTTTCTGACTCAATGCATGGCATATTTCATTGCCCCAATGGTTAGTTAACATGAACAATACAACATAAAGTCACAGTTCTCAAACAGTACCAAACAGCATTAACTGATCTTAAAGATATTAGAGAAAAAAATAAAATAATTTCCACTTCCGGCTGCCATCTTGGCTGCCATTTTTGCAGCCATTTTGAACCAAAGTGACAATTTTTTGTACTAATGTGTTGGAATATGCATAAGAAATGGAATGCTTCAATAAAATTGCACAGTTCTCCCCATTTCTTGATGAAATATGACTAGAAATCACAATGGTGATTTTTGGTAAAATGTTATATCGCTTTCTGTAAAATCGAATTTTTGAGGGATCAGAAGGGTTTCTGACTCCAGGATGGCACATTTCATTGCTCCAATGGTCAGTTAACATGAACAATTCAACATAAAGTTACAATGACTTGATTTGACGTGTCTAACGGGTACCCGGGACAGGCCTCACCGGTAACGTCAAGGTAGACAACAGGGCATTATTAGCAGCGAGTTTTTTGCACTCGCTTATTGATAATTTCATAGGACTTGTTGTTACCTTGAATTTCTTGAACACAGCCGAAGCAGTTGACATTTCAAGGCAAATTGTATCCGTTATTCCAAAACTTATTACCTGCTAAATTATTGATTGTGAGAAACAACGGAACTGGTCAGTCTACTCTACATCATACAGGAGTGGAGAAAATGTCATTTTTATTTATGCCATACTTCATAAGGAAAAGTTGAGAAAGTCATCAGAAACACTGATCGTTTGTGAAGAAATCCTAGTAATGCAGGGAATACACATCCAATTATAATTTAAAATTCTGCGGATAAAACTGGAAAAATCTAGCTTTAATATCGAAATATGTCATAACAGTTTATGACGTAATCATTGGTTGCGTCATTTTCAGTTTGTCGCTTTCGGATAACACATTGTTTATTTATCTGGTGCGATTGTATTACTCGTCTCTTATTAAAATGTAAATTATCCCTACGATTCCCAATATCAATAAAAACTATCAAAAAATTCAACTTCCTTATTTGGGTGGGGCTCTTGAGCGACTCGATTCTCCTATCACTGGATTGGCCCAGGTCTTCCATCAATTATATT
The DNA here is from genome assembly GCA_032622095.1 of Siphonodentalium dalli. Classification (NCBI taxonomy): domain Eukaryota; kingdom Metazoa; phylum Mollusca; class Scaphopoda; order Gadilida; family Siphonodentaliidae; genus Siphonodentalium; species Siphonodentalium dalli. The sequence goes on from CP136068.1 coordinate 63,479,250, forward strand.
GGCTCTTCCAATAACCTGCCGATTGACCTGCTCTTCCGGTTTTCAACATAACACACACATGTGGTTTTAATTTCTCCGCTCGATCAAAGTTGAGCTAATAACCGCAAAGTTGGTGCAAACGATATAATTATTCAGAAAGTGGCAACAAGAAATAGATCTTTGATTTGATCAGGCGGATTTGGAAAAATTGGAAGACAATTTCAGTACCAGTACCAGTACATTGTAATCTGTCATTGAAAATGGAATAATTATTTGCACCCCCAGCCGGAATTGAAGTAGATTATTCCATATTAAACCGCACTTAGCGATACAAACTTCCGACTACTTGACCAGAAATCAACAACGTGTTGATCTGCAGCAGTTATGTCACAGTATTCATATTTAATAAAGCATAAAAAACTGAATATACACCGTTTATATAAACGGAAAACTTGCCATGTAAAGCAACACGTCAAATCACGTCAATTTTCCACTTCCATCTTGGACGGTGAGTTCCAATTTTACCTTATAATGGTTGCATTTTATCTTATCTTCACAAAAATGTATACATTTGTATACATATGACAAGATTGTCTCACTATAATTTGCAGCAAACTAACTTTAATAGTGACCTTTCTGAAAAATGGTGGCCATGTTGGGCGCCATCTTGAATTTAACGGGTTCCACTTAACCGAAAGCTGGAACCAGCTGGATTATGATCAGGGATGTAGTGGACAATATATATGCGAAGTTTGATGCTTAGAATCCGGAAAGAAACAGTTCTTATATTATTGCGCGCTAAAGCGACTCCACTATTTAAACAGTTTGATTAAAAAAAACATTTTTTTTTTATTTTATTTTTTAATTACATTTTTTTAAATCAAAATTTGGGAAAACTAACACCAAACCAAATTTGGTTGAAATCGGTGTATGGGTCTGGGAGAAAAATCTGAACAGACGGACAGACAGATCCTACTCTGTTATCTCATATATATTTTGAAGACCTCTGTCTGTTTGTATGTATGTTTGTCTGTCATTTATACAAATCTACGATTCTCGACCGATCGGGACGAAACTTGGTACGTGTGTGTAGTTTGACCAGGCGGTGGACGTTGTCGTATTGGCGAGCCCGTGCGGCGCCCGTGCAGCGCATGCGCAGACGAGATCTCGGAAACGGGTGGAGCTATCGACTTGAAATTTGCTATGTGAATGTATCTTGCCCCGGATAAGAATTTTATCGGGTCGCCGAGCCCTTGCGACGCCAGCTTCGCGCATGCGCAGACGAGATCTCGGAAACGGGTGGAGCTATCGACTTGAAATTTGGTATGTGAATGTATCTTGCCCCGGATACAAATTTTATCGGGTTGCCGAGCCCGTGCGACACCAGCTTCGCGCATGCGCAGACGAGATCTCGGAAACGGGTGGAGCTATCGACTTGAAATTTGGTATGTGAATGTATCTTGCCCCGGATACGAATTTTATCGGGTCGCCGAGCCCGTGCGACGCCAGCTTTGCGCATGCGCAGACCAGATCTCGGAAACGGGTGGAGCTATCGACTTGAAATTTGTTTTTTGAATAGCCCGGACAACGTCGGGCTGGGTAGAGCTGGTGGAGCTATCGACTTGAAATTTGGTTTTTTAATAGCCCGGACAACGTCGGGCTCATCGGCTAGTCTATTATATATTTTGGAACTTCTGTCTGTCTATATGTGTGTATGTGTGTTATAGACTCGAAAACTGCTTGACTGATCCGACACAAATTTGGTATGTAGGCCTACTTTGATCCCTGGAACAATATGGGCTGGTCCAAGTCGATCATACCAGGAACACAGCCTATTATAGACGAGTCGATAGGCAATCTTTAATAAATTAAATAAATATATGTTAAACACTTCAAGATGTTTCTAATCTTCTTTTCACGAGCAACGCCGAGTATCCTAGCCAGTACAGGATATGGCAACTCAATGAGTTAACACTATAGGTGTACTACAGTACTACAGTTGTCCGGTATTGAACCAGTCTCTTTTAATCTACTGCAAACTTTTTCAAATGAATGATTTCAATGATTTTTTCGCTTGCATTCTAACAATTGATGCCTTGGGTGATAGTTAATGCATTGCCGGGCATGTGAATCATTTATAAATGTTAACTGTGTACGCGTTTGTCAAGGTGGTGATTTGTCCATTTAAGGACTTTTTTATATGGTTAAGTATAGAACCAGTGCACTTTTCATGCTGTAAACATTCCTAAACATAAAGATTTCTGATAAATTCAATTATAAGTCTCATTTATGCAGTACATGTCATATTGGTACAAAAGTAATCAGAAAAAAGATGTGTTGTTTATCATTTTATTGACTAGTTATATATACATGGCCCACCCATCCTCCCCTATGAAGTTAGCATTTTAGGCGGTTTATTGTTCGCCTCTGATGAATGACTAGATTAGGATATTGCGCGGTGTTTTTCAAAAACACGGAACAAACCGTGCGGCGCAAATCTGGTAAGGGGGGGGGGGGGAGGGGGACCGATTTCTTTTATCATAAAATTGATTATTTTTTGTTCAACAGCAGATCAGAATTCAATAATAAAAAAAAAATTAGAATTAATATATATTTTTTTTTAAATGAAACTGTTTAAAAGATCAAAATTTGCACAAATCATGAGTCTGTTTCGGCTAGTTAACATAAGGGCAAGTGCTGATGTGTTTACTTCGGAAGTCGATCTCGGGTAACAGACAATATTTATATGGATAAAGTCTTTTATTACCAGTGGGTGGTACTACCGCTGTGGGCATGGCCTCCGTGGAAAGCTCCATTGTCTCATAAGGTGCAAAGTCCTGTTTGGTCACGAACATGTTAACCCTTTACCCAACAGAAGGGCCCTGTGCCAATGCATTCTCTTATATATGCGAGTCGACCATAGGTCGCCTCGCATATATAAGAGAATGCATTGGCTTTACACATTAAAAATTATAAAATTGTTAAAGAATGTAAGAAAAAATGGTAAAAAAAGTTTTTTTTTAGGCCAATGCATTCTCTTATATATGCGAGGCAACCTATGGTCGACTCGCATATATAAGAGAATGCATTGGCACAGGGCATAACTGTAACTATCACAATGTGGTCAAGGAGCCGGTTCCAATGATATCCATATTTGTATGGTTCTATTGAGATAGACCGAAGATATTTTAGGCTGTTGAAGCTTTATTTGGCCGGTTTTGGCCGGTTTGTTGGGTAAAGGGTTAATTACCTTCTCTTGATTTAGTTAAAGTAAATGGGGTGACTAATATCGCTATCATTTATATTGGCATCCATTGTGAATTAGATATATCTTAAACTTGGTTATGAGTAAACTGATAACTATCCTAATGATATAGCAGGAAGCTTTGTGGTAATAAATATTATGTAATATATATGGTATTTTTTTCAGCCAGATCCACACTAACAACAACTAGGTGCTACTTGTTGTAGATTAGTTTGTTAAACTACCATAATATCCTTCATATGTGCATTTTTAGATTTTGTCCCTAGCAACCCTCACCCCCTCTAAGTAAGAAATATGGTAATTTGTCAGTCAGGTCAACACTAACAACAACTTATAATTATTTTCACCATAAATTTGCAACACGACGTAGTTTATAAGCAAATTTGATTTTTGAGACAATGCAAATTTTTTGAGATTGGGTGGGATACGAACCCTGGCCCGACGGCGAGCGCGCCTTGCGACTCAAAGTCCGACGTCAATACCACAAATTTGCTTCTAAAAATAGGCGCCTGGTGTGTTGTATAGTCCCAAGCATGTTCTAAGAGCAATGCTCGCCATGTTTCGGAGGCAAAAAATATATAACATTGCCGCTGTGCCGTACCTCCTACATACATATATATATAGAGACCTTAAAATGTGAATATAGTGTCCTAAGTGCGACGTCGGAATACAGCGGCCATTCGAGCTTCCTTTTTTGGGGTTGCTTCGGTGGCCGTGTGGTATTGACGTCGGACTTTGAGTTGCAAGGCGCGCTCGCCGTCGGGCCGGGGTTCGTATCCCACCCAATCTCAAAAAATTTGCATTGTCTCAAAAATCAAATTTGCTTCTAAAAATAGGCGCCTGGTGTGTTGTATAGTCCCAAGCATGTTCTAAGAGCAATGCTCGCCATGTTTCGGAGGCAAAAAATATATAACATTGCCGCTGTGCCGTACCTCCTACATACATATATATATAGAGACCTTAAAATGTGAATATAGTGTCCTAAGTGCGACGTCGGAATACAGCGGCCATTCGAGCTTCCTTTTTTGGGGTTGCTTCGGTGGCCGTGTGGTATTGACGTCGGACTTTGAGTCGCAAGGCGCGCTCGCCATCGGGCCGGGGTTCGTATCCCACCCAATCTCAAAAAATTTGCATTGTCTCAAAAATCAAATTTGCTTCTAAAAATAGGCGCCTGGTGTGTTGTATAGTCCCAAGCATGTTCTAAGAGCAATGCTCGCCATGTTTCGGAGGCAAAAAATATATAACATTGCCGCTGTGCCGTACCTCCTACATACATATATATATAGAGACCTTAAAATGTGAATATAGTGTCCTAAGTGCGACGTCGGAATACAGCGGCCATTCAAGCTTCCTTTTTTATGTTTACCCATACCATAGTATGGTAAACATAGTGTCGTTGTCCGGATTGACCACTTGTCGTTAGTCCGTCTGTCTGTCTGTCTGTCTGTAGACACTTTACGCATGGTGCGTTAACTGAAATATTTTCTATCTGATCAGAACCAAATTTTGTATATGAATTTCTCAGCACCAAATACAGATCGAGTTCGAATATGGGTTCGATCCGAGCTTTTTTTACGGAGTTATGGCCCTTTTTCGACTTAGAATTCATGCATGCTACCATAACTCAAAAAAAAATTATCTGATCAGAATCAAATTTGGTATGCAAGTTTCTCGGACCAAAATACAGATCGAGTTCGAATATGGGTTTGATCCGATATTTTTTAATTGAGTTATGGCCCTTTGACATAGAATTTCTGCATATTTTGATAAATCAACCATTTTTCAACTGATAAGAACCAAATTTGGTATGCGAGTTTATCAACTCAAAATACAGATCAAGTTTGAATATGGGTCAGATCCTGCTTTTTATACCAGAATTATGGCCCCTTTTAACTAAGAATTGAACAGATTTGAGATTTTCTTACAATATATAACTGCAGCAGCTTACAACTCTGGTATCAGTAAGAGAGACTAGAGATAATCTCTATTATTGATACCCGGTAATGAAATCTGATATTCACTGCTGCACTTTAATAGCTATCTGTTGTTTGTTGCATTTCCATAGTGTGTGGACAGTGACTTCTCAGGATTTATCAACTCCAACATAGCTCTGGTCTTGCATGGATTTTGGGATTAAAATTAACCCATTCCATAGACACATGATATCTGATAGGCAGATATTAAATTATATCTTTCACTTTGAGCCAGGTTCAGTAAGGATTTCTAAAAACATTAGAGGAAATGTCTTATTTTGAAATTCCCTCTATTGCATTTGGGGTGCAGGATAATAATAATGTTGCTTGTATTCTTGAGACTGACTTATTGTGTGGGCTTCTAAATCCATATACATGCATTTATAGACTATTTTGATTAGTGTGATTAAGATTAACCCCTTGCTATCTCATTTAATAACTCAAATATTTGTCATTGATTATATTATATTTCAAGTCATAGTTTATGATAACACACCCCTAACCTGTATAGAGAGGGTCATTTGGTTTAATTGCTTTAAAATATTAAAAAAATTAACCCACCCATTCCATAGACATACAGTATGCTATCCAATGTAAAAAATCTAATATCTTCAATCTCATATCCCACCTCTAGTTATCTCATAATTATGCATTAAAGGTACTCAATCCGATCAGAGGGTCCCCATCTCAACAGATTCCAACAACAACAATCCGATCAGAGGGTCCTATATTACTATTTCTTTGGCTTTGGTGGTAACAAATATTTGATTCGAGTCGAGGAACCCATCAAACAAAGCTCAGAGTTATTAGATATTGATTTTTGAAATTTGTTATTTTCTCGAGATGAGTACTAATAATTGCCTTCAACTTCGTAATATGCTCGAGATGTGTACACCAAAACACTATTCAAACAGACAAGGATGGATAACTCTAAAATCAAGTGGTAACTAGAAATTTTAAACTTCCAATTGGAAGTTTGATACTTCCATATAATTATCATATATATTCCAATCCAAACCCCTTCTCAATCATTACCTTTCCCATAACCGAAACCTTAACCGTAACCATACCTATCGGCATCCCATACTGTATCTTTAGGCGAAATGTTTTCATAAGCATAACCGTGCTTTAGTCGTAACCATAACCACATCTACTATTCTAACTATATATATAACAATAGCCAACCCTTACCCATCCTTTAGCCCCGACTATACTATTCACATCCCTGACATAATCCATAACACTAACCATAAAACTAACCCGAACACAAACCCTAAATATTTCTCTAACGGTTACCTGGATCAAGTTACCCATGTGTTGATTTGTACTGAGATAAACCACACATTTTCCACGAGACACCTCTGGGAAGCTACCAATTTCTCCATCCATTTATTCGAAGCTAAAGATAAACGATCTTTATTGCTAATGATTAGTGCTGCTTAAGTCATCTGAGATCCACGGCACCTGTCCCATGGCAATATCATGGTCAAGTTACCCATCTGAAGCAATTTCCCCACAATCTTCCAAGCTGATAATAAACGCTATTTTGATGTGTATCTTTGTTGATATCATTTATTTGTCCCACCTCAAGTCATATGATGGCAAAGCACCTAACGGATAGCATTTCCCTGGACAATTTAAACATGTGCACTAATTTTCAGCCCCGTGGGTCCGATCATAATAGGTATGTAATTAATGATGTTATTAAATTATTCATGAATGCCAATTTAAATCATTTGACGTCAGCTGTACCTATCCGATGACACTCCATTTGAGAATTTAATTGGCAACGGGAATAAAGAACATGTGCGAGTTCTTTATACATGCATGTGTTTCTGTCTTGTACCTATATTTCTAATAAAAGACATGAGATGTTAAAAATTACATCTGCAATTGGATGGTATTTTCTCGTGAAAGATACAGAGAGTTATAGTCTGTCCAACGAAGTGCGAAATTTTAAATAATGCCGATCTGTAATTTGCCCGTGTCGGTTTATCAATTTGTCGGGTCAGTTATTTCAACGGCCAGTGGAAACACACCTGCTGGTGACAATCATTATTTAAAGCTAAGTGAGTAAAGGCCGATCCACACCTGGCGCGAGCGCGCGATTATAACGGCCGTGACTGACAACATGTATGCACTTTGTGTATGTATACACCTAGTTTATGAACTGAAGCTATCACAAACATGCCTGATATATAAAACCTGATGCACGATATAGTTCTCTACTTATAATATTAATAGTTGTACTCGATCATGGTGGAGACAGAGTATAATAAAAGCCAAGCACCCTTCTGGTGGTAATATTATTACTTGATTATGACGGTGATAGTATATATAATAAACGTCCGTGCAACATTCTATACTCGTTCGCTAAAAAAAACTTAGAAAATCGCACTAAATTTGCACATAGGTACTACTACCCTGCACATCCTCTCTTCGGTTTAGTTTTATCTGGATTGGCGAATTTGACCCCCCCCTTCTCTAAGTTTCTGCGGAATTTGCATAAAGTCTGAACCCGCCCGAAGCGAGCTCTTCGTTGGGCAGGTTGCTTTGTGGTCAATCTTGGTGGGCAATCCGGCAGTATACCGACGTACATGTCCCTGCATTAAAGATGGATTATCTCTTTAAATAACAAATTTGAAATTGTTGAATGGGTCTAGAATAATATCTATGAATTGAATAACCCTGCCCGGAAAGGCTTCTATCAATTACTATCTATTTTATTTCGAATATATTATTATGAAATGAGATGATTAATTGGGACACTTTATTTGTCTATTTTTAGAACAGACAATTCAAGCGATATCATATAAAGATAGGTAGCATTAGGTTGTTTTTATAGCTACATAGGAACATCAAATACCCCAGATTGATTGATTGTATTTTTTTATTCCATAGTTATAAGCGATAAAGAGTATAATTAACGTGTATTTGTGATAAAATTACACAATAACATTTCTGGTATATGTTAACAGTAACCACTATTGTTCATTAACTAAACAACCACACCTTTTTTTAGCAGAAAATATTCGCAATCAAATCAATATTAATCGAAAGAAGCATTTCTGGACAGGAGTCTTCGATTCATTTCTAATATTTTATACCCCGGTAACTATATAATACATGTTTACAAAGAGATAATCCACCTATAACATCCGTCCTTCATTCGCCCGTTTTGATTTGGCAGGAAAAATATCGGATTGGTTTGTCCCAGCCATACATTGGTAACAGCTGGGACAAAACACTTTCATGTGGAACATTTCGGTCCGAATCACTCTTCTCATCTGGAAAATGCAATAAATATTTGGCTCCTCTATTCGCCATGTTCCTCAATTAGAGAGAGAGAGAGAGAGGGGGGGTGGGGTGATTAATTTGTTCAATATTTTTCAACGGTAACTCGGTCAATTTTAAACCAATTACAAAATGTTCACGGCATCGATATCGGGGTGTCAGGTAGAACATGCATTTCATTAAAGTTTGGTCGCGATTGGAGAGAATTTGAACATTGAACACCCCTCCCCGTCAATATTTTGATAACAGCCACTTTTTTTTATAAATGAAGATAATTTGTCCCGTTCCGCTACCTCAAAGCATTCCGGTGATGCTCTACAATAAATTTTCGACACATGTGGGAGGTCGGTTTAAGGGCCATAACTACATAAAGCAAGCAATGACAAATTCACGATGGCTTAACATAATGAATCCAATGCATAACTGTGTATAGTATACCGACTTATTCAACACTGAGAATATGGGAAAAATGCCAGCCCTTGAAGTGATTGGTGGCTTGGAGAGTACATTGGTCCACTGTATATCCCTTTATTTATCCAATAGATCACAGGGCCCTGTAACGCGCTCAGTTGCCCATCCCCCTTTGCCCTGCCCATATACACCGCTTCTGTATACGCGCCTGCTTCACGTTAATGGTAGTACAATAAGGTCCTTATTAACGCGTAGGCGAGTATATAGAAGCGGCGTATATGGGCAGAGCAAAGGGGCGGGAACGAAGCTGAGCGCGTTACAGGCCCCTGTGCAATAGATATATACAAAACACTACATATATTCCTTACATCGCAACATGGCGACCACGTTGCTCAGCTTGTTAATGTTATGGCGAACTGGGTCACATATGTCGTCCAACAAATTACGCGTCTTGTTCTGACTGTAGTTTAGAGAGCGTCCTGCTTTATCCTTCTGCATAACGGGACAGTCCATTAATTCCTCACATCTCTATGAAATCATTACATTCACCAGAATGTGATAAAAGTGAATATTTGGATAAATGAAGTTCTACTATACCCAAACTCTCGCATTGTAGAAATATCACGGACATGTCACTTACGAATCAGTTAACTAAATTCTAAAGTTATCAATCAGAAACCATCTCAGACGGACGCACGGACAGACATGTTGATTACTATAGTCCTCCCAAATCTATCGGGGACAATTAGATATATATATTGATGGACGGACGGACGAACAAGCTGATTCATGTAGGCATATACAATTCCCACCCCAGCCACAACTGATTGCAGGGGTATAATAAGGTAATAATTATAATATACATGGTACCTGAACACTCCACATTAATGCACGTATAATCGGAAGATTAATGAGAATGCTTTAATGTCGTTCTCTTTAGCACTGCACATTTGCAGAATTCCAACATGGAAACACGACTCCAATTTGACGATTTCCCTATGTTGGATGTTACTAACTCCGAAAATATCCGTCCCATTCTCACAAGACTTGTCCCACATGGGCAGATAAGTGGTTCAAACAAGCACATAACATGTACCGCGATCAATGAACGTTGAATCCGAAGAATAAAATGAATTTCACGGTATATTCAACAGTCACGATAAACAACAACAGACAAAGCAATCCACATGGGGTATGAACGTAACCGAACAGAAAAGAGCGTTCTCTGTAAGTACATTCCCTATATGGTAGGAATAATGAGCGTTTGTTTCACGTTTGCTTGTTGACAAGACTTATATGACGGCGCACGAACCAATCAGTGGTGTTTTATTTTGTGAAAGTATAAAGGGAGTCATTTCTAATTTGGCAGATATTTACTAACGGAAAGAATTGAATGTCCATTTGCAATATCCTACGGTGTATAACAATATACAAATTGTTATTACGAAAATGATGATGTTTGCATTTTTCTATGTGTTTATCGTTGTTATCGCAAATGAAATAATTGGATATACGTCGTCTTTACGTTAGTATACGATTACATAGTATAACTAAGCCTTGTTTTATCCCATTAATGTAATTTTTGTAGTTTGTTTGGTTGTATATGAGATGCAGTGCGTTGAAGATACGAAAGAAAATACAAAAGTGAAATACACGCACGCAGATAGTTCATGACACACTATACACGATAAAATGATAATTTAGCACACACCATGGGCTACAAAATTTACGAATCGGTGGGTTTATATTCAAATCCAAGTTATTTGGTTTATAACAGCTCCGATATGTACTCATACCAATATACCACTCTGGAAATGATTGTTGGAATTCGATGGGAGTTCTGTCGGTTCCCACGTAGAGCAATGAGTCTGGCCCGCGAGACGGGTGTGTTCGAATCGGAGCTAGGTTCCATCCGCTGGAGGATGGGGTAGCCGGAGGAAGGAGAGAGGGGAGTGACAAATTTTTGGCGTATATATAGAAAATATATATTATATATATAAGCGGAAATTTTGTGAAGAGCTCTTTTCACTTGACTGAGAAAAAAATAATTTTCTAAGTCCAAAAGTTTAGGTTGAAATAATGAAGCCTTTTTCAAAAAGTGAAAACAAAATGAACGACTTTTCTGGTACAGGTTGGTTTGGACCCTTTTGGACTCTGGTTTCCCCAAAAGTCGACTCCGTTTCGTGTGTAGCAAAACGAGAAATTTATGAATCGGTATTTGAATAAGACGGGATGAAGGTACAGCCGCGTCTTTGACACGGCTAGTTTGTTGAATGACACGTGAGCATGTACAACATTCGTTCATAGTTCGTATATTATACTTTGAATAGACAATTTCTTTGTTAACAGTTTGTTAACGGGGTTAGGTTTGAGCGGACCTTTGTCAAATTTTTTTTTACAAATTTTGAACCCCTCCCCAGGTTAACAAATTGTTTTCGGACCTTGGTGAAAATTTCCCCGATTCGTACCCTTTCGTTAGTTAACACGATTACAAGAACCGAATTCAGCTGCTAGACTTCTTATAGGAGAAGATCTGGGCACAAACTTTTTCCATTTTTTTTGTTTAAGGGCCATAACTCTGGAAATAAAGTTGGGACACAAACCTAAATGTTTCGATTCCATGTACCTTGGCAAGGTGCATATACCTACCAAATTGCAATGTCCTACCTTTTAAACTTTCTGAGATATAAGAGTTACAAAATATATTAAGAACTATAAATAATGAAAAATAAAAATAAAAATATGAATAACAATATACTTCCATATTAAAATATGGAAGTATAATAAGGGAATCGCGCGGAATTGATTGGAATGTGGATAGTATAGTTTATTGACATTTCTGTGTTCAGTTGGAACGTTCTGGTGTGACCCCCACCCATGCATCGAAATTTGGTGACGCGGATAGAAAAGTCGCCATATATCTGCCAATTTTCGATATATCGAGCTAATTTTTGCGTCATTGTGTTCGTACTTGATGCCCCTTTAAAAGGTAGCAGGGTTCTGGTAAGGTATTGTGGCGACATTCCACTATGTAGGCCAATATGTATGTTGTTCAGTATATACTTTTCGAATATCTCTGGCCTCCATCGACATAATGCGGCAAGTGGGTAATCGTTTAGAAGTACTATAAATTCCCCATCGAATGACACCAAACGCGTGATGATCGGTTAAAGGAATTTAAATTCATAGTGCATTTTCTGTAAACTTGAACAAAAGGAAGGGGCCACAATTTCTACATTTTTCAACCGATTCATAAAATTCACTCATAATGACACTCAGTACATTTTATAGATACTTCACAACCATTTTGGTTCAAATCGGAGACAAAAAAAAATTGACAATTTTTGCCCCTCCCCTAGCCCGGAAAAATTTGAGCGGACCTTTGTCAAAATTTCGTGGTTTGGTCTTCTGTCTATGTTTAAGGCGCTCACATAGACCAAATCCAGCTGTTGCGCTTCGTCTAGGAGAAGATCTGGGCACAAGCACTTTCTACACATGGACTTTATTAGTACATTTTTCGATTTGTTATAACTTGGTCATTTCTCAACCGATTTACAAAATTCTTTCACGAGTAGCATCAGTATATCGTATAGATACACGACAGAAAAAATGGTTGGAATCGGAGACAAGAATTTTTTTTACAAATTTTGAACCCCTCCCCAGGTTAACAAATTGTTTTCGGACCTTGGTGAAAATTTCCCCGATTCGTACCCTTTCGTTAGTTAACACGATTACGAGAACCGAATTCAGCTGCTAGACTTCTTATAGGAGAAGATCTGGGCACAAACTTTTTCCATTTTTTTTGTTTAAGGGCCATAACTCTGGAAATAAAGTTGGGACACAAACCTAAATGTTTCGATTCCATGTACCTTGGCAAGGTGCATATACCTACCAAATTGCAATGTCCTACCTTTTAAACTTTCTGAGATATAAGAGTTACAAAATATATTAAGAACTATAAATAATGAAAAATAAAAATAAAAATATGAATAACAATATACTTCCATATTAAAATATGGAAGTATAATAAGGGAATCGCGCGGAATTGATTGGAATGTGGATAGTATAGTTTATTGACATTTCTGTGTTCAGTTGGAACGTTCTGGTGTGACCCCCACCCATGCATCGAAATTTGGTGACGCGGATAGAAAAGTCGCCATATATCTGCCAATTTTCGATATATCGAGCTAATTTTTGCGTCATTGTGTTCGTACTTGATGCCCCTTTAAAAGTTAGCAGGGTTCTGGTAAGGTATTGTGGCGACATTCTACTATGTAGGCCAATATGTATGTTGTTCAGTATATACTTTTCGAATATCTCTGGCCTCCATCGACATAATGCGGCAAGTGGATAATCGTTTAGAAGTACTATAAATTCCCCATCGAATGACACCAAACACGTGATGATCGGTTAAAGGAATTTAAATTCATAGTGCATTTTCTGTAAACTTGAACAAAAGGAAGGGGCCACAATTTCTACATTTTTCAACCGATTCATAAAATTCACTCATAATGACACTCAGTACATTTTATAGATACTTCACAACCATTTTGGTTCAAATCGGAGACACAAAAAAATTGACAATTTTTGCCCCTCCCCTAGCCCGGAAAAATTTGCGCGGACCTTTGTCAAAATTTCGTGGTTTGGTCTTCTGTCTATGTTTAAGGCGCTCACATAGACCAAATCCAGCTGTTGCGCTTCGTCTAGGAGAAGATCTGGGCACAAGCACTTTCTACACATGGACTTTATTAGTACATTTTTCGATTTGTTATAACTTGGTCATTTCTCAACCGATTTACAAAATTCTTTCACGAGTAGCATCAGTATATCGTATAGATACACGACAGAAAAAATGGTTGGAATCGGAGACAAGAATTTTTTTTACAAATTTTGAACCCCTCCCCAGGTTAACAAATTGTTTTCGGACCTTGGTGAAAATTTCCCCGATTCGTACCCTTTCGTTAGTTAACACGATTACGAGAACCGAATTCAGCTGCTAGACTTCTTATAGGAGAAGATCTGGGCACAAACTTTTTCCATTTTTTTTGTTTAAGGGCCATAACTCTGGAAATAAAGTTGGGACACAAACCTAAATGTTTCGATTCCATGTACCTTGGCAAGGTGCATATACCTACCAAATTGCAATGTCCTACCTTTTAAACTTTCTGAGATATAAGAGTTACAAAATATATTAAGAACTATAAATAATGAAAAATAAAAATAAAAATATGAATAACAATATACTTCCATATTAAAATATGGAAGTATAATAATAACGCAATTTTGACTGTGATCTGGGCCAGAAAGTATTCCCGATAAAGAAAAATAATAGATTTCTAAAATCGATATCTAAAAAATCTGAGCTTTGATGGGTGCATGGCTTCCTCGACTCGAATCAAATATTTTTGACCCCCAAAGTCATTGAAATAGTAATTGATAGGAGTTTTATCGGATTGAGTACCTTTAAAGTATGTTATATCCAATCATTATCAATCATATTTTACTAAATTTCAACTGTTATGTATGGTTCTTCTGTCTGACTATGGACTGAGCTCTATAAGACTATATATCTATTTTCAACTGACTTAATAGGTTGGAATCAAATGCCATATCCATGTTCATATGGAATGTGCCCAATAAGTCTTATGCCACTTCCGCTTCTGTTATCAGAATCGATTAATTGCCAAAAAATAATGCTAACCACAGTCCACTATAGTATAAAATTGCCCAAAATCTGTTATTTATCAACATTTTGTACAATGAAATTTTGCTGCTTTGTCATATATCTGACACAAAAAAGCCACTTGATTTTAGAGTTATCCATCTTCATCGACTTTCATATGGCCACAAAATATTCCAGGTGGTTAAAGATAATATATTTAAAAAATTGATATCTGCTTACTCTGAGCTTTGAGGAATGGGTTCCTCGATTTGAATAAAATATTTTTTATTGGCTAGCAGGCTTCATTTTAAATAACATTATATGATATTTGAGAATAATTATGACCCAATTTAAATTTTTGTTGAATTCAGAAAAGTGTAAAATGTTGTTATGGATTGCAATAATCATGTAACATATGTCAATAAAAAAAACTACCTGTAAAGTGTCAATGACACTGTAGCTCAACTTGGAAAGGGAATAATTTCATATGTTACAGTCCATGGAGCGATTATGAATGCGGATAGTTGAAAGGTCTAAGTAATACTAGCTTATCAACATCATCAGCATATAAATTAAAATCCAAGATGGCTGCTGACTATGTTTTCCAATGAAACTCAAAAATATTTGATATCTTATTACATATAGGTAGGCACTTGGTTTTGGAGTTGTCCGTCTTGTGCCCGCGATTTGTTCGCTTGGATCGGGTGGTTCTGCTGGCTTGTGGGGGGTCTCCGAGGGTTGGTGGACTTGGGGAATCGATAGCTGATCGTTCTGGGCTTTGATGGGTGTGTTCCTCGACTCGAGTCGGATACCCCCCCCCCCCCCCCCCCCCCCCGGGCCGGGGGTGGTGTTGCGGGGACCTCTGTTCGGATTGAGTACCTTTAATATATAAACACAATGTTACAAGTAATTGGTCTGATAATTGCGTTGTTGGGAAGATTCGGTCTGGATTTCGCGCCTGGTGTGGTGCCCATAACCGGCAGTGCACGGCCGGTGCTTCCGGGTGTGGGGGTGATTCCGGGTGCGGAACTTTTTCGGAATTTTTTCGGATTATTTTTGTTTTTCGAAACCATTCATGTACATTGTTGCTGCTATACCTATTAATACCAGAATATAAACACTAGCAAATTTTGGATCATATCATTAATAGAATTTACGAAAAGCCTCAATTGATATAAACTAGAAATACGTGTGCTGTCAGCGTAGCATTTTGTTACCAAAGTGACATATACTTAAGTATGGGATATTATACTTGGATCAATAATTGCTATATTTTTGGCATACTGGGCTTTGGGGGAATGATAGTTTACTTCTATTTTGTCTTGATTTTTGCAGATAATACGACATCTTCGGATTATAGGCAATATCGAGTGGGGTACCTGGAGGGTGGATTTTGTCATGCTGGCCTGCTTTGTGGGATAGCGTCGCTGAACTTGCCCTCTGGGGATCTCATTCTGCAAATACCATGCATCATGTTTTGTACCTCAATTACTATATTTGATTTTTATTCATTTAGTTCTAGACATTCAATATTTCACTACAAGTTCACTATAACAATAGACTGTAATTGTTATATTCTTGACAATGGCTGAGACTAATTCAGAAAGCACTGTGGCACTCGGCACGCTGGATGAAGATCCCAATTATAACCTGAAAAAAATTATCTCTGGTCCAGGGGGACTAGACTTTGGTGAACAAGAAGATGAGAATATCTTACAAATACCCAATTGTCAGTATTTTTCTCCAAAATCGTTTCATGATAACGTATCTACAAGTGATGACTGTCTATCTGTTTTTCACCCGAACTGTCAAAGTCTTAATTCGCACTGGGATGATTTTAATACTCTAATGTTTGAATTACAAAATAATAAATCAAAATTTGGAGTTATTGGCCTAACTGAAATCTTCAGGACTCCGGATAGTATTGATTTTCCACTTAATGGATACCATCCATTAATTAAACGGTGCCGTCCGGATGGAGATGACTGTCACGGCGGTGTTGGCATGTACATTCGAAAAGACTTATCTTATAAAATCAGAGAAGATTTAACAACATTTATTCCTCATGTATTTGAGTCACTTTTTGTTGAAGTGTTGACAAATAAAAATAAAACGTATATAATTGGAACAATTTATAGGCCTAATACAGCACCAAAAGCGGACCTAGATAAATTTATCAACCTTATGAATGAGAAAATGGACCAAACCAATAGAGAACATAAAAAAATAGTTTTGATGGGAGATTTCAACATTGACTTATTGAAATACGGTAGACATGATAAAACTAACAATTTTCTTAATTATGTCTTTGCCTCTAGTTTCCTCCCAACAATAACAAAACCAACTAGAGTGTCAAACTTCACTGCTACTCTGATAGATCAGATTTTAATAAATGATCCAACTATTGATTATGAAACGGGTATTATACTAAGTGAGATATCTGACCACTTCGGTACTTTCCTCTGTTATAAGAGTAACAAAAATAAATCTTGCCCAAAAGCTAAAATAGAATACTGGCGGAACTATAATGATGAAAATATATCATGCTTTAAAAGACTACTAGGAACGGCTAATTATAATAGTGTTGTAGGACGAACGTGTCCACAGGAGTCATATAAATCATTTATGGAAATTTATTTAAATGCCTTTGAAATAGCTTTTCCATTAAAACGATCACGATCAAAATCCACCAAACAGAAACCATGGATTACCAAGGGAATGATGATTTCATCTGAACATAAAGCTAAACTTTTTACCACAAAGCTTAAGAACCCTTCCGAAAGTAATGTAACAGAATACAAAGAATTTTGTAAACTTTTTAATAAAATAAAATGAGCAAGTAAGACCTTGTACTATAAAAATATGATAAATGAATATAAACATAATATGAAAAAAACATGGAAACTGATTGGTGAGATAATGCAACAAAGATCTAAAAAATTAGAATATCCCATGTCATTCATTATTGGGGGTGTCGAAAGTGGAAATAGGAAAGAAGCTGCTGACGCCTTTAATGAATATTTTTCTACCATTGGCGCTACTGCGGCTGAGAAAATATCACAAACTTGTAACAAATACTCTTCATACTTACCTACACCTTGTAGTGAAACAATCTTTTTTCATCCCACTACACCGGAAGAAATTCATACAACGGTTTCCTTAAGTAAAGGGAAGCACAGCATTGACAAAGATGGTCTTAGCTCTTTCATTATGAAGAAAGTTATCTCGGAAATTTCACAACCCTTATGTCATATTTTCAATCTCTCAATGGAAACAGGAATTGTTCCAGAAGACATGAAGATAGCAAAAGTTATACCCCTCTTCAAATCAGGCGACCAAAAGATAATGGGAAATTATCGCCCAATAAGTATTCTGCCCATTTTTTCTAAAATCTTAGAAAAAATTGTATGTCACAGACTAGTTGTTTTTTTAAATAAACATGATACTCTCTATCATAATCAATATGGGTTTAGAAAAGTTCATTCAACAATTCATCCAATTTTGAAGCTACTCTATGATGTGGGTTTGAATAATGATAAGAAGGATAAAGATTGTACGCTATCTGTATTTATTGATTTTTCCAAAGCTTTTGACACAATAAATCATGAAATTTTGCTAAATAAACTTGATTCTTATGGAATAAGAGGCAAAGCCAATGAGTGGTTTAGAAATTATCTGACAAATAGATACCAATGTGTGGAACTGGAAGGTATGGTTTCTTCTAAACTTCCAATTACATGTTTAGTCCCCCAGGGATCTGTTGCAGGTCCGATTCTTTTTCTGGTCTATGTTAATGATATGCACAGATCTAATAACCTATCACTTTTATCCTTTGCTGATGACACAACTGTGTATTCTTCACATCACAACCTTGATTATTTGTATGACTACTTCAACAAAGAGCTTGAAAAATTAAGTACTTGGTGTAGAGCCAACAAACTATCATTAAATACAAATAAGACTAAATATATGGTGATACAACCAATAAATGGCCCGTATTTAGTTGAAAATAGAATGTTGAATATAAATAAACAGCCGATTGAAAGGATAGGATCCGATTGTCAAGAAAAATCTTTCAAATTTTTAGGTATTCACATAGATGAACATCTGACATTTGAATACCATGTGAAAGCTGTTTGTGCGAAAATTTCTAATTCTCTTTATGCTATAAATCGAGTAAAAAATTTCCTTTCTTTCGATTGTCTTAGAATGCTATATCTTACCTTAGTACATTCTCACATTCTTTATGGAATTGAGTTATGGGGAAATGCAAGTACTCAAAATCAAGTTATTGTACTTCAGAAAAAGGCAATTCGAGCTATTAATAAAAAACGCTACAATAGTCACACCGAACCATTATTTAAATCTAATAACATTTTGAAGCTGCATGATGAGTATATGCATCGGATATGTCTATTTATGCACGACTGGAAATATGTAAATGTTCCCAAATCATTTGTTAATAGTTTTAGAATATATAAACATCCGAGTATGAGTACTAGGTCCTCAGGAAAAATACAGGAAACAAGGGCTCGCATTAAATTCACTGAAAAACTACCCCTCCATGTATTTCCAAAAATTTGGAACACTCTTGACGTTACTCTACAGAATATCCAATCGAAGCCAGGCTTTAAGAACAAATTTACCAAATCAATTATTGAGAATTATTCTTCGAATATTAAGTGCAAAAACAAGTTTTGTCCAGATTGTACTAAAAAGATTGAATTAACTCTAACTTTTGGAATTGAACTTCCAATAAGGAAAGAAATTATAACTATAAAACGACCTTCTCTCATTAGTAAAATGAATTTAAAAAAATGAGAAGATGTGCCTGATGAATATATATATATATGTAAATGCATGTATGTGTGCGCTTATGTGTATATATGCATGTAGATATTTGGGTTTTTTTTTCAATCTTCTGTGTTGTTGAGTGCCTATATTCAGTGCAAATATTAACTATTTGGTGCAAACTGATTAGAACATTGTCTAGTTTGAACAGATTTATTTTTGAACTTTATAGCTAAAGATTAAAATTTTTTAATCAAATTGTAAACAACGCAGACACACACAAAGCCTCGTGTCATTATTATTTCATTATATTATATGGTTTGAACCCCACCCAGTATGTCAATTTTGCATAAATGCCAATTTTGTATACATTTGTATATCTTCCATATTTTTGTCCATATTTTCCGTTTCCAAATGGTGGCGGCAGGAAGACGACCATATGGTCATGCCACCACCATATGACATATTATTGTTTATTATTTAATTATATATGTGTAACACATTTTATGATGATATGCCATAATAAAATATTTACTTACTTACTATAGTAGATCAATATCAAGATTAATGTCAAGTTTGGTGATGATCGGATGAGCGAAGTGGACTGTAGGGTGTGCGAAAGGATTTAGTTGTAAAGGTGTAAAATACAAGATGGCAGCCAGCGGACATGTTTTATGGCCGAATGACCCCAAAATGACTCGTTCCCATCTACATAAAGGAAATTGTTGACGAATCACGCACACATACAACACGGACGATGTACACCAAACCATTGCAATAGCTCAAACTTTACAAAGTAAAGCTAAAAAGGCACATATAATAAAAATAATACATGCAGTTTTTGTTTGAATATCTTCAACATCTCATTCGTGTCTGGAAAGAGCTATTGAATTTTCACTAGTGGCCACTTGTGAAAATTTGATATTTCTTTACAGACACTCGTGAGATATTTTGGTATTCAAACACAAAAACTGTAGTTATTTCTACAAGCTTAATCAATATTTTACAGGTTGGCTTCAACTTAAATAACATCAAATGATACTTTTTGGTTATAACTTCATCATAAACTCAATCAAAACAATTGTTATAATTTAATCCTCATTTCCCAGGAACAAATATAACGATTGAAACGTGCAAGTTAATTCAACTAGCCTCTTTCGACGAAACTTTCTTTTCCTTTTTTCCCAGAGTCTTTCTTGATGTAGAACAGTTAGAGTTCATCATTTTTGTAATGGTAGTTCTTGGAAACTTTGTGGCTTATGACATTTCTGTAATCATTGACATATAACCTGCAAACAAATTTTTAAAACAAATCAATTGGGGGGGAATTATGTTGAGTTTGATAGTTTAAAGGGGGACTGTACACTAAATCCGGCCATTTAAGAGGCCATCTCCTAGTATTATATTCAAATGAACAAATTTGAGCCAGGGATGAGTGCAAAATGCACTAATGTGCTCCATGCATGATAGTTATAATGAAAATGAGTTTAACATAATGAATTAAGAGCAAATAACAATCCCACTTTTGGGAATTTTTTTTGTCGGGAGGGAGGGTTCATTTTCTGAATACATAAATACAGTTTTGTTTCATTAATATCATTTATTATAATTTATGGTGTAAAAGCTTGATAATTGACACAGATCTATATAAAACATGATAGAATTTTATCACAAACATCGGTAATTCATTAAAGAATCTAAAATCAAATCTGAAGGAACTAGCCAGATGTAAACACTGAAGTGCCAGGTCAGTTATCTATTTTCCTGAATTCAATGGACCCCCCCCCCCCCCCTCCTGCATAAAAACTCAAATTGTGGAAAACTATAGCTACCTGTACATGTATATGCCAATTAAGATATTTGAGATGAATGAATTAAATTAATCATATATGTATGTACATATAGTGTTTTCTTCAAGGGAATCTGGAGGAGACAAATACAGTTGAGTTTTTGGGGCATTGTTGAGGATACCTAGCTTCTGGGGAGAGGTCTGCATGACTGCTCAGGATGGTCGCAAGAATGCAGTATAAACCTTTTTATCCATATCTAAATTTCATGCATTAAGTTTCATCATAACAACAGAAAAAATAATTGATTTATAATAGTACTTACCTGAGATATGAAAAAATAGCTTCCCAGGTGGTGTGGATCGATTCTGTGCAATCACATTGTGATGGAAACAAAACAAGTGATAAATGAAAAAGGCGGTCCTTTATCCAGTGCCAAAAAAATGTTTATATTTTAAAAATGGCAAACAAGATGTGCTCCCTCACACAGAATGCATATCTGCAGTGTTTCAATGAAACATGATCCTACATTGTTTCCATACAGATATGTCATAATTTGTTGGGAGTTTGCCTGACATAAAGAACATTAGAATGTGTCTTCATAGTTTTGCTTTATCTAAATGAATGGATTATTATAAAGGGACATATGTTTCTACATTAGATTGATTATTGATCAAAATCAGACTTTTTTTCGGACTAATTGAAGTAGTTTTAATATTCAAGCATAATCTTTGGAAATTTGGTCCTACTTCAGGGCCACAATTCCTCTTTTGGATAGTGCACCTTAAGGCTTTATGTGTAGGGAAGGATAGCTGCTCCAATTTAACAAAATAGTTATTTTTAAGAGCTGAGGTTATTTTACTCTATGCTTAGTGTGAAATTTTGAACTTAGGAACTATGCTGGTTCCCTTAAACATGCATATATATTTTAGGGATTTAGTCCAAAATATTGCTTAATGCCATTTGTTGGAATGCTCCATTCAATACCTTTCCGATGAATGGTAAAAACATATATTTTAAACTAAATGCACAAAAACATTAAAATTAAGTTCAATGTTGGACTTAGTTTATTTCTGGGCCTTTAAAATCTGGACTTAGAAATTTCTGGGAATGAAATTGCTGTACTTAACTTCAAACTGGTGAAATTTGGATCGTATAAACTATTCGGGATCCCTTGCATATATATTTTCGGGATTTAGCCCAAAATATGCCGTAATGCATTTTCCTAGTATTGGAATGCTACACTCGAGAGCTTTCCAATGAATGGTTAAAACATATATTTTAAACTAAATGCACACAAATTACTGACAATAAGTTAAATGTTGGACTTAGTTTATTTCTGAGCCTATAAAATGTGGGCTTAGAAATTTCTGGGAATGAAATTGCTGTACTTAAACTATTTCTGATGGTTTCCGTTTTGCAACCATCATTGCAACCTTCGCAATCATCAAGATTACAACTGGAAAACATGGGAAGCATCATATTCTGTTCTTGCAATCAAGGGAACCATGTTTGCAAGCTGGGAATCATGTCTGCAATCAAAGGGAAGCATGTCTGCAATCTAAGGGAATCAAGGGAAAGCTTAACGCATGCAAGGGAATCAAGTCTGCAACCTAAGGGAACCATGGGGAAGCATATCGCACGCATCAGCGCGCATGGGAATCAAGTCGCAACCTAAAATCATGATTGCAGGATGGTCGTGGGAATCATTCATTTCTACTAGGGGTGGCCTGCACCCAACCAACATCCCTTCCAACGGATATCATCTCCAGCTTATAACTTTAATATCTGTTCTATTAAAGTTGCAGATATATCTTTGTGGATAGATGGAGAGACACACTGACACAGGTCATTAATCTAGATTAGAATAATATGTCATCTAGCAGCTTGTGTAAACATTGTAACTGCTAGCAATTTTAAACAAACTCCATGAACTTAGTGTGTCTGACATTTGCAGAATGAGGTCACCAGAGGGTGAATTTAGTGTTGCTACACTGTACAGCAGTCTAGCATAACCAAATACACCCTCCATGGACCTAATTCTGCTTAGGCATCATCTTCTTGGAAGTATCTTAAAGGAATTAGTCTGTCAAAAAAAAAAATATTATCGTCGTAATACTAATAATATATGTCTAACAGACCCATTTCGCCAAGAAAATTAAAAATTGAGCAGAGAATACTTTTATTATGATATTAAAAAAATCGCGGAAATATCCGAAGTGCGATCACATGACCACACCGCGGTCACATGACCGATCATTTGCACAGATGCATATCCGTGACAGCGGTGGGGGGAGCTTGAAATAATTCGGCCAATCGCGAAACGAGTTGATAAAGTACTTATAAAATATTTGGCTGTTTAATTACCAATAGTCGGTCTCACAACTGGGCTCTTTAGGGAATGTCCAACCACTTTCTGTTTGATACTGATTCTAGAGTACTTTTCGATGAGGAATTCAGTGGTGCCGACCGATTTTTGATAAAAGGGGCCCAAATTCCATTTTTAAGGGCCTGAACCCCAATTTTGGGGTTCAGCCTTTTTTCTCAAAGTTGAGCCCCCAATTAGAATTCTAATGACCTATATGCATTAATGCCACTTAGAGGTATCATTTCTGATATTTTATATAGCATTATAAGACGGGATTGACCTTCAAAGAGCTCTTGAACCGGAAAATCCAAAATGGCCGACTTCAAAATTAGCAAAATTTTTTTAAGTCAACAATAATTAAAATAGTGCAACATATAAAAAAAAAATTCATCTTTAAAGTATCAGTACATTGTGCTTCCACTCATGAGTGATCAACAAGGTTTTGGATGGAATGTTTTGGCCGTAGAATGAAAAACTGGCATTTTCTCAATAACCAAGATTTTGACGAAATCATAAATTTTATGGTAATTGATTAGTAGTGCAAACACTGCGGCAAACGAGGGTAGCTAATGATATGATATGAATAAATACTTGTATTGATTTCACTGCCTTTGATGTGAGATGGCTGCCAAAATGGCTATAGATGGGATGACATATCACATTTTTTCGTTGTAAATGAGTGCAATGTGGCATTTCATTTAAACTATAGCTAAAGGAGAACAGTATGTCTTTTATGGTTCTAATGTTGAATTGCATTTTAGTTTGAAATTAATTTTAATAAGTGAGGGTGATAAGTGATAGTTCTTTACCAGAATCAATTGAGTCGAGGACGAGATCTATTCTAGAAAAGATCTATCCGCATGCTCTGACCAACTTTGGTCACAATTGACCACACACAATGGGATTAGCTGGAAATCACTGCTGAGCATGTGTTGACCTCAACACACAACAAATGCCCTTCCAGACTTTGGACATGCCTTGGAAATTGGTGTGCTTTATCAAAAATCAGGTAATGATTGTGCTCTAATCAACTGAAATGTACAGATTGAACATGGTTTTCAAATTTTTTAACAACATTTAGCAGCTGATTTAAGTGACCAAGCTATGGAACATGCTAAACACTTTTGCTAAATGGAATGACCAGCTGTTTGCTTCATGCAGCAACCACAAGTTGCGATCTTAAATGGGTATTTTATCTGTGCATAGTAAAAACATGTTGTAATCAGACGAGAGATGGCCATATATCCCAGTATACATTTCAGAAGTAATCAATTCTTCCAAAATGACTATGACAACTCATCTCACAAAAAGATTTAGGAAATGATGGAATCATCACTATTCAATCAATAGTAGAATGAGCCTTTGTCAGTCCCACATTAATTTTGGTACGCCATGATACTTGCAGCACTTGCAGGTTGAAGAAGATGAGGGTCTATAATTTCACTAACATAATTCTTCATAATAGCTAAAAGCCCTCATAACTTACCATTTTTAAGATATTTTCATCTTTAATACCACCCCAGGTTAAGTGTTCCTGCTAATTTAATATCATGATGTGTGTAGGTCAAAGCGATTGTGTCAAGAAAGAGTACCATTATTTTACCTAAAGTTGGTAATTTTTTCATTGTTTGACTAATCCGAGCGATTTGTGCAAAAGCCAGAGTCTGTTTGAAACATTCAAGAACATATTTATTTCAAAATATTTAGTAATGTGTATGTTGATGTTTGGTAAACAACATGAATAGTCAGCTCAATTATGGCCTGTTTGTAACAACCAGCGGCCATTATTAAAATATTTCACAATATACATGTTTTTTAATGTTTTCTACATGTAGTGGCTTATCCTTGATTTGTTCAGATCACTTTGCTCTACCGCAGTATCATAGCAAATTTATTAGCTTCATCACTCAACTTCGGATGAATACTGCCATATGAATATATTGTGAATATATTGTGACATATAGGGCAGTGGAAAACAATGGTTGAGTCTTTTTTAACTATAATTCTAGTACGGTTGTTGAAAACCCTACACTATACCATCTCGGTCTGATAAGAGTCATGTTTATTTAGGATTATGGACATGCAGTCCACCATCTCATGAAAATTAAATGGGCTCTGCACTAGTACCATCTGGGCTCCTGGGACCCATTAATATTGACAAATGCAACACAAATGAAAAATACATAGTAACTTTCCTCAAACATTGATTATAACCTGACAATGATAGTGTTAGAATCAGTCTATATGTATATATAGGCATGGCCATAGCATGTTTTTTGAAAAACTACAGAGTGCAGACCATAAATTTAACTAGAATATAGTTACTGCATGTACATCACACAACTAAAGCAACTGACACATGTACTCGCATGGTACACAATATTTGATATGTAAAGTATATATATATATATCCTGTGCCTGTAACATCAAACCAAACCATTTACAGTACTTCAAAAAATAAAAGTAAATTTAAAGGGACGATATGAAAAATAAAATTGTGCAAATATAATGGAGATCTATATTTCATTACAACATCCACAGATCTACAAAAACATCTGACAGTCTGGTATCATAAAATGAAGTTTTTCTGGGTCAGCAAACCAGTTTCAAATGGGCTCTACTTTAGTGAAATAGTTAATGGTAATGTGATCATTTTCGCTTGATAAGTTAAAATATGAGACAGTATTGCATAGCATGGCTACCTGCAGAATGTAGATTTGTCTGGTATGAATTAATATCAACTGATGCTTGTATTTTTCTTCTAACTCACTTTGAACTCACAATACAACAGGATTGAGTTTTGAATTTCAAGCCCATAAAACTAGACACTTTAGAATCAAGCTTGCCAAATAACCTCACATGAACTCACTCAGTTGAACACAATGAACGATTGTCAAGTTGGAAAATATTCTGTATGTATGGAAGCCCTATATTTTTAATGTGTAGATTTGACTGGACTAAATGTGAAGGATTATTTTCAATCTTTATTACTGGAAATCACACCAATAACCAATAGACATACATTTAGTAGTTTTGAACAGGACAATATCTTTTAATATTACTGCAACTGCATTCTTTCTTATGACTTGTTTTCTTACAAACTCTCAAAACTGAACCAGAAACAATTTTGGGCAAATATACATCTACGTGTACATATACAATGTACATATATGTACATGTTCAAATTCATAAAAAAACACTCAATCAGAATATTAGTTATAAGCGATCATGCCGGGCTAGCCATTATATTTGTCCTAAAATAATGTACATGTTAAGGAAATAGTAGAACCTTTATTCAAATTGGCGGTGATGACATGTGGCCAATCAAATGACTGTTCAATACACAATCTCCTCGACTACCAAATCACACTGATTTATCGAATTGTAGTAACTCAACATTTACTAAACCTACTTGTGGGCTGAGTATAATTCAATTCAACATTAGAATACCATAAATACATTCTATTCTCCCTTAAATTTAAAGAAAAAAACATATTGAACTCATTTATAATGATAGTGTGATTATGTCATCCCATTTATAACCATTTTGGCAGCCATCTCGCATCAAAGGCCATGAAATCTAGATAGCAAAGGATGAACTACTCACAATTACATGTATTCATTCAAACTATATCACTAGGTAACCTATTGCAGGAGTTTTAGGTTACTGATCAAATGCCCTATAATTGATGATTTACCTCAACATCTTTGTTATTCGGAAAATGTCTATATTTCATTCTATGACCAATATATTCCATCCAAAAACCTAGCTAAGCACTCATGAGAGGAAGCACAAAGGTGCTAATCCTTTAAAGATGAAAATAATTCTATAGGTAGCACAATTTTTAATTATTGTTGACTTTGCTAAATTTTTGCAAATTTGAAGTCGGCGATTTTGGATTTTCAGGGTCAAGAGCTCCTTGAAGGTCAATCCCGTCTGATAATGGTACAGAAAATATCAGAAATTATACCTGTATGTGGCACTGATCCATATAGGTCAATAAAATTCTAATTGGGGGCTCAACTTTGAGATAAAAGTGCTGAACCCCAAAATTGGGGTTCAGGCCCTTAAAAATGGAATTTGGGCCCCTTTTATCAAAAATCGGTCGGCACCACTGAATTCCTCATCGAAAAGTACTCTAGAATCAGTATCAAACAGAAAGTGGTTGGACATTCCCTAAAGAGCCCAGTTGTGAGACCGACTACAAGGCATTTACGATCACGGAATAAAACTGTTTGAATGTGCCGAATTATTCGCTATAATGTTGAATTATTCGCTAGAATGTTGAATTATATAACGAATAATGATGGCTAAAATGCACGTTGAGGCGATAAAAGTTTTGTGAAATGAGTTTCATTTGTGCAGAAATGCAATTAGCGGGCGGAATTTCGTGCGAAACTAATTTAATTGTTTCTGAAAGAATACAAGTTAGGCCATATAGTCTAGGCTGTGCTGGGGGGTGATCGTCGCACATCGGGGGAATTTATGCGACCATTATTTTCTTATGGGAAAATTACTCTAGTTTTCGAATTCAGAGGGCGCCGAGCCGAGATAGGTGCCAAAATATAACTTTTTACTATGTTTCATAGGGTACCCTACCTAAAAAATGACATATTTTCAGAGGTTAACAGGCATTAGCTAACTGGTTAACAGGGCATCAACATCGGAAAGATTGTAAACATATTTGCAAATTATGGAACGAATATAGACACTTAATCAGATTCAACATCGTTTTCATGCTTTCGTTCTGATTTCGTGACGTCATGGTAAAATATGTAGCGTGACGCGTCAAACATTCATGGTGATTCAGACAAAGTGTTGTGCGTCAACTCTGTGCAAAGATAGCATATCTGTCGAATTCTTCCAAGTTATATATTTTTGGAAATGGAAGGGTACCCCCTATATAATGATGTTCATACTTACATTATATCTTTCCAAGTATTGACATAATAGACAAAAACTTAACCCTCCCCCCAATTTCACAAATAACCACATATATGTGCCCATGCAGTTTGTGTCCACCAAATAAATTGACAATGCACAGTTCACCTTTTCATGTTGTGTAGAATCGTACGGCGACTCTGATAATGTAAAACATCGTTCAAATCCTAGATTAGGAAGGTAATAAAATCCAAGATGGCGTCCAAGATGGCCGCCAATTTTTATATTGACACTCTATACACCAGATGTATGGTAACCGGACTAGATCATCGCGAGTGCTTTATGTAATATGGCCTTGTCTTGGATGGAGTCTGTATCTTAATACGTATAAGGCAATTGGCCACGTAAAACCGATGATGAAGACCAAAATGGCCGCCAAATTAAACAGAACTGTTCCGATAAAACGACCAACTTCTGAGTTGCAATAAAATCACATGGTATGACTGTTGTAGCTTTTTTTGTTCGTACAGATATGTCATTGTGTCCAACATGATCCGTATCTGAAGAAACTAGGGACATTAAGTTAGTAACTGTTCATTAATTTCTCGAAATAACGACATCATATAATGTCAAATTGCCTAAATAGGACCGAATTTCAAACTGACATCCAATCATTTGATGGTATATATGTCAATGTTCTGCTACACGATGCTACAACTGCAAACATCCACATTAGTATAGCAATAATGGAAGCCACAATGCCGATTAAAACATGCCTATGCAGTGTATGCACTAATAGTTATATATTCAATTATCAATAAATAAAGGAGTTTTTCCATGCTACATGTAGTAGCACATTAGACCCGCAATCGTAAACCGTCTGGAGGTAACGGACCTACAATAATTGCGGATATTTTGTTTATACGCAAATGTTGGCCAACTGTGTTCACATTACCCCGCTAATGTCGTCAACTGCTTACCATGGTAGTTGTTTCTACGTTCAAAGAAGCGATGTTCCAATGTAATAACGGACAATAATCACCAGCAATTTAGACCGAACTAAAACTGTTTTCTCTACATTTCCTCGGGATGCCACCCCGCACGGAAATGGGTGTTTACATAAGCAGTTCTAATTCGTATTTGTTTAGTACTTCTCAACTCTGAAGATTTAGATAACAATAAACGGTTACATGTTCGTTGCAAATACTCATTTTATGAACTATTTGCAGTTGCAACCGATAGTTTAAATCAATTTCCCACCAACGTACTATAGTCATGGGTGGTTGACGAGTTAATTCACAGGTTTATGCCCTCACTTCCATATCATTTTATTTCACACCTGCAGTTCAGGTTTCACGTCGCTGTCGCAATATATTAATACATCTATTGAGCATTTTGTTATGATGATCATCCTTTTCGTCAAGAGACGAAGAAATAATAAGTTTCTGCCATATTTTATATTGGATAAGGCCTATCCACTCGTAGACAATTTCGTTAGACATTTAACCACCGATAACATGACTTCATCATGCTGGTACTTATCAGCAATGAGTAACATACATCTATCGGATCTACACAGCCGGTGACACGATTAAGTTGATGTTCTGGTCTTATGTGAACCTAATTTAATCATTAGCTGTCAACTCGGGGAACACTATAAAAAAGTTGGTTGGCACATGTGCGCGGGCATTTCTGCCAAGTACGATAAGCCGAGAAGTTGCAATAGTTAATTCACTGTGACAGTATTGTTGGATTAAATTGACCTGACCAATCATATGATGCAATCCAATTACTCTTCAGCTGGATACGTGATTGTTCCCAACAAGTAATTGTTTATCATAAGTAATTCATAAATGGCACTGAATGGCATGGGTATATATAATAGAAAAATGGACGAATTTTATTAATATTGGGACTAAATTCAAATTATAAGAAATATTTCTTTTTTCGATTTAATAAGGTGGCGAGTTAGAATCGACAATTTTGAAGACAAATTAACTTCAATCGCATAACCTTAGTCGAGACTAGATCCATTTATTAAATGTAACACTTAACTGGTTTTCAAAGGGCAAATATGTTTGCATTATTTGTGTGCAATTTGACACGTACATTACCATAACTCAAAGCATGAAGTATCTCGATCTAAATTCCTACCAGGTGTACACATAAGAAAGTAGAGATATTACTAATTTAATATGCTGGAAGCAAAGGGTGTTGCTACTTTCGACGTTTCATATGTGTGAGATACTATGTGTAAGTTTACTATATGCCTTGCCCCATGTCGCAGAAGAATCCATATTATGAGCAAATAGGTCCAACAGCCATCAAATGTCCGACTGCGATTGTCTATATATGTCATACATTCAATCCAAAATTCAAACAAGAACGTGTGTCATTGTCGAATATAGGACCGTCGCCACATGCAACGATGGAACCTGGTTTGATTGTATGGTGCTCACAAGGTAAACTTGCTCAAAATATACCGACCCATTACGGCTTCAAATTCCTCAATATTAAGCTAAAATAAGGATTTAAATCAATTGTTTTCTGGGACGTCTACTTAGATGAATGCACGCAATAACTACCACACCTATGTACATTATCTGATATTTGTGATAATCGCATGCTTGCATATATGCTTTCGGTCACATACATATAACTGGTTCACGCATATCGTAAAATGTATCCTGGGGAGAATTACCACAATCATGAATATTTGACATATATCAGATACGTAGGTTGTTCCATTGCAGAAAATTGGCGATCGTGCAAAGGAGCTGCTAATTATTGTTTGTGTTAAAAGTACTCCACGGCTACTATATTTCTTGAGAATGTCCTACCTGGAGCGGTTATACTCTATTTTGATTAAAAACTAATTCCGCGGCTATGGCTGATAACATGTGACCAACGAGTTGTCATCCCGTTGCTTGAAATGGATCAGCATCAGTGAACGGGACACATTTAGTATGACAAGCATCATTCTAATGCTGAGCAACTGAGTATATGACATTTCGAGCACGTCTTCTAACTGTGTGGCTTTCTAATCCTTGTACTTTTCATCTTTGGTTAATTGCCGAGATTGCCCCATACTGATATATAAATTGGATGATATTGTTTTATCCCATTCGAGTACTGTACGTGATTATCATAGTTGGGTACGTGTGACGGAGAGTCGGTGATACCTACAGTGTGAGACCAACTTTCATGGATCCAAATTTCATGGGACTTTGCACAATCAATACCACGGCCTCACACTTACCGTTATCATTTAAAGCATTAGTATTTACAAATGAGGGGTCAGTTTTGATAATATTCTACCTGTTCCAACCAAACCTGAAAGTTGGTTATGTGCAACATTCTTGGGGTAAGCTCCAAGTAACTTGATATTATTTAAAATGACCAATGCCTTGTATGAAGTTAAATACTGAATGCATATAATGTGTTTAAATATAGTGTGATAGCAACGCGAATTCTGGACAGCCGGGAAGATATAAAATAATATGGAAGCGAATGCATATATATAACTCGCCGAAGGCATCAGCCACTACTCAGACATACAAGATCTATAGTACATTAGCAGGACAATAATTATACTATTGGTCGTCAATGTGTATTCAATAAAATAATTAATACACCCACAACCAAAATCAATTTACCCCAGTACGCATTGACAACATTGATGAGATATATAAAATAAATTGTCCATTCTTTGCATACCCGCACTTATCAGGATTCTAAATTGGTTGTTATTGCTTGACGGTTTGTGTAAGCGGGTCTAATGAGTCATTACCGTGGACACCTACATTGGTTATTGAGGATTGAATATGTATATTTAGTCGGCATTGTAGCTTCAATTCTTATTGTACTAATATAAAAGTCAGCAGTTTCATCACCAAGCAGAACGTTGACTTGTATACCACAAAATGGATGTCAGGTTGAAACACTATCCCATTGTGGTAATTTGGCATTGCATGTCGATTTTGAGAAATAAAATGAGCATTTAATTTCTCAATGCCAACAGTTTTATTGGATTCTGATCACATTATCAACAGACATATATGCACGAACGAATAAGCTACAAAACTCATAACATGCAGATGACATAACATTGCAACTCGGAAGCAGGTAATTTTATCGGAACATTTTTTAGTTTTATGGCGGCCATTTTGGTCTCCATCATTGGTTTTACGTAACCAGTTGACTTATACATATTAGAATACAGCCTCTATGAAATAAAGATCAGTTACAACCGGTGTGCACACTCAGTGTCCACAGAGTGCCGATATTAAACTTGGCAGCCATCTTGGACGCCATCTTGGATTGTATTACCTTCATAATCTAGGATTTGAACGGAATCTTACATTCTCCATGTCCCCGGATGGTTCTGCCCTATATGACACTACAAAATGTGCATTGTCGATGTTTTATTGGAAACAACCTGCATGGGTGCATTTAAGTGGATATTTGTGAAATTGGGGTGAGGGTTAAGCTTTTCTCGATTAGTTTACCATTTGGAGATATATAATAAAGATAGAAACATCATTTTGTAGGCAATACCCTTCCATTTGCAAAAATATTTAACTTGGAAGAATTCGACAGATATGCTATATTTGCACAGAGTTGATGATCTAGTCCGGTTACCATACATCTGGTGTATAGAGTGTCAATATAAAAATTGGCGGCCATCTTGGACGCCATCTTGGATTTTATATTACCTTCCTAATCTAGGATTTGAACGATGTTTTACATTATCAGTGTCGCCGTACGATTCTACACAATATGAAAAGGTAAACTGTGCATTGTCAATTTATTTGGTGGAAACAAACTGCATGGACACATATATGTGGTTATTTGTGAAATTGGGGGGAGGGTTAAGTTTTTGTCTATTATGTCAATACTTGGAAAGATATAATGTAAGTATGAACATAATTATATAGGGGGTACCCTTCCATTTCCAAAAATATATAACTTGGAAGAATTCGACAGATATGCTATCTTTGCACAGAGTTGACGCACAACACTTTGTCTCAATCGCCATGAATTTTTGACGCGTCACGCTACATATTTTACCATGACGTCACGAAATCAGAACGAAAGCAGGAAAACGATGTTGAATCTGATTAAGTGTCTATATTCGTTCCATATTTTGCAAATATGTTTACAATCTTTCCGATGTTGCTGCCCTGTTAACCAGTTGGCTAATGCATGTTAACCTTTGCAAATATGTCATTTTTTAGGTAGGGTACCTTATGAAACATAGTGAAAAGTTATATTTTGGCACCTATCTCGGCTCGGCGCCCTCTGAATTCGAAAACTAGAGTAATTTTCCCATAAGAAAATGATGGTCGCATAAATTCCCCCGATGTGCGACGATCACCCCCCAGCACAGCCTAGACTAATATAACTTCTTCTTCGTTGTACATATGGTACACATTTCGGAAGCTAGTTTACGCACTAGTGTCATCCCGTTGTGCGCTATACGTCCTATACACAAATGGTTTTAGTACTAAGAGGGTGGTGATGGCTTATAATATATGGCTTATATTCGTCATAATAATGTTCCTGTCTGTTTCTTCACACGAAACATTTTGTGTGGAAAAGTGCACGACTGTGAACAGCCTTGCTAAAATCCTTCCAATCAAGATCGATAAGTGCGTAAACAAAATAATTCACTCGAATACACCACATGACTGTCGAAACTATAATAATTATTAATTAGGCTGCAGTTTGGCATAACGACATTTTTTTTTAATTGAAGGCTAGCCTGGCATTGTTTTTAAGTTTGTGCTTGTTGTTCGATATTCGTTTTTGTTTTCGTTTTATTTTACGTTTTGATGGCAGATATCGACTTTCTAGAGGGGATTTTTTTTAATTGTTAGCTTAGAAAAAATCCAATGATTGCCTCTAATAAAGAGCGTCCATGTTTTTGTCACGGTATAAACAATAAAGAGCGTTTTCAATTATGAACGTGTTCCATTTCGATATGTCATGGGTGATTTTGTATGTGGTATTGTGACATTTAGATAGGGCCGATACAGATTACAAATATATGAGGCGATTGATCACCGTCATGGGTTGCGATCGAAGCACATAGGCCTAATTTGCATAATGCACGTTTATTCTGAACGGCATACATTCAAAATTAATACGTTGGCTAACTTGGCAACCTTGTACTTCAATTTTTGTGAGGTCAGGTCATTTGACATGTGTTTGTAGATGCAGAAAACGAGACTACACCAAGTAACACCGCTTCGAAAATATCAGAATCAGCGGACCGATTCGGTGTCGATCTCGAATCGGGTTCCCGATATCGACATCGAATAGAATCTCGAATAATAGCAGGTCCCTAGAACAGGGTGTGGAAAAAGAGCTTCTTCGCGATTCACACAAGATCTTCTACAGAGAAGAGGCAGCCACGCCAAAGGTGTATACCGGCAGTATCATAACTTCAACCTGCTGACTGACGGACTACGTACATCCTGATATTAGCTGCTTGCTAAAGTCTGGATGCAAAGAATCCAGGAAAAGGTTAACTTATTCTGCTATTAGAAGAGACACAGGAGGAAATGAAGGACAGCAAAAAATCGCAAAGCTTAGGGAGTCATGTTGGCCGGGATTGCCTAGCCGCCTGCTCCCCTAAGCCAGAACAATATCAAATTGCTGCATACCAACACAGCCTGAATACCCTGGAGACCATCCTACGGGAAGATGCAGAGACGAGAGCTGAAGCAGAAGAATGGGCATGTCAGAATCAAGATGGAAGTTTATACTCAACTCCATACAATATGCGCCAGAGTTCCATGTCACAGTCAATGAGTCTAACCCCAACAAATATATCAGTCGGGGAAAGCGAGAAAGATAAAATTCCCAAAAAGGATCCCTTACAAATTTCAAATAACAACCTGAAATTTGGCAGTCAAAATAAAGAAACAACTGCATCCTTATCATCAAAAGGGAAGCAATAAAGAACTCCAGTATATAACGGTGTGAATACTAGCTATAGAGCAAAGTCATCTCCAAAAGTTACACCAGTAGGGATAACAGCTGGAATCAAGACTCGAAGCTCTCGCATAAGACAACTACCCAAGGCATTTTAATTCACCAAGCCTGACAGAAACCACAGTTAAGAACTACTTTTTCAATCAAGACAAAGTCAAAAAGAAAGTCTTGCAACAGGGGGGGGGGTCTGCAAAAAAATTCCGTATATAGGGCGGGGTGGGTGGGTGGTCCAGAGGCGGAAAAAATGGTGCTTTCAAACAATTTACAAGTACTGACCATGTAATGTTGTTTGTAAGCATGTTAGTACCATGCTTGTTGGTATAGGGCTATATAGGCAGCTAAAGTGACTCTTTAGCCTCAGATTTAGCAACATTCTGGATTTCACATTATCCCGGACCACTTCACAGTGGACCACCGTATTAACGTTCAGGAAACTTATGATCAATGGAAGAAATATTTAGTAACAAAATTATATATTACCCAGTTGTATTATCTGAATAAAAGTAATAAATCAAAAAACTCTATCACAAATTGGATACTACATGGTGAATACTCAATGGTGACTAATAGTAGATATCATTAACCCGATTGTTGCATAACATGAAATTGAAAAGGGTATCTCATAAATTTCTAATGTCTGAAATACTGTCTTGTTCTGGCATGTAATCAAATTCACTCCTTCTGGTTATTTCTCATCTTGAATGATTGCAAGTAATGTTAATTTGCAACAATTATCCAAATAAAACTGAATTGGTTATGATGAATGACATTACTGTTTACTGCTCAGACAATCCCAAATGAAGGTGACGGTATTCTCATTGAATTTCCGAACTTCATCTGGGAGCTTTACTGCTCAACAAGACGAAACTAAAATACTAATTGTATACTAACTGTTATCACTTACAAATACATGTGATGCATTCAGATGCATTGAGAAATGACATTCAATTCTTCATTCTGGTCTATCACCATACCAAACCACATCAAAATTTGACAACCGACACTTAACTTATATTGCAAAAACTTTGTATGGACTGAATTTCATTAAAGTCGAACAGGGCCCATAACTCTGGTAGGCATTGGTGGTCACAACCCGCGATATTATGCATATTCGTCCCCCATTTCTGGTCCGTCACCATGCCATAGGGCATCAAATATGACAACTGACTCTTGAGTTAAAATTAAAAATTTTGTACGGACAGACGGCTCGAGACGTCAACTATATACCCGCCGACTAATATCGGGCAGTATAATAACCATATATCTATGTGTATACCTAACCAAAAAACAATTACCCTCCCCACCCCATCCCGTTGGATAAGAGTTCTTTGATCATGCACATATAATTGTGGAACCACTGACCTGTTTACCACTATTTACACTGGCCAGTGTTCTCTGTCAGACACAACACACTTGATATATTAAGGCTATAATGGGGTCTAGGGCAATTTGTGACATATAGTGTACCTACACAACGCTTAATTAATATTGTTGTTAGATACTGAAAACACCAGGAAACACATGGAAATACAGTATATTTTTCGTTTTTCTGATCTGTGTTTATCAATTAGTAAGGCAGTTAACAGTTATTGAAGAACGGGTAAAAAAAACCTCTTAAATTTTGATAAAAACATGAGAAACGGGGGGGGGGGGGGGGGGGGGGGGGGGGGGGGGGGGGTGGATCCCCAATATTTTGGAGGAAAAAAATATTTTTTTTGCAAAAATGGGGTGGTGGGTCCCTCGAGGTCGGAAAAACACTTTTTGGGCCCTATATGTGCAATTTTTTTCCAGACCCCCCCCCCTGCTTGCAAGCTGAAAAAAGAGAAGCTATCGTGAGAGCTGATAAACATGGGAATCACATTATATCACTTCAACCGGAGATGTGCAAGTTGTACATAAAATATCTGACGGAATACATCAATGAAGAAAACAAAAAATGTGAGAGATATGATGTAGCAATGAAACAATCAGCTGACAAACGAGGAACGCAGGCAGACATCACCATCAGAATCAAAGCCTCCATGAGCAAAAATTATAACAAATGCTCATCCTGTACAATCAATTGCTACATTCCGAATTATGATTAATGGTATCAATAGAGAATACTTCATAAAAAATATCCACCCATCAATTGAACAGCTTATATTGGAAGCACATTCCAGTAAAGAACTGTCAGAAACCCTTGAGAAAATATCCACTGATGCAGACATAGAGCTTGGTATATCAAGGAACCAATGGGCGAGTAACATCAATAAATACCCAAAAGACAACACTAAAACAGAGGAAGCTGGCATACAACAACAATAACAAAGCCTCCATCCCCTTAGTTGAGTCGCTTATGTCCATGGGAAATTCATGAACAAATATAGAGACCATGTTCATGAGCCAGTATATGGTCTCTACTTCAGAAAAAAATTTGTTAGACACCCTGGGGTCGCGACTGGGTGGTCTAATGACGTCACAAAGATGGCCACCATGCTCATTTTCTTAAGTTTGCTATTGTTGGACTTCATGATATAACTATAATTGTGATATAAAATATATGACAATCCTTTTGTACAGTGTATGGCCTGACGCCATGTTATAATTATATATTAAAACTTGTCACCTCGATTAAAGATGGCCGCCAAAATGGCGACCGGAAGTGGGAAAATTGATGATTTTCCATACATGTCGCCTATATCATTTCCGATTGTATCGAACTGGTGACGATTATGGAATATACTTCTCTTCAATCTTGATAAAAATCACTTAGGTATCACATTAGTTGATTTCTTGAATCATAACCTTGATTGTCTTCTCCAAATCCGACGATTTAAAGGAAGTGGTATGAATTATCGCCAAAATATACTTTTTTATTTTCTAACTATTGCCTTATAGGAATTTAGAATTAATCGGTAATGGAAATAAGTAGGATCATTACATAAGGTATTTACATCTAATTGGATCCAGAACCTGTCAACTTAATCCAAGATGGCTTCCAAAATGGAGGCAAAAATACGATAATACACAAATTTTACACTCTTTCACCCAATTACGTTTCTGGCATGTAGAAGGTGAATGTATTAGACTAAAGTTTTTCTTCCAAACAAATAATGGTCATGTTATGACACATTCCTATTAGTTGTCTTACCACAATGACTCAAAATGCAAGTTCATTTGACAATTATTGTCGAAATAAGCATAGTGAAAATTCGTCAAACATTATATATGTATACATCAAATAGCATGTGCATCACAGGAGAACGATATATATCGGTGTTAGATGTGTGAATGAATGTACTTCGATTTACATAAGCCGGAGTTATTAATTATTACCTCATTGTAATCGAGATGGTCGTCAATGTGGCGGAAATGTCGAAATTTAACATTATAACATATATATCTCAGCGTGTAAGAATGACACATGTGCATATCATTATCATACATGGGCTTTCGATGAGAACATACCCTTCACTGTATAAAACCGAAATATATGTTCATGCACGTTAAGTATATGGACTTTATTTTAATTTTAATAAAAACCGAAATGGTATGTGGAGAGAATTGTGAAGTTGCCAACTTCAGGCGCTGTGAGATACTAATGCTCAAATGGTACATGTGATCGACATACGTTCTTGCATATCGATAAAGATTGACTATATCTACTCATATACGAAAAAGGTATAGCGACCGAATCAATCAGATTACTGTATATAGCTATGTACTATAGTATTAGTATATGACTGGCTTTTGAAGCCTAACATTGAAAATATAAACCAGGAGATCGCCCGGGCCTCGTTCATATATTATAGCCATACTTAATTCTTTTCCATTTCACCATGGCACATGTATTCCGCCGGTCGGTATAGGTTTGGTAGATGAACGAGGTTGAATAGACTGTCGAAGTTACTTGGACTTCTGACATAATATCCATAAAAGTCTTCGTTAATTTCAATTCTTCTATGGGTGATTGGAATGGAAAATCGACACAAAATTACCATACACTCCCTTCTACCATTTTAGCAAACATATATGCGTAGGAAGAAATGTTGATGCCTCATGCATAAACTGCTTCTTGTCACCAGTTCATACGAAGTACCGGTATATTTCCACATGTGCATTAATATGACGACTAAAATGGGATCGTGACAAATTTAAACTAGAACTCAAGCAATATATTAATTGTATTGCAGCGATATTAGCATATTTATGTATCAATACATGTATGTATATAATTAGATTGTCTCATATACACATAGCGCAAATGTGTATCTGGACAATAACACTCTCGTTAGATGGGGTGAATATAAAATGATTCCCGGAACAGACTCACATAAGCCTGCACAGTTGATGTCGAATCTGATCTACGAATAAAAGTGTACTTATTGTTGTTGTATTATTCAAGGTAAAACTATAATGTATACACTAAGGTCTATCTGATCAAACTGGATTGCTTATCACGTGGAAATGTATGGAGCTATTCGTACAATAGCCTCACCATGACCGTGTTCTGCTGAAGTTAATCTATATATGCCACTTGCTTGGGGTGGATTATCATGATGCATGGATGCAGCACGATATATACTATTTCTGGGATATAGCCAGACTGATGTGATAACTCTTATTCGAATATAATTAGAACAGTTTGAGTCATTGGGATATATATGGATCGGCCTATATAATATGATCTGAAAGATGCCATTATTATAGTGAACCATGGCCACCTCCGTAGTTATGCTTATTCAACTTCCTTCATTTCCGCATTTATTTTGGTTCATGATAACATTCTAATCAGAATCAACATGGCACGTCACGAGCTGTTATTAACTCCAACTATTGCTTCACATTATGTTGTAAGAAGTTAGTGGACTGCGTTTCCCCATAATTACATTCAGTATTCAGAGCATGGATTCCAGAGTATATTGTACATAATAAATCAAACTGATGACATGACACCAGAAGACCATCACTACCAATGGATTCTTCACCCGTTTCCCACCATGAAATAGTATTATAATAAGTATCGCCTGTCACATTCTTTCGCCATCAAAATAATCATTAATCAAGTGCGACCGGCTGATGTAAAACGCAGTGCATTGTCTCACTAAACTCGTAACATGCCCATATTATAGAAATCAATATGGGATTAGTATACTATCAATGGTCCGTAACAGCCTACTGTGTTAATGCCAAGACACCTTTCGTATATTGGGCAAATCACTGTGTGGCCACCACCAATTAACTGCACAAGAGAAAAGCCAAAAACCAGACATACCACTTCGCCTGTTTTCGGGATCTAACATGTATGATAATGTTCATTTCAACTGAATGAACATGTCCTGTGAGGTCAATAACTTATATATAGTAATTTATCAAAACTCCATATATGCTATGAGAGTGTACTTTGTTGAATAGCATCATCCATATTTTAGAACCTGGTACTCACAATATATCACTTTAAGCTTGATTCGGGACGCTACCCCTTATAGGGATATATTACCCACCTATAGGGGTCTATTCTATTATAATTACAACTACTTTCGTTTTCGTCGAAATGCGGGCATTTGATTGGTCGAGAGGCTACCGCGTGACCTGCGTCTATCAGTGCATAGACTTTGCAGTAGACGAGTCACATCGCGTAGTGACACTTTAAGAAAATTGGGCGAGTCTATAACCGTCGCCCCACACGACGTCCCCGGATGACGCGAAAGCGCGGAACGAGAATTCCATTAGAATTTCAGTGAAAAAACAACTCGAAAACTCAATGTTAGAAACATTTGAACAAGTAGTCTATGTCTATATTCCATGTCTCAGCTTCTTATCTACACTATACTATACTTATGTCTGTTCATTTCAGCCGTATTCATGTTTTTGTAAAGCTCGATTGAACACTCAAAGTTTATTTGTCCAATTTTCGAAAAAGCGTCTATGACAACGTGTATAGTTACTGCTGTGAACACAACTTATCATAAATCAGGCTGATCAACATGGCAAAATTTATTGGAAATAAATAAAATGTGTTACCCGATTACAACCCTTTTAACATTTTTCAGCTTTATTACAATGCTAATGACATGACATTTGTCACGAGCACATTAGATATGATCGGGGCATTTGTTTACAAATTTATACATCGCCATGATCGGACTGGAGTCTGGACTGGTCTGAAGTTAATAATTTTACCGGAGATCGCGGATTCGACTTTGTGTGTGTTGATAAGTATTGGGTTGTTGTTGAGTCATTTTAAACGTAAATCGTAGCCAAACAAGTAATTCTTTTTATCATGGATTGTTCATTGCTGAAAATTGAAGTTGAAGC
Organism: Siphonodentalium dalli; assembly: GCA_032622095.1. NCBI lineage: Eukaryota > Metazoa > Mollusca > Scaphopoda > Gadilida > Siphonodentaliidae > Siphonodentalium > Siphonodentalium dalli. The sequence continues at coordinate 63,520,961 of CP136068.1, forward strand.
GTAAATATTTATTTTCTGAAAGTTTGCTTGACGAAATTGCTCGTTGACAATTTCGGCCAATTTATTTTCGGCCCATCAACCAAATTTTGAGATCGTCCAACGGAAAATCATGTTTTGGCAATTAATTTTCTGAGATGGATTAATAGTAGATAGCTGAAAATAAATTGTTATAGTTGTAATTATAAGCCATCAACGTCGTTTTTCAGTTGATCTATGAACATATAGACCGATCAGTAGACGAATAACATACTTAGTATAATCCGCTTCGCGGAATTATACAGTATGTTATTCGTCTACTGATCAGTCTATACGCTCATAGATCAACCGAAAAACGACGTTGATGACATATGTAGTCTTCCATGGTTATCAATACGATGGAAATCTGCTTTCAGCTAAACGAGGTTCAAATTGTGTTAACATGCAAATTTAATTAAAGGTTACAGCGCAAATAACAGTGAGACAAGCCATATAATTAATTTTACTTGTGTTTGTGTTGATAAACAAGGTGTTGTATCTTGCTTGCCAAGATTCATGGTATAGCTGAAAAGTAAAATTCCACTTCATTGCTATCACGATAAACAATTGTGTATTGCTACCTTATATGATACACTATATGCATTTTCTACTGATATGTTATGACAAGAACTAACACCAATGCTTATCTGCATCATCAGTTGCCATTTGATATGGTAACCACCAATATTTCTCAACTAGTACTCTGGTTTAGAGTATAGCACAGACGGCTAGACTTTGGGATAGTAAATTGCCCCCCAAGCTATGATGGCGGTCTAAGATACTTTCTAATTTCACACAGTAAGGACATTTGAAGAAAAGACACGTATGCCATATAGGACATCGCCAATTTGTATAAGAAATTAAAGCTATGCGCATTTACTTAAAATTAGCCGATTAACGTTATTGCTCATGATGGAATGCCAGTGTGACATTTGGTGTTCTAACGAACACTGACTTTTGTCTTTTGGCTGCCATTTTGGTGGCCATATTGGATGAAACTCAACAGTTCCGTTAAAGTGGGATAATAATTCCGTATGTGGCACGAATATATATTTCCCATCACTGTATTCCGATCATTTCTTTACATCTATTGCTACAATATCGGAATTGATATTTGACAAGTTGCTATAATTATGTTGTTTAAAGAGGATTTTTGACAGATCGAACATGTTTTGTACAATACAATTGCAGCACATCATTGCTGAAGCAATAATTAAATACAGAATTGTCACAATTCGCAGTCGCTACCAAACAGGATGTCATTTACATGAGATCCTTGAAAATCGCAAATTTGTTGATTTTCTGTTGCCATTTTGGCAGCCGTCTTTGACTGGAATAATATTGTCCCGGGAATTTGGGTACTGTACTTTGAGAACTGTTATTGATGAATTGCCCTAATTGAAAAAAATGCATAACAATTAAGAAATCAGTCTGAGTAAACTCATACCTAAATATTCATTACAACATTGAATATTAGGTCTGACGGATAACATCGATATCTCATTTCCAAGTCCTCAGGATTCCGTAATCTGATTGATTGCGTAAATTATTTTCCGTCCAATGAAACCGTATGGGTTAATAAACAAGTGTTAGTGGGCGGAGACTCCCATAATGTCACCTCTAAATATAGTAACAGAGCGGAATTTCGTCGGTATTTCTCTGATCGAAATTCGGTCTGATTCCGATTAATTTGAAGGATGTGCTGGACTTGATAGATAGGCCTGCGTATGGTACCAACTTGGCCTCCCATAAATATAAATAGAACTCACTCATGTCCGTGTATTTGATTTACTTTATTGTAACATGGTTTGCAAATCAAATTATTTGTCGTAAAAAAGTCATCTGAAAGTTAAACACCGAGGAAATGACTTAATTTTATGCTTTTAAATAGTTCTAAAGCATCATTTTTTATGACGACCTTATTTTTTGCTCTCGGATGCAGCTTTCCCGTTGATGCAGCGAGTTCATCTCCCAAAAAAGAATAGTCGCACACACGACAAATATTATCTTCTGTAAGTTTATGTCGCGACACATGCCTTCTATGGGTTGATGAGTCGGCCATTGTTATTGCGAAGCACAACAAATAACACGTGGAGACACCTGTCAATCATCGATGTATTTTTAAAAATCCGTGACATCAGTTTGGGGAAGCTCTTCGCTGAATAGAAATGGTTTTGGCGACATTAGCTCCAGACTCTATATTTCAAATATAGAGTCGACGTTCACCCAGACTGTTAAGAAATATGCGGACCCATGAAGTCTAACAAACTTTTTTCGACAAAGTAAGTGATACACTATCATAATATCATAGTCTGTACATTTGTTCAAAAAATTCCCACGAAATTACATAAGCGACTCTACTACCTGGAATGTCTACTCCAAGTATCATACCAAGCAGCGATGAGAAATCAGCAGCGATAGCAAAGGGAAACAATTTAGGAAAAGGGCACAATCCACCATTAGCAACAGGCATAAACGAAGTGAAAATGATAGAACAGAGCCAAGACAGCACAAAAAACAGTTATAATATCAAACAGAATGATACAAAACAATCTGGAAATATCGCAAAATCATCCACAAATCCCTTAATTGGAATGCACTGGGTTTACGGTATTCTCAGAATCCGACGATGTTGCATATATAGCAAGTGCATGCTTCGTGTGATATTCAGAGCTGTGTCGCCTTTGCTACTGTAAGCCCTTTGATTTGTGTCCACATCAAAACATTGGTTTGAAATAGTAAAAACAAATTGAAAATGTAAGGTCGGAGTGGTCAGGTTACTACTACGTTTTCAGATCTTTGCAACTTTCGACCAAGAACCATCAACGTTATTTAGTATTTTATTCACTTACATTCAAGCACAGGTGACCAGAACAAAATTTGACCCCCCCACCACAATAATACTTAATCCTATATAGGATTAGGCGAAGTGTTACTGGGGTGGGGGTCAAATTTTGTTCTGGGGACCAGTGCATTGAAGATAACGCGACTAAACATTAATTCGTTTTATATCAAAGCTGCGGTAGACCTATATGGTTTACTTTGGGAAAATATTCAACATGCAGTTGGAAATTTCACAACTGACACAAAAATAATTGGAAATTTCAAACGAGCAGTAGGTTGAAATTGCTCTCGTAGTTTGTATTCCTGCAATATATTAATTAGTGGGGAATTTGTTGTTTTTAGAGCAGCATTTTTATATATTTACAATCACATATGCATTCGCATCGTGGAACATGAATGCTGTGGTGTTGGTTGGTCAAAAGTACGTCACTCAAGACTCCAACTGCTTTGTGGTTACACGCAAAATGTCAGACCAACTTGCATCCATACTCAATGGAACACAAGCAAATCAACATCCATTTGTTAAATTGTCCTACTTTATGTCAATTTTTAGCTCAACTTACTTTGTAAGTTTGATCTATGCCATGGTTTGGCGTCCGTCTTCCGTGTGTGCGTGTGTCCGTCAACAATTTCCTTTGGCGCGGGCTACAGGTCGTAACTTTGGTCTGATCTTTATGAGATTTGTCATGAATGTTAACAATGACATATAGATGGGAACGAGTCATTTTGGGGTCGTTCGGCCGAAAAACATGGCCGCTGGTGGCCATCTTGGATTTCAAATTTCAATCCATTGGCGCGGGCTACAAGTAGTACTGTTTGTCTGATCATCATGAAATATGTCATAGATATATTGACATTTAGATGGGAACGAGTGATTTTGGGGTCGTTCGGCCAAAAAACATGGCCACCAGCATCCATCTTGGATTTTACTCTTTGCATGACTAAATCCTTTGGCGCGGGTTACAGGTCGTAGCTTTGGTTGGAACTTCATGAAATATGTCATGGATGTTAACAATGACATGTAGATGGGAACGAGTCATTTTGGTGTTGTTCAGCCGAAAAACATGGCTGCCAGCAGCCATCTTGGATTTTACTCTTTGCATGACTAAATCCTTTGGCACGGGCTACAGGTCGTATCTTTGATCCGATGTTTATGAAATTTGTCATGAATGTTGCCATTGACATGTAGATGGGAACGAGTCATTTTGGGGTCATTCGGCAAAAAAACATGGCTGCTGGCGGCCATCTTGGATTTCAAAATTCAATCCATTGGCGCGGGCTACAGGTCGTACTGTTTGTCTGATCATCATGAAATTTGTCATGGATGTTCATATTGACATTTAGAAGGGAATGAGTGATTTTGGGGTCGTTCGGTCAAAAAACATGGCCGCCAGCAGCCATCTTGGATTTTACTCTTTGCATGACTAAATCCTTTGGCGCGGGCTACAGGTCGTAGCTTTGGTCGGAACTTCATGAAATTTGTCATGGATGTTAACAATGACATATAGATGGGAACGAGTCATTTTGGGGTCGTTCGGCCGAAAAACATGGCCGCTGGTGGCCATCTTGGATTTCAAATTTCAATCCATTGGCGTGGGCTACAGGTCATACTGTTCGTCTGATCATCATGAAATTTGTCATAGATGTTAATATTGACATGTAGATGGGAACAAGTGATTTTGGGGTCGGTCGGCCAAAAAACATGGCCGCCAGCAGCCATCTTGGATTTTACTCTTTGCATGACTAAATCCTTTGGCACTGGCTACAGGTTGTAGCTTTGGTCGGAACTTCATGAAATTTGTCATGAATGTTAACAATGACATATAGATGGGAACGAGTCATTTTGGGGTCGTTCGGCCGAAAAACATGGCCGCTGGTGGCCATCTTGGATTTCAAATTTCAATCCATTGGCGCGGGCTACAAGTAGTACTGTTTGTCTGATCATCATGAAATATGTCATAGATATATTGACATTTAGATGGGAACGAGTGATTTTGGGGTCGTTCGGCCAAAAAACATGGCCGCTGGTAGCCATCTTGGATTTCAAATTTCAATCCATTGGCGCGGGCTACAGGTCTGATCATCATGAAATATGTCATAGATGTTAATATTGACATTTAGATGGGAACGAGTGATTTTGGGGTCGTTCGGCCAAAAAACATGGCCACCAGCATCCATCTTGGATTTTACTCTTTGCATGACTAAATCCTTTGGCACGGGTTACAGGTCGTAGCTGTGGTCGGAACTTCATGAAATATGTCATGGATGTTAACAATGACATGTAGATGGGAACAAGTGATTTTGGGGTCGTTCGGCCAAAAAACATGGCCACCAGCATCCATCTTGGATTTTACTCTTTGCATGACTAAATCCTTTGGCACGGGTTACAGGTCGTAGCTTTGGTCGGAACTTCATGAAATATGTCATGGATGTTAACAATGACATGTAGATGGGAACGAGTCATTTTGGGGTCGTTCGGCCGAAAAACATGGCCGCTGGTGGCCATCTTGGATTTCAAAATTCAATCCATTGGCGCGGGCTACAGGTCGTACTGTTTGTCTGATCATCATGAAATATGTCATAGATGTTAATATTGACATGTAGATGGGAACGAGTCATTTTGGGATCGTTCGGCCAAAAAAATGGCCGCCAGCAGCCATCTTGGATTTTAATCTTTGCATGACTATATCCTTTGGCGCGGGCTACAGGTTGTAGCTTTGGTCAGATCTTCATGAAATTTGTCATGGATGTTAACAATGACACGTAGATGGGAATGAGTCCTTTTGGGGTCAATTGGCCAAAAAAACATGGCCTCCAGCAGCCATCTTGGGTTTTACTCTTTGCATGACTAAATCCGTTGGCACAGGTTAGACATTTCAATTAGCACCTTTCCTATTCCACCATTTACTGTCAACCATTAAATTATTGCCCTACCTAAGTTGAGCTACAGTGTCATTGACAATTTCATTTTGACTGAAATGATCATCAGTTGGTAGTTTTCCAACCTTAGGAGGGGGTGTAAGGTTGGAAATTTCCAGCTCTTAGAAAGCTTGGAGGCCAGTCTATAGATACTAGGATTTTGCAATCAGGAGGGGGGGAGTGCAAATGGAATTAGCAAACTTGTGAGTTTGGTCTGAATCAAGGGTGGGGTGTGGTTTGAAATTCCAAGTTGGACACCCCAATGAAGACCCTCTAGCCACTTCCCTGTCCACAGGTCACTTTTGAGTGCCGTATATGCCACAATAGGAATCAGGCCAAAACAAGACACAGGTAAATGTGATATAGAATGACAAATTGAAAATGTAAGCCGATCCACATGCCACACGGAAAGTATACTATAAACCGGGGTAGGGGAACAATTTATTTGAGTCTTTATTCTTCTATTGATACTGGTTTGCACTTTAAACGGTGACCGATGACCCAAACGAGGACAAGTTACCTCATCGCTTTTAATCGCTCGCTCGTCTCCGGCCGGTGTTATTAACCCTGCAAATTAGTAGAGTCGCTTATGTCCGATCATGAACAAATATAGAGACCATGCTCATGAGCCAGTATATGATCTCTACTTCAGAACAAAATTTGTTAGACCCCCTGAGGTCGCGACTGGGTGGTCTGATGACGTCACAGAGATGGCCGCCATGCTCATTTTCATAAGTTCGCTACTGTTGGATTTCATGATAAAAATATAATTGTGATATAAAATATATGACAATCCTTTTGTAAAGTGTATGGTGTGATGCCATGTTATATTTATATATCAAAATTTGTCTTCTCGATCAAAGATGGCCACCAAAATGGCGACCGGAAGTGGGAAATTTGATGATTTTCCATATAAGTCGCTTTCATCAATTCCGATTGTATCGAACTGGTGAGGATTAGAGAACATATCTCTCTTCATTCTGGATAATGAATCACTTAGGCATCAAAATAATTGATTTTTCTTTCCCAAATTCGATAGTTTAAAGGAAGTGGTATGGTTTTCGCTAAAATATACTTTTTTATTTTCTAACTATTTCCTTTAGAAAATTGGAATTAATCGGTGTTGGAAATGAGTTGGATCATTACATAAGGTATCTACATCTAACTGGATCCAGATACTGTCAACTTAATCCAAGATGGCTTCCAAAATGGCGGCCAAAATTTGATAATACGCAAATTTTAGCCTCTTTCGCCCAATTACATTTCTGTCATGTAGAAGGAGAATAAGTAGACTAATTTTCTTCTTCCAAATAAATAACCGCCATGTTATGACACATTCCTATTAGTTTTCTTACTGCAATGACTCAAAATGTGAGTTCATATGATAATTATTTTCTAAAATAAGCATCGTTAAAATTCGCCATACATTATATTTGTTTATACATCAAATAACATGTCCACTACAGGAGAACGATATTTCGGTGTTAGATATATGAATGAATGTACTCCTATTTAGATAATCCGAAGTTATTAATATCTTATTATAATCGAGATGGACGCCAATATATCCCACCATGTAAGAATTACACATATGCAAATCGTTATCGTACATGGGCTTTCGATGAGAGCATACCATTCACAAAATAAAACCGAAATCAGGGACCAGCCGAGAGGGCGATGTGGGTGAAGAAGTCTCCCTATTCTTGCTCACTTTGCCCTAATTTTGCAGCCGGGCGAAGTTTAAGTCGCCCTGAAATTTCCGAAGTTTACCTAAGAAAATCGGCAAAATATTTATTGCCAACATTGATTGAACCCAGTTATCCATTGACACTGTCGTAGATAACACCATAGTTACTATTAACAGCTGTATTAATCCGATTTGGGAGCACATTCACACCTGAGTGTTGATTGCAGACAGCTGTAAATACATCGTCAGGTGTCCAGTGACTTGTGATTTTGAGATTATCACACCTGAAGATTACAACTCTACACCTTACATCAGATCATCACCCCTTTGTTAAATTATGTAAAGGCCAGATTAGCTTTGAAAACAAATTCATTTTTGCAACATAGTAATATCTGTACCCATGTTAGGGACTTTCAATGAGTGAAAATGTTCAAGATTTCTATCGTTTTTTAGCATTTTTTTTCGTATTCATAAGCATTGTCTAATTTTTGTTTCTTTTTGTATTCATAAGCAGTCGTAATTCTTATTTCTTTTTGTATTCATAAGCGGTTTTAAAAATGCCGTTCTTTCAAAACCATTCTCTCACAATTATATTTGGACATTATACAGTATACAGTTGTCGCCCGTTGTCGAGGGAGACATTGAGATTTGTCACCCGCTCGAGAACGGAATGTCTCCCGAGGAGCGAAGCTCCGAGGGAGACATTCCGTTCTCGAGCAGGTGACAAACTCAATGTCTCCCGAGAAGAAGGGCAACAACTGTTTTGTTATCCGATTATACCACAGAAAATATCCTTGCCATACACACGTACGATGTTGCACTGAGTCATGAGTGCTTTCTTTCCCGATTATGTATATTTTCAGTAACTACTTATCGTCCCATAGGATTTCTGTTCCATAAACGATAGTCAAGCTTTTAAGCGTTTGATAATCCGCGTTTATTTACGATCATTTTGGTGGTCAAATCGTCAATATCGGTCCATGCAATGTAAACCAATAAGCCATATAGGTATGTTCTCGTCTTCTGCAAGGCATATTCAATGTCGTCTTGTGCGCGCAATTTACTCGCGATGTTCATTTCATAACGGTCTTCCCCGAAAGCTATTGGGAAGTTGTCAATTTGATTAATGTACATTCATATGTGTCAGTGCTCATGGCGATCCTCACATAAAATACTTCTATGATCACATTGCAGACATCGCGGAAGATAAGCGCACAGTACCATTCATTCGCGACAAATGTATGCATTACGTTGTCTACCAGCGAACATTTATAACCAACCAACCTAAAGGGATCCTCTCTTTCAATCTTGCATCATAATGTCGACATGAACAGATTGAATCACCGAGATGTTGCGATGTAAAAAGTAAATAATAACGCTTGTCCGATAAAAGTATCAACTTAAAACTTAAGAATATTAGTGTTCACAAAATATATGCAAATTAGCAAACACCACAACTGGTGTGTTTTGCGAATCCGTGGGGTATATAAGATCTATGATTTTTTAGTACGTTGTAGTGATGCGAAGTAGATGAGTTACTGAAGTGTGTGTTTGGAGATATTCTTGCAATATAACATGAGGCGGGCGAAAAAAACAATGTCTCCCGGGTCAGTGGGCGACAGTGTGATTTGTCGCCCGGCACGTGACAGCACATGGGCCAATCAGAAGAGTGGAAAATAGGGAGGAGGATAACAATATTCATAGTTATTAGTGCGATGATTTGAACATAAAGCTTCCACATTTGAACCATTGTTTCACCATTTTAATATAAATATTACTTATCTCCTATTTTCTTTATATAGCCTTTTATAGGCGACTACAGTGTGGGCGGATTTAAATTTTGCGAATGCATTTCTCCCTGGAAATCTCCCACTTCGCCCTATTTTTGTGACAGGGAGAAGTCACTTCGCCCTGAAAATCAGGCCTAGGCTGGTCCCTGACCGAAATATATGTTCAAGCAAGTTAAGTATATGGACTTGTGCCAAATTTGATTCTGATATTATATAAATATTTCAATAGAGACCAATATGGTATGTGGAGAGAATAATGAAGCTGCCAGCTTCAGGGGATCTAGCATGGTGCATGATAATGTTCATTTCAACTGAATAAACATGTCCTGGGATGCCAAAAACCAAGAGTAACGTCACATAACGACTTCACATATGACATGAAAGTGGTTGGACTACTTTGTTGAATATCATCATCCACAATATTCACAATATAATATTGTGAATATTGTGGATGATGATATTCAACAAAGTAGCCCAACCACTTTCATGTCATGTGTGAAGTCGTTATGTGATTATATCACTTTAATCTTTATACGCGACGCTACCCCTTATACGAATATATTATCCACCTATGGGGGTCTATTCTATTTTGATATGTCGTGGTTAACAATACGATTGGAACCTGCCATATTCAGCAATACGAGGTCCAAATGATGTTGCCGTGCAAATTTAATTCAAGGTTACATGTCATATATCAGTGAGACAACCAGGCCAAATAATATAATGAATTCTACTATTGTTTGTGTTTTATAAACAAGGATGTGTTGTTTCTTGCTTGCCAAGAATAATGGTATAGCTGAGAAGTACTATCCCAACCTCATTGATATCACAATAAATAGTTATGTATTGCTATCATATATGATACACTATTTTCTACCAAGGAGATGTCATGAAAAGAACTAACACCAAAGCTTATCTGCATCATCAATTGCATTTGATATGTTGACCACCATTATTTCTCAATTAGTACTCTGGACTAGAGTATAGCACAGAAGGCTAGACATTGAGATGGTAATATTTGTCCCTCAAGCTAAGATGGAGGTCTACACATACTTTCTAATTTCACTTAAAAAGTTTGATTTTCTCTTCAACTCCCACTCCCACCGTTATTTGCACAAGAAATTAAAGCTATGCGCATTTACTGAAAAGTAGCCGACCAAACCATGTTGGAATGCCAGGGCGACACTTGGTGGTGTAACAAACACTGACTTGTATTTTGACTGCCATTTTGGTAGCCATCTTGGATGAAATGAACAGTTCTGTTGAAGTTTGATAATAATTCCTTATGTGGCATGAATATTTCCCTCTCACTGAATTCCGCTCATTTCTTGAAATCTATTGCTAGAATATCGGATTTTTTACAAAATGCAATAATTCGGTTATCTAAAGTGGATTTTTGACAGATCGAACATGTTTTGTACAATAAAAGTGATGCTCTACACTGCTGAAGTAATAAGAAAACACTGAATTGTCACAATTCGCAGTCTCCACCAAACGGAAGATCATTTACATGAGATTCTTGAAAATCGCAAAATTGTTGATTTTCTGGAGCCATTTTGGCAGCCATCTTTGACTAGAATAATATTTTCCCGTGAATTTGGGTACTGTACTTTGAGAACTACTATTAATGACTTGCCCTTACTGAAAAAAATGTATAACAATTAAGAAATATGCGCAGATTCCATCAGTTCTTAGGACAACCCTACATCTGAACTGAACTGACAATGACGTCATCTTTGTGACGTCATAATTCCCTCCAGTCGCGGACCCATGAAGTCTAACAAACTTTTTCGGACAATGTAAGTGATACCCTATCATAATATCATAGTCTCTACATTTGTTAAAAAAATTCCCACGGAAATACATAAGCGACTCGACTAAATGCCGATATGGGCTAAGAGAGGCCGGGTGATCCCGGGTGTCTTCGTGTGTTTTTCACAGTATATTTTGGTGATGCGTGGTAGTGTAATACACCAGAGTGTGACTTCCAAATATTGACTCGTTGACGCGTCCACGGCCGATGTTATTAACCCCTCAAAATCCGGTAAAATACCATATAAACAAAATGAGCCCGGGACTGCCCGTGGACACTATATCTCGACGTTATAATGTAGCGACATACCCCACGAGGTCAACCTAGAAAATTTTACTCGCTCGCTCGTCTCCAGCCGGTGTTATTAACCCCGCTAATGCCAATATTGGCTAAGAGAGCCCGGGTGTCTTCGTGTGTTTTCGGATAGTATATTTTGTTGATGCGTTGTAGTGCAATACACCTGAGTGTGACATCCAAATATTGACTCGCTGACGCGTCCACAGCCGATGTTATTAACCCCTCAAAATTAACCCCGGTAAAATACCGTATCAACAATAAGAGTCCGGAGAGAGGCCGGGCGCTCCAATGGGCCCGTGGACACTATATCTCAACCTTATTATGTAGAGACATACCACCTGAGGGATTGATACATGGGTCAATTTCAATTTATTTCATAGCCATACTAGGAGAATGGTATGTTTGTAAATAAAAAACGACTATAGTCTTACTTACAGTATCGAGACGTCGTCAATATTGCTGGGGGGGGGGGGGGTAAATAAAACGTACAATAGACTTAGACACTCTCCCATCTCGAAGGAAAATATTCTGCGACGGAGATCTTTGTATTAATGGTTTCATCGAGGAATGAATCGAGAACTCAACATGGAATATATGACTCGTATGCCATGGTAGAATTTTACAATCAATTAGGTGTGTCATATATAGTATACAGGCCAGCAAAATTTCAGCGGCCAGGAAAAAAACTCGAGAGAGAGAGAGAGAGTTAAAGAGTGTGTCAAATCGACATTATATCATATTATGTTTATAATATTTTTGTCTTCCGAAACCCATTCAAATAAAATCGTCGCCGAAATTAGTCTTCAGGAACGAAGAGCGTTTTTAACAACTTTCAATGTGTGATCGGAATTTACAAACGGTACACGAAATACGATTCACAGACAGGATACATGTTTAACCAGTGCCAGGTCCGATTTTTGTATCAACCCATATACCCTGTGCCAATGCATTCTCTTATATATGCGAGTCGACCATAGGTCGCCTCGCATATATAAGAGAATGCATTGGCCTAACAATTTTTCATCATTGTTATTATTTTTTACAATTTTAATAATTTTTTCTTATATTCTTTAACAGACTTATTTTGTAGGTTTAGTGCCAGGGAATCTTACATTTTTCATGGGCATCAAAATTATCACTATGAACACTTGGTGATAGTTTTGAGTTATAACATGTCCCTAAGGTTTTATTCAGTTTGTTTTTAAATTCGCTATAGCATGCTTAAGCATACCCAAAAAAAATTCAACCAAAAAAAAAAAATATATATATAAAAAAAAAAATTTAAATTTTTTTTTAAAGCCGATTTTACAGACCGTAAATTAAGCAATGCTGTTAAAATATTCACATTTGGTAAAACCGCCATAAACGAAAGGAATATTAAAATATAGGCAGGTTCTGTTCTTATACCAATCACGAAAATAGTATGCTATACTCGATATATACGCTGTGTTACTTAAACAAAAGTTAATATTTGTTACAGAAATTGGCTTTTGTTTACATAACACAGTGTAGAACATGACTATAACATGCTATTTATGCGATATTTATTATTGGAATATGAACAAAATTGTAATGTGATTTCTTATTATTGTGGTTTTAACTAATACCATACTATATTCCACCGATTATGTCTGCCAACGGACCCCGTTCTTGACCTGGCGTTATGAGATTTACTTATAACGATTGCACACATGCAAATACTTTATTGTTATCTCAAAGATACCAACACTAACACACAAAATATTGTTAACATAATTATAATACACTATAATGTACACAGTTTGATGCACATATATATCAAACAAAATATGGTGAAAGAAGTATAATACATGTAGCATATAATATACAACCGGTGATGCACGTACACTATGAAGATGAATGTAAAGTTCCATAGGGTGTGACACAGTGCATGGAAGTTCAAGAATAATATGATAAGTTAAATCTGTAGTTATTATGTATATTGGAATGACGATTTATGAGATTTGTTTTAATTGAACACATTCTTGTTGAAAAGCTCATGTCATATCATTTTCGTCAAAACGTGAGTGCAAATTTAATGATTCACAAGAAGCATATAGTAATATATTTGAGATCACGATGCTTGTCAGAACGACATAAGTTAGCACATGCATATCAATTAAGTGTGTGTTTGAGTTTATGCGGCATTATAATTTCTCAGAGATTGACACACACAGGAATAGAAAGAATCTTACTTTTCAAAAGTAAAAATAACGAGGACAAACGATATCACACTTTCGTTCTCACAATCAGACTCAAGCCTTGAAGACACCCGGGCTCTCTTAGCCAATATCGGCATTTGCGGGGTTAATAACACCGGCCGGAGACGAGCGAGCACGTTAAATCCTATAGGTTGCCCTCAGGTGGTATATCGCTACCTTATAACGTTGAAATATAGTGTCCATGGGCCCGTGGGGTCGCCCGGGCGGTAATTAGTCACACCGTTTATGGCAGCACTGGATTACAGTAAAATTTCATAATTCGACAACGCAGCAAATTAAGGAGGAGGTCAATTTTTGAACATTTCCATGCATGCAAATCTCTGCAGTAAAAGTTACAAATTGCAGATATTTCTGGGTGTGACTGTGTGCGGTATTGAAAACAACACACATTTATCTTGCGGGTCGGCTTAGAATTTGTTCCATTGAGAAAGTTGATGTATTTATCTTTTTATTTTTTTTATTTTTTATTGATTTTTCGTGTTGTAATTCCAGAAATAAATTTATAGCAAAAATTGCCTATTTACCAAGCCCAGCCGCCAGTTAAATGTTATGTCTGTTTAATCATATGGCTGCTTTAGTTCCCAGACAATGCTTGATATATAACTTTTGCTGGGGTGGTTTGCATGCAAATCCCCATTCAAAATGATTGGTCACTTGACCTCCCCCTTTATAGCACTTGCTTCACGAGATATTCGGGGCTTTGTCACCCACCGTGGTGGATTTGACTATAATATAAACCTGGGTCTGGGAATCATTTATTTGAGACTTTAATCTTCTATTTATAAAAGTTCATTAAACGGAGTTTGAATTGTCCGATATTAACCAAATCGGAGATTTTAGCAAATCGGAGAAATTTACTAATATACAAAACTCAAATCACATCGTAGTTTTCATTAAATCTGATCAAATCGGAGTTTTCACATTGTAGTTTTCATATCGGAGAAAAACTCCGATTACATCGGAGTTTTGTTAAGTGTTCATTGGAATTTTCACTGGAATTGATCGGAGTTCTTGACCGGAGAGAAAAACTCCAATCTGAGAAATTCTGATGATCGGACAGCGGTTTTTCCGATTAAAACTCCGATCTCCGGCGGAAATTCCAATCTAATTGGACAAGCTCCCTAAATAAGCAAAAGTGGATAACAACTGCACATACTGACTACATTGAAATTGACAACACTCAATATACAGGGCCTTCAATGCTTGAAGGATGGCACAAACACTTCGACTCACTAGCTGAACCAAAACAAGCTGAGCGATTTAATGAGGTATACCGACTACAAGTAGACAATGATGTTGATCTAATACACAACATATGCAAAACATCAGCTAAGGCTATAGATCCCATCACAATAGACAAATTGTGCATAATAATCAAGAAGCTTAAGTTAAATAAAGCAGCAGACTATTCTGGCCTAGCTTACAGCTGAACATCTTCGATTCTGCATGCATGAAGAAGCCTCGCAAAAATTACAACGAGGGTTTACACAAGGAACATCCCCCTTACAGCTGGGCTAATAATAACCGAAACATTTAATGAATCTAAAGACAATAAAAATAGCTTATATCTGGAAACGCTCGTTGCAGAAAAAGCATTTGATGTTGTCTGGCATGGTAGCCTCTTGCGGAAGTTATATAACGATGGAGTAACCGGAGACTTATGGCTAATAGTACACTCGCTACATAAACATGCCTACACAAAAATAAAATGAGGTAACACCTCTGATAATATAGACCTGAGACAAGGTATTTGTACAAGGTATTTGTCAAGGTGATAAACTCTCAGCAATGCTATACAAACGCTTTAATAATGACATGCTAAACTTGCTATGTTGCAGCCCTGCTGCTCTTAAAATAGGAAGAGTAAATGTAACTGCACCAACATGCGCAGACGATGTTGCTCTACTAGCTAAAACACAAGCTGACCTTCAAGTCTTAACCAGTATAGTATACAACACCTAGTGTAAAGACAGATTTTCAATGAACGCTAGTAAAAGCGAGAATGTGACATTAAAAACAACAGTATTAAACAACAAATAAGTATACGCCAAAAGTAATAACTCGGCGATACAGATGTAATTATAACAAAATCTGCAAAGCACCTAGACATAGAAAGAAACTGCCACAATCATCCAGATACTGCAGCGCGTATTACAACAGGATGTATGCATTGATGGGAACAGGGTTACATGGGACAAATTGGTTATCCCCCATTATATCATACCAAATGTGGAAAACCTTTGTAACCCCACGGATGCTACATGGAATTGAACTACTAAATCTGAGGAATAAAGACATTGAAGAATTTGATAAATAACTCAGACAGACATTGAGACGATTACAAAGTCTGCCAGACAGAGCAGCCAATGCTGCCACTTATTCACTAATAGGCACACTACCAACCCAAGGAGTTATTGACCTAAAAATGCTATCATTCTTTTAATATCAACGTTGCAAAAAACCATCACACTGTGGAGTATGAATTAGCATTGAGACAATTACTGATTAAAGATAATAACAGCAACAGCTGCCCTTATCGAAAAAACATGTTTGCCGCAAACATTTGCTGCAAATGTGCGGCAAACCCTTCTGCAAATTTGCAGCAAACCTACCAGCTGCGAACTTTTATCATGCAAATGAGGTTTGCGGCAAACTTTCCGCAAATTTGCTGCAAAGGTTACCGCGACCTAATTTGCATGGTAAAAGATTGCAGCAAACTTTTACCATGCAAATTAGGTCGCGGCAAACTGTGCAGCAAATTTGCGGAACATTTGCCCAAAACTAATTTGCATGATAAACTTTTTCGCAGCAGATAATTGTTTGCGGAAAGCGTGCAACAAATTACTCAGCTTCCTGCATACTCACTGCAACCAACTCTTGAGCTAATTAAGGTGAATTTCAAACAAATGTACAAAACAAGAATCTAAGACCAAAGAAAAATAAAGGTTTGGGTCAAGTTACATGTCAGAAAAATTGGGGTCAGTATGGTATAGGCAAGCTTGAAATATAAAATTTTTTATATAATTTTGACATTCTTATGATTTTTCGTCTCTTAATGCATGATTTTCTTTGTATATAAAGCGTTAATAAACAGTATGCTTTGACAGATACCAAACAGTCCATTCTGAATACACAAATGTATGAGAAATTATAATTATTTTTCAACAAAATTCTTGACGCCATGAAAATCTGGGGTTGGTGTGTTTAGAATAGGCTGGGCTGGTATACTAGTAGGGAAACATGAACCACAAAAATTTGTGGGTATATGGTTAGCATTTTAATGTCACACTAGGAAGAATGTGTGCGGGTCAACATATGGCCTGTACTAGTAAATTTATGCCCTGGATAACAGATAAAAGAAATAACGATCTCGAGGCACAATTTGAATAATAATTATATTGGATCTAAATTTAATTCAATTGCAATATTGTTCTACGTAAATAATGTGCACACACACCTGGCTGTACTGGTACATAGATCATGTCATGAAACTCTACTTTGGCTATGCCCGTACATAGAGATCGTATTCCATCATTTGACATATGGGAACTTTTTGATGTTCTGTTGGGGAACTTCATATGCGTAAAACATGAACATGTACCTAGACAAACATCTACTGGAACTTGGATTATGAACTTTCTGAAGCAGCATGTGGATCAGTGATCTGTGAAGGCGGTCATATATAATTGAATTTGACATATTGTACCATCGTTTGTCCATGTACTAGCAGTAGTAGCTAGTACGTACATATGCAAAGTCGTTTCATAAATGACTACTAGTAAGTACCGGTACTAAGGCCGATGGGGTCATTGTCACAAGGCTCCGGTCACATTCGTAACGGTTTATAGCCAGCTTTTTAAATCGATCACAAATGTAGCCAGCTTTTCAACGGCGATCACATTCGTAGCCAGCTTTTCTAATCGCATGCTTTATATGGCACGAAATATGACGTCATCGCGTTTGTGACTAAAATGTCGACATCATGCTCCAAAACTGACTTTGTTTATCAACTTAAATTACATTAATGGCATATAATTCGAGCATTCTAACGACATTGATCCGAAACCTCTCAGGTTATTAGACAGAACTATTAAATATCAATTTATAAGTCAAGTTGTTTTTCATCCACCAATTCAGAAAAATTACCGTAGATTATTTATAACCTAATCGTGTTCACCGATGCTCACATGAATATGAAAAGCTGGCTATAAATGTGATCACCATAGAAAAGCTGGGTATATATATACAGAGTTGTGATCAATTTAAAAATCTGGCCACGATTGTGATCAATGCCTTGTGACAATCACCCCATCAGCGGTACTAACTTGAACTTGACACAGGATTTGTAAGATGAACAATTTTAAAAGAATGTTCCTTGGATGTTTATGACCTTAATCTTCATCAACTTCCATGGCTTCTATGCATGATCCCTGGGGAAAATCAATTCAAGTTCAACTTATTCTAGGGCAGCCACCTGCACTGCACTGGAACATCACTGGAATTTCATGGTTGATCAACTGAATCCGAATTTCATGGTCATTGAATTTTCCTATCCAGTCTACTGTTCATCCCATTCAAAATTGGCGAGCTCGCCGGTTTCCGTGTCAACACACCATTTCACTTCGAAGTTTGAGTTTAAATTTGGATGTAATTGTAAACATAGTTCAGTCATGAATGTACATGTAGTGCGTATTCTTCTGGAAGCATCAAATTCAATCTCATGAATCTGCGAAAGTGGTCATGTTCATGTTGACCTATTGTAAACAGTACTATTTCCTTCAAGTTCACATAATAATGATCAAGAATGATTACGGTATTCCAATTTATTAGTTTCACGATGTGCATACACTGTCATAATAATCATATTCCATATAATTAATTAATTATATTCCTCAATGTTCCATCAACTTCAACAGATCCACTGAATCATGGCAGCGGCGGTTTTTAGCTCACCTGAGACGAAGTCTCCGGTGGAGCTATAGTCATCACTCCTCGTCCGTCATCCGTCCGTCCGTCCGTGTTTACTAATGACTACTTATGTGGCTAAGATTGTGTAAAATGGATATTTATGTGCATAACTTCCGTTGCGTGGCTAGCCACGTAACAGCTTTCAGATGGACGTTCTAAAATGATCTATTTGGCCTAATCAGCTTATTTAATTTTGTAGTCACTCAAAATTTGGAGAAAAAAAAGTCCATCGATTTAGACATCCATGACCCGTCAATAGGAGATGTCGGACACTGACAAGACATTTATGTGGCTAGCCACCCAATCACGGACCTGTCAGTTTCTCCTATTCCACTGTCCCAGTTGCTGTGAGCAAGTTTTTGAGTTTTAATCAGCTTCTTCTGCTATAATTCCAACATGTTATGAATCCATAATCTGGAGTTTTATCACTATCTACTACTTGATAGCCACTTAAAATTTTATGGCTACTTGAGAAGCCACATAAAAACTAAAGCCACATTACCATTTCTAGCCACATAGGTCGAAGCCACATATCTACCCATTTGTTGGTACGTCCGTCCGTCTGTCCGTCTGTCTGTCCGTTCGTCAACTTTTTTTAAAAACATTTTCTCCTCTGAAACCATCATACCAAATTGGTTCATATTTGGTGTGGATGTTCCCTAGGTGACTCTCATTCAGATTTGTTCAAATGAGGTCACTGGGTCAAATAGTTGCGAAACCAGGGCCATAATTCTATTCCTCCACAGTAATTCTTACAACAACTTCTTGTCCATAACCATTGTGCCGATTTAGCTAATATTTGGTATGGAGGGTCCTTGGGTGGCTGGTGTTCAGATTTGTTCAAATGAGGTCACCCGGTCAATTAGTTGAGAAACCAGGGCCATAACTCATAGTAATTCTTACAATGACTTCTTCTACAAAAATATTGGGCCGAATTAGCTTATATTTGGTACTGAGGGACCTTGGGTGACTGGGAATCAGATTTGTTCAAATTGGGTCACTGGGTCAATTAGGGGCAGAGCCAGGGACATAACTCTAAAAACCAAAAAATTACATTTTTGCATTTTGATCATATTTGGGGTGGATGTTCCCTAGGTGACTGTCATTAATATTTGTTCAAATGAGGTCACTGTGTCAAACAGTTGCGAAACCAGGGCCATAACTATATTCCTCCTTGGTAATTCTTATAACGACTTCTTGTCAATAACCATTAAGCCGATTTAGTTTATATTTGGTATGTGGGGTCATTGAATGACTGGGGTTCAGATTTGTTCAAATGGGGTCACTGGGTCAAATAGTGGTGGAGCCAGGGCCATAATTCCCCAAAAAATAATAAAAAATTCAGGAACTCCTTGATCAATTTAACATACAAACAAAAAATATCACCCCCCCCCACATGACCCAGAACCCCACCCCCAACCAACAGCATTCCACCCTATCTCATATCCTAACTCACAGGTAAATAAAGTATATTTATTTAAATTCCCATTACAAGGCAACTCTCCTATGAACTGATAGACATGACACATGGCAAGGCAGATATAGAGATAAAGAGAGCTTCTGCAGCCTTAGACAGAGTCCCCAGGGAGTGTATTCATGTCATCCATAATTTAAATGAGATTAATGGTGTTATCAATGAAGCACCCTTGTTGTTTATATTATCACTCAGTGGTCATTAAAATCAGATTAATTTCATTTTCTCAAAGAGTGCCTGGCATTTGTAGAATGAGGTTCCCAGAGGGTGAATTTAGTGACGCTATCCTACACAGCAGGCTAGCATAACCAAATACACCCTCTGAGAACCTTATTCCGCTTAGGCCTCATCTTCTGGGAAGTATCTAGAGTCTCAAGATCTCATTCTGCTTAGGCCTCATCTTCTGGGAAGTATCTATAGTATCAAATTTACATTGTTGTTAGTTAAATTTCCCTTCTAGGAAGTTTCTGTATCCCTTAATTTGCAGAAGATAAAATTCATGATTGAGGTGCCCAATGGGTGAACATCACCAATTTCAACTGGGGAACTTCAATCTTATTCTAGGTCTTCCATAGCAGTTGAGGGCCTTATCAGAATGAGGTCCCCAGAGGGTGAATTTAGTGATACTAGCCTGCTGTGCAGGATAGCCTCACTAAATTCACCCTCTGGGTACCTCATTCTGCAAATAACAGACAGACTATTTCAAAGCTTGATTCAAGGCTAGCATCACCAAATTCACCATTTGGGGACCTCATTCTGCTTAGGCCTCATCTTCTGGGAAGTATCTATAGTATCAAATTTACATTGTTGTTAGTTAAATTTCCCTTCTAGGAAGTTTCTATATCCCCTAATTTGCAGAAGATAAAATTCATAATTGAGGGGTCCAATGGGTGAACATCACCAACTTCAACTGGGGAAATTCAATTTTATTCTAGGTCTTCCATAGCAGTTGAGGACTTTATCAGAATGAGGTCCCCAGAGGGTGAATTTAGCGTCACTAAATTCACCCTCTGGGGACCTCACTCTGCAAATGACAGACACTATCACACTATTTCAAGGCTTGTTGTATAATACATTGTGTTGCTTGAGGTCAGGCATACACAATGTAGGAACAGACACGCTTTTTGTGATGCTATCCGGCACAGCAGGCTAGCATCACCAAATTCACCCTCTGACGACCTCATTCTGCTTTATAGGCCTCATCTTCTGGGAAGTATCTATAGTATAAAATTTACATTGTTGTTAGTTAAATTTCCCTTCTAGGAAGTTTCTATATCCCCTAATTTGCAGAAGATAAAATTCATAAATGAGGTGCCCAATGGGTGAATATCACCAACTTCAACTGGGGAACTTAATTTTTATCCTTATCAGATTTGTGAAAATGGGATCACAAAGTCAAATAAGGGCAGAGCAAGAGACAACTATTTCACTACATAGTAATTCTTAAAATATGTTTGCAAGAACTAGTTGGCTTATATAGAATGGAATGTTCTTCCTTGACTGCAATTCAGATTTTTTTAATGGGGTCACCTGGTCAAATAGGGGCCAAGCGAAGGACAGTTTCCCTCTTAATATGCTTCCTTCACAAGGACCATCAGGTCTATTTGACTGATATTTTTGATATGTATGAAGGGTTCTTTGGTGTCTGGGATTCAAATTTATTCAGATGGGGTCACCAGGTTAAAAGGGTGGGACCAGGGACATAACTATATGTCTCTATAGTAATTCTTAAAATGTCTTCTCAAGGGATTTTGGACTATTTAGCTTACATATAGTATGGAGGAATCAGGAAGATCCTTTAGTGACTGAGATACAGATTTGTTAAAATGAGGTCAACCTGTCAAGAAATGGCAGTCTATGGGGAGTTAACACTTTTGTGTCCAATAAAATCATAGAAATACCAAATTCATTAAAACATCTACCTTGGAACCACCTGACTGATTGGTCTGACATACATGTATTGTGTTTTGGGTCCATGGATAATTGGGCTTCAAACATGTTTAAATGGTTTTAGAAAAAGGCGCTTGTGAGATTGGAAATTTCCAACAATTGAGAAAGTTTGAGGTGTCGGTTGTGAAATTCCAACCTAAGACTTGGGAGTCTGGATCCCGGTCGGGAGGGGACTTGTTGAGCTGGAGGAGGGGGGTGATCAGTAGTGTACAGTTGGCAATTTCAAGGTGGTTTTTTACCAAGCTACATACTTGAAGTCTCTCTAGCCACATATCCTGTTTAAATCTACTTCTTTTAAAGTGATTATGAAAAGTGCTCACTGTTTTGGTCTCCAGAGTCCCAGTCTTATCAGTCTTTGCAGTCTGGTGAGCGACCCCACAGTCATTGACTGTCTTGTTAATTTCAAAATTTGACCGCTCAAATTTCGCCTGTTTGAAAAGGCAGCTTGCAGAAAGAAACGTATCATTGAGGTTGTTTTATGGGTATTTTGCTTCATCTGGATTATTTCTACACAAAGAATATACAATCAATGATTTATATTGGCATTATATTAATAACTGATATATCTAAAACGGCGCACATTTTGTATGACTCAATTCCATATTCCAGTTCCCGTTTCACTTTTTAATTTTATAACTTTGGATTTCAAAGGGCACATCCGCCATGATATATTTGTTTTGTTTTCATGATAACAAACCCAGGATCGCGACAATAAAGCTATCCGACAATAGAACTGTTAAAGCCACATGGGGTATTGAACCTTTTAAAAACATTATTTGGAATTTTGTTGTCCATAAATTGCATAATCCATCGCTTGTTAGATCGGAATTTAAAAAAAATAATCAGCCCCCGAAATTATGAAAAATGTCCCCACGGCAAATTTAATCAAGCTGAATATAGATATCACAATAATCACATGTTACCACGGTGTTTCACACAGCATTGCTGTATTTTGCTGTGGATTATGTTGAATCAATGATGCAAATTATCAAACCCAAATTTTAAACAAATATATGGTGAAAAAAAAATTGAAATATTCCAAGTTTAAAACGCACATGTGGCGAACAAAGATTCCAATGCACTAACTGCGAACTTGAAACTAATATAAAATTCACTGTGAACTTATCGCAAACTTTTGCATCCAATCTAAATTTACTGCAAAAAAATATACATGAAATATTTGTGGATTGCTAAAATAAAAACACTCGGCCAAGGATTGATGCCTTAATTAATTTAATGTTTCAAATTATTAAATCCAAACTTTAAATAATTATTTTGTGAAAAACAAAAGGAAATTCCAATTTTGAAAAGCACATGCAGCGAACAAATATTCCAAACCAAGATTCCAGCACACTTACCGCAAACTTGAAACTAATCTAAAATTTACTGTGAACTTATCGCAAATGGTTTGCCTTGAATTTAAATTTTCTGCAAAGTTGCAGCAAACAAACTAAATTTACAGCAAAGTTGCAGCAAACAAAAAGTTTGCGGCAAAGATCTGCGAATATGTGCAATTGATTTTCTGCGAACAAACCATTTGCTGCAAACATGCCGCACATTTGCCGCTAACTTGCAGCAAACAACCATTTCGATAAGGGTGGTTCGTAGTCATAAGAAATTTGATCCATAAATATGATCTACCCGACCCTCTGTTAATAATGCATACTACCATTGATAAATCAAAAGTAGAGAAATATAAAAGCAATGTGTAAAAAACAATTCCATCAATATTGGCACATGCAAAATGAGTATGAGTTTAAAAATAGAACCACATTAAGTATGATAAAACTACAAAATGACTCCACCAATACACCACATCTAGTATGGAAAGCATCAAAACACTCGCCTGTGGCATCAAGAAAGACAGTGATTAAAGTGTGGCTCATGACTGATACTTACAATCAAATAGGATTAAATACAGACAGAACTTAACAAACAATATATGCCCAGTTTGCCAAACTGAAACTGAGGACAGACTGCACTTCATTGCCAAATGCCCATCATGCACCATGCAAAGAAGCAAATATATGAGCAAAATGGAACATCTCCTCAAAAATAAACTCTGCAACCAACCACTTAAACAAATGAAATACTCATCCAGCTAAGCTAGTGATTGACTGCACAAAACTCATCGAAACAGATGACCCCACAACCTTATATTGTATTGAAGATGCAGCAAGATACTACATATATTCAATACATGCAATAAGAACCAATATTTTTAAAAATCAAATGGCTAGAACATGACTTTAAGTGATGATGGAAAGACAAGACCACTGGAAGACATGTAAAAAACATGCCAAAAAACAAAAACAAATAAACCAATATTTTAATAATTGCAGATTTTAAAATTGTTTTTTTATCTACCTACCAAATATTTTAACCAATAGAGCTGTACGAGCTACTGAGAGCTAATTGAAGCTCAAAACCACATGTACATAAATATCACACCAAAATAAAAAAAAATTAAAAAAGTGTACATATTAAGTAATTCAATCTTAACCATTACATTTTAACCTCACATATTACTGTCTCACAACCAAGATTGGATTTTATATTTATTTTAACCCACACTTGGGGTGCTCCTCATAAATAAAGGAGGGATGTCCAACACAACAACAACAACAACATTGGTACAATAAAAAATACCAAAAAGTCTTGAAAAAAAAATGTACTACTTCATGCCTAAATTTTGATAAGTTGTAATCAATTTAGTGATAGATACATGTGACTATTTCCACATATTGCTGCTTAGAAAGGTATCACACTATGCCCACAACTGTCCTAAATTGGTGATAGCACAGGGATTGTTCATACTAGTACCATATACCCCCGATGTGGTCCATGCAATGACTCAAATTTCTCCAGATCATTCTAATGTTTTCACATGCATGCACACTTGACGCGGTTCTTTAGAGTGCACACATGGATCATTGATTGGCTCCCGATCTGACAGTGCAAGTATAATTCTTTGTGAGGGGAGATCCGGCGAGTTCGTCCTTAGATGTTTCTGAGATTCCTTTGCTTCTGAAATTGTCACAATGGCTGTGGAAGTGAAAGTTGATTTGTTAGGCTCTCCGAACTTAGAACTCTAAAAAATTTCACATAATTCGCAAGCACGACCATTTTCCAATTGAACCACATGCAAAATTATATAAATATTTATGCTTCTGGAACAACCAGCACGAATAGAAATTACAACGGTGCTGACAGAAAATGAGCAACTATGGAATAAAATTTTGGCAACTATGCGACTCAGAAATATGAGAGGCTGTGTTTGTTTGGAGATGTGAGTAAATGATATTGTAATGAATTGCTATCTGTCAGAACATTAGAAATCTAAAATGAAACATAAAGAATAGGACTCGAAGTACATCGGGAAGATATGAAAATGACATTTGAAGCCGCTTTCGTTTGGCAAAATTGTAATTCCATCGAGGATCAGAGGGAGATTTTCGTCTTTAAATCGTGAATACCAGACAGCTGTGACATGCTATGTTTTTCTAATAAGTCAAATATCACAAAATTACATGTCTATAATTGAAACTGGTTATTTTATTTGAGTTTTAACCGAAAATCTGTCCTTCCAAAGCGAGTGCAGTAAAACGATTATTCTAAAAATAGAATGTCACTGCCTCGCGTTCCGCAACTTACTGTTTATTGAAGGATCCGCTTATCCACTGCGGTTCTGTGCCTCCAAAATTGGGAATCTACCTAATTTTGGAGTCTCAATTTTTCAGAATGAGCTAAACTTCATTATTTTATGGTGAAGTGTTTTAAAATCTACAGAGATATAAAGGTATTGTTCAATGTTATTAGTAATGTTCTCACCAGATTGTGCACAAAAAATTATTACTTTATGCATCTATAATTAAGAATACATTATTCAGTAAAACCTCTCTAAACCAAACACCCTTCGGATCGGCCCTTCTGTTCGGTTTAGAGAGGTGTTCTGTTTACGGAAAATCGCAAAACCATCAGAATATATTGCCGCTGTCGGTAAGAGTTATCGAGACCCGAACACCTCGGTTCTGATTAAAACTACAAAATACAAAAAAAAAAAAATTGCAATAGATAAGACATAAATATATGTACAGATAAACCTAGCTGGAAACACGGAAACGATACATTTTACGGTTATTCGCGGTTTTTGAAAATGTTGTTGATGGTAGATTTCAACTCTGAGCTGTCATTTTCCCGACGGCTCATTGATTGTGATAAGTTGATTAGAACTGTGGTGACCACCATCGTGTAGCTAATTAGTGTTTAGTTTGGACAATTGTTGTAAACACATAGAGTCCCTTCCAGCGCAATAACTGATGTAAAAACAACGTGTTGCTGCTCTAATTATCTGTGAAGTCACCATTGTTCAATCAATTTGTGTAATAAGCAAATATGTATCTATGTGTATCTGAAGGTGGTGCAGTAACAAATTCTGGTTTAGGCATATCCAATTAGACACCTGTGTTCGGGTCTCGATAACTCGCTACATGCTGATGTTGATACACTCACGACGATGACAGCGCTAATAATGATGATGACGACGATGATGATGTTGATGTTACGAAGAACACGACGAATGACACTTACGGACCTCGACCGCCAAATGCAACGGCCATACAAACATTGTGTACATAACTCTGTATATACGTTTTTATACCCCCCGCAACGAAGTTAGGGGGGGTATACTGGAGTCAGCTTGTCCGTCCGTCCGTCTGTGGACACAAATTTTTCCTGAGTTTTTCTCAGTCGTGTTTTGATCAATTTCCTTGATACTTGGCACAGACATCAATCACCATGGGAACCTGTGCACCTGCGATTATGACGTCTGTCAGACCTTTTTTGGTGGAGTTATCCCCCTTTTTCGACTTAGAAATTTTTCGCAACATGTATACTTTTGTCCGAGCTTTTATTCCTACATTTTTAGGTCAATTTTTTTTAAACGTGGCACAGATATTTAGTACCATGGGAAATTGTGCACCTGCGATTATGACGTCTGTCCGACTTTTTTTGGTGGAGTTATCCCCCTTTTTCGACTTAGAATTTTTTTTGGCAACATGCATAATTTTGTCCGAGCTTTTATTCCCACATTTTTCGGTCAATAGGTTTTTTAATCTTGGCACTGATATTTAGTACCATGGGAACCGGTGCACCTGCGATTATGACGTCTGTCCGACATTTTTGTGTGGAGTTATTCCCCTTTTTTTACTTAGAAATTTTTTCGCAACATGCATAATTTTGTCCAAGCTTTTATTCCTACATTTTTCGGTCAATAGGTTTAAGATTAGGGTTATGGTTGTACACCTGCAAAGAGAACTGTTATTTTATTATTTTAATTAAATGTTTACTGACATGTGAAACATCTTAGTATTTTAAAATCAGGGGGGTGTCCGTAGTCCCATTGGGACAGTCACACCTCCAGTTCACTCTGTATTGCATACAAATTATGATTGAGTGAAATAAAGCAATTCAACCCAACTCAACTCTTAATCCATTTCAAAGCTTTGCCGAGACAAAAGAACCTTTTCAACTTTTTCGAACATTTTGTTTAATTTCTTTAACAAAGCGGCATCGACTTGCTACATTTTCGGGGGACACTGTGTTCGGCTGACCTTTTATATCTGTTTTAATTTGTAATTAAGGTCACACACAGGTCAACTAAAAAACGGAAACGTTCACATCATTACCTTTTAACTGATTGCGTTCGGTCTCTTCCGTCTCTTTAAGCATTCAGATTTTGGAGGTAAACATTGTGTAGGCCTATTTGTTCACTAATGGACTAATAAAGCCGTCCGGTAATCGGAGTACAGAGGTTTCGGATTTACAGAGGTATTGGGGACCTTGTCAAATTACAAACGGAAATTCCGCCGGAGAACAGAGTATTTTCTCCACTCTCCGCTAAAAACTCCGGTCTCCGCTTGTGAAATTTAAACGCACACATGAGTTTTTCCTCCGATGTAAACTCCGGTAGTAATTACGGCTAACTCTGTTCAAATTGGCAGAAACTCTGCTGAAACCAGAGTTGTGACTATGCTGTGGCTGGAGCGGAAACTCTGATGATGTCAGAGCTCAAACCGGAGTGGTATACTAAACTCTGCTGTTATATATATGATAATGAGTTAGAAGTGATGCTCTGCTGAGCGAAAAATCATACTTCTAACGAGTTGAGATAAAACACAT
Source organism: Siphonodentalium dalli (assembly GCA_032622095.1). Classification (NCBI taxonomy): domain Eukaryota; kingdom Metazoa; phylum Mollusca; class Scaphopoda; order Gadilida; family Siphonodentaliidae; genus Siphonodentalium; species Siphonodentalium dalli. The sequence continues at coordinate 63,549,138 of CP136068.1, forward strand.
CTCAAAACACACTATGTTATTGTTGTATTTATTATCTTATACCGACCGATACTATCATTTTAGGGCAAATTTATGTCAGTTTTGAGACAAAAAAACCTACATTATGGTAATTTTGAAGAGTAATTCCAGTTACGCAATAATACGAAGTTACAGTACATCTGATAAGTTCACAGATTTATGGAACGTTGGGGTGATTTGTCAGCAATAAAGATATAAGTCCTGATTTAATATTAATCCATGTTCAGAAATCGGAACTGTGTAATTATTTCAATCAAATGTCAATGATCTTAAACAAAAAGCAAAATCTTTCAATCTATTTTACGGTAGTTCATAATTCGCTAGATTGAAAAGATCTTTGAAATTCTGAGGAAAGTGTACATCATAAATTTTGCAAATATTGTGTGTGCAAGCGATCTAAAATGACTGGAAAAGAATAGTGACATGTGAAAGCTAACATTTAGTTATATTAGGGAGATTTAATCACGAGAGGCGAAAGTTTTTGTTGATATGTCGCTAAGGTCGTGAGGTGAAAGGTCACATTGTGCATAGTCCTTTCTTTAAGTATGTCAGTCATGATCCACGTATAGGGTCTAGCTAGCTACAGCTGGTGCAAATGATTACTATATTTACAAGATCAGTTCTCAAAATAATGTATCATGAATAATTATCAAAATTATTTATAATGATCAGTTCTCAAAAATAAATTTACAAGATCAGTTCTGTGCTATTGATTCATAATATACATAAATGGTATTGTTTATGAATATTACCAATGGGTGCCTGTACAATGTTCTACCTGTAATGTGGGACAGGGAGACTGAAAATGCATCTTCTAGTAGTCGTGAACTATTTATAGGCTTCAAATTGTAGCAGCCTGCATGGTATCTTGAAAACTTTAAAATTAATTGTGTCTCTTGAAACTCATTCGGCCGAAGTTTATTTCAGTCATTGGAAATTGACACAAAATAGACCTGGTACAGTATACCGGTACTCCAAGCGGACGCAAATGATTAACTGTATTGTTGTTATGCATGTCCCATTTCATTTTAGATTACATTTTTTATTATTATTTTGCTGTAAAATGTACATGATGATGATGTTAGGTGATCGTTATTTGTATATTCATCATTATTTACAGCGAGAAACATTTCCAATCACAGTCCACTGGGGAGAAAATAGTCAAATATTATGGGAGGTTAAATTAAATGTACAGAATTAAGCATAATCCAATTGCATTGATACGAAATTAAACAAAATCATTAAACCCAATAACATGACCCAGCCTGATCAGCGAGAAGTTTGAATCTGCCGGCTTAATATGAGTGACAGGCCATGGGGCGGAGCTTAAAGGGAATCCACCAATCGCGTAACGAATAGATAAATAGTGAAGAAATTGCACAATGTATTGCCGACAAAATACTAAACAATTAGTGATAATTGAATGATAACTAGATGAATATGCAGATTGTGAACTGAACTTGCTAGAATATTAGATACCATGACAATCAGTGATGAATAAAGTGTACTTTGCTGCGAATAAAGTGTACTTCAATGCGATGAAAGTGAACTGACACGATTTATGTGTATATATAAAGTACGGAATCGGAATCGAAACAACGTGCATCGATCACTCATTATTACTGCCAATTAATCAATCAATACCTAAATTACCTAATATTATAAAACAATGCAAACAACGTGTTAACAGAGAGGTAAATCGTAGATAAGCTGCAGTGCAAGCATGACTGAATTAATTCTTCTTTGCCATATATGGCTGATAATAAAAAATGCGGTGTGTTTCCTAGTAAAACGGAGTTTTAGTTGGAACACTCAGATGTGAGCGCATTCAAATCCAGCGGACTTCCGATGGATACTCCGCAGTAATTCCAATGAACGTAACAAAAACTCCGCTATAACATAAAGGAAGCTCCGCTATAAAACATAACAAAAACTCCGTCAGAAACTCTGCCAGAAACTTCGCTATAACTCTGATGAACATAACAAAAACTCTGGCGTGTTTTACGCTACTTACCTTACTGGAGAACGGAGTTTTTAGCGGAGAGCGGAGAAAAAACTCCATTCTCCGGCGGAATTTCCGCTTGTAATTTGACAAATCATTAGTGACAATGCACTTGGGTAAATTCGGGACCGAACAATTCGTTCGGAATGGAGAGGGATTCGGATTGGAGAGGTTTCACTGTAATTGGATATCGATATACCCTGCTTTTCTCATAACCTTTTAAGCCATGACTGGAATTTCCTGAAATTTTGCCAAAACCCTGTTCCAATGCATTTTCTTCGAGTCTCCCATAGGGAGCCTCACATATATAAGATAATACATTGGCCTAACAATATTTACCTTTACCTTGTAAGCCAGTGCATTCTGTTACATATGCAAGGCTCCCTATGAGATATCTGTATTGAGTATTAATCTTCTCCACTCATAATCGCGACGCCATATGTGGCGATTCTGATGCTGATCAGCACGGTGAGTGAAATAAGGCTGTTTCATCATTGCTGTTGTGCATGTACATGTTGCTGTTGTCTTATTTTATCTGTTTTTACAGCCCGTTTGGTGGTGCCCTGAATGATGATAGCATATTGTGCATTTCAAAGTGGAGATACCTTAAATCACTGCAGCTCACAGGTCTGCCAGGTATGTAATTATATAAGAAATTCATTTAAAATGACATTTGTTGCCAATTGCATATTCCTAATCTTGGTGCACTCACATGTTACAGGTGTCAGTGATTGCATGGCAAGCCAGTCAATGGGCAATAAGATCAACAGTATACACATATGGGGTGCCCACTGTAGGTGGAAGCCATTTCATTGTCATTGAATTTAGATGAATATTGTCAACCTTGGATTCAATTGCATGATTTCCCCATAAAAAAAACTTTGGCATCAACAATATGGTATATGCACCCAATAAACTTCAGACTTGATTCAATTAAGAACATAATTTTATTTGTTTGAAACATGAATTGGACATGAACATATTCAAGAACAGAATACAAACGTCAGTGTATGTCAGTGAATGCATTCACTTTTTGGTTTTCATACATCTACTCCTTTAATTCAGTTTTGTTTTTCCCGGCCGAATCATTTAGAATCGAAGTAACCGATTCCATGGGGGCAGTGCCGTCAAATTCTCCACTGGTAAATTTGTTTAAAACTTCTGACAATGTTAGGTCGTCCAATAGTGGGCACCCATACCATTCTTTGATGACAGTTAAGTTGCTCAAACATTGGTGTCCGTCATCTGTGCATGCGTCCGTGCATCAATAATTTCTTTTGGCATGCCCTACAGGGCACATCCCTCATCTGTCTTCACCGAACTGGAGTTGAGGCTTTGGTTATTGCATGGTAACCTTGGAAACATTCATGTAAACAGTGTCGTGATTTGTACTGTTTCTTAGAAGTGCTAATTTTGCGAATGTAGATGGTGTGTGATTATGAAATTTGGTATGGATGTTTACCGTTGTGAGGACATACAGAGGAGTGACCAATCGTTTTGTTCGAGTTTTCTGTTCAAATTATTCATCTTTGTGTTTCTGGAAATAATGATTTTTTTTCTCCATTGCGTGATCGGTATAAGAGATTTAACGCCTTTCCCAAATATTTTTACTGATAAAATGCGTTACCTTCTCTAAAGACGAATATGGTTTCAGCGGCGTCCGTCATAAATTCCAGACAAACTCCATGCACCATTTGCCAGCTTTCTTTATATCGATATCAGTGATGATATTTTCCTGCATGTCATGTTTGTCACCCATTATTTTTTACCTCAGATGATTTAAAGGGGCATATATGAGCAAAAATAATAGCGTTCCTTATCAGCTTAGAATATATGTAGGAAAATTGATACACATTGGTCACATAGCCAGGGGAATTTCATTGGATAGGCGACTTCATATTCAAGAACAGAATACAAACGTCAATGTATGTCAGTGAATGCATTCACTTTTTGGTTTTCGTACATCTACTCCTTTAATTCAGTTTTGTTTTTCCCGGCCGATTCATTTAGAATCGAAGTAACCGATTCCATGGGGGCAGTGCCGTCAAATTCTCCACTGTGGTAAATTTGTTTAAAACTTCTGACAATGTTAGGTCATCCAATAGTGGGCACCCATACCATTCTTTGATGACAGTTAAGTTGCTCAAACATTGTAGGACAGCGAATACCATTTTGACTTTATTATTTAAAGCGTGGTCATGAACATTTGCATCAAAATTGCGTGATACGAATAGTCTTTCTACTTTCTGGCATTTTACACGACATTAAAAAACATACTGCAATTTTTTGTTCCACTCTTTTTCAATGCGATTGTCGTGTATTGTATAGAATACCTCGTGTTATAAACAAACCCAATAATAAAAGAAAATGGGGCGGCACTGAAATATAGGGGCACTCGGGCGCTGATGATAAACTAGCATCTTTATGTGTACCCATACCATAGTATGGTACACATAGTGTCGATGTCCGGATTGACCACTCGTTGTTTGTCCGTCCGTCTGTCTGTCTGTATACACTTTACGCATAATGCGATAACTGAAACATTTTCTATCTGATCGGAACCAAATTTGGTATGTGAGTTTCTCAGCCCAAAATACAATCGAGTTCGAATATGGGTTTGATCCGAGTTTCACGGATGCTACGATAACTATAACAAAAATTATCTGATCAGAACCAAATTTGGTATGTGAGTTTCTCCACCAAAAATACAGTTCGAGTTCGAATATGGGTTTGATCAGATTATTTTTAACGGAGTTATGGCCCTTTGACATAGAATTCATGCATGCTTCGATATAAAATCAACCAGTTTTCATCTGATAGGAACCAAATTTGGTATGTGAGTTTCTCAACTCAAAATACAGATCGAGTTTGAATATGGGTTAGATCCTATTTTTTATACCAGAGTTATGGCCCCATTTTAACTAAGAGTTGAACAGATTTGAGATTTTTATGCTTACAATATAACCATAGCAGCTTACAATTAATTACCTGTGATATCAGTTTAGCTCTAAGAGAGAGAAAGAGATAAACCTGTATTATTGGAATTAGAGTTATTTTTAGCCATCATAAGTTCAGCACAGCAGTGGACTCAATGAATGGACTCTCCCATTCAGTTCTAAAAGTATAAATTGGAATAGTCTACTATTCATCTGTAGCAATGTTCTCAGAATTTGAGCAGACCGAGAGAACCCCATTGCCACCTGTTTAGGAATCTGCGAATCGGGGATTTTACATCGAATCGATTCTCGATATCGAATCTCCTTCCTGATATCGACATCGAATCGAATCAGCTAGTGATTGACATTGTTTACCAGTTTGTATTTCGGTGTCTCATGACAAGAAAACTGCCAATTCACTAGATACTATATAACAATGTTAATCTCCTTAAACATCCGTTGGAACTTGTGTTTTTTAAAGAAAATAATGACATAGGCAAGTCACTCTCAGTCTCATGGAGGGTTTGGGAAATTTTGCTTTGAATTTCTATCTAGCTGTGTCATGGCGAACATGATTCAGGAAGTGACAATAAAACACTTAAAGACAGTTCAATCAATGTATCACAAACCCCGTGGAATGGAAGTCACTTGTCAACATTAGTTAATAAAGATAATAAAGATTTGACACAAGTGGACATGGGTACACCGTTCAGCTACATAATTGTTGTAGCCCGATACCAATGGTAGTTATTTGTTATGCTGTTCACCCGACAATAGATCAAACACTATATCACATATTCACAGTAGTTGTCTTCACGGAAGGGGTACCAGAAAACAGACACAAATTACAAGTGTTAAAAGCTATCAACAAGATTCAACGCATCGAAACTTGGTGCAACGCGCTAGATTTCCTGGGAAACAGAAACTGAAAGTAGGAAATTTATAGGAATTCTGCCGGCAGTGTCGCAGATAACTGGTCGCACATGATGACGTCCATTTAAGAACGTAATAGACCGATTGTTCTAAAGTTTCTCACCGTTTCTGTTTCTGTTCATTCTATAGTGTGTGGACAGTGTTGGCCCAGGGTTTATCAACTACCACATAGCCTATCAATGCAGTATTCAAGGTGACATGTTTATAGAGTTAAAATTGTTAACCCTGGTCATCAATTTTATGCTTTTGTATATTTTTCATGTAATCATTCTGCTATGCTATTATATCCCCTTCACTTTTATGGATTTTTGTAGTTAAAATGAACCCTTCTCAACATTCCTGATACTTTAGCAGAAATACCTTTCATCTGATATATCTCATTTTATTGAGATGTATGTAAATTTGGTATGTGAGTTTCTCAACCCAAAATACAGATAGAGTTCGAATTTGGGTTTGATCCATTTTTTTAAAACGGAGTTATGGCTTATGGATTTTCGCGTCCAAACTGAAAATAGCTGATCACTGGGTTAAACATCTGCCAATCGTGATCGGCCTCTCATTTTTAGCTCAACTTTACAAAGTAAAGTTTAAGCTGTTACCATGGGTTGGTGTCCGTCATCTGTACATGCGTCTGTGCATCAATAATTTCTTTTGGCATGCCCTACAGGGCACATCCCTCATCTGTCTTCACCGTGGAGTTGAGGCTTTGGTTATTGCATGGTAACCTTGGAAACATTCATGTAAACAGTGTCATGATTTGTACTGTTTCTTAGAAGTGCTAATTTTGCGAATGTAGATGGTGTGTGATTATAACCCATGACCGTCCCTCGGATCTCAATGAAATTTGGTATGGATGTTTACCGTTGTGAGGACATACAGAGGAGTGACCAATCGTTTTGTTCGAGTTTTCTGTTCGAATTATTCATCTTTGTGTTTCTGGAAATAATGATTTTTTTTCTCCATTGCGTGATCGGTATAAGAGATTTAACGCCTTTCCCAAATATTTTTACTGATAAAATGCGTTACCTTCTCTAAAGACGAATATGGTTTCAGCGGCGTCAGTCATAAATTCCAGACAAACTCCATGCACCATTTGCCAGCTTTCTTTATATCGATATCAGTGATGATATTTTCCTGCATGTCATGTTTGTCACCCATTATTTTTTACCTCAGATGATTTAAAGGGGCATATATGAGCAAAAATAATAGTGTTCCTTATCAGCTTAGAATATATGTAGGAAAATTGATACACATTGGTCACATAGCCAGGGGAATTTCATTGGATAGGCGACTTCATATTCAAGAACAGAATACAAACATCAATGTATGTCAGTGAATGCATTCACTTTTTGGTTTTCGTACATCTACTCCTTTAATTCAGTTTTGTTTTTCCCGGCCGATTCATTTAGAATCGAAGTAACCGATTCCATGGGGGCAGTGCCGTCAAATTATCCACTGTGGTAAATTTGTTTAAAACTTCTGACAATGTTAGGTCGTCCAATAGTGGGCACCCATACCATTCTTTGATGACAGTTAAGTTGCTCAAACATTGTAGGACAGCGAATACCATTTTGACTTTATTATTTAAAGCGTGGTCATGAACATTTGCATCAAAATTGCGTGATACGAATAGTCTTTCTACTTTCTGGCATTTTACACGACATTAAAAAACATACTGCAATTTTTTGTTCCACTCTTTTTCAATGCGATTGTCGTGTCTTGTATAGAATACCTCGTGTTATAAACAAACCCAATAATAAAAGAAAATGGGGTGGCACTGAAATATAGGGGCAGGCGCTGATGATAAACTAGCATTTTTATGTGTACCCATACCATAGTATGGTACACATAGTGTCGACGTCCGGATTGACCACTCATTGTTTGTCCGTCCGTCTGTCTGTCCATCTGTCTGTAGACACTTTACGCATAATGCGATAACTGAAACATTTTCTATCTGATCGGAACCAAATTTGGTATGTGAGTTTCTCAGCCCAAAATACAATCGAGTTCGAATATGGGTTTGATCCGATTTTCACGGATGCTACGATAACTATAAAAAAAATTATCTCATCAGAACCAAATTTGGTATGTGAGTTTCTCCACCAAAAATACAGTTCGAGTTCGAATATGGGTTTGATCAGATTATTTTTAACGGAGTTATGGCCCTTTGACATAGAATTCATGCATGCTTCGATATAAAATCAACCAGTTTTCATCTGATAGGAACCAAATTTGGTATGTGAGTTTCTCAACTCAAACTACAGATCGAGTTTGAATATGGGTTAGATCCTATTTTTTATACCAGAGTTATGGCCCCATTTTAACTAAGAGTTGAACAGATTTGAGATTTTTATGCTTACAATATAACCATAGCAGCTTACAATTAATTACCTGTGATATCAGTTTAGCTCTAAGAGAGAGAAAGAGATAAACCTGTATTATTGGAATTAGAGTTATTTTTAGCCATCATAAGTTCAGCACAGCAGTGAATGAATAATAATGGATAGGCGACTTCAACCTCAGATGACTTAAAGGGGGGAGCTGATAACTTGCATGATTATTAATGAGCATTTATTACCAGCTCAGAAAATATGTGGGAAAATTGGTTCACAGAGGTAACAAGACATGGGGAAATGTCACGGGATAGATGCTGTTGTTTACTAATAATTAGCGATCAAGAGTGTTTATTATCTTCACACAATGTTCCTGCATGTCATGTTTGTCACTTTGGGGAGCAGGTCACCACCACACAGTAAATACAGCAGGTAAAGGAAGATAATTGGATCCGGCTATTAAATACCATGCACGTCATCATGTCGACAAAGTTAACATGCGTCCAGCTGAAATGAAATGTTATCATTATGTTATATTGTGCGCTCAGAAGATGTAGCTCTCTCTTATAGTAAATCCTGATGAAGGCCAAAAGCCGAAATCTTCTAAAATTGAGCAATTTGCTGATCATAATTGTATGACATCTCTGCATTTCCACGATATGGGATGGACATTTATTAAAGCTGATCATTCAGTTACTTTTTAACCTGGGTATCTCTACTTGTGTAATTATAAATAATTGAAATATTTTATTTCTCTTTTAATACTAGGTATTCGCCCAGGTACATCTCTGGTAACTATTGCTAAAGGTTGTAGTCATCTTGAGCAATTGTATATTGCTTACCTGGGATTCAGTGGCCATTGTGTATACTCTGCTGCATTGTTTGAGGCTTGTCGCTACCTAAAAGATTTACGTGATTTGCGGTAAGTATCAACTATCACAATATTATTTAGATCATGCCATTGGTTTATTTTAAGCCAGAGAATAGATTGATTGCATGATTTAAATATTATGTTATCTTCCTTGAAGTGCTGTTTTGATATAAACTTCGTTATTTTCATACTGGTTATCTGAATTATTTTGAAAGGAATTGCTCGTGGGGCACATGATAACAATTAAGGCAAGCTTTCACTACTAACAACCTTATCTTAGGACCATTACTGTTCCTATAAATATACATGAATGACGACCAGGAGCCAAAACTGTCAACTTCTATGCAGATGACTCTGCCCTTTTCGTGTCTAGTCCCGATGTCTATCCCATTCAGCATACCCTTAGCCAGGAACTCAGTATGTGGCTAGTCTAATTCCAGATCAAAATTTCTTTATATGAAAGCAATGTTTTCTCAACTAGAAATGTAGACCCCTGTTAGAATCTGCATTAATACAGTGCCACTTTGATTATTCTTGGGTCTTTCATGAATGAAGCAGTGTAATATTCCGATATACAAACTACTTTCTTTCCATAATTAATTGACTACTATGTCTAACCTGAATTTTGTGTCATCCATTCGCCCATCGCTGTGAAATAAGTCCACTGTGGGACTTTTTTGTGCCATCCCTCAGATAGCCTGCAACATTAATCTCCCTATTTTTGACCCGACTGACCATCTACTCTTATTTCTGAAGTTTTTTTCAGGCCAAATATATATACTTCTGCACTCAAATTGTCTGCTCTCCCATATCAATGTATCTATGATCTATACTATTGTAATGTATATACATGTACATATGATGTTATGGCTATCTAAATACAAATCAATCAATCAATCAATCAAATATTATCAAGTAATGCCATGACTCTGAATGAGGTCAGGGACTTGCACACTTATTATTTTGCTGCCAACTGGACCGATATACTAGTAGAAGGAAATAAATGAGTTGTTGAACTCTTACAACAAGCAAGCAATTATATGAAACATGGAATAGTTGCAACATAATGTACCCAGACCAGCAGAGGCAGGGGAAGGAAGGCTGTGTAAAACACATTTTATATGCATAATCCTTCCCAAATGGTTAGCCGTTAGTTGTGGGTCATTAAAACTTGTTTCTCAAGTTCTGAGCTGAGCCAATACAATCAGTCTCAAAAGGAAGAATAGGTTGGAGTTGCCAGATGGCTGAATGAACGATACTGTTATACTTTAAACGTATAGATCTGCTTATGACATGGAACATGAGCTCCGTTTATCCGATGATGACATAAGGATACTCAATTTGAAATATGAACCTAATCACGCATGGCATCTGTTACTCAGATTACCAATCATTCTCTAACCATGAACACCGTTGATCTATTGTTTGCTTTATAGCACATGGCGTATTCGGTGAAAATGGATGCCGCATAGAAATTCAACCTGACTCTGAACGTCAAGGCACCACATATTAAATTATAGGATCAGCATTTAAATGGAAATAAAATTACTCTAGAAAAATTGATTTAACAGAAAAGACGCCTTGGGATAGAGACCGGCAATGAGGATCCCACCGGCATGCTGTTTTGAAACAATATGTTAGGGGAAATAAACTATACTTATATGCCATTAGAAGAGATACTATCTTCATTGTGTTTTCTGGGCAAGTTTCCGTTAGCAGATCTCTTAAGTGTGAATGTAAGCAAGCCCATTTCTACCAAATTGCTCCAGTATCAGTGCATGGTCCCATGTATGCATGAGATGTCGTAATATGATTATACGCTACCATTATTAACAAACAAAAGCTAAACCCCTCACATGGGGGTACATGTAGCATTCTAACACAATTCTTATCAAAACAACTTTATAGATTCACACCAAATAAGAATAACATCAGGCTTATATCGTTGGGTAAGTATTAATAATTACATCCGTAAAGAATCTTTATACATCTAAAGAATGGACCCTAGTCATAATTTCATTCTTAAATGTATCCGGGTATCTGAGAAATGCAAGATGTAAACAAACGGTTGCACCACCTGACCTTTTTAAAACCCAATAACATTACCAACATCAAAGTACTCAAAAGTGAAAATATTTCTATGTTGTCGAGAGTGGAACTAAAACTAACCATTATATCACTCAACGTGCTGGGGGAGGTCTCCGCTTGATAAACTCCGGCGAGATGGAGAATTGTGTCCATTTCAAAATATTCATTGACCGAAATCGTGCGGACATGAATGTATATTCTGCTATGTTCAAGATTATGTGTTTGCATTCGATTCAAGAAAATAGTAGGATATATAAGGATTCCCAGATGCATGTATGTACTATGATAACAGTGAATTCCATATGAAATGTTATGTTATGTCCTCTCGCCCAGTAGTCCCGTCCCGACAGTACCATGCCGTATTAACTGCTGTGCATCAGTTTGAAAATAAAATTTATACATCGATAATGTTGTGGCTGTCATGATGAGGCATCTCGCACCGGTGCGAAAAGAAGGCTTAATGAAGTCTGGCTAAAGCATTAAGTTGGGCTATATAGTAGAAATTGGGTCAAGTTATAGTAGTTTATTTCAAAATTATTAACTTGCTAGATAAATTTTTCAACTGAAAAGTATCCAAAATCTGCCTGCCTCTGATGGAGAGGGTCCGAGAATTTGATCCAGTAGAGTGTGTAGAACAATTAGAAATTCATTATCAATTGAAAACAAATTATTATTTGATGACAAGTTTATATAAATAGGAGAATGTTGAGATCGTCATGGCGATGATAGCAGTTGCTGACGGTCAGGAGAGGCTGCACGTCAACCGATTTTGATTGGGCTATTGACTGCCAAATATGCCCACCATTCGACTGTGCATCCAAAGTGCTCGCGTCTTATAAAATTCGCTCTTCGTATTATGTCACAAAATCAGATAACCTATGTACGAAACAAAGCTTTGTTTAGTTATGAACTATATCTTACAATTTACATTTGATGCTTAAATATACCAACCATGAAATGCAGTTTAAAGATGTGCATGTAATGTTGGCTCTTTCATCAAAAGCATTGACTGGTATACATTAACTGTTGGCTTTCGATATCTCTGCTATTGAAATGAAATGCCTGTTTTCACAAAAGAGGTGATTCCAGCTAACGGCATGAACTAGATTGTAGGTCCAATGTATTTCCAAGTCTCTCGCATAGCTATTGAGATAAATTAATCTCCCCAATACTGGAAGGCAGTTTTCATATCTTCCGACGATGAACTCAATATAATGAAACATATGAACAAACTAAAATATGAGAGGACCAATTGATGTTCTATATATGTGGACCACAACCTTTCGTGCTGCGTTGAAACTACTTAATGTGTTCTTGTCTAACCTGTTACCTTTGACATACTTTATGTACATGTAGTGTTTGGCCGGCTTCAGTCATACTCTACCGAAAGCATTTGGGGAAAATACATAGACAAAAGCGATGAGTAAAACTTGTTAATGGCAAATATCTAATTTAGTGGAGACCAGTATTAAATATCAATGTTCAGCAGTTTGTAAATAGCATTTAGTTTATTCCACCATTTTACAGATAGATCAACACGAACCACCAACGTCACTGCATCGTAAAATTATGATTATATATACACTGGTTTTATTTTCAATCATTAATCTTCTTGATAAATGCTGGATAATGGACTGAGCATTTATTTTAGTATGAAAAAGTATCCCACATAATTGGATTCGACGTGCGAAATTCCACGGGATATTTCCCGGGTTGTGACGTTGGACTTCATGTCGTCACGGTCCTCTGGAGAGCCAGGCATGTTCGCTAATTCACTCTATGTGTTATGAACATTTTCCTCTTAACCAAAAATATAATAATTTAATATATCAACCACCCAATTGGGCTGTTCTGTTCTAACATTATTTAAATAGGATACATAACGTCATGTCACAGGCCCCATGAATCGCCAATGGTGTTAAGAATTGTGGGAAATCGGCCATTTTTTTAAGGACGATTAGCTGGGTGCAGTCCAGTCCCGCCTGTATGGCATAGCAACGCATGCGCTGGTCGTCATTATATACTAAGTTCGCTTTTCGACATGGGCGCTGTCATCTTGAATTTGATTCAGTGCCATATTGGTAATGTCATTGCAATTACAGCCACAGGCATACTATTTATTATACCACCAGCCATAAATTCACACTACTCTAAAGATTCAGATTAATTTATTTCCTCTTTTAATCATGTTTATGATATGAGAGGTACACAAATAAATTAAGACCGTATAGTCTCCAGTCGTTGGTGACAATTAGTACAGGTTATATATATGTATACATAATAGAGGATATCATAGTATTAAGCATAGTGTATATTGGATAAAATCAGATAAATGAGAACAGGTGGGCAGTGAAACATTTTGATTAGGTTTATGCATTTATCACAAATTCACAGAGCTTGTGTAAGGCTACCACATTTCTTGAGTTCACAAGAATTTTAAATGTAGAGGGTCATTAGTTAACTCAGAAGGTAGATATCATCTTCTAAATGACTCATCAAAGTGCATTTCATCAAATAATGATATTTGTCACCAATAAGCGAGATCACTGAGTTTCAGCATATTATATTATCACATGAACGTTTCTCCAAGAACTGGCACAAAACCGTGACATAATTCCCAAGGGCGACTTCATTAAAGTCGAATCAGCTGTGACCCGCCCGTGCCCCCATCACTTAGAGGAACAACACATCGTGCACAAACAGTCTTCCAATCAACAGGGGCGACAACCACCTCCACATCCTATAATTGCTGTGTTTGGTATAACCGACCGGGATAAGCAAGCTGTTGAGGGGAGGGAGGTATTCTTCAATGCCCTTGCACCCCCCCCCTCCCTGGGACTTAACTTCACCCTTCTCATCTTGTTCCTTATTTATATGTCCTTCAACTTTTAAGCAATGTTAACAAGAAAAAAAAGTGTCTGTGTAGACTCCAGACAAGATGGCGTCTATCATGGCCACCATTTTTCAGACCAGACCCTTATAAAGTCAGTTTTATGAAAATTACAGTGGGAAAATCTAGTAAAATGTATACAAATGTATATATTTTCGTGAAGCTAACACATAATGACACTTTTTTGGGCCAAAATTGAAACTCACCATCCAAGATGGCCACCAAAATGGCCGCCGGAAGTACTCTAGTAGCTCATGGTGGTTTTGTATGCACTTTTATGTCCAGAGCAAAACTCGTCATGAATCCACTAATTGAAGGTACACGAACAATATTTGGTTGGTGACACATTTCCCATTGAGGGCGAAATGGGTCAAATGGCCACGCCCCTTTTTGCGCGAAGTACTACCACCCGCCATGACTATATCTCCAAAACCGTTGGACATAGGGGGTCGAGTGACCACTCAAATTGTGCGGAATGGCCACATTATGGGGGGTCAGTAATACTTTTTCATATCCAAAAGTCAATGGTTTTGAAGATAATTGCCAAAAACAATCCATTTTTAAGGGCCCAATTTTGGGGTTCAGCACTTTTATCTCAAAGCTGAGCCCCCAATTAGAATTTTATTGACCTATATCCATCGGTGCCACATACAGGTATCATTTCTGATATTTTCTGTAGCATTATCGGATGGGATTGACCTTCAAGGAGCTCTTGACCCTGAAAATAAGGTTTTTGGATGGAATATATTGGTCGTAGAATGAAAAACAGATGTTGAGGAAATCATCAATTATGGGGTATTTGATCAGTAACCTAAAACTCCTACAAAAAGGTTACCTGGTGATATAATTTGAATGTAATTCATCTTTTGTTATCTAGATTTCATGGCCTTTGATGTGAGATGGCTGCCAAAATGGTTATAAATGGAATGACATATATCACATTAGCAATATACTTGTAAATGAGTTCAATGTGTTATTTTCTTTAAACTTATGGGAGAACAGGGTGTTTTTATGGTATTCTAATGTTGAATTGAATTATACTCAGCCCACAAGTAGGTTTAGTAAATGTTGAGTTACTACAATTTGATCAATCAATATGATTCGGTAGTCGAGCAGGTTGTGTCTTTATCAGTCCCACATCAATTTTGATTGGCTGCATCACCATTTTGTATAAAGGTTCTACAATTTCCTTAACACGTACATTATTTTAGAACAAATAATGGCTAGCCAGGCATGATTGCCTATATTTATATCCTGATATATGTATACGTACACGTAGATGTATATTTGCCCTAAATTGTTTCTGTTTCAAATTTGGGAGTTTGTAAGAAAATAAGTCATAAGAAAGATGCAGTTGCAGTAATATTAAAATATATTGTCCTGTCTGTTCAAAACTAACAAATACATGTCCAGTTAGAATAAATCCACACATTAAAAATATAGGGCTTCCATAAATACAGAATATTTTCCAACTTGACAATCGTTCCTTGTGTTCAACTGAGTGAGTTCATGTGAGGTTCATGGAAATTTATTTGGCAAGCTTGATAAAGTGTCTAGCTTTATGGGCTTGAAATTCTGAATGCAATCCTGTTGCGTTGTGAGCTCAGAGAGAGTTAGAAGAAAAATACAAGCATCAGTTGATATGCAGATATAAATACATACAAATCTACATTCTGCAGGTAGCCATGCTATGCAATCCTCCCTCATGTTTCAACTTATCAAGGAAAAATGATCACATTACCAATGACTATGATAGTCAGATGTTTTTGTAGATTTGTGGATGTTGTAGATTTTGTAGATTTCTGGATGTTGTAATGCAATATAGATCTCCATTATAGTTGCACAAATTTATTTTTCATTTCGTCCCTTTAAATTGACTTTTAATTTTTATGTATGTATATGTGCCACTCCAAAAATGTCAATAAAAGTACTGTAAACCGTTTGGTTTGATGTTATAGGCACAGGAGATATATATATATATACTTTACATGTCAAATATTGTGAACCATGCAGGTACGTGTATGTGTGTCAGTCGCCTTATGTGTGTGATGTACATACAGTAACTACATGTATATTCTAGTGAAATTTATGGTCTGCACTCTGCAGTATTTCAAAAACATGCTATGGCCATGCCTACGTATATGTATGTACACTGATTCTAGCACAATGATTGTCAGGTTGTTTATCAGCGTACACATTAAATATTTCGAAGTATATATGTTCTTGAATGTTTCATACAGACACTGACTTTTGCACAAATTGCTCGGAATAGCCAAACAATGCAAACATAACCAACTTTAGGTAAAATGATGGTACTTAACAGAATCGCTTTGAACTACAAACATTATAGCAATCCAGTAGTACCCATCAGCATAATATAAAATTAGCAGGACCACTTAACCTGGGGTGGTATTGAAAATGAAAATATCTTTAAAATGGTAAGTTATGAGGGCTATTACCTATTATGAAGAATTATGTTAGTGAAATTATAGACCCTCATCTTCTCCAACCTGCTACTAATTCCATCATTTCCTAAAACTTTTTGTGAGATGAGGTGTCCTTTTGGAAGAATTGATTACTTCTGAAATATATACAGGTATATATGGTCATCTCTCATCTGATTACAACATGTTTTTACTATGCCCAGATGCAATACCCATTTTAGGATCGCAACATCTGGTTGCTGCATGAAGCAAACAGCTGGTCATTCCATTTAGTAAAAGTGTCTAGCATGTTTCATAGCTTGGTCACTTAAATCAGATCAGCTGTTAAATGTTGATAACAAATTTTGAAAACCTGTTTTGTTCAATCTGTACATTTCTGTTGGTTAGAGGACAATTGTTACCTGATTTTTGGTAAAGCACACCAGTTTCCAACACAGGTCCCTGGCACAATAGACCCCAAACACCCAAAGACATATATGTCTTTGGGTGTTTGGGGTCTATTGTGCCAGGGACCTGTGGTTTCCAAGGCATGTTCAGTCGCGAAGAGCTCATGTTGTGTGTCGGGGTCAACACATCCTCAGCAGCAATTTCCAGCTAATCCCATTGTGTGTGGTCAATTGTGCTCTTAAGTCGATCAGAGAATTCAGATAGTTCTTTAAAAAGTGTCATACATATGCTGTGGCCTTGGTGGTATTGTATACTTGTGGTGCGTAACATGCTGAAATTGGTTTTTGGCAATTAAAAACCATTGACTTTTGGACATGAAAATGTATTACTGACCCCCCATAATATGGATTTTCAGGGTCAAGAGCTCCTTGAAGGTCAATCCCATCCGATAATGGTACAGAAATTATACCTATATGTGGTACCGATGGATATAGATCAATAAAATTCGAATTGGGGGCTCAGCTTTGAGATAAAAGTGCTGAACCCCAAAATTGGGCCCTTAAAAATGGATTTTTTTTGGTTTTTGGCAATTATCTTAAAAACCATTGACTTTTGGATATGAAAATGTATTACTGACTCCCCATAATGTGGCCATTCCGCACATTTTGAGTGGTCACTCGACCCCCTATGTCCAACGGTTCTGGAGATATAGTCACGGCGGGTGGTAGTACTTCGCGCAAAAAGGGGCGTGGCCATTTGACCCATTTCGCCCTCAATGGGAAATGTGTCACCAACCAAATATTGTTCGTGTACCTTCAATTAGTGGATTCATGACGAGTTTTGCTCTGGACATACAAGTGCATACGAAATCGGTATGCATGGAGTGACTGTATGGTGTATGGTTGTGTGTATCCAGTACGGATGCACCCGATGTGCATGTATGGGCATTGATGTGGTGTATGGATATAGCTATGTGGTCATCTATGTGTTGATTATGTAGGTATGGAATGTAAGGTCATGGGTGGGATGTACATGTGTTGTCTGTATGATCATGGATGGGGTGTGTGGATAAATTGAAGTACATATGCTTACCTGGAGTACGCTGGATGGACATTATCGAACGTGAGGTTATATAGGGAGTGTCCTTGTGGTAACGGGTGGGATGTATATTTATATATCTCGTGGATGTCTTATCATTGGTGTGTATAGGGATTAGCTGTATGATCATGGATGGCGTGTATGATTATACAGTGGGTTGCTGAATTGTCATGTGTGAGGTGTATATGCAAGTATGGATGGTATTATGAGTGGTCGTGTGTGCGGGTTTTTTGTATATCTGGAAGGGCTGAATGGCCATTTGTGAGGTGTATATGTATACCTGGAGTGACTCTATGGTCTAGGGTGTATATATCAGGTGGTTATATGACTGTGTGTCGAATAGGTATACGGTAGTGACTGTATGGTCAATGGTGAGATGAGTACATGTAGGTATACAAAGAGTGACTGTATGATCATAAATGTAATGAATATCTATACAGGGAGTGACTAAATGGTCATGTGTCAGGTGTATGAGTATACCTGGTGTTCCTGCTTGGTGACTCTTGGCGGTATGGTCATGTGTAGGTTATACGGGTATACACATGTGTTGCTATATGGTCATGGGCGAGGGGTAT
Organism: Siphonodentalium dalli; assembly: GCA_032622095.1. Taxonomy (NCBI): domain Eukaryota; kingdom Metazoa; phylum Mollusca; class Scaphopoda; order Gadilida; family Siphonodentaliidae; genus Siphonodentalium; species Siphonodentalium dalli. The sequence goes on from CP136068.1 coordinate 63,567,713, forward strand.
GTGCACATGTATATAGCGAGCGGCTATATGACCATGTATGAGGTGCATATGCATACATGGAGTTACTATACTGACATGGCTGGGGTGTATTAGTATATCTTGAGTGGCTATTCGGCTATGGTGTGACAAATAGAGATACAGGGAGTGACATGGCCAATGGTGAGGTGAATATATATACAAGGATTGACCATGATCATGTATGAATGTTTTGAATAGGTACACATGGGTGACTATATGGCCATAGGTCAGGTGAAGGAGTATACCAGGTGCCATGGGTGAGGGTATGTGTATGAAGCGAGTGGCTATATGGCCATTGGTGAGGTGGATATGTATACCCAGAGTGACTCTATGGTCATTGTTGTTGTGTTGATGTATATATTGAATGTCTATTTGACCATGTGTGTGGAGCATAGGTATACAGTGGATGACCGTATGGCCAATGGTGAGGTGAATGGGTATACAAGGAATGACTATATGGTCATGGGTCTTGTTTAGGAGTATACCCGGTGCGCCTGCATTGTGACTCATGGCTGTATGGTCATCGTGGTCATGGGTCAAGTGTACGTTTATACAGTGGGTCACTATATTGTTATGTCTGTGGTGTTTATGTATATATGGAATGACTGTGTGATAATGGGTGGCTATCGCTTTCCACGTTTAAAGTTTCCCCCCATGTACATAAACACCATCAATGTGGAGCACTCTCTGACATGCCCTCTCTATTGGTTAACATATCCTTGAGTTATTGTGGAAAGCGATAGCCACACAAGGTACACATGTACAACCCACCCATGACCTCAGTCACTCCATATGTACATAAACACCACATAAATGACAATATAGTCACCCACTTTATACATGTACACCTGACCATACAGCCATACTTGGTTATACCCGTACATACCACAAATGACGATACAGCCACGAGTCACCATGCATGAACACCAGGTATACTCCTACACCTGACACATGACCATATAGTCACTCTATGTATACATATTCACCACATTCACGATCATACAGTCACTCATTGTATACCTATTCACCTCACCATGGACCACACAGCCACTACTTGTATACCTATTCGCCATAGCCATGACCATAGAGTCAACCCAGGTATACATATACACCTCACCAATGGTGAGCCCTTCCAAATATACCAATACCCGCACACGCGACCACTCATAAGTTCCATACTTGCATATACACCTCACACATGACAATTCAGCAACTCACTGTATACTCCCTATACACCACCAATGACAATACATCCACAATATATATAAATATACGTCCCACCCGTTACCAAAAGGGCACTCCCTATATCCACACACGCTCGCCGATGACCATCCAGCTTACTCCAGGTATGCATATACACATTACCCATAACCATAAAATCACTCCCTATTTATCTACGCACTCCACCCATGGATTACACAGACAGCACATATATACATATACACCCACCTGTCACAATATAGCCACACACGGTACACATATACATCCCACCCACGACCTTACAGTCACTACATATATACATAAACAACACATGGATGACCATGTAGCTACTCTCGTTATATCTATAGACCACATCAATGCCCATATGGCCACATCAGCCACACGCAACCATACACTGTACAGTCACATATCATGGTTCATCTCAGTTCCCAGGGACCAGCCTAGACCAGATTTTCAGGGTGAAATGACTTCGCCCTACTATAAAAATAAGGCGAAGTGGCCGTTCTATAGGGCGAAGTGAGTCTACAAAATTTAATTTGATCAGTACTACGACAGGAGTCTCTATAGAACGAAAATAGGAGAGATGAAATATGTCAATTAAACTTATGAAACAATGGTTGAAATATGGAGTCATTATGTTCACTTCATGACCCTAATAACTATTAATAATACCCAAACATAATTGTGAGAGGATAGCAGCATTTTATATCGTAATTGTGGGAGAATGACAGGATTTTATTTCATATTTTTCGGGTTGTTAAAAATGCCAACAATATTTATCAAACAGAAACGAAACGAAATCATGAACACTTTTACTGCGCTCTGTCAGTAATCCCGTTTGAAATTTTAATATGCTTCACAAATGAATTTGTTTTTAAATTTCTTTAACCAAACTCTATAGAGGGAGTGATGAATTGACACATTGTGAGAGGTGTGAGTTGTAATCTTCATTGTAAGGTGTGGTAATCACAGTAATCTAAAAATAACAACAACCAGATTAACACTTGAGGCCCGACGATGTTTTCACAGCTGCCAGTAATCAGACTCCGTTGTCAACATGCTTCCAGATTGGAGCATTACAGGTGTTAATTGTTTTATAACACCATGATACACCCTGTAAGTGGAGTATTGTGTGCAATCACAGTTGACAGTTGTAAATTATCATAAATTATTTGGGGCATTTTGCCGAATTTCGTCAGTCAACTTTGGAATTTTTAGGGCGACTTGAACTTCGCCCGACTGCAAAAATAAGGCGAAGCGGACGGCGCTAGGGCGAAGAAGTCGCCCACGTCGCCCTCTCGGCTGGTCCCTGTCAGTTCTGTCTCAAAGTTCTGCCCATTTCTTGCAATAATATGGCCAGAATCACAAAAGAGGTTCTCCGCAAAATTCCATACTGCAACTTTTAAATTAATTTGTCATGCCCCATACGGAACTGGGACAAACAGAATAGAATGTAGTTGTCAGCTAATTAACTAACACGTATAATAACCAAGTGAGTCACAATTTGCCACCTTTTCGGATAACACAGAGAATAATGTTCGGTATATGGGTAAAATATTAACTTTTTACAAATTTGGTTGCCATTTTGGAAGCCATCTTGAGCAATTTGGTCTATAAACACAGTAATGTGACACATTTAAGATAGACCAAAACAATAAACACCTTTGATACCAATGATAGTTGCATTTTACTTGAAAAAATGGTCCAACCCTGAAAAGTGAATTTTTGCCGATATTTATGTCAAGTTTGTGAGAGAAAAATCCAATATTTCTGGTGATGTCAGTGGTGACAATAGTAACAATGATCCATGGTGCATCAGACATGTTAGTATTCAATGTATATAATACAGATTAGCCAATTTTGTACATCAACCACAACTTGTAAGCGATTACAGGACACCCTGGGGCAATATTTACCATTTTCAATATTTTGGCGGCCATTTTGGCAGCCATTTTGAGAATTTTGGTTCCAGTGAGTTAGAATATTCATAGGTAATGATATGCCTCACTTACATTACAAAGTTCTGTTCATTTCTTGTTGAAATATGACTAGAATCCCAATTGTGATTTTTTATGTTTACCCATACCATAGTATGGTAAACATAGTGTCGTTGTCCGGATTGACCGCTCGTCATTAGTCCGTCCGTCTGTCTGTCTGTCTGTCACTTTACGCATGGTGCGATAACTGAAATATTTTCTGTCTGATCGGAACCAAATTTTGTATATGAATTTCTCAGCACCAAATACAGATCGAGTTTGAATATGGGTTTGATCCGAGTTTTTTTTACGGAGTTATGGCCCTTTTTCAACTTAGAATTCATGCATGCTGCCATAACTCCAAAAAAAAATTATCTGACCGTAACCAAATTTGGTATGCGAGTTGCTCAGCCCAAAATACATATAGAGTTTGAATATGGGTTTGATCCGATATTTTTTAATGGAGTTATGGCCCTTTGACATAGAATTCATGAATGCTTCGATAAATCAACAATTTTTCAACTGATAGGAACCAAATTTTGTATGTGAGTTTCTCAACTCAAAATACAGATCGGTACTTTTTAATGGAGTTATGGCCCTTTGATTATTTTATTCATCGCTAAAATATATCAAAGATACACAGGTTGCACTGTCTAGATAGTATCTAATAAATCAGGTTCACAATGCTATGAAGTTGTCTTCTCACACAGAGATAGTATCCAGTTACAATGCCATGAAGTTGTCTCTCTCTTGTATTGAGTTAATTAACTGCTAGGAGATGTATTGGCCATATCAGATATACTTTATACTCTATAAAGTATCTCTGACCATATGATGAGATATGTGTATTTATACTATTATATTTTATATGCATGGTGATTTATATTTCATCTTAAAGGCATAATCTGGTTTCATTGTTTAATAGCATTACTATTGGAATTATGTTGGTTGCATGGGAAGACAACTTTGGTTTTCAAACTTTTAAAAACTTGAGAGCTCTGTATCAGTCTATGAGAACAAAATAATTGTTCATAACACTTTTAGAACTGTAGGTCTAGTTTGTTTTATTTATATATTAATGGAAAGCTTTTTCGACATTGATTTCAATTGATTACAAATGTGAATTGAAATATTAAAGGGGCACACCAGGTTTGATATATTTTTGCTGTACTCTGCATGAGATAAAACTTTTTATGTGTACCTATACCATAGTATGGTACACATAGTGTCAATGTCGCCGATGGGGTCATTGTCACAAGGCTCCGGTCACATTCGTAGCCAGCTTTTTAAATCGATCACAAATGTAGCCAGCTTTTCACCGGCGATCACATTCGTAGCCAGCTTTTCTAATCACATGCTATATGGCTCGAAATATGACGTCATCGCGCTCGTGACTAAAATGTGGACATCATTCTCCAAAACTGACTTCGTTTATCAACTTATATTGGAACATAATTCGAGCATTCTAACGACACTGATAAGAAACGTTAGATTATTAGATGAACTAATATCAAATTAAAATTCAAGTTGTTTCTCATCCATCAACTCAGGCAAAGAGATTAAATCTTGTTCATTGAGGCTCGCATGAATATGAAAAGCTGGCTACAAATGTGATCAACATAGAAAAGCTGGCTACATTTGTGATCGATGTAAAAAGCTGGCTACGAATGTGATCGATGCCTTGTGACAATGACCCCCATCAGCGTCAATGTCCGCATTGACCACTCGTCTGTCCATCCGTCTATGTCTGTCTGTCTGTCCGTTCCTAGACACTTTAGGTATAATGCGATAACTCTAACATATTCTATTTGATCGGAACCAAATTTTTTATATAGGTTTCTCATCCCAAAATACAGTTCGAGTTCGAATATGGGTTCGATCCGATTTATTTTAAAGGAGTTATGACCCTTCTTCTTTTTTTTAAATTCTAAATTTTGATTTTTCATATTTTTTTAGATGGAATTTCCTCGCTCAATTTAACACGCAAAAAATATTTTAAAACTTTTATAATAATAAAAACAATTATTTAATTAAAAAAAATTGTCATTGACACTAATTTGTTTTAGCTGTATAGGTGTGATGTCCTGTTTTGAAAATATGAAGATTTTATTGCAATAGTTGCATGTAATATAATGATATCAATAAATTGCCATGTGAACATCCAATATCCAGAGTATATGAGAGTACCTTTAATAGATGTCATTCCAATTAATTGAGTGATGACATATGTTACAGAGCTCTAGGGGGTGGTTGTATGAAGGTAAAGATGAACAACCTGCTGGCTGGATAATTGTTTATCCTATCTGTCAAATTGATTAATGACTAAACGATTGGATCTCACAGTGAGAGGTCCTTGTGTGAATAGGGACAGAGTTATGAGATTTAAAACGACTCCTCCCCCACCCCAATTACTTTAACCCCTTCTTAAGACAAATTATTTGAGCTTTTGATTTTAAGTTAGGTACTGATATATGTATTACTGTGATCATATCTTTGACCAATTATCAGTTATAGCTAATCGCTAGTGCTAAGGTATGGGTTAAACATCTGCCGATCGTGATCGGCCTCTCGTTGTGAAATTTTATACCGCGTTCTGTAAATTCAAATTTTTGAGGGATAGGAAGGGGCCAGGACCCCAATAATTGCATATTTAATTGCTCCAATGATCAGTTAATATACAAAACACAAAATAAAGTCATATTACTCAACCAGTTCCAAACACCATGAACTGATCTAGAAGATAATTGTGAAAAAATGTCATATTTTCAACTTCCGGCAGCCATTTTGGTGGCCATCTTGGATGGTGAGTTTCAATTTTGGCACAAAAAAGTGTCATGTGTTAGCTTCACGAAAATATATACATATGTATACATTTTACTAGATTTTCCCGCTGTAATTTTCATAAAACTGACTTAGGGTCTGGTCTGAAAAACGGCGGCCATGATGGACGTCATCTTGTCTGGAGTCTACACAGCCACCTTTTTTTCTTGTTAACATTGCTTAAAAGTTGAAGGACATAATAAGGAACAAAATGAGAAGGGTGAAGTTAAGTCCCAGGGGGGTGCAAGGGTACCCCTATTGGCTCCCGGATTACCCATGAATATACTTAAAATTTTAGCTGTTATAATCTGACAGTTAATCCCTTTGTGGTGGGATTTGCACTGATGCGGCATGGTGCTGCATTGGTTCGGTTCCCATCATGGAGGGGTCAAATTATTACTTTACAAATACTATTGAATGCTTAACCTGTTGCTTTATAATGGAATATGATATACGGGTAAGATCATTCAATATATTAATGAATAATAGTTTAAGTAGTTCCACATATTCTTTTTAAAACTTTATAATGAAAAATATGTATATTGATTTCCTACAACAATGATGACTAAAATATAACAAATGAAATGAATAATCATTCTGGTCAGAAACAGGAATTCCAAGGAGGGCTGCCGCTTTGAATACCGAGGTGAGAATACCCACTGGACATTTAAATGTGGTGTAACTGGAATAATTTTCATATGATATCTTGTGTTGATAATAATTATGCAATTATTCATGAAATTCCGACTCTGAGGTGCGTTGTTGCTATTACGTATGAACTGTCAGAACACGGCCCAACGAACACAAGCACATGTGATGCGTAGCGACTGTCGTCATGAAGTGACACCGCAAAAAACAAAACATCAATTGAAGACAGATCCATTCTATATGGAATAACATAGATATGTCTTCCCCAAGTACTGACGGAAAAATGCTCGTCAACGCATTGTACCACGGCGCCATTAAATCTGGTCTTTCCATCAGCTACTCCCGCCTGGGCAAAATGGTTATTGGTGGTCCTTCCCCTAAGCTGGACTTCACGCCCCGCGATATGGATATGGTCGTTGTTGATGTCGCACTCGCCGCGGCCACAAAAGATATGCTAATTAAACAGGTGATCATACCATCTGATATTATGAAGTAATATTTACCAATAATGGCAACAGTCGCAATCCTGCTCGGTGGTGCACTCCCCAACGCATTAGCATTCAGCAAGTCAAGCTATCTCTTTTCGATGCTGAGAAATTCGGGCGTTGACGATTAACGCAAGCATCATGATTTGGCTATAGAACAGCTCCAGACTGCACAGACAGAATGGTCCCGACTAAGCGCCTAGACTGGATCAATGAAGAACTCCGTCGCCAAGGCCACGCTGTCCAAACTTTCCGCGACATCAACGCTACAATTCACATTTACGCACAGATCACGAGCAAAAATGCAGCTGAGCTGCAACTGGGGCCTGAGCCCCAGCTTTCCGACTTCTACACGCCATCAGATGAACCAAAAAACGGCGAGATAACCTTTATCGTCCTTGGAATAGCCACCACGGGTTTAGTGGTTTACAAACTCACCAAGTGAATAAAAACTGTCATGGCATGGAGAGAGTTGAACTTGTTATTTTCACATGTGAATACCCATAAATACACAGGGGATTCCCCAGGTATTTTTAATAAACACGTTTGGCTGCAATGCGAATGTGCCGATAATACAGTGTGTGCTATTTTTAGCAGAACAAATCAATAAAGTGTCTCTCTGCGGCAAGCGAATGAGCCGATAAAACAGTGTGCAATTTTTTGCAAAAAAATAAATAAAGCTTCACTCTGCGGCAGAGGGGATTTCCCATTGAATCACATATACGTCAGAGATATTACACAACCCCATACGGTAGATATATAAGTCCAATTTTTACAATAAATTATTGGGGCCCCTCTGTGCACAGACCCACTACTCTCTTCCTCTATAAATCCTTTCTCAATGTAAATCTCTCTTTCACGTTCGTATACTTCCTCAAAAAACAAATGGAGGAAGAAAAATAAGAGGAAAATGAGATAAAAACCCGCAAAAGGGTACCTCCAGCAAGAGAGAGATGAGAAAGGGTTCAATCCTGGAGTTTTGCTTTTTTTTATGATTTGTTATTTTGTTATTTTTGCACCTGTGATAGTTGTGAAAAGGGGCTGGGAGGCTCAGTGGATTGGCCCTCCCTGCTTGCACTTGTACGTGCTGGATACCGGGGAGCTGGGGCTGGGTGCTTTTTAGCTCGACTTTACTTTGTAAAGTTTGAGCTATTGTCATGGCTTGGTATCCGTCGTGCATGTGTGCATGCGTGTGTGCGTGATTCGTCAACAATTTCCTTTAGCACAGGCTACAGTTCGTACCTTTGGTCCGATTATTATGAAATTTGTCATGGATGTTTACATTGACATGTAGATGGGAACGAGTCATTTTGGGGTCATTCGGAAAAAAAACATGGCCGCCAGTGGCCATCTTGGATTTCAAAATTCAATCCATTAGCACGGGCTACAGGCCATACTGTTCGTCTTATTGTCATGAAATTTGTCATGGATGTTAATATTGACAAGTAGATGGGAACGAGTAATTTTGGGGTCATTCGGCCAAAAAACATGGCCGCCGGCAGCCATCTTTTACTCTTTGCATGACTAAATCCTTTGACACGGGCTACAGGTCGTACCTTTGGTCGGATCATCATAAAATTTGTCATGGATGTTAACAATGACATTGTAGATGGGAACGAGTCAGCAGCCATTTTGGATTTTACTCTTTGTATGACTAAATCCTTTAGCACGGGCTACAGGTCGTACCTTTAGTCTGATCATCATGAAATATGTCATGGCTGTTGAAATTGGAATGTAGATGGGAACGAGGCATTTTGGGGTCATTTGGACAAAAAACATGGCCGCCAGCGGCCATCTTGGATTTCAAAATTCAATTCATTAGCACGGGCTACAGGTCGTACTGTTCATCTGATCATCATGAAATTTGTCATGGATGTTAATATTGACATGTAGATGGGAACGAGTAATTTTGGGGTCATTCGGCCAAAAAACATGGCCGCCAGCAGCCATCTTGGATTTCAGAATTCAATCCATTAGCACGGGTTACAGGTCGTTCTGTTCATCTGATCATCATGAAATTTGTCGTGGGTGTTAATATTGACTTGTAGATGGGAACAAGTAATTTTGGAGTCATTCGGCCAAAAAACATGGCCGCCGGCAGCCATCTGGGATTTTACTCTTTGCATGACTAAATCCTTTAGCACGGGCTACAGGTCGTACCTTTGGTCAGATCATCATGAAATTTGTCATGGATGTTAACAATGACATGTAGATGGGAAACGAGTCATTTTGGGGTCATTCGGCCAAATAACATGGCCGCCAGCAGCCATGTTGGATTTTACTCTTTGTATGACAAAATCCTTTAGCACGGGCTACATGTCGTACCTTTAGTCTGATCATCATAACATTTGTCATGGCTGTTGAAATTGGAATGTAGATGGGAACGAGTCATTTTGGGGTCATTTGGACAAAAAGCATGGCCACCAGTGGCCATCTTGGATTTCAAAATTCAATCCATTAGCACGGGCTACAGGTCGTACTGTTCATCTGATCATCATGAAATTTGTCATGGATGTTAATATTGACATGTAGATGGGAACGAGTAATTTTGGGGTCATTCGGCCAAAAAACATGGCCGCCGGCAGCCATCTGGGATTTTACTCTTTGCATGACTAAATCCTTTAGCACGGGCTACAGGTCGTACCTTTGGTCAGATCATCATGAAATTTGTCATGGATGTTAACAATGACATTGTATATGGGAAACGAGTCATTTTGGGGTCATTCGGCCAAATAACATGGCCGCCAGCAGCCATGTTGGATTTTACTCTTTGTATGACAAAATCCTTTAGCACGGGCTACATGTCGTACCTTTAGTCTGATCATCATAACATTTGTCATGGCTGTTGAAATTGGAATGTAGATGGGAGCGAGTCATTTTGGGGTCATTTGGACAAAAAGCATGGCCACCAGTGGCCATCTTGGATTTCAAAATTCAATCCATTAGCACGGGCTACAGGTCGTACTGTTCATCTGATCATCATGAAATTTGTCATGGATGTTAATATTGACATGTAGATGGGAACGAGTAATTTTGGGGTCAATCGGCCTAAAAACATGGCTGCCGGCAGCCATCTTGGATTTTACTCTTTGCATGATTAAAGCTATCAAATGTTTTTGAATTTTATTGCAAAACATAGCCGCCAGCAACCATCTTAGATTTTACTTTTATATATATATATCTCTTCATGTTGATAAACTAGTATTAGTCATTCAACTTTCCACATTCCTAATCGCTCCATTGACTGTAATACATTAAATTATTCCCTTTCCAAGTTGAGCTGCAGTGTCATTGACACTTTCATTTTTTTGTGAATTGGGGAGGTGGGGGGGGGGGTGCATTCACTCCCCTACGCTTTGTAATGAATCAAGCTGTTATGTAAATATTTAACAGCTTGATCCATTACAAAGCCCATGGAAGCATATGCATGAATATTTTCTCTGGATACGCACGTAGAGATCATATATATATATATATATATATATATATATATATATACGACCCCATTTCAAAACTGGGGAACTTTTTGACCTTTTTGAATGTCCCAACTTCAGTTATCATGATATATGTGATTTTGTAGAGCCCATATGGATTTGCATCGCCTATATATACAATCTTGAAGTTGAATGTTTGTTGCGATTGCGATTCACAAAAATCATGCAATCTTGCCATGAAATAAGTTATTAAAAACAAGTATGAACACAGGAATATATACACTACAATGCTATACATTTTGATGTCAGAATATCAAAAGTTACCATGTTTTGAGCGGGTGGAGTGTATGATATGTAGAGTATAGCACTTATTATCTAAAAGCGCTCCTAAACACATTGTCTATATATCATGCCATATGCATTACTTTGTACATATATTCACGCTTAGATTGACATGGGATCAAAATAGCTATATTAGTTCCAGGAGTAACAAACGGAAGTTAAGGATGTACATATCGTGTAAATGGTCGATGTTAGGTATACATCAAGTTGTCCGGTTCGATATGACACAACATATCAGCTTATACTATATCCAACTGTGTACTTGAATATACTTATTGTTATCATTCTTGTGGTAGAGACATCTTGAAATCCACGGGTCATACATATGTAATACGTCGAAAGTTGAGAATGCCCTATATATTAATCACAGAAAGTATGCGGCACTGGCGCGTTGAAGCGCGGAGCGACCCCCTGCTGTGCATGCTCAACGTACACACCCATTGTTAATATAAATCTTGGAATGCTAAATCAAACGGGACTAATCATTATACGGGGCGAAAGCCAGATTATGTCGAAACCTAGCATAATACATTCAAAATAGCCGAATCTAGCGGAGTCCCAACAATAAGTTTATGTGGTACAATTTGAAATAAATACCGATCCTCTGTGTATTTATTTCTTTTGTAATATGTCTATAGCTTATGGCAAGGATTTTCGGGTTGAACATATAATTTTCATGATAAATGTGTAAAACAGTTTTTGTCGCACAATTTTCTATTTAGTCGCTAACCGAGAAGCCTAAACCAACGTTTAGACATCACAGTGTCCTTGACCATGGCCGTATCCATTTTTTCTCTGAGGCACCTTATGTGGGTTCGCTAGCTCACACTATGATCTGGTGAAAGATGCATCACACAACAAAACGTTCAGATTTCTTGATGACGAACATTAGGAATCATTAACTTTCTTTTCCCCTACATTTAATATGATCGAACCACTGCACAGGTAGTTCGTGTACAACATAATGGGACCAAAGTATTATCTCAGTGGATCAACGACAATAGTTTATATTATGTTTTAACTCGTTTCACTCGAACAAACATAAATGATTTATAGAATAACAACTACGAATTGTATAACGAAGTTTTAATCTAGAAATTCAGGTTAACGATTGACTTCACATGAACTGTGCACATCATATATAATGTTATCATTAAATAATCACAAAAGACCTATACTATTATGTCATACTATAAACATGTATCATGCCCTGAAACGAACTTTTGCAGTCTATATTCTCGTATGTATTGATGATCAACTTTTTCAAAAGCCAATATATAATTGAATGATCTATGTTACTAAATGTGGGTGGGAGGGTGGAATAGAATAGAATTTTCTAAATTCTAAATGCCCAAATTAGCGGAAACAGATAGCTGTTCCCCAAAATTCTCATGAACATAGCCATCTTTCGCTTTATCTGATGTCCAACGACCATGCTTTTTAAAAAGACGATCATCAATACCAGCCTGAGCTGCTGCTGTTGCCCATCCAGAGCGTAAATGTGTAAGCCATAATTAGCAATAAAACCAATAACTTTAAAATTAGCAAGTATAATTTCCCGAGATCTAGAATACGATAAAGGTGCCTCTCCCTTCAAGATATAGGAGTTTGAAGACTTTAAAAATACTATTTTTCTAAACAGAAATTCGTCAGAATCATTTGCAATCCCCGCAGCTTGTAAATACTGACGTAACATCTTGCATGGACAAGTAGGCTTATCCGAGGAAGCAATAACCATGCGCGCACCTTTGTTGCTGACGGCGGTTTTGCTGGACTTGATCCACAATTCCGAATAACTTGGATGAAACTTAACATGATTTCGTCACAAACTAACAATTTCGGAAAACCGAAGAAATCCAGCAAATCCTAACAGACACATTGTTAGGACCCGGAGATCGTTTAACTTAGCGCGCTCACTTCCAAACTGCTTTACGAGTAGCGCTATTAAAGTGCTCTGGTTTTATAGGCTCCTTTTTTGTCACCGGTTTTCCTAGCATTCTCACAGCAGCCCTTCTGACTAAAGACACTCTTAACGATGAACACGGATCAGAACATTCCGCCATCTTATGCGCCCAATTGATACCATAGAACGCGCCGTCGAACACCGCAACACTAACTCTATCCTGAATTAAACTAACCAAATATATAGCTGTGTCGTCCTTATTTGCTGGAAGATATTTCATCCCTTGGACCTGTGGACAGTCCTTCCACTTTTGAAAGCTATGAAGATATTTTTGTTTGTGGAATCTGCTTGAGAACTCATCAAAACACGCACTAAACTATCCCCTAATGCTGTCAGCTCTGTGGAAGCAAACCTGCTATTCCTGTGTAGCCTGAAAATATTTGTAAAACAACAATACAATCATCTTTAGACATCTAAAATGTCTCGCACCAGGCCATTCAATTGGTGCCGTCGTTTCATATCCGCTTCAAAAGCCTTAAAACTAAACTGTTTTCATATGGAAACGATTATACCTTTAACAGAATTAGAGACTTTATTAACTTCTATAATGTGACATTCGTATATGCATTAAGTGACATTTTTCCTGCTTGTAGGTTTTTCATTTATTTCTCGACTTTGACGAACAATATAATTTTATCCGAATTTTTCACATTTCGTTCTGTGCAGAGCGAAACTCACTCCTGCAATTTTTGCAAGTGAACTTTCTCTCATGAAATTAAAAACATTCCCATCCAAATTTCTACACTGAAATGTACATAAAAACTTTCATTATATATCGATGCCAGTTTATGAAATTGTTTGACGTTCAAAACTTCTAAAAAATTAGAACCAATACGTGTCATCATACAGGGCTACATTCGCCTGTGCGCACTCGAGTTAATTTGACTCGTATCATCTTAGGAATTAAATTCATTCCTTTAATACATATGAAGATCAAATCTTCCATCCCTGTAAAATAAAAACATCGTAAAATTTGAATCAAGCTATTACAATAAAATCATCATTAAATTAATTTCGAATTTCAACCCGTCTATGATATCCTCTATCAGAGCTAAATTTGCTCCAGTGACTTGAACCAGTTAAAGTCATTAACCTCATTCACAAAGTAAATTAATTTAGCGTTGTAATTCTGTCAAAATTACGACTTCTTGTGTATCAAATGGAATTCGAAATTAGTCCCAAGCCAGTTTGATCGCTAACAGACTGCCCATGAAGATATCTTCCCGGAAGACACATTTGTCGTTTTTATGTGTACCCATACCATAGTATGGTACACATAGTGTCAACGTCCGGATTGACCACTCGTCGTTCGTCCGTCCGTCCGTCCGTCTGTCCGTCCGTCTGTCCGTCCGTCTGTCTGGCCGTCCGTCCGTCTGTCCGTCCGTAGACACTTTACGTGTAATGCGATAACTCAAACATTTTTTACCTGATCAAAACCAAAATTTGTATATGGGGTTTTCAGCCCAATATACAGATCGAGTTCGAATATGGGTTTGATCCGACTTTTTTTTACAGAGTTGTGGCCCTTTTTTTACTTAGAATTCACACATTCTGCCATAACTCAAACATTTTTTATCTAATCGGAACCAAACTTGGTATGTGAGTTTCTTGGCCCAAAATACAGATCGAGTTCGAATATGGGTTTGATCCGAGTTTTTTTTACGGAGTTATGGCCCTTTTTCGAATTAGAATTCATTAATTCTGCCATAACTCTAACATTTTTTATCTGATTGGAACCAAATTTGGTGTATGAGTTTCTCAGACCAACATACAGATTGAGTTCGAATATGGGTTTGATCGGATTTTTAATGGAGTTATGGTCCTTTGACATATAATTCACACATACATGTACTTCGATAAATCAACCATTTTTCATCTGATAGGAACCAAATTTGGTATGTGAGTTTCTCAACTCAAAATACAGAACGAGTTTGAATATGGGTTAGATCCAATTTGTTATACCAGAGATATGGCCCTTTTTAAACTAAGAATTATCCAGATTATAACCCAAGTAACTTACAATTAATGAATACCTGCTTCTCTGTGAGCAAGATAAAAGACAATATAGTTTATTGCTTTGAGAGATGTTAGCTCTGTATAAGACAGAGATAGGTGATTTAACCCCTTTTACCCATTCCATGTCTTTTAACCTTTTCCATTAAATAAATAATTATATTATTTTGATATCTCACATGGCAATTTGCAACAACATGAATACAACTGCTTACACTATGATAGTGGTGACAGGCTCTAGAGTTTAGATGTTATATTAACCCTTCTATATTGACTCATACATTCCAATAATTTGTGTTATTACTGGTTATTATGTACATTTGTCATATACTACTTTAGATCATAACAGTATACTCTATAATTCAACATTAAACGATTATGATTCTGATCATAACAATTTATTATCGCCAAGGGATGGGTTAAACATCTGCCGATCGTGATCGCCCTCTCGTTGTCATTTCTGAACAATCTTAAACTTTGACAAAAGGCGCTGTCTCACCTATGTTATTGAATAGCAACGGCCAGAAGACAGCCGAAGGCCATTTTGGAACAACCAGAACCCCATTAGCTTTACACTCCTCTGCATGCCGGATAACTCTAGGTAGTAAAGGTACAGGTGTGACCATATAATTGTTGTTGCGACCCCAATGTTGCTAAAAAGGATCCACTGCCTCGGTACCGATATCCCAGAACCGTGAATTAAAACGACTAACTTTTGCGTTCTTGGCATTTGCAAAGCGATCGATAGAAAATGGCCCCCACACACCGCTTAAAAACGTAAACAAATCAGATAATCGCCAATCACCTGCATCGATGTACCGACTCAATGAATCGGCCGCTGTATTCAAAAGACGAGGAACCCATTCGACATTTAACGCGATATTGTACTCGTTACATATTTGAAAATTATTGACTGCCATGATATGCAAATACACTTTCATACTTCCCTTATTACAAATGTAAACAACCCTGGTATTGTCTGTATACCATTTTAACCGGTTGCCGGCTAAAGAATTACCTAGACATGGCATGGCATACTCTACATTTCAATTCGCGCCATGTTGAACTCTGTCCTTTCTCAACTGAATCCCATTGTCTGTGAACTTTTTTGATACTTGTTAAAGTGGTAATAGCTGCACAACCAGAACTACTAGCATCAGAAAACACTACTTCAGAACATAATATTTTAGTAAACAAAAATCTGCCATTTAATTTATGTAAATTTTCATGCCATTATAATATTTTATCAAAACAATTCCAATCGTCTGCCAATCGAAATTTAAAATCCCAACAATGTGATTCAGCAATTTTCATGCTACAGAATTTAGTTTTTCCTATCATTGGTTGTGTGGAAATTAAACTGCCCACAATTTTGGCTAATTCTCTAGCCGAAATATATCCGGAACTGTTTAAAAATGCACTTAATAGGGCCAAAAAAAATTACCGGTTAAACTCAGTGTACCTTCCTCCAGATTCCAGAGAAATCCCAGCCATTCGATTGAGCGATTAGGTATGAAACAGGATTTTTCTTCATTGATTAGAAAACCCGCCCGTTCAAGGGTATCACGGACTAGTTTTGCATCTTTTTTGCACTCGCTATCAGATGAGTTAGTGACCCAACCATCATCAAGATACAAAACAATTTTTAAACCACTTGCTCTCCAAAATTTTACTAATGATCTTAAACATTTGGTAAATACAAAACCAGATGACGTCAGTCCGAATGGAAGGACCGTAAAACAAAAGAATTTTGTTTCTTTAGTATTTTCGTAAAACCAGGAAAATCCAAAAAAAAGTTTGATGCCCGGGAAAAATATGTAAGCTCCAGGCTCTACGTAATCTAGAGCAATTCTATAATCCTCATATTGGACTTTTTGTTTCCAGACACGCAAATTTACGTTTCTCAAATCCAACACTAACTGTTTTTTGCCCACTTTATTCACGGCCACAGTCAAAGGATTTACCACATGAGGCGTGAATGGAACTTCTATTACACATCCTTTACCCAATAAGCTTGAAATCCCCTCCTCTACAAAAATTTAATGTTCTTTGGCAGAAACATTGTTTGCGCACTTGATTCGAGGAGGATTTGTAATGAAGGGAGTCTTTTACCCTTCGCGCAAGACATTTAAAGCAAATTCCGTACAAAACCCCAATTCAATCCAAAACTGTAGGTGTCTTTTCAAGCGGCCTTTAACTGAATTATAAATTTTTGACTCATGTTCTATGAAAAATCTCGATTGATAAGATATGTCAGCTAGATGACTCACTATATACTTATCTTTCATTGTGTCTTCAATTTTTTCTGCGGCCTTTGTTACTTTACTTCTTGCCAAAGTTGCTGCCTCCAGACCGGAACTCCTGCTTCTTGAGGGAGGGGCAGGACGCTCTCCAGTGGCCGTAACCCATACACGTGAGGTACTAATCGGACGATGCTGGTCTTGTACGCTGATTGTCCTGGAAGGTCGCTGCTTTGATGGCAGGTCGAAATCCGTTGCCGGAGAAAGGAAATTTTGAAGCCATGCCGATCGCCACCCCCAGGCCTGCTGGTATCGAAACGTTGTTGTTGAGAACTGAATACCATGTCCCCCGCAGTGCTGGCTACGACTCGCCTTCTCTCCCCTCCTCCATAACTTCCGCCATTCTCTTTCAGTGCCATTTTTTCGGCCTGCTTGATCTTTTTGTCATCTTCGCCGGAAGCAAGCTCATCCTGATCATAGTATAAGACTGTTTTCCATCCTCCCAGAGATTTATCAGCAATCTTGATCCGCTTGTTTTGTTTTTTGATCGCAGCCTTAACTTTTTGAGCAAACTCCAGAATTTGGCCAGTCTTCTTTCTTGCCAAGCACTTCTCTATGTCGTTGACTGAAGACAGTATCTCTGTGTTGAATATATACTGTTCACGATTGCCAAAATATTTAAACTTCGTTTCCGGCTCTTTGGACTCGCCGCCGTGCGAGTTCAAGACTTCATCACGTAATGTGCCGATTTTAGCATCCATATAATTCTTAAAAAGACTGACGTTAGGATGGTTCGTATTACAATATTTATTGATGTGTGTATTGCTAGACATACATATTATTGAACTATTATGTCAGGAACACACCTAGCGTGTTTTCAAACATTTACGGAGCTGTGGAGTGGACATACCTAAAGGGGCCTTCACTTGGGTGTTAAACGAATTTCTAACTGCACCCCCGTTAGTTTCCATCTTTGTGAAACCCCATAACTCCATTTGCACCTCTCTTTAAATTTTGAAACACTCCATATTCCTGGCAGTTTCCGGACTGCCCATAATTTGATGAGCTTCCCACAACGTTGGTCTCAGCATCACAAAACTGAAACTATAATATATGTAATTATATATATCTATTTTTTTTTTATATATAAAATTATCAACCATCGTTCCCAGCTCACCGAGAGTTATTGCCGTATGACGACACTAACCGCATGCGACATTTCCCCATAACGATTACTCAACATCTGGACAGAAAACCCAGGCCAATGGTATGCATGCACTTGACACAAAATGTCCCAAGCATACAAAGTGAAGCTTACCAGACAAAAGGACATGCAAATTACCAGCAGTCACCACCACTCGTATCCTACAAGCTTCACGGAAATTTGCCGAATCGATCAAAATGCATCAAAAACTATAAAAAAAAATGAAGATAAAAGAGAACGCTCTTTTTTTATCAGCCGCTATTGTGTGCCGCACATATGGATGCTCTGCCAAGGATATTATCGCAAATCCCATGAACGGTAATGCAATGTAATATTTACCCGACAATATACGGACGTGTTCTGGCAACAACGAAAGGTCACCACTGGTTCCAATCGACTGATATGGTATCCTGGTGAATTGTAGACCACCCGACAAAAAATAGAACGCCAATATATACTTAGCCCAATAACCCCAACTGCTCTCAAAAGTAAAACCATAACTTAACAGAAACTCAGCACTTTCGTATGGCCACCAGTACTCGAGGCTAAACACTCCACCTGACAACCAACAAATACATTATCATGGTACAATGTAACATCAACCAGAACATTAAACCCACCTTGTGTGTCGCCATGAAAGTGAAGGAAACAAAACCAAGACATGACCGACTAAAATGGCTAACGCTGAATGAATAGAAGTTTCCGTCACACCTCCACGAAGACGACTAATCAAGCTAGATTGCCCGCACTCCTCGTGCACAGTTGGAGAGTTCACTTGACCTAAAAACACTGCAATGCAGCTGACCACGTCTGATAAATGTATGACTTAAGGTCGAACTTCCATAAAAATATTTTCCTTCGTAAAATTTATTTTGTGATGCTATTTGGATATACAATTTATGAGAATACGTGTAACACTTTGAGCAAGAGTATTTTCTATTCCCACAAAATATCCACAACATGCAGAGGGTTTCATATCACTTTAACCTGGGCAACACCGGGTAACCCTGCTAGTACAATATAAATTTATTAATAAAGCAGCATACAGAGGACAAGCTGTAGCACATATGGGAGTTTCCATGATGGCTTATTTGCAGCATGGACCAGTCACACTGATGGAAGAAGTACAAGAGGACACTGTGAATGTTGATAACTTCTTCACACAACATATTAGAGAAGTGTTTGTCATTTCAACAGCGGCTTAGAACAATTGGGAAGAACAGCAGCTTTCCATCATCGAGTCCACAAACAAGTAGCAATTTCTGATGCAGGACTCTTATCAGTTGGCTTATACTTCTGAAAACCTTAATCTTCCACTAACTAATGATGCTAGCCGCGCGCACACTATGATACATGTAGTCTTTAATGTTAATACCAGAACTGGCCGTACTAGTAACTGTCTTTATCCAACAAGCTGTGGTATCTCGTGAAACTTTTTTGTGTGGTTTCACATAACTTATGAAAAGGGACGTCTCGTCCTGACGCACTCCTCGCATTCGACTAAATATACCTTGATAACCGCATATACACACAACCTCCTATCTGGAGGATGCCCCCTCAGTTCCAATGTCTGGGGGTTATAGCCTGCTCGGCTTTGCTTGAGTAGTCCACTCAATTTAAACACAAACTGTGAAGGCGTACTCCGCCGTTTATTAATTTTAAGTAAATGCAAGGTTTGAACGCTCGCCACATTTAGAAGAGCAATCAACATTTCTAGTTTTAAGGTTAACTTTTTAAGGCTCAATTGCCGTACAGGTGACAGAGTTCGGATATATTTCAGAACAGAGTTAACATCCCAGGTAATGGTTGTCGGAGCAGAAGGTGGACGCATATTAAATACACCCTTCATGAAACGTATAACAGTTGGATTTCCTCCCGCTGGAGAGGTGTCAAGTCGAATTCCCACTGCTGACAGTGCCGATCTGGCAGTATTTAGAGCACTATACCCGAGCCCTTTTTGGAATAGTCTCGTTAGAAATTTGATAACGTTGGGGACAGACGGTGATAAAGGAGTAACAACCTGTCGCCTGCAATAGTCAAACCACCTCTGAAGATACACTTGATACTGTTTTTTGGTGGAGTGCCTCCACGAACACATAAGAATAGAGGTTGCTTGCGATGAAAATCCAAATCAGCGGTATTGTTGCCGAACACTTTGCAGGCAATCAACGTCAAGTGCGGGAAGAGTGGATGTACTGTCTTCTGTCTCGGTAGCTGCAGTAAATCTTCCATCTTTGGAAGAACTCTGGGACTATCTACCATGATGTCCCTCACCAAAAGGTACCATGGTTGTGTGGGCCACATCGGAAGGATCATGATGCATGTGGCCCGATCCTGACTGATCTTCTGAATGCAGCGAGCTATTAAACTGAAAGGTGGCTAATATAGACAGCATAAATCATTATAATGGTGTTTTTGCATTTAACCTAGATTCAAAAAGATCAATGGTGGGGATACCCCAGAGCTGGCAAATGTCCTTGAACACATTATCATTCAGTTCCCAATCTAGCTGATCATTAAAGACCCTTGAAGGACCAACGGCTACATTTGTAGATCCAGGTATGTGAGAACAGGATAACCAAACCTCATTAGCCTGACATATGTTCCATATGTCCTGACTAAGAGAATTACATTGGAGGGATTTCATCCCACCCATGTTTTTAATGTATGCCATGGCAGTTGTGCTGTCAGTTAATATTAACACATCTTGATTTTTTCAAATTTGCCATGAAAGCCTGCAATCCAAATTTGATTGCTAACAGTTCTAAACAATTAATGTGCATGGTACTTTCGGACACTGACAAATGGCCTCCTACTGCTTGACCAGATTGAACAGCTCCCCAACGTTTGAACAGCTCCCCAATCTATGTAAATAGTTATAGAGGGAGTGTCTCTAATGATATGCCGAACCTGACTTTCTATATTAAGAAACAACCATTCAAGCTCATGCTTCATGGCTTGTGTTATAGGCATCAATGCATCAAACCGTCTGGCACTTTTTCGATAATAATGCAGCTTGCCATATTCGACAGCCACAATGTTGAAATCAGTATGCCAAATAACTTGAGCCACATCTCGAATGTAGGGTCCTACGAATTGGAGATTTTGATCGAATCGAATATCGAATCGAATTCACTAAATCGAATCGAATAGCGAATCGAATATCGAATCGAATCATACCTGTGTGTTGCATTCTCAATTAAACATGTTTTTTCAACGATTAGACGATTTGTGATACGTTTTATGAACTACATGCATGAAGTTCCATCATAACTTACGTGGCGATGAACCGTCGTTTGTGATACTATTAACTTCAATTGACAATTGTCGAGAAAAAGAACAAAATTAAAACGTCCATGCGGCCGTCACGACGATTAATATATAACCACTAAACGGTTCATTAGGAACTAAAATCACCCGAAATTTGTACAATTTGCATGTACATTCAAAATTGCAAATCGGCATTCGGAAACCCCCATTGTTATAAACTTAAAGATGCAACAACAGTCGCATGGTAGCCTGTTTATGTAGTGCTGGATGCTTCTTGGACAGACGATTCGATAGATGGATGGTTGTCCCAGATGTGTGCGATTTATACACCATGTTGCATTCATCACACGTGTAAGTCCCTGCACTGCCTGCAGCTTTGTCATGTTTAAAATAAACATGAATAACGGACCACATTTTGTGTCAAAGAACGTTCCGAAACTGCATGAGAGTCAGTAAAGAAAAACACAGCCAAAATGCACTTTACGACGCTGGGAACACGTGTTGTCTACATTCTCAGCGATATTAGATGACGAGGAATCTGAGACTGATAGATAGCAGATAAGACTAGCAGATGCTCAGTCTCATAGCTATTATAATTTACGCGCGTCGTCGGTCCATCGGCGATCTCCGAGCTTTTGGCTACCATGTTCAAAGCTAGAATTCAGACGTATTTAGTTGTCCTATAGTGGCTAATTGTTGGCTATACTTATATTTAATATCATGCGAACTTTCGTAGAATTGTAAGGTGCGTATATATAATTTTCTTGAATTAAATGGCACAGAAACAGCTAAGATCGACATGTGTACATGTCCAGTTGGCAATTTCGACTCGAATTCGAATCGAATTTGACTTTCGAATCGAATCTCGAATCGAATATCGAATATTCGCAGGACCCTACTCGAATGGTACTAAATGTCAATTTGGACATATTTGAATTGGCGTCTTTTACCCTGTTTATTTTTTCTGGAGGTAAGTGAACCGTCATGGTCACAGTATTAATAATATTTCCCAGAAAAGTTATTTCTTGAGTGGGTTTCAGAATGGACTTTGTTGGGTGAATCATAAACCCCAAGTTGTTCAGTAGTGTGATAGTAGCATGCACATTTCTTACGCACTCGTCTTCTGTATTAGCCATACAGAGAGTATCATCAATAAAGCTAGTATTTAGGTAACCCTGTAATATTAGGTTAGAAAAAAACAGGTTTGATTAGCTTTGTGAATAAACGGGGTGCTGCCGCATACCTGTTTGGAAGACGGTAAGTGGAATTGGTATTGGTAAGTGGAACACTTCCATCGAAACCTGAAGTATTTTTGATGTTGTTCAGCCAAAAAGACAGTGTAGTAGGCATGCCGTATGTCTGCTATGCACATAAATTTGTTTGGTTTGAGAAGCGCCAAAGTTGCTTCAAAAGTTTCCATCTTGAAGTGGTGATATGGAACAAATTCATTAAATTTTTTCAAGTTCAGAATCAACCGCACCTCAGTGGTATCTGGCTTAGGCCGGATGATTATTGGCGATATGTATTGCCCCTCAATTTCTGGGACTTTAATGAGGACTTTTTGTGCCAAAAGCTTGTCCATGGCATCATCTATCTGTTCAATTTCTGATGTTTTTACATGATTTTGGACATAACTTCCTGTGGCTTGCACAGGTGGCCCTTTATCACCAAACTCAATGTGGCAATGCTGAACAAAATCAAGAATAACTGGGTCTCGTGTAAGAGCCCGCAAATTTTCCACAAAAAAAGTTTCCCGCAATAAATTTCTTATCAGGATAACTTTTAGTCACATACCTTTGTGGGTGTGGTAGGCTGAATTAACAACCAGCATGCCCTCTGAAGGATCCCTGCTTGATGTTTTTTGGTTCCTTCGAGTAACTAGAATGATAAGTAGGTCGCTGTTCTCTATGTGAGTAAGGCTTGGCTCTCAGACCTCTGCCACCATGACCGCGACCTCTGGGCGGGTACTTTCCTTGACCAGAACCATGAACCATTTTGTTCCTGATTTTCCAAGTGTCCTCGATATCCCGAGCCGCTTTGAAGACATCGTCTCCGAACAGAAAATCAGTGTAAGGAAGGGAATGTTGACACAGATGCACATATTCCCCTTTTAGTTCCGGTTTGAGCAGATCCTTCCGAACTGTATTCAGGAGGAAATTTCCATGACCTACTATGGCCAATGCATAATTTGATTGGTCAATAACATTTGTTAGGAACTTGTTACTCTGTTCCACCTGAGCCGCTGAATCAACCATTTTAGTTAGAATAACTGCGACCTTGACAAGAGCTGTTTCCACATTTTGAAACTTTTTGTCATTTGCTGGCTGCGACATTAAATCCCACACAAGCTGATTTACTTTTATGATCTCTAACCCTTCAGGTCAAGCGTTTGTTGGAACTGGTCATCATTGATGCCCTTACGAAACATGTTTGTAATAGAATCAGCAAGAATTGGGTCAATATTTGATCCCACAATCTCTTGCGAGTCAAATTTTTTATACATCGCAGAAAATCTGGATGGTGCCTGCACGGCTGCATCAGACTCGTCATCTGGTTGAAAGTGTTAATTTTCGCCAACATCGCGGGAATATGAATCGTAATAACAGTCAGCGTCGCCGGCTGGATAATCAGTATAAAGATACTGTTGTTGATTTTCGAGGGTAACCAACCTCTCGGCCATATCCACTAACTTGGCCCCCCCTGCTTGGTATTATTTTTAGTGATAAGCTGCAAATGGCGCAACACTTCGGAATCGCCATTACCATGTGGGTTGTTGTCACCCGTTTTCGTGGCGATCTTCCCGGAAATGGGAGCCATCCCTTTTGACAAAGATTTGGTCGTTTTTACGACAGTCGTTTTATGAATGGCGTCCATAACTTTTTCACAGTTCATTTGGGACATAATTTTTTATTTTATGTAAGACGTACAATTCGCTCAACGCAAATATTTTTGTCTGCGACAAATGAGAGTCATGACCGCTCACGACGGACACAAAGCACAAAGTTAATTTA
Source organism: Siphonodentalium dalli (assembly GCA_032622095.1). Taxonomy (NCBI): domain Eukaryota; kingdom Metazoa; phylum Mollusca; class Scaphopoda; order Gadilida; family Siphonodentaliidae; genus Siphonodentalium; species Siphonodentalium dalli. The sequence goes on from CP136068.1 coordinate 63,592,358, forward strand.
GCTCGATTTGGCGCATGCGCAAGAGTGCTATCCTATTTAAAGACGAGAGATTGACTGCGAAATAAAATTAGTGTGAATAGCTACTATAATCTGATACTTTAATGAGCTTCAAATACATTCCAATACCTGAGATAGAAACATTGTTGCTGGAGAACTCTGGGCCATTCCTGAAATTGAAGGATTTTGTGTCAGAGATGTACATGGATATTCACCATTAAGTCCCTACTCTAATTTGCACACTTGTCAACATCTATATATCTATAAACTCTATGTATAATTGTCCCTGTTGTTTAAATGCTGTTGCTCTATATAAAGAATCATCAACTTGGGTTGCTGTAAATAAAGAATTGTCAAATTGAGTTCAACCAATTCGTCACTAGTACCACTTGACACATCACATGCGCCCAGGTTGTTAGACAGACCCCCAAACGCTCATAATCACATCCAGGTTAATCATGACACATTCTTTACCTGTGCAGATTTTGGCATTGAAAATATTAACCCTAAATATGACATGAACACATGCTATCTGAAGCAATACTTTATCTGATCAGTCTCATATTTAACATATCCAAGTTAACTATTATATCTTTCCAATCATCTCCACATTATGTGTACAGGTGTATATTAATTTCTAGATCACATATTTTGAGTCAGTATGGTTGAAGGGATGGGTTAAACATCTGCCGATCGATTCGATCGGCCTCTTGTTTAAAGATGTGGAATGTGGACTAAAAACATATTTCATGATGCACTCTCTTGACAAAATTTGGATAAAAACAATAATTATTTTCATAAATGTTGTTCCATAAGGACAGCAGGTATACAACCTACTTTGTTATGCAGTACCTGATATATCATTGAAAATTGATTATGTGTCCTCTAACTGTGTATGATGTATCAAATTAAAAATACATATTTAAAGTCACAGTCTACCACCCATTCAATTGCTTTTATTAATTATTAATAAGATTTTTATTGTCCCACAATATACAAGTAGTCAGTACAATATTTGCAGTATAAATGTGAAGTTATGGAGTACAAGTTTTGCAACTTATTAATGATCCTCTCCCCAATTTTATTTGCCCTGATAAAAGATAGTAAAATATAATTGGACTTAGAAATTAAACTTTTTTGCTTCCCTTCCAGAATTGAGCAACCTTATCTCAACTTTGATTCCAACATGTCTCAAGCTCTTCAACACTGTAATCAGTTGGAACGTTTCTGCTTGGTTTCTAAAGATGGAAACATAGATGAGAAGAGAGTGAAAGATGCTGTGGACAAGGTACATGTGTTTTATAAAAAGCACAGTCGTATGATTAATTTTTTATTATTTTTTGTTATTCAAATGGCTAAATATGTAATTTTTTGTTTTGCTTGTCCCAATTTTTGGTTACTATTCACAAACAATGATTGTATAATTGTCAGGATCCATAATGCTTGCATATACACCAATGATTATATGCTGTTTATAATGTACCTTTCAGTGTAATCTGTTGGTGCAAGCAATTGATAATCTGTCAATGTTATGTCTATTGTTAAGGACCTTTTTCGATTAAAACAAATTCAATGCTCTTAATTTCTAGATGAAGTCTCCAGTTAGGTTTGCCGGATCACCATTAAACTAGGTAAATAAGTAAATTGGCTCAAAGTACAAGTCCATTTTGACTTGGGGTTGGGTCCTATCATTTTTGACTTATTAAATATTATGGCCATGTTTTTTATATGGATAATAAGTGGAATATAACATGGTATTTTTCAGTTAAACAGTTTCAGTCCTATGATTTAATTCCAGAGGCCTTTAGTAGCTTTACTGACTAGAATCAAATCTTATTAAATTCCAGATGATAATTCAAGATAGGATTACATGATAACCAACAAACCTTTGCTCAGAATACAAGTCATATTTATTATTATATTAGTAGGACTTGTATTCTCATGTGAATCTTTTTTTATGTTTACCCATACCATAGTATGGTAAACATAGTGTCGTTGTCCGGATTGACCACTCGTCGTTCGTCCGTCTGTCTGTCTGTCCGTAGGCACTTTATGAGTAATGCGATAACTCAAATATTTTCTATCCGATCGGAACCAAATTTTTGATATGGGTTTCTCAGCCCAAAATACAGATCGAGTTCGAATATGGGTCCGATTAATTTTAAAGGAGTTATGACCCTTTTTCGAGAAAAATAATTTAAAAAAAAATTATGTGTGATATCCTGTTTTGAAAATATGAAGATTTTATTGCAATAGTTTCATGTAATATAAGGATATCAATAAATTACCAGGTGATCATCCAACATCCAGAGTATATGAGAGGACATTTTATAGATGTTGTCATTCCAAGTGAAATCTGTTATGAAATGAGTGATGCCATATGATATAGAGCTCTTGTGGGTCAAGATAAACAACACTGGTGGCTGGCTGTTTGTTTATTCTAACTGTCAAATTGATTAATGGCAGCATAAGACTGGTGTTTCTCCTATTCTTGAAATTTCATTACAGGGTGAGATAAGGGCCCCCCCTCACCTATATAAGTGTCTTCTAAATTCCATTAATTTGCTTCAAAAATAATTATCCCTTTCCAAGGTTTCCATAGACACATGCTATAATGTACATGAACTCTTCCTCATATCTCTTAATATCTATTGGGTATCTTTGCACACTATTCACTTCTATCAATTTTGGTATTGACTGATTAATTGATTTTTGAAAAATATATTAACCCTTCAGACACGTGCTTTCAATTTGAAATTAAAATAACAGCTGATAGCCAATATAATTTATCTATGCAATGGGAAACAGGCAGATAAATATACATGACTATTGTAAGTGATGACTTGTTTTGAAAATCAATAATGGTAGATGTTAGTATTTCCAGGAACCTTATTTTCCCATTTGTTCATATTTTCATGGTTGATTGAATTTTAGGGGCCACAGAGCACTTAGAAGATTAACATTGAAGGTTGTGGCTTTTAGTGTCCAAGCTACTTGTAAAACATTGTAATGTGTGAAACCATTTAATTGAGGGCTAACTTACTTTCTTTTATATGAACGATTTAGTGGTCATAGGGGCCAGCATCCTCATCATATTATGTCTGTATAACATTATATAGATAATACTTTTGAATTGAATAAACTACATATATTTTTGAAAAACATACACCCCTGTTATGAAACACTTAATCTTATTTAATACACAGGTCAGATCTGATCTTATATCTGTCCATGTTTGATAAACAAATAACTGGGGAGAAGGGGGGGGTAATTAAAGTACCATTTAAATATGAGATGGAATCCCCTACATGTATGTCGTTCTAAGCAGTCTGGCTTGTCAACAAATTATAATTTCTCTTTAGAAGTGAATCTTAAAACTACTCCTCCCCACCCCAAATACTTTAACCCTTTCTTTAGACAAATTATTTGAGCTTTTTATTTCAAGTTGGGTACTGATATATGAATTAATTCCTGTGATCATATCTTTGACAAATTATCAGTTATGGCTAGTCGCTACCGCCAAGGTATGAGTTAAACATCTGCCGATCATGATCGGCCTCTCGTTTCAATTCCTGTTTTCCAGCTCCTCAAATTAATGGTTCTACAGCTAATAACAGGAGCGACAATGACTGCATCACGAATGCTACAAAAAGAAATCATTCTCAGGTAAAATATATCTTCATGAAGATTATATCGGTCATTTAATTCATTTTTATGTTTACCCATACCGTAGTATGGTAAACATAGTGTCGTTGTCCGGATTGACCACTCGTTGTTAGTCCGTCTGTCTGTCTGTCTGTCTGTCTGTAGACACTTTACGCATGGTGCGATAACTGAAATATTTTCTATCTGATCGGATCCAAATTTTGTATATGAATTTCTCAGCACCAAATACAGATCCAGTTCGAATATGGGTTTGATCCGAGTTTTTTGTATGGAGTTATGGCCCTTTTAGTAGAGGCTCTTATGTACTCCTGTGTGCACTTTGTGAAGAAATATAGCGACTATGCCAGTGACGTACGTTGCTTGATATCTCAGGCACCAGAAAACAAATGTTAGACACCTTGGGGTCGCGACTGGGTGGATTTATGATGTCATCAAGATGGCCGACATACACAATTTCACAGTATGCACTGAGTCAGTTTGATTAATATCTACTTGTGAATTTATTATAGAAATTTGATTATCTCACTATTGACGTGAAACTAATACACCATACTTCCATTTGACAGAAAAAGTGGCCACCATAAACCAAGATGGCTGCCAAAATGACGACCGAAATTCGGAAAATTTATGATTTTTCACACTTTCCTCTTGAATCATTAACAGATGTTTGAAATTTGTAACGAATAAAGACCTAAGTTTGAATAAATTCTAGTATCCAACCATTTCTATAATATAATATGTCATATTTCGGATCTCATTTCTGCCAGCTATCTTTAAAATGTGAATTCAAAAATGTGCAATGAAAGTTAACCAAAATTCAATTATGTGATTCTAGCCAAGAGTTGAACAGAAAATAACTTAATTTGATGAAGATAATGTAAACATGTTTTAAATATGTGAATTGCCATATAGTTATACTGAAAATAGTGCATTATCGTTTAAGATGGCGGCCAAGATGGCTGCCAAAATGGAGAAATCACCAAAATATGTCCATTTTTTATTGATATTACTCATGTGTTGGGGAAAAGTAAATATATGTGAATATGTGCTACTTTTTCGCGGAAATCCATGGACGTATGGAATAATTTGTAAATTTGATGAACCATATAGCTGCTTATACCCGAGAATTCAACAGAATTATACCACGAAACTTAAGTAAAATCATCTTCATGGCAGCCACACAAAATTGCAGAATGGGCACTGAGTGAGAAAGACAATTTAACACAGAAAATGAAAAATATTTTTACGGCAATGATAAAATTGCACCAAGCTTCCTTTTGAAAAAACAAGACTGATAAAAAAAACCAAGATGGCTGTCAAAATGGCGACCGAAATATAGAAATGTGTTGAATTGTTACACATGCCCCTTACATCATTTTCTGTTATTTGTAAACTGATAGAAATGTGTTGAATTGTTACACATGCCCCTTACATCATTTTCGGTTATTTGTAAACTGTGGTGAGTAGGACTTGTCTTTGTTTTTATCAGTTATGACACCAAGTACTTTGGAAAACATATTATGCTGTAATTTGTGTCTAATTGTTGTCCATACTCTGAAAAATGCAAATTAAATAATGCGCTATGTAATTTCACAAATAAACTTGCTTCTCGGGGTTCTAGATTAACATTGGACAGAAATAGGCATAATAAAATAAACAAAAGTGTACACAGTTTTAAATATCGTTAGTGTCATTCAATTATACTCGACATTGATCTATTTGACCCAAGATGGTTGCCAGAATGGCCGCAAAACTCACAGTTATAAAATGTGACTAATGTTATATTCTCAAACGGCATTTAGCAAAGGAGGTGGATATATTCGCCCAATCTAAATTAGATACTATCATGTTAAGGTATATTGTGACTATGTTTGACCAGAATGGACTCTTAGAAAACTAACTAGAAATTGCTCAATATAACTTAAACGATCCTGCCCGTTTCCTGGGAAGGAAGTCAAACCGGATATGTGCTGACTGTATCATTATAAGAGCATAACGATTACTCGAACTCAAAAGAATCCCTGCAGTCATAATACAGACAGAAATCCAACTTTATGGCTATATTTTTTCGTTTGGGGCAGATCTGCTTTATTCGTTGCCTATTCTTGATGAATTGTTGACCACGTTGATTTCGCCCAGCCACAGAAATGTAGAAGATTCAGGAACAATATCACACCTTGACTTCATCGAAGTCGCATTGCTATCATACTGCCACCGGAAAATATAATTGCTGAACTTAGAAATACATAGGCATTACATGTTAGTACAAACATTATTTCGTATCTAATTATGCAACAGTTGTGTCTAATAAGATACAATAAGGGGAGATTGCATTGTTCAGTTTCTTGTTTTTGGCATATCTGTGTTTCATCACCCGAAATTCGTTTGAATGGTTGAGACATTGTCACACTTCTCAAGACGTGAGTCAGCACATGTACCACTCTTGTTACTTCGTCCAATTGATGGTCACATTGATGGTAGTCTATCTACAACCAACTCACCCCAGCAACTACAGTTGAATTACAAACTCATCTCGCAAGCTAACAGAGCTCACCACAAAACTCTCTGACTGCATATCAGAGACTCCATATAGAATGTTTGTTTCGGTTGTGGAATGGAGAGTTCATAATACAGATTTAATAAATAAATTTAAATATGGCCGCTGACCTCATAGCAGATACATTGCATATTCACTGCGATGTAGTCTAACAGAACTGTGCACATAACTGAGTTAATGCTTGTCAGTTTATTTTTTTAGCATATGTCAAAACATCAGTATCGGGCAAAAATAGCCTAAGGTTTGTCATTCTCCATGTCGAGTCCAGCAAGTGACAATAACGGCTCCTCAACTTCTTCCTGGTTGTCAAAAAAAAAAAAAATCGTGAAATCAAAATGCCTATATCTGGATATTTAGTGATGAAATACCTCATCGAAACACAAGAAGCTCATCCATGCCATATGATGGTGCATCGAAGTAATGAATACAGTGACGGGTCATCAAGATCATTTAATGGAACGTTTATTAAGATTTCTTGCAAAATGTCCACACGGGGACATTCATTAGCATTATACATCAACTGCTAGTTCACAGAAAGTAAACATCTTCGAATCACAGAAACCCCGCAATCTCGAATGAAATCCTTTAATTGTCCATTGAACAAATGTAGTGTATAGAATTTGCTGGCAAACTGTACAATCATAATAGTCGGATCCACAAGCTTGGAATATAGATACTGCGCAAAAGTTGGAAGTAATAGATAACAATGTTATGCTTGAATTGAGAGAATATTGTGGATTGTTAGCTATTTGAAAAGTCCATAACTGATATTGACTTCAACTATTGCTCAGGAAGGTATAAGATTTCAACGTTTAACGACCAGAGTTTTCTGCAGACCTGATTTCATTGTTGTGGGATATCAAATGTTCCTGTATAAAACATCTGGAAAGAATACTACAAACTTTCCACCCAATAATAATACATGTACCTCAACATGTCGGTGAGTTGAATTACCTCCACAGCCAAGTCAAACTGTGCATTGGCGCGAGAAATTATTATCAATTTTATCTGGAACATTGCTGATAGCCGATACAATTACAGAAATGCAGGTGTGAATATGTTTCTTGTATGACATTTTGATGAGACCGCATAACGCAAGCATGAAAGAACTTCGATAACACATGTGACAAATATGACATGGGTGTATCTAATATAAACTTGATGAGTGCATACGTTCTGCACAGGAAGATGGGAATCATACACGGAACGAACTTGCATTATATGCGGTGTCCAGAAAACTATCTCCGTGGAACTCAAATACACATGTATATCAATTGAACTCATTATATGAGGCTATCTTCCTATCCTAGCTCGTTCAAAATCAGCCACGCTTTCGCAAATATTGGGTGTGGAGTCTGTGAGTTGATCTATGAGCTGTCCAGAGCTCCACAACAGTTTCTGTTTTGGTACGAACCTGAACATAGTTTATCTCTAGTCGCTATAGATCGCATGTAATAAGCAGAGGTCTGGTAGAAATCCGCCAATGTCATTCTTTTTCGCAGAAGACACATAGAGCTCACATCTGAATGCATTGTGTGATGTCCATTCAATTAATTTCCGTGAGCAGCTGAATTTCGGTAGAATTGACTTAGTATGATGGCATTACATGAGCAATTCAGGAGTCAAGTGAAAAATTCTTATCCAAACCCCATAAGGGGGGGGCGATATCAAGGGGATGTAATTAAAGTATTGCTCAATACCGACAGCCTTATTGTTGAGGTAGGGATTGTTCTCCAGTCGAGTCACCCAATCAGGACATTTCCGATGTACATGTAATGATGGATGTAATCAGCATATATTCAGATTTTGATATTTTCAAATAGGTCAACATGAGATGAATTTATCTACTTTTCATGGTTTCTGTTTCCATTCTCATGAAATCTCGGATATAAGCAGCTACTGTTCGCAAAGTATTCATATTGTATCAGATTGTATCAGCATTCCTGGCACTTTTGTCAACAGGGGAACAAATTCGTTTACCAGTAGTCACTGAAACCCACCTTAGGAGCGTTATCAATGAAAACTAGCAAATTTGAGATGATTTCTCCATTTTGGTAACCTTATTATAATCAACATCCTGAATTTAGATTCATATGGATAATAATATGTTAATCTAACATATCATGGTTAGTAAAATTTATTCAAAATAAGGTTGCTAGTAGCCACCGATTTCAAACCACTGTGAATAATTTAAGAGGCGAGTGTGAAGTGTGAAAAATCATCAGTTATTAGAATTTCGGTCGCCGTTTTGGGAGCCCTCTTGGGAGCCCTCTTGGATTTTGAGGTCCAAATTGCACCGTCAAGAGGAAGTGTGATCCAATGGTATTATTGGTCGCGAAACATCATCATTTCACTATCTAAATTTTCCTCCCAGACTCAATGCCAACTCTGAAATTGTTCATGGTTGCCATTTTGATGATTTCATCTCATTTTCGTAGTTTCATTCTCTCGAATTCTTGCGTATAAACAGCCATTGTTAACAAACCATTCATATTGTTTCATATCTCCATGTTATTACGCCAACACGGAGCAAATATATTCACCTATATTCACTAAATCGCACATTAGGAGTGATATAAAAGAAAATTTGACAAATTTTAGTGATTTATCAATTTTGGCAACCATTTTGGTCGCCATCTTGAATACAGTTGCACTTATTTGGTTGTAATTATATGGCAATCTATATGTTTAAACCTGTTGCAAATATTTGTCATCAAATTCAGCTATCTTCTGGCTAACACTTGGCTCGAATTACAAAATCGATATTTGGTAAAATTTTATAGGATATTTATGAATTCACATTTTGACGACATTTTGTAGGAATAAGACCCAAAGTATGACATATTATCATGTTCAAATTAGTCCAGGAGATATTGGTCGACCTCTGCACCCCCCCCCAGGACTTAACTTCACCCCACTAATTTTCTTCCTTAAGGTCTCCTCTAATTTTTTTCACTTGTTAACAAGAAAAAAAAGTGGCCGCAGAGACTCCAGACAAGATGGCGTCCATCATGGCGGCCATTTTTTTTAAATGCACCAGGTCTCTTTGATCGCCATTATAGTAAAGATGATAGCAAATGCGGTCTGGTTTTTCGCTCGATTCGTTATGCTAATATACAACCCTTACAAATTAGCCAAAAATCCGACACCAGAATCCAATATGGCGGCCAAAATGGCCGCCGAAATGTGAAAATATGCTATTTTTCTGACATGTTACCACCTTTCGTTTGTCTCTGTGGGAAAATGTTAGAATTTTTGCATCATGTTATACATTTAGCATATAGAGGAGTCATTGGCGAACACATGGGGACCATAATATGCATTCATTGTGGGATATTTTTGTCCGATATCACATTTTCCCAAATGCCGGTATCATAGGTCAAAGCCTAATCTCCGTTAATTACGCGATGTTATGTTTCGAATCAATGAATGTTGTTGCTATTATAACAACACCCATGCATATATATTTGCAGGAGATACTCGAGATAGGATTCCTCTTATACCTGAGTTGAGGAATATTTATCCAAATCCAAGATGGCGGCCAAAATGGCCACCAGAAATAAAAAATCTCCGAAAATCGCTGATTTTAACATCAGTGAGCATTATTGTCATGACAACTCCACACCTGCTTGCTATTGTAAGTTGGGAACACTTAGGCGAAGAACTTTCCTTGTACCATATCCAAATAAATGTTGCCCAAATCCAAAATGGCGCCCACAATGGCTGACAGATTTTGAAAAATCACCGAAATTCCCTCATATTCACATCATTGGGCATTATTGTCGAGACAACTCCACCCATGCTTACAATTGAGTTGGAAATACTGAGGTGAAGTAATTACCTTACATCTCATGCAAGAAATTGTTTTCCAAATCGAAGATGGCGGCCAAAATGGCGACCGAAAGTTGAAAACAAGTCTACATTACTTTACTTTCTTACGATGGGCGTTATTGTTTCGCGATTTCTATCCACCATTACATGTTGATATGGAATTATGACATGAAGTATTCATTAGGGTTTGGCAATTGATACTCACAGCCAAGATCGCTGCTAAATTGGCGGCTAGAAATTGAAAAGAAATCGATATTTTCACATATTAATTTCAACTTTTTGTCATAATATCGGTATGTATGGACGAAACTGTACATAAACCATCTACTAGTTCAACTTAAAGGTATCAAAACGCATAACATAGCTCCTATCCTTCTGGAAAGATGAAACACCACAATTAATATCGCGATGTGGCATTTCGAAATCCAGTCTCCACTTAGCGCCGATAATGGCCGTAAGCGTAGGTACGCCGAATAGTTATATCAGAACAATTACCTGATAACAGATTCTGATATGCCACGTCACGTCCATAATTATCTGGACCAGCTTCCATGTCTTTGTCTGATAGATCTAGGTCGCTCACACCGACACATGTATGTGTCTCATACCCCATGGGATACCGACATGTACACCTGGCGAACCAGTTAGCTAGTCACTTCTGAATAGATGGTTCGTCAACTCACAATCTCAGCGAACGCATTGGCATATGTGGACAACTTCGACAGTGTTTCGAATGTTGCTAGCTGTCTCATCCCTTGGACAGATGTCTGTCTGCTAAGGAGAAGACCCTAGTGTACAGACCACCCACACTTCTTGACCATTATCCGAAGCAAACTGTGTGACGCCCCGCAGTTGTCTCGTCGAATATCTCCCAGCAGAGAAGAACAATGCTCGCGGTGCTAGTTTGTGGACATGCGCCATGATAGTGGGAATGAAATGGGCCACTGTATACACCACCCCTACACCTGGTGCATGTTTAAGATATCGAATGTCATGTGTGTCGGTTTTATTTGGTGTGGTAAGATTGTATTTCCACATCCGTTTCGAAGCCTTTCTGATTCAACTACGTACACTTTTGTCTGGATAATAATATGCTAGCCTCCCTCAAAACAGTCGGATGGACTAAAGGATAATGTCTTTATAGCATGAATGTATGCGTGTTTTGTTATCCTCTCTCGGGGTTAGTGTCAGTATGTGGGCGGTATTATTCAAGAAAATGTCAGGAACTGTGGTGCATTTATTTCACTATGTATTTAAAGTACAATTTACAGTCTCGATGGCAATGGCTGTGGCCGTTGGGGAACGCGACCTTTATGATCATATAGCTTCATATATATATAACTTTAGAATATAGTAGTTAATGTCTCATGCAGGAAAATGGTCGCATTGGTGATGTTACCAAGAAATCACTTGGTGTACCAACGTTTGTTGAACTGAATGCAAGAGCTCATCAACGTAACATTTCTCTGGATGTTCTTCGCGTTGAACATTTCACCCTTTTGTTGATGGCATTTGTACTTTCTTGAACCATACCACCCAGCGTGAGTATGACATATCAACCAACTATCAAAGGTATCGCCTTTAAGACTACACCACAGTCTTGGTGGAGCTTATACAGCAGTAGCCAATGGCATACTCCTGGTCCAGTTGTTTAAGAACGGCTTCCAAACGGATGGGAACATACAATCTTAGCATACAAGGAAAGCAAAGCCACACATGAGATCCTGTCTGAATCCTGTCCAATTTCATTTCCACTATCATGACAAATACCCACAAACTAGCACCGTGTGTATTGTTATCATCTGCTTGAATATGTTCGGTGAGACGATTGCTGGACGCCAACAAGCTTGTTCTTATGATCATGTTCAAGGAGTTTGGGTATATTATGCATTATGGTCTTCTACGCCTTAGCAGAAATGCATCCGTCAAATGTCGGGCTTTCAACATTCGAAGCCATATACAGAAGTTGTCCGGGTACGTCAGTGCATTAGATGAGTATGTGAATTGATGAACCATATATTGAGAAGTGGCTCTTTGGGAAGATCACCAGGTGTACACGTTGTTATCCCCATTAGGTCACCAAAGCTGACAATACGCAGATAGATAGGTCCTTCTGAAAGCTAGTATACGCATCGACCGAATACCTTTATAGTGTATCGCAAAAGATGACGCATATACCCCATATGTAGCATCTGAATTATACCATAAGATATACCACGAATGAAGCTCGCTAAGAATTCCAAGCTTTCGAAACCAACATGTGAGCTGGACACCGGCATATGTATTGTTTGAAACATTCCGATTAGTGGCACACTCCTACAAAGAAGAGTAGTGAACTGTTGTTGTGAGTGAGACAGATTAATCTGACGAAGAGACGGAAACGAGTCTAGATAATGCTGAATGTGGCAATTCAGAATAAGCTCAGGTACTGTTGTTTCGATTCTTGGAAGTCATAATATGACTATTCGGCGCACCTATATACGGTTACGGCCAGTATGAGCCCTTAGTGGAGAATGGATTTTGAAATGCCACATTGCGATTGTGGGTTTTCATCCTTCCAAAAGGCTACGACTTACATTGGAACTAATATATGGCTTATATTATGTACCGTTTCGTTTATACAAATCAATATTATGACAAAAAGTTGAAATTAGTATGTGATAATATCGGCTACTTTTCCATTTCTGCCCGCCAGTTGGCCACCATATTGACTGTGAGTATCACTTGCCAAACCCTAATGAATAATTCATACATATCAACATGTAATGGTGGGTAGAAATCGCGAAACAATAACGCCCATCCTAAGAAAGTAAAGGAATGTAGGCGTGTTTTCAAATTTTGGTCGCCATTTTGGCCGCCATCTTCGATTTGGAAAACCATTTCTTGCATGAGATGTAAGGTAATTACTTCACCTCAGTATGTCCAACTCAACTGTACGCATGGATGGAGTTGTCTCGACAATAATGCCCAATGATGTGAATATGAGGGAATTTCGGTGATTTTTCAAAATCTGTCAGCCATTGTGGGCGCCATTTTGGATTTGGGGGACTTTTATTTGGATATGGTACAAGGAAAGTTCTTCGCCTAAGTGTTCCCAACTTACAATAGTAAGCAGGTGTGGAGTTGTCATGACAATAATGCTCACTGATGTTAAAATCAGCGATTTTCGGCGATTTTTTATTGCTGGTGGCCATTTTGGCCGCCATCTTGGATTTGGGTAAATATTCCTCAACTCATGTATAAGAGAAATCCTAGCTCGAGTATCTCCTGCAAATATATATGCATGGGTGTTGTTATAATAGCAATAACATTCATTGATTCGAAACATAACATCGCGTAATTAACGGAGATTAGGCTTTGACCTATGATACCGGCATTTGGGAAAACGTGATATCGGACAAAAATATCCCGCAGTGAATGCATATTATGGTCCCCATGTGTTCGCAAATGACTCCTCTATATGATAAATGTATAACATGATGCAAAAATTCTAACATTTTCCCACAGAGACAAACGAAAGGTGGTAACTTGTCAGAAAAATAGCATATTTTCACATTTCGGCGGCCATCTTGGCCGCCATATTGGATTCTGGTGTCTGAGTTTTGGCTAATTTGTAAGGGTTGTATATTAGCATAACGAATCGAGCGGAAAACAAGACTGCATGTGCTATCATCTTTACTATAATGGCGATCAAAGAGACCTGGTGCATAAAAAAAAAATGGCCGCCATGATGGACGCCATCTTGTCTGGAGTCTCTGCGGCCACTTTTTTTTCTTGTTAACAAGTGAAAAACATTAGAGGAGACCTTATGGAAGAAAATTAGTGGGGTGAAGTTAAGTCCTGGGGGGGGTGCAGAGGTCGACCAATATCTCCTGGACTAAATGGTTAGGTATTCAAATGTATTTAAAATTAAGTTGCTATTAACCACGGATTTCAAACAAACGTGAATGTTTTAAGAGACATGTGTGAAAAATCATCATTTTCCCGAACTTCGGTCGCCATTTTGGCGGCCATCTTGGTTAAATGTGGTCAATTTTTCTGTCAAAGTGAAGCCTGTTATCATAGTATCACAACAGTAGAGAAATATTATATTTTCTGTAATAAATTCACTACTAGCTATTAATCAAACTGATTCAGTGCCTACTCTGAAATTTTGGATGGCGGCCATCTTGATGACATCATAAATCCACCCAGTCGCGACCCCCAGGTGTCTAACATTTGTTTTCTGGTGCCCGAGATATCAAGCAACATCATGAGCATAGTGGCTATATTTCTTCACAAAATGCACACAGGAGCCAAAAAATGGACATAAGAGGCTCTACTATTTTTCGACTTAGAATTCATGCATGCTGCCATAATTCAAATTTTTTTTATCTGATTGGAACCAAATTTGGTATGCGAGTTTCTCGGCCCAAAATACATATCGAGTTCGAATATGGGTTTGATTCAATATTTTTTAATGGAGTTATGGCCCTTTGACATAGAATTCATGCATGCTTCGATAAATCAACCATTTTTCATAAGAGGCTCTACTATTTTTCGACTTAGAATTCATGCATGCTGCCATAATTCAAATTTTTTTTTAACTGATAGGAACCAAATTTGGTATGTGAGTTTCTCAACTCAAAATACAGATCAAGTTTGATTATGGGTTAGATCCGACATTTTATACCAGAGTTATGGCCCTTTTTCAACTAAGAATTGAACAGACAACCATAGCAGTCTACAATTAATTACCAGTGATATCAGTTTAGCTCCTTAGAGAAGGAGACAAGCAGTAAATCTGTATTATGGGAATTAGAGTTATTTTTAGCCATCAGTGTTAGGTGTAACCAGAGCTACCATATAGAGAGATAAGACACTCCCATACAGCTCTATGTAATTAATTTGCACTGTTAGCCTGGGTTTCTGAGGGGGTCTCTATGCCAGGAAAGATGGCTGGCAATAGAAAACTCATAGGGAATAAATTGTGTTTTATCACATAATCTGTCATGTTTGTCCAGTGTTTCACAGACAAAAAAATCACATACATGCCCATGCTAGTGGAGATGGGAAAATTTATACTTTAATACCTACAAATGACTAATTTTTATGTTTACCCATACCATAGTATGGTATTAATACATAGTATCAATGTCCGGATTGACCACTCGTCGTTAGCAGGGTTGTCAAAGTACTGATGTTCAGTACCGCAAACCGGGTCGGTATCGGTACTCATTGAGTGGACTTTTATATGGCAAATAACTTTTGTTTCGTGAGGTTCCATCATCTATTATTCATTAAGTTCGAGGTTTAGTCAAACAACGAAAATAAAAATCGCAACGACATTTACGTTAACTCTTTCGCTGCCAAACGCGCATAAATGCGAACTTCGGAGACGCTGCCAATCGCGCATTTTTGCGAATTTGGTATGTAGTCTAATGTATGGGATATAACTCTATTCTTTCCGGCATGTTTGACAGTGTACAATGTATTTATCTGTAGTACTGTTGCGTGCGAACAATTTAAAGCGACAATGTCCTCAAGGTCATGCTATTTCTGACGATATGTGAGTACAGTCAGAGCAGGAATATTGCGGCATTGTTGTTAGCACGTGGTTATCAGTCGAAAATGGCTGCTCGCAAAAGACTCAGGACTGAAGAAGTTATTGTTATTACCTCTATACTCTAATGATCGAGGGGCGCCTGCGGCGCATAAGATACTTATACCTATTATTTATGTGGGCAGTAGCCTCTATAGGGGCGCCTGCGGCGCATAAGATACTATGGGTGGCGGGATAGGGTGGCGGGTGGGTCACTAACCTCTATACTCTAATGATCGAGGGTCGCCTGCGGCGCATAAGATACTTATACCTATTATTTATAATACACCTTTACTGTTTTTGAACAACCCTTGTCTATTGTATCGTTTTCCAGTGGTGATACCAGGCAAGTAAATCAATTATGCTGGTGAGTTGACCATGCGTACGCCCACGTGACCCATATAATTCACATAAATCATCGTAAAACCCACTTTTCCTGAAATTCAAGATGGCCACCAAGATCACGTGACTTATAAGGGGCGGAGCAGGGTCATATATCCCCCTGTAGGTATATATACATATGGGTATGGTTATATATATATCTATATTTGGAATTGTACCTATACCTATCAGGGAATATTCAAGCAACAAAAGCACGAACTCAACAAAGTGCGCCATTGTATCCCATTTTGCTACAAATAGGTGGCAACTTGCATAAATCCAAAATGGACGCCAAGGTCACGTGATCTATTTTATGTCCAAAGTGGGTTCATATAGGTAGCTCCCGTGTACCTTACTGTTGGACATCGTATAATTGGGTTGAAAATTAGAAAACAAACAACACGCCCATTCATACCCACACAAAATGTACATATACAGGCAAATAGCCACTAATCCAAGATGGCCGCCAATGTCACGTGACCTTGGTGGGCGTGTCAACGGTGGCATTCGACAGGGTATACCTATGTCTATATACATGTGAAGTTTCAACTAATTATATTAGAAACTGCTTGAGATATAATGTATTACCCATATATACCTGAAATACATGGATATATGTACAGGATGCGTGGCACTGGGGGGTATGTCTGTGGTGGCGGGTGGCAGCGAAAGAGTTAAGTTGTTGTCTGCGGCGGTTTTCGGCAAGTCGCAAAGGGAGGATTTTTAAAAGACGGAATACAGAGTGGAACGAATGTAGACATGTATGTTTGACTACTGGGTCGGCTAACATTGTAGAAAGACTTATATGGATACACGGTACACCATTTTATTTACGTGGTAATTAATTAGAGAACTCACTAATCGGCCATATTACTAGCATGTTGTAATTTCAATGAAATCAAAGTCGTTACCAGTATAAAGCCTGGTTGTAGTTGGCTAGTTCGAAAATTTGAAATAGATTTAGAGAGAAAATTGTCAAATACACTCCGTGTCTGTGACATTAACTTAATATCACAATAAAAGTTAAAACAATGGAAAATAAAACTCAATAGATGTCACACATGTGATCATAAGAATCATTACGGCATAATACTCTGGTAACTCTGCCCTGGTTGCCCATGCATCCATGTCACGACTCACAAGTCTCACAACTCACAAATATCCTGTCATTCGACTTATACAGTGTCAACATCCATGTCATCATATATATAAACATCGATGGTAATTTGGGTGTTTGGCACTTTTGCGCCTTGTGACCTGGTCAGTGCCCAACAGACTCCTCTCAAATGATGCATGTGTCATAAATTGATACCGCGAAACGGCACATGCAGACTTACATCCGGCGGCATCCAAGAAATACAGTTATCACAAGCGCCTACACAATGCATGCATTCTGTCAATTTAGTGACAAGTTGTCATAGTGCGGCATACTGTGCTTTTGACGTTTGAATGTGCTAACGATATCACGACGACCAATCGCAGTTTTGTTTGGCGCGATGTTTATATTTGTTAAGTTGTATATTAATAGAAATCAACAATCAGTACCGGGAACCGTTGACATCAGAACCGGTACCGATTTAATTCCTGATTACTTCCGGTACCGGTACCAGTACCTATTGACAACCCTGGTCGTTAGTCCGTCCGTCTGTCTGTCTGTAGACACTTTACGCATGGTGCGATAACTCAAACATTTTCTATCTGATAGGAACCAAATTTTGTATATGAATTTCTCAGTACAAAAGACAGATCGAGTTCGAATATGGGTTTAATCAGACTATTTTTAAGTGAGTTATGGTCCTTTTTCGAAAAAAATATTCACTCTTTAAAAAATAAATAAATACAACAAAAAATAACTAGAGGGTTAAAATTCTGGCCTGCAGAATTTTGATACTTCCATATAAATTTCCCATCCCCGATCACCATCCATAATTCAATCCTCTACACACCCCTATTCAACCCTTACCTATAAACCGCTTCATAACCCTAATATTTCGATAAGAGCAACCTTAGTCATAGCCAATCCATAATCACAACCGTTTACATAGCCCTATCTACAGCTCTTAACCCAATAAAATACCCTGAACATATTCATTATTGCCCTCCTGCAAACCATATCCATAGCCATACCTTGACCTTACCATAAGTCTTTCGATAAGCCTAGTCATACATACAAACTTACCCAAAATCAAATCCTTTGCATAACACCGTCACCTTTCTAACATTAACAATATCAACAACTCTAACCCAATTTATAAACCTGATCCATAACATTAACCCTAAACATAACCCTGATCTACACATATCCATAGCCCTATACTTAATGTATTATATAGTTATCAGGGTATAAAATATTAGATATGAGTTGAAGACTCTTGTCCAGAAATGCTTCTATCAATTAATATTGACCACTGAGGTCTGTTCTAAAAATAGATCAATAACTTGTCCCAATTAAACATCTCATTTAATAATAAAATATTCGAAATAAATTCAATATTAGCTGATAGAGGTCTTTCTGGATAGGAGTCGTCAATTCATATTTATTGTTTTATACCCATAAAACTATTTCAAATTTGTTATATAAAGAGATAATCATATCGTTAACCCTTTACGTGAACTTATTAAATTTCCTAGTGTATACAGTCATCCGGGAGTATTTTCCTACATAAGTGAATGCATGTAATATCGTGCACTTAATCCTGATTAATTGATTGCGCATTAATTTGAAAAGTTAAAAAATTTACCAAATTTTCAGGTGGATAGTACCCACCACATCCAATTTGTTTTATCTCGATTCACGATTTCTCCATTTTTTTTTCTTTGCGAGTTTTACTTGAATTTGCCAAAAGCCTCGACCCACACTGATGCGGGTTCTCCGTCAAACGTCTAGGATGCTTCTATTACACTAAATACCGTCGCCACGAGTGAATTCTTTGCTCTGAAACTTGAGAAAATGCACCAGAGTTGGGTGTTGATACCCCTATCACACCCACTGGTCAGCAAAATTGTATCTCCATATTTGATTTTTTTAAAGTATTTTTCAACTTTTGGTTTTTGTTGGAATTTGCCAATATGTACCCACCGGAACACAAGCTCTCCATTGGTTAGTTTGCTTTGTAAGTAGAGCGGTCAAACTTTGGGATATTACCAATAGTATATCGACGTATCTGCTGCTGCATTACCTCGCTCCTTCATCAGCACGGTCGGATTTGGCGAGAAAAATAGCTTAGTGATGAAGCACTTAACTATAGTTATTTACATTATAAAGCCTCGCCACGAGTAAACCTTCGACTTTAGCGGGAATTAATCGGGTGATGTAAGCTTCAGTTGCACAATCGTCCAGCAATCAGTTGTAATAGCCAGATAATCATTCTTGTTAGCTCAACTTTACTTTGTAAAGTTTGAGCTATTGCCATGGCTTGGTATCCGTCGTCTGTGTGTGTGTGCGTGATGCGTCAACAATTTCCTTTAGCATGGGCTACAGTTCGTACCTTTGGTCCGATTATTATGAAATTTGTCATGGATGTTGACATTGACATGTAGATGGGAACGAGTCATTTTGGGGTCATTCGGAAAAAAAACATGGCCGCCAGTGGCCATCTTGGATTTCAAAATTCAATCCATTAGCACGGGCTACAGGCCGTACCGTTCGTCTTATTGTCATGAAATTTGTCATGGATGTTGACATTGACATGTAGATGGGAACGAGTCATTTTGGGGTCATTCGGAAAAAAAACATGGCCGCCAGTGGCCATCTTGGATTTCAAAATTCAATCCATTAGCACGGGCTACAGGCCGTACCGTTCGTCTTATTGTCATGAAATTTGTCATGGGTGTTAACAATGACATGTAGATGGGAACGAGTCATTTTGGGGTCATTCGGCCGAAAAACATGGCCGCCAGCAGCCATCTTGGATTTTACTCTTTGTATGACTAAATCATTTAGCACGGGCTACAGGTGTCGTACTTTTAGTCTGATCATCATAACAAAATTTATGGCTGTTGAAATTGTAATGTAGATGGGAACGAGTCATTTTGGGATCACTCGGATGAAAAACATGGCCGCCAGTGGCCATCTTTGATTTCAAAATTCAATCCATTAGCACAGGCTACAGGTCGTACCTTTAGTCTGATCATCATGAAATTTGTCATGGATGTTAACAATGACATGTAGATGGGAACGAGTCATTTTGAGGTCATTCGGCCAAAAAACATGTCCGCCAGCAGCCATCTTGGATTTTACTCTTCGTATGACTAGATCCTTTAGCACAGGCTACAGGTCGTACCTTTAGTCTGATCATCATAAAATTTGTCATGGATGTTAACAATGACATGTAGATGGGACAAGTCATTTTGAGGTCATTCGGCCAAAAAACATGGCCACCAGCAGCCATCTTGGATTTTACTCTTTGTATGACTAAGGGAGCATGTCAAAACCTCTTTCGCATATGCGAAAATATTGTCGATAATGTCGAAAAAGTTTTGACGTAATTGACGTAATTGTGCAAAAACGAAATGTCGAAAATGACGAAAAATAATGCGATAACGTTGAAAGCGACTGGCCATAAAAGTGCGATAACGTCGAAACCGCAACTAACTAAAATGTCGTAACTTTCGACAACGCTAAAATCGACGTCGAAACATCGACAACAATTCGCTTTTTAAAATGTCGATAGTGACGAAAGGATGCGATAAAATTCGCGCATGCAAACTGGCGCTGGGGTAGGCCTACATAATATGACATATTTACGGGAGAGTGTCTCAGGTGTGGCACGTAATTAGTTTCACCTGATTACAGAGATTGGGAGTGGTAATTGAGACGCTAATTAAATTGCGGTGCACGATTTAACGGGGCTTATAATAAGATTATGACATGAACTGAAGACATCCCTCTGTCAATTTAACAAATCGGTGAAATGACTGCATCAGAACACAAAAAAAAAATCGTCTCACGATGAGCGCAAAACATTATGAAATAACACTTGAGTGTTTTAATATTTAACTGCAGGCCTGCGTACTCGGTAGCCCTACCATAAAAGTCTGCATTATGTAATGGCCGTGGCTAAAGAACAGTATACCGCTCTTTAGTACCAAACGCTAAAGAGCGGTATACCACGCTTTAGCTATATGGGCCTGATACGCTAATTAACGGTATACCGCTCTTTAGCGTTTGGTGCTAAAGAACGGTATACTGCTCTTTAGTGACAAACGCTAAAGAGCGGTATACCACGCTTTAGCTATATGGGCCTGATACGCTAATGAACGGTATACCACTCTTTAGCGTTTGGTGCTAAAGAGCGGTATAGGCCTACTGCTCTTTAGCCCTCGGTGCTAAAGAGCGGTCCAGGTTGGATGAGCGGCACATGCGTTGCCAAGATATTTTGCGCATTGCGCCAACACATAACGTTATAATCCGTATCGCTCTTTAGCTCTCATCGCTAAAGAGTGGTGTGCCGTTCTTTAGCCCTCAGTGCTAAAGAGCTGTCCATGTTGGATGAGCGGCACGTGCGTTGCCAAGATATTTTGCGCATTGTGTATAACGTTATAATCCGTACCGCTCTTTAGCCCTCGTCACTAAAGAGCGGTATACCGTTCTTTAGCCCTCAGTACTAAAGAGCGGTATACCGTTCTTTAGCCACTTCGTTATGTAATTGGGCTAAAATGTTTACATCGGTGACTAATTCACAGTACTTCATGGTCCCGTGAATGAAATGACTGCATAGTTCGCTGTGAATTAAGGGGGAGATCAAGTGACCAACTTGTAATGGGGAATTCCATGTAAATCTGCGGAGCAAAAGTTACAGAGTTGCACATACTTCTGATGGTGACTTGAGGTGGTATTGGAAACAACAGGTATTTGTCTGGCGAATCCGCTTGTGACCAGTTCCATTATAATGTTGGTGTATTTATTTTTGAATTTTATATTGATTTTTCAAATATAAAATTCAAAAATAAATACACCAACATTATAATGGAACTGGTCATGTGATGTAATTTACATAGAAATATTCTCAAAATTTACTTATTGCAAAATTGTATAATTTACCTAGCGCACCTGCCAGTTAAATGTTATGACTGTTCAATGATGTGCCTGCTTTGGTTCCCGGACAACTGCTCCATATGTAACTTCTGCTCCGGAGATTTGCATGGAAATCCCCATTCGATATTGGTCACTTGTCCTCCCCTTAATAGTTGTGACGTACCGTGGGAATATTTTTCACATTCAACCAATCAACAACCACAATGGGAAGCCGGCTGTTGAATCTAAACAAATCACCCAGCGGTATACTTAAACATTAACATAACTTATTTTGTTCATGTTTATTTATTTGATCTTGAAGTCGGCATGAAGTAAACACTATAGTATAACTTAAATTGGGGAAATTAGTTGTACCATAATACAAAAATGCCGATTAATAAACGCAAATCCGATTCATTTACTTAGTATTATCACGTAAATATAGACGGAAGAAATTCATGTTATTGTTAACTAAAATCTGAACTATTTTAAATAGGAATAAATATCCATAACAAATAGTTTCCGCTTGTCACGGATATCTATTTTTCATGGGTGACCAGATCAAGATCCGTCGATTTTTATTTAACCACTTGAACATTTGACTTTTTGAGTCTTGCCCGCGAACTTGAAAAATGGAAAATAGTTTAGTCATTGTATATCAGTTATCACGACGTCTCGAGTTTCGTTTCAAGAAATTGTGTCACATTCTAGCGAGACAATAATTAGAGGAATAATGATGTATTCGCCGGGAATGTACATGGCGAATATATTGGCTGTCAAATTCACTTGATCGGTGAAACAACAAGCGAAATGTTAGCATTGTTGTTGCTTTGTTGATTGTGGCAACCAAGTTACGGAAGTGAGCTGTTGACAAGGCTGTTACCTTTCACACCCACGGAAATCACGTTATTTTTGGTCAGAGACTGTACGTTGCTGAATTAATTAGCTTAATGTTCGGTATAAGCTTGTTTTTTTTAAATGTATATATTATTATATGATGCTTTGCTTATCTGGGATTTTTCTATCAGAAAGTTGATAATAAAGATGTAGGGCTTTGATGTTGGAATCACTCAGTGGGTGCATTATGAAATGTTGTATGGTTAAGTGAGCCGTTTTCATGCCATTACCAAAGCCCAACACCATATCCCATTCGTTCTTCGATTCGATATACAATGAGTCTACTATACAGTTTACTTTCACCACTGCAAGACACCGACATCTTTACTGTTCACGACACATTCGTATAAAACTGCGACCATGACGAAACACAAAGTGTGTTGCAGATCATATCGACACCACAGGCAATATTGACGGAAACAAAACTGCGATCTTGACGAAAACAAACACTGCGAAAATATGTCGAAACAAAACGGCGAAAATGTTGAGCAAAACTCGGAAACTGTCGAAACAAAACTGCGATAATTGCGAAAACATCGAACCAAGACGGCGAAAATGACGAAAACGTTACCGCGTGCGATAATGCCGAAAAAACTCTGATAATGTCGAAAAAAACGACGTCAATGACGCATTTTTTTCGCATATGCGAAAGAGGTTTTGACATGCTCCCTAAATCATTTAGCACGGGCTACAGGTCGTACTTTTAGTCTGATCATCATAAAATTTGTCATGAATGTTAATAATGACATGTAGATGGGAACGAGTCATTTTGGGGTCAATCGGCCAAAAAACATGACCACCAGAAGCCATCTTGGATTTTACTCTTTGTATGACTAAATCCTTTAGCACGGACTACAGGTCGTACCTTGAGTCTGATCATCATGAAATTTTTCGTGGCTGTTGAAATTGGAATGTAGATGGGAACGAGTCATTTTGGGGTCATTCGGATGAAAAACATGGCCGCCAGTGGCCATCTTTGATTTCAAAATTAAATCCATTAGCACAGGCTACAGGTCGTACTGTTCGTCTGATCATCATAAAATTTATCATGGATGTTTATATTGACATGTAGATGGGAACGATTAATTAAAAAACATGGCCACCAGAAGCCATCTTGGATTTTACTCTTTGTATGACTAAATCCTTTAGCACGGGCTACAGGTCGTACCTTTAGTCTGATCATCATAAAATTTGTCCTGGATGTTAACAATGACATGTAGATGGGAACGAGTCATTTTGGGGTCATTTGTCCTAAAAACATGGCCGCCAGCAGCCATCTTTGATTTTACTCTTTGTATGACTAAATTCTTTAGCATGGGCTACAGGTCGTACCTTTAGTCTGATCGTCATAAAATTTGTCATGGATGTTAACGATGACATGTGGATGGGATACAATCATTTTGGGGTCATTCGGCCGATGACATGGCCGTCAGCAGCCATCTTGGATTTTACTTTTCTCTTCATGTCTATAAACTAGTATTAAACATTCCACTTTCCACATTCCTAATCGCTCCATTGACTGTAATACATTCAATTATTCCCTTTCCAAGTTGAGCTACAGTGTCATTGACACTTGCATTCAAATTCTTTGAGGAAATGCTCTTTCATTTCCGTATAATTCAGCTTAAGATATTTCTTTATGGTGGTGTGACAGGGAACTGTGTTGTCCTATGAATTTGCGAAATCCCGACCCATTAGCTATGCACAAAGGCCTCATATCCATAGCGCACCACTCAACCAAAGCTCCCGTGATAGCGTTCCATTTCGATTTTGACATGGGTTTGGGTACGTGGAAACCCAGAGTGGTTTGCTTCTTTCGTAGAGATTCACTCGGTCCGGGTTCATCGGAACATTTCTGTGAAATTCCGCTTCTGTAACTAGCATCAGGATCAACTGGCTGATTTGGCTCTGGTTTGTTCACACTCACGAAGATGTGTTTCTTCTTTAAATGAGAAGCCATGTTCGACGTGGACCCAGAGTAGACAAATCTATTCTGACAAATTTTGCATTCCACAAACTTTTTTTTGTTTGCATTGTCTTCTACCAATCAGAAATTTGATAGCCGTCTTGAAGCGTCTTCCCTTCTCAAAATTCAACACGAAATAATACCTGAGGGGTGTCAATCAGATGACAGATTCACTGATTCAGTGACGTCATTGCTTTGAACTATCCCGCCTTGTAGAGGAGCGGCCAAATCCAAAAAGGGCCTTAGTTTTCGAGATACCCCTACCCTCGGTAGAACAAGTTGAAACCAACTTTTTCTGGAAGGTAAATATATCTCATTTATGAAAATGATTCTTGGCCTTACCGGAATTGGTGGCAGCTATGTATGGTAAGACTATTTGTGAAGGTACCCTACCGAAAAATTAGCCTGTTTTCAGCGGTTGACCAGCTATACACAATTGGTTAAAAGTTAAGCACATCACCAAAAACAGAACGTTCTATTTGTTATTATGGGGTACATGGTGATACTAGATCGGAAAGTTCTTGTTTTTTCTGGTTTGTTTGAGATTTCACGACGTCATGGTGGAGAATGTAACGTTCTGCGTCAAAACATCATGACGATTCAGAGTAACTGTCGCCCGTCAAGTCTGTACAAAACTAGCACGCTGGATTGATCTTATCTTGTCATATATGTATTTTCTACCGGAAGGTATTAACTTTATTTTCCTGTTCCTACAAATATTGCAATAATAGGCAAAAACTTAACCCTCCCCCAATGTCATAAAATGCTAAGTATAGCCATCGCCGAGGATTGGATCCCAGAATGATAGAATAGTGCGTAGTATTTCCTTTTATTTAGTGTAGAACACACATAACAAGTGTAAAATGCAAATTTCCAACCATATTCACCATTAGATGAGTATCAAACTCCAAGATGGCGTCCAATATGGCATTCAGTTGTTATTTTAGGACTTAGTGGAGCGACATACGAAAATTCCAGAAAAGGAACGTCCCCAGTGGTAAAATGTATATTATTTTAATGACCATATAGAATAGCATGTCATATGAAACATTAGATTCACCAATAATACATCTTATCAATTGGTCAAATAATAGTCGAAAATTTATTCCGCCGTTCAATGTCATAAAATTCTAACTAAAGTTGTCGCCTGGGATTGGAACACGAATGATCGCATAATGCGCAGTATTTTGTTTTATTTAATGTAGAATACACATGCAAATTGGCCAGAGAAAATTGCCATCCAGATTTGTTATTTGAAGAGTATCATAATCCAAGATGGCGTTCAATATGGCGGCCTATTTAATTTCAAGACTTACGACAAATTCAGAAAAGGAACGACCCCAGTGGTATATTATATATCATTGTACTGACTATATAGAATATTTCATATCAAACATTAGATTCAGCATTGATCCATATTATCAATTGATGAAATAATTAGACAAAAAACTTAACCACCCCTACAGTCACAAACTTCCACACAAATGAGCCACTGGAGATTGTAGTACAGGTCAAAAAGAAATGAGTACTGAATACGATAGAGAAACAAAAAGTTTGAAGTCACATCCACTATTGCGCCATAATTGCGGCCAACGTGGCAGTTAAGTTTAATGTCAACACTTTGTGAACAACTAATACGATATGCGTACAAAGAACGTCTCGTATGGTATTACTTATGCGATGTATTAGCTACAATGTGTGTTTCCATTATTAAATGGCAATTTATTGTTGGAGTGATGACGGAGACCAAAATATGGTGGTCAAGTATATAAACAAAAAATCAGGTGAGCTTTGTCATTTCTCGAATTTATAACACTTCATGAAAACATATACGGAAAAACAGGACAAATGACGTCTCCAGTGGTATATATATATTGTGGCGATTCATTTCATTACATTAGTCATATGAAATAGTAGTTCTGTCATTAACATAATTACTTTTAATTTGTGAAATAATAAACACAAAACTCAACATTCCTCATCTCTAAAGTTATAACATTGCGCACAAAGGTACCTCTGAGAATCGTAACCAAGAATAAAACAACAAATGCGCAGTTGTAGATGTCATTTTGTGCGGCATAATTATGTAAGAACCACACTCGCTATCAGATGGATCTCAAAATACAAGATGGCATCCCATAATATGGATGTCACTTCAATTTGGAGAAGAAGTACAACAGCCAGAGAAGAGACGTCCTTTTGTGATGCTTTGCGTTGGATTTGTTGTTGAAGTGCCAGACGTTTTAAACAACTGTTCAAATGGTTTGTTTGTTCGCTCTAGTGCAGGTAGTCGATAAGTTAACTTTTCAATAATAATATTTTGGAATGGAATAACATTAACATTATATGTTTTCTTCATAAAGAAGAGCAACATTTGCTTTTATCAATCATAAAAACTACATGGCTCTGATAGCCAACCATTCAATTAAAGTTCAGTGACTAAAGGTCAAACATGACTCCAGTGATGACATGTTTATAGAGACATAGAGACAGATGGATGTGAGAAATACATTTATAATTCCCACATTTTCATTGAATATGAGTCATATAATGTTAATCTATTCATTTACAGCTATGGGCACTTGAGCATGGCATGTCCAGGTTTTCTTGAGAAACGCAAATGACTCTACTGGGTGAACAAGAACACAACACTATATGCCAGTGATATTTAGTTGATTACATCACTCTGACTTACACTCAGTTACTTGTATCGCACTAAAACACTATATATCAACGACGAAGGTGTTATGAATCCCGATCAGCAACACTGATATGAGGTCCATGTTAAGTGAAAATAACTTTAGAGTATCTGTGCCAGTTTGGGGGTAGGAGGCTTATGTATGGACTGAATATATTGATTCCGCGGTAAGATCGGCGCTGTCTTTCCGCCACCAATAAGAATACAATGTATGTCGTAATATGGCCTAAATCGCCATAGACCAAACCATACACACAACCTGAATCTATATATCAAGACTAATGACTACTGTTTATTGTGAATTGCCTTATGCATGTTGCCATTTCAATTGTGTTTATATTTGCTACTAGCCTCCAGTTCTTCATTACTTAATTACCATTTTATCCATTTCAAATGACACCAAACTCAAAAGAACCGTGGATAACACAACTTTTTAGTGACATTCTGGTTTGCTAGTGAGTTGCGTGATTATGATTATAATCTAACGGCAATCATAAATGCAACACCAACGTGCATGTTCAGTGGAGATTATCGCACTATCACCTATGTATCAATAAAATGTATTAGCATTAGAGATATTACTATACATGTAGTCCGGACCCACGTCCATAAGAACTAATACAGATATGATATCCGCCCGAGATATAGAAGATTCAATTTCAATTAGTCTAGCCCGGAAACTCAATATCTTCTGTTTGCAACATATATGAATCCGATTGACATTCACAACAATTTAACTCACATATTAGTCGAGACTAAAATATCAATGTACAGAAAAACATGCACATCAAGCAACGTATGGCGAGAACAACTTGTATACATATGTATGCAGTGTTGTTCTCTTATTTGACTATTGGTCCCATGTTATGTCATTAAAGAGCATTTTCTGTGTGTGCGAGATGAATTTCATGTTACGTTAATAGGCAATGACTATGATGTGTGAACTTTGATTGCTCGTGGACTCATATCCCACTTTGCCAAAACCGATTAGATATCTTCTTTGCTGGATTTCAAAATGTATGCCATTTTTGTTTTTTGCGTTACTGCATATAATATAACAGCAGATGGTGATTCTGTTATTTAGTGTTTCATTTGGCCAAAACTGTTGCAAGGCTCTCTGAAAATGTTGGTGGACATTCAAAAGGACATGTTAAGGAGGGCTTCACATTCAAGAATGTCACAATATATTAATGATAGTCATATGTTAGCATTGACCATTACAACATCACTTCGTACCGCATCGAGTGCGTGATTATTTGTAACGGTTAATGACCATCCTCTATTATTACCAGTTGTCTACATATTGTTAATCCTTTACTTACCTAACGTCTCAAAATGACATCAAATGTGTCAAACAATAGTCAAATGCGCATTGGAGATCGATACACGATACACGATCCGGCAAATTAAACTATTTAAGTCATTCTCGGAATTTCGCTAAGTGTTTTTTGGTTGGTTTGTCTTTCTCCAAATATTTGATATAAAGTTCCTGATAATTGCTAAACAAAATAACCTAAACATTCAACAAATGCAAATTTCCATCCAGTATTAATCCTGGCATCACACCTGCGTCATAGCTAAGGGTGTGACATTTGGAACCTGCCGTATGATACATTTTGACCGGCTTTCGTATTCATTGTTCGCAGCGTGTTGACATTAGAATTAGCCATCATGTTGTACGTCATCTTGGATTTTGGTTGTTTCCTAAGACCAGATGTGGATGCAAATTAAATATTTTATGTTTCTTCGTTGTATTCAACACATTCAACACAAAGTAATTCCGAACGATTTGCTTAATTCTTTGCATTCTGGACTATAGTCACAAGTGACGCCATTATGTGGACGTTTGTGACTGGGTGGTGGTTAAGTTTTTGTTTACTAATTCTCCAACTGATAAGATGGACTAATGGTGGAACTACTGTACCATGTGAACTATCGTCTATGTAGTCACTTCAATGATATACAATATGCCACAAGGGGACGTCCCCTTTATAGTTCGTTCGTATGACCGTTCGCTAAGTGGTACAATTAAAATTGGATGCCATATTGGACGCCATCTTGCTGTTTCATACTCTTCTAATAGTGAATATGGATGGAAATTCATACCTGTCACTTCGTATGTATGTTGTACATTAAATAAAACAAAATACTGCGCATAATGCTATCACTCGTGGTTCCAATCCCAGGCGATAACTTAATTTCGAATTTTATGACATTGGATGGAGGGATACATTTTTACCTATTAGTTTACCAATTGAAAAGATGTACTAATGGTCAAATTAATGTTTGATATGAAATGTTATTCTATGTAATCATTACAATAATATAGATTTTACCACTGGGGACGTTCCTTTTCGGGATTTTTCGTATGTCGCTTCACAAAGTCTTAAAATAAAAACTGACCGCCATATTGGACGCTATCTTGGATTTTTATACTCTTCTAATGGTGAATATGGTTGGAAATTCACATTTGACACTTGTCATGTGTGTTCTACACTAAATAAAAGCAAAAACTACGCATTATTCTATCATTCTGGGATCCAATCCCCGGCGATGGCAGTACTCAGCTTTTTATGACATTGGGGGAGGGTTAAGTTTTTGCCTATCATTACAATATCTGTCGGGTTAGGATAATAAAGTTAATACCCCCGGTAGCAAATACTTCACTCTTTCCAAACATATATGACATGTTAAGCTAGGTTGAGCGTGCTAGTTTTTTACAGAGTTGACGGGCCACGGTTTCTCTGAATCGTCATGATGTTTTGACGCATAACGTTATATTCTCTACCATGATGTCGTGAAAACTCGAACAAACCAGAAACAATAAGAACGTTCCAATATAGTATCACCATGTACCCCATAATAACAAATAGAACGTTCTGTTTTTGGTGATGTGCTTAACTTTTAACCAATTGTGTATAGCTGGTCAACCGCTGAAAACAGGCTAATTTTTCGGTAGGGTACCTTCACAAATAGTCTTACCATACATAGCTGCCACCAATCCCGGCAAGGCCAAGAATCATTTTCATAAATGATATAGATTTACCTTCCAGAAAAAGTTGGTTTCAACTTGTTCTACCGAGGGTAGGGGTATACGACCACTTTTGGCATTTGGCCGCTCCTCTATTGATACACAGTGACTGCACACATGCTCTTGTCGGAAGATCAGAGAAAACTTCAAAGGGCCAGAATTGATTGAAGGTCCCCGACACTTCCAGACAGTTCGAGAATTGCTACTAAGTATCTGATACTACCGCGTGTACCAATTAATGATTGCATTGCACTCTACTATCGGTGACACAGGGTTTAGTATTAGTTTTGCATCATTTAACCTAATATTTTGAGGATTAATCACGTTCACATTCAACTGACAACGGAATGCGGTTTCGTCCGGTTCATTTTTTTCTAACCGGTTACGTCGCTAACCGGATGCTAACTGGATATCCGTCTATCCGTTTCAGCTCTACCATAATTGGTATGGAAGGTCCTTGGGTGACAGGGATGCAGATGTGTTAAAATGAGGTCACCGGGTCAAATGAGGGCGGAGCCAGGGACATAACTTGTCCATCCATTGTAATTCTTAAAATGTCGTCAGGCCTCTTCAGCTTATATTTGGTATGAGTGACTAGGATTCAGTTTTGATTCAGAATTGGATAACTGGGTCAAATAGGGTCGGACCCAGGGACATAGTTATTCTTAAAACATCTTCTCAAGAACCATTTCAATTTTGGCATATTTAGCATACATTTTGGTATAGAGAGTCCATGGGTGACTGGGATTCAGATTTGTTCACATGGGTTCACCAGGTCAAATAGGGTTGCGACCAGGGACATAACTCTTCCCCCATAGTAATTTTTAAAATGGCTCCTCCTCGAGAGCCATCAGGCCTATTTAACCTATATGTAAGATAAGATAAGTTTTTATTGACAATCAAGTCGCCTTCACAGGTAGAGTAATTTAGATAAACAGACAAACAAATAAGTAAAGAAATAGATAGACAGAACATATGAGAAAGTATTGATTGATGTTGATTGGTGAAATAAAGTGATAAAAGTGATACAACATGCTTAATCTTCATGTGCAACAGTCATCAGATATAGGATAAGGCATTAATGGTCCTACATCATGGTACTATATAATATAATAATTTACATGAAAGAGGAAATTATATATTGCATGAAGTGGCATCAGGCTTAAATACTGAGTTGACTGATATTAGGCTTAAATACTGAGTGACTGATATTAGGCTTAAATACCAAGTGACTGATATTAGGCTTAAATACTGAATGACTTATTGGACTTGAAGATTAATGGCCAATCTAGCCAGTGACTTAATATAAAAACATGCTATAATATAAATACTACAATGTGTGTTATAGGTATCTTGTGGAAAAAGAATGATGCAATATGAGTATAAGCTTAATATTGAGGTTTCAGTGAAAATTGCCCAAGATACATATAACATAATTGAAGTATCTGTAAATAAATGTAATATACTATTAAATAAAACATATCTACCACTTTCCTACTGATAGTGAAGGGCATATCCATGTCTTTTATTTATTTGGGGACCAAGAGTACAGTGAAACCTGCTTTGGGCGACCACTGCCAAGAGCGACCACCTGGCTTTAACGACCGGATTGGATTTGTACGGACTGGTTTTACTATATAAATGACCTGCCGTGAGCAACCACCTTTCAAACGCAACCAGCGGTCGGTGATTTGTGTCAAAAATGACAAAATTTACCCGTTATGAACGACCACCAGACATGAAAAATAAGTCTTTAACTAGTGCTTTTCCAACGTGAGCCCCAGATGCTTCAGCAGGATGCATTTCTTTGATTAAAATTATTTGCAATCACAGACTATGATTTGGGGATTCCCCACCGGGACATGTGACTAAGCGGAATTCCCAGCTGGAGGGATATATCATTGGTTCATTTTAATCCAAAAGTAGTATTTGGGAACGTGGATTATAAAAACTTCATCACTCTTTTTTTTTTTTACATGAATGTTGACGATGTGTTTGACCTAACTAATGTATGATGAAATACAAACAAGATCCTATATTCCATAGTAGCATAAAAATGAGACTCTGCTTGGCTGTACTGTTGTTTTAGCGATAGGCCTATCATTATAATCCAGTCGCTGCCTCATTGTGATGAAGCACGAAAACGCTTAGGGCAAAGTGTCTGCCAAATCCAGTTTCCGCTTCTCCAGGGCGATGTGCTTATCCAATTCGGAGAGTTTGGCCAGATTGTTGGTTAACTCGCCCTGGATAGTCTGCATTGCCTTGTCCAGCCCCCTGAGCTCACGGAGGTTTAGTGGCGGGTCATGCATAGTTTTGAGGATATCACCAATCTGCGTATCCATCAAGGTGGTCTCCATTCGATTAACCGTGTCCGATGCCTCTGTTGCAATTTGCCCCAAGTCCTGAAGCTCTACACTATCAGCAGCAGCAGCTACCTCATGAAGTGCATCGCTTGCAGCCTGGAGGGCCGTAACCGCCTTTGGTGGTAGCTCGTCACGTTTGGGCCGGCGCCAATCAACAAACCCCAAGTCTCGGATTGCCTCAGCTCCACCCCGTTGGCGGGCTATTGACGATAGCGCAAGGGGCTTTTTTGTTTGCGAGTTAATGAGATTGAGATTGGGATATGCCTTTAGTCGGAGCTGTCCGCGTTGGTCGATCTCAAATTTTGTGCGGTCGCGGCCAAGTGTTGGTCTTGCACCCTTGTCGGCCAGGACGTTATAATAGTCATCAACGGCTGACTGCAGGAGTTCTTGGTGTAGCGACATGCCTATTGTTGTCGTATTAATACCATAGGTCGGGTCGATCTGGAGACTATGGTCGACCGGCATAACGATTGGCGTTGTTTCATCTTGAGGATCATCGGCTCTGATATCAAATGTAGGATTATCAAAGTCCATTATTATTCTTATATAATTATTATTTGTTTATAATGTATTAAAGGTAAGCAAGCCACAGTTTAATAGTGACAAGTTATAGCTATATAATGTCAACGAGTAATTACGGACGCAAACTCAACCCATATCGCAGCCTGCGAGACCCCCTCGGAGTCAAAGGCATCAGGCAGTCTGTTGTTATTACAAACAATCCCAGCACGATTGGGCCAAACCAACAGCTACTTGTGAGGTTTCCCAACCTTGGTGCCAGTGACGTAATAGTTCCTGGGACAGTGTGCCTGGCATTTACAATCACGCTAACATCGAAGGATACAACCAAGTCTGTGGTACAGAACCTGGGCCGGGCTATTGTGAAAAAGACTACAATCAAGATCAGCGGAAATGAGGTCATGTCGATCGACGATTCCGATGTTCTCTACTGCTACCTAGACATGTGGAAAACTACCCAGGAGAGAGAAAATGCGCAGTATCAGGGTATTGATGTGTCCGCCAACCAAATTACAACAAAACTACGCATAAATGCTTCAAAGACAATACCATAGCAGAAGACAAGGCTATCGCGAAAGCCTACGGGAATCGATACTACACCCCGCTGGACTTTGAACTGTTGGAAAGTCACATGCCCTTCTACCAAAGCGCACTCGGCGACCGACTCGAGTACGAGCTAACTTTCAATGACTACAGGCGGGTGATCAAGGCTACAGGTGATAACGATTCTTCTTACACCATCGGCAACATTAGCCTGGAGTATGACATGGTCACTGAGCCTGAGCTGGCCCGTTTGATCCGCACCCAGTATGCAGGCCGCGTCGCAATACTTTATGATCGCATCCTCCGCCACCGCAAGATAGCTTCAAACAAAAAAGACTCCCTATGGAATATCAACCTCAATATTCCGAGTCGGAGTATGAAAGGCATCTTGCTCCTCTTCGATGAACCTGGAGAAGCTTTCCAGAGAAAACCCGAAGACTTCTACAATCCGAAGATCGAAAAGGTTGAGGTGACCATTGAGGGTGTACCAAATCAGCTCTACTCTCAAGGCCTGCGTGCCTACCAGCAATGGGAAGAAGCAAAAAAGTTCTTCGCATCATCCAGCAAGCGACATCCAGAAGTGGCGATGGTCGCAAAGGATCTGGCCTTGGCTGATGTTTCGCTAGGAGAGTTTCTGACAAGCAAGTATGCCTTGTGGCTTGATCTCAGGACAACTGATGATGATCAATTACATGGTAATGGGAGGCGCATAGAGAATGCATCAGAGGGTGTTACAATTCAGATCACTAAAAAAGCAGAAGCGGGAGGTAAATTGGATTTGTATTTATTCGTATTTATGGATGCTCAACTCAATATAGAGGATGGACGATTTGTCTCAGCGCTTTACTAACTAGTTATATTATACTGTAGCTTTGCTATATGGTATAGATACTGTTATTATGGTATATATGTACCCAAAAGATGCACACTCAGCCCTCATCTGTGGACAGACTGGCTGTGGAAAAACATTGTTCACCCTCAATCTGCTGGAGGGCTCATACTGTGGCATGTTTCGACACATTGTAATCCTGTACCCCACTGTGCGGCACAACAAGGCGTACCAGGGCCGGCTGTGGATATGGAATGACCCTGAGATCTATGTTGTTGATTCGGGCGAGCGACTCCATGATTGGCTACGGGCTTTCTACCAAATTTTTCAGGGTGAACCCACGTTGTATATTGTTGATGACTGCTCAGCCACGAAGGCCCTGACGAAGAAAAGGGATATGCTTTCTGAGCTGGCCTTCTCAGGCAGACACGCATATCAAAGTGTCTGGGTCCTCACTCAGAAGTACAACTCCGTCCTTAAGGACCTGTGTGAGCAGACTCGCTGGGTCGCCCTCTTCCACTGTAAAGACCGGGACTCGTTTGAGGATTGTCTACGCGAAAATGACGTGATCCTTGCCAGGAAAGATCGAGCTGCAGTTAGACAGCTACTCTCAGAGACGAAGCATGCTAAGCTTTTGTTAAAGACAGATCAACCAACTGCTTATAAGATTGCTTTATTAACTGCTTAACTATTAAGCTAGATACTTAATAGATATTAAATAAGATGTGGCAAGTACTATATAATATAATCAGCGTTGCTTCGCAACCACTAATTGTTGTCATCCTTGTGTGGTTCTATATTAAACTTCGGCCACAAATGGTTATAATTAACAAAGTAACAACGTTGTTAAGATTATTAATACCCATAAATTGTGATGACCAAATCGATCAACTGCTGGAACTACAGACGATGGAACCGATGAGAGATGATGTTGAAGCTACACATCAACAAAATGGTGCTGTTGTTGCGAAGCATCGGGAAAGGCTCGCCGCACTGGCTGCAGGGGGTCAGGCTATACAGTATCTTGGGAAAGCAGTCACGGCAGACCAAGTGGATGGAATGAATGACGAGAAGATAAATAAGCTAACGCCCGTTATGAGGCGCGGTTGAGCGCTGCGATGACTAAGACACTGGGGCAGGCAGCGCTCCAGCTGTATGCTGGACTCGCCGGCGTCCTCCTCCCGATTCCTCCCGAGAACCAACCGATTCTCGTCGCTGATCTTGAGGCCGACCCCTTCGTCGAGCATGCGCTGAGCAGTGCTACATGTGCGCTGTACCATCAATATGGAATGTATTTAGCACCCTTGACTGCCGCGTTGACCACTGTAAAACATTGTCAATTTGGACATGTCTGCCCACAGAATATACAGTCAAGCAAAGACGAAAGTGATGGAGGAGATAGCCAGGGTGACAATTACTCCGAAAAATAAATCCCCAAAAGATCCCAAGAAGGTCGCAGCTGGGAGAGCAGGAGCCGCGGCTCGGCAGGCAAAAGAGGAAAAGATCCTCAATGATCTGCGGGAGGCCAAGAATACATTTCATAATGTTCCTTCGCAAGCTCAAGAGCCACAGACAAAACCAACTTGTGACACCAAAGACAAACAAATAAATAATAGTATTTGGATCGTAGGGTGTTGTGGGTTGGCTGGTGTTGTTATATGTGCATATATATATCGTAGGAATCTGTTGCGAATAAACAGGAACAGCCACACTCATGCTGCGAAGCAACAAGTATTACTAAGCGACAAGCAACCTGCTAAATTAGACGTATTCTATATGCAATAATATACTATTGATAGAACATGACTACCCCAATTACAGATGGAAAAATGCTCGTCAACGCACTCTATCACAGCGCTGTTGTGTGTGGCTTTGCCATAGGCTACTCCCGCCTGGGCAAAATGGTTTTTGGAGTTGTTGCGCCTAAGCTAGACTTCACTCCTCGCGATGTGGGTATGGTAGTTGTTGATATAGCCTCCGCCATGGCCACGAAAGATATGCTAATTAAACAGGGACTCATACCAGCCGATATTATGAAGTAATTATACTATTAGGTATATACGTAATAATATTACATATTCGAATAATGGCAACAGTCGCGATAATGGTCGGTGGTGCACTAGCCAATGCATTAGCATTCAGTGGGTCAAACTTCCTTTTCTCAAAGTTGAGAGGATCGGATGTTGAGGAAGAGCGAAAGCGCCATGATTTAGCTATAGAGCAGCTCCAAGCTGCGCAGGCAAAATGGTCCCGAAAACGAACTGCACACTTGGACTGGATAAACAAAGAACTTCGACGTCAGGGTCACGCTGTACAAACTTTCAGAGACGTCGACGTTGCAATTCGCGAGTATGCAATGTTATTTCAGGGTTCGTCAGCTGAACCCCAGCTTTCCGACTTCTACACACCGTCAGAGGGTCCAAAAAATCGTGAGATTGCATTCATCGTCCTGGGAATGGGCGTTACAGGACTAGTCGCCTATAAACTCGCCAAGTAATCTCGACATTGAAGTCGTAAATATATTTGACAACAATGGATCTGGAAAATCATAAGTGACCTAGCAGCCCAAGTTGACAATGAGTCCTCGTACGTGCGGATCATAGAAAATGTCCCCATAACCCACAATGGCCGGGTGTTAGTCGTGATCCTATTTACCTTGGAGTTTCTGCAGCCAGGGGCAATTCCGGCCATCCTGCAATACTGGCGCAAGCGGATTTTTTCACAACTAGACAAACAAGTCCTATTGTAAATATAATAATGGGTCTCCCCGAAGAACTGTATTGTGCAATGCTAGAAGTTGGTTTCTGTGCCGATATAAAAATCCCGCCGGCCTTTACCCTTGGCATAGATATGTCAATTATCGATTTGGCACGACAGTCCCTCGACCTGTGGCAAAGCGATGAGAGGGAGATGTTCCACTTTGCGAAGGAAGTCCTTGCATGTTCGGACGGTTTTCCTTCGCAGGATGATGTCTGTTGGAGACTGATTACTCTGCTTAAATACCTGGCCAGTTTTGATGAGCTCGAAAGCAATAGACAAGAATCCTGCAAATATTGCAAAGTACAAGAAGAGCCCTTTTACGATGAGCTCGAAGAGCTTGACAAAGCTCGGGAATATTTACTATAGCACTCGGGGGTTATTGGAAGGGGATCTCGGCGATTAAAAATCTCTCAGCCGCAGCTGGCGTTTCTGAAGATGTGGCTCGGGCATGGCTAAAGAAGCAGGCCCTCTGGCAGATCTATCTACCAGCACCACGATACATTCCACGACCAAAGTTTGATGTGTCAATACCTAATGAAGTCCACCAAGCCGATCTCCTATTTTTGCCTCACGATCGACTACATCGTAAGACGTACATCGTAAGACGTACATCGTAAGACGTACATCGTAAGACGTACATCCACAGTTGTGGATGTGGCCTCTCGCTACAAAGAGGCAGAACCCCTCACCACAAAACAAGCTACGGAAATTTCAGATGCTTTACAAAGAATCTACAAACGGGGTCCTCTCACGTGGCCAAAGCTTCTCCAGGTCGACCCGGGGCGCGAGTTCATGGGCGCAGTGAACCAGCTCCTGGCCAAGCATGATGTTTCTGTCAGGCGTGGCCGCGTTGATGTCCACCGGGACCAGGGGATCGTGGAGCAGAGCGTTTGTTTGGGCACCAATACGCCCAGGAGATGCAGCTTCCCGCCGGCCAAAGGTCGACTGAATGGGTGACTCGACTACCTGCTGTAGTTGCGGCTATTAACGGAGAAGTGGCCCGTTTAACGGGTAAAAAACCGTCAGAGTCTATAACAGCCAAAACAGTAACACAAAAGCCTTCCTCACCTGCATTTCGACCTGTTGGTCTTGAGGAGGAAAAAATCCCCTCGAATGTCAACATTCGCTATCTATACCAGCCTGGGGAACTAGAAGGTGGTCGGCGAAGAGCGACTGATCCTGTATGGTCTCTCCACGTATACAGACTCGGGCGGTCTGTCACAAAACCTGACGAGCCTGTGCTTTACTATTTATTGGATGGACCATCCCGAGGCTTTGTCCGGGAAGAACTCCTTGTTGTGCCTCCTGACACCCAGCTGCCACCGGGATAATCCCGATAGAATAAATTAATTCACAAACCATAAATTCTCGGAGGCCTTATACGAATCTGGTCATGGGGGTGATTCTACTTTTTTTTTTGTATATAACCCTCAAGGGGCGGTTTTGAGATCCTATATATAATATCTAGAGAGCTCCTGACACCGGCCCATGTGTGACATAGTAAGTTGAAATCCTATTCACAGTGAATCAAAATTCCCTCTCATGTCATTGTACTCGATAAGCCGCTAACTAAATTCACACAGCTGTGCGATATAGAAATTCATTTAGAGGTATGTGTGTGTTAGGAATGAATGTGTTGAAGTCAATGAAGTGTATCTATAATCCCGGTGCAGTTACTTGTGTGTTTCTAAGTGGTAAGAAAGACACTGTGCGCCAGGTGCTTGGGGCCTGGTCGGTGCTTGTGGTATTTGATTTGTAAATTAGGTGTTCTATAAGAAAGTGTGCCAGCATCATTGTCCTCCTTCGACAGCAAGCGCTGGATTGCAGAACATGGAGTTGACACCCTAGCATATGGTCATAGAGGTGCCACATAGGGTTCTGTAGAGGTTCAGGTGCTTGGGGCCTGGTCGGTGCTTGGGGCATTTGATTTGTAAATTAGGTGTTCTATAAGAAAGTGGGCCGGCATCATTGTCCTCCTTCGACAGCAAGCGCTGGATCGCAGAAAATGGAGTTGACACCCTAGCATATGGTCATAGAGGTGCCACATAGGGTTCTGTAGAGGTTCAGGTGCTTGGGGCCTGGTCGGTGCTTGGGGCATTTGATTGGTAAATTAGGTGTTCTATAAGAAAGTGGGGGGCCTGTTGGTGCTTGGGGCATTTGATTGGTAAATTAGGTGTTCTATAACAAAAAGTGGCCCAGGACCCCCATTGTATATACTACTCCGTTTCATCAAAGCTTACCGCATATAAATAAAAATAAAATATCCGCGCCCGTGAAAACAAGAGCTCCATACACATCGCATAAGCCTTACGATCATAAACAAACACCACCGGTGATACAACACCAGAAACATATTAAATCGAAATAGTGGAGCCGATATCAGTTTATGTTCATTAAAATTTTATAACAATTTAAAATATAAACCGCAAATGCAAGAAACGCAGTTTCATGCAACGTCTGCAAGTGGGGATACATTAACCATAAAAGGTTTCATCTTATTGAATTTCCACATTAATAAATTAAAGGTCTCACATAAATTCTATGTTTGCTCAAACATGCATCGATCTTTATTAATCGGCAGAGATTTTCTCAGTGCAAACGGAGTCCGGCTATACTTCGACCGCCAAATAATGAAAATTCGCGGAACAATCATTTCTCTTATACCAGATATCCACGTTGCAACCTTGGTCAGAATACAGTCTGCCCATGTAATTCCCCCAAAGACAAGGATATTAACGAAAGCACGTATAATTGGAGGTAATAAATTGTTTGCCACGAAATTTCTGCAGGTGGAACCAATAGACGAAGGGTTTATGGGAAGTGAACCGGGATTGACAACCGAATATATTACAAGCACTAACAGTGAGAGTATACCTGTACTCATAAGCAATTACACAGATAAGCATTTTAATTTGCAACGTGGATGTATTACCGGCAGGGTGTCTG
The DNA here is from genome assembly GCA_032622095.1 of Siphonodentalium dalli. Lineage (NCBI taxonomy): Eukaryota > Metazoa > Mollusca > Scaphopoda > Gadilida > Siphonodentaliidae > Siphonodentalium > Siphonodentalium dalli. Next base: position 63,632,939 of record CP136068.1, read on the forward strand.
CCGTAAGGTGTGTGGAAACACCTCATCAGAATAACAATGCAATAAAAGAAGAGATTAATCTAGATGATGTACAAGTTCCCGATTCATTTAGGGATGATTTAATACCAATAATTCGAAATAATAGTGATATTTTCGCTACAAAATTAACCGAATTAGGATGTACCACGGCTGTCACCATGAAGATTCCCACGGGGGACCACCCACCAATAAGATTAATGCCTTATCGATGCCCATTAAAAAAGCGTGAAATTCTTAGTGATAAAATTGATGAATTATTACAAGCAAAAATAATTTCACCAGCCCCAGCAACTGAATGGTCATTTCCGTGTATGGTTCTAAGAAAAAAAGATGATTCATATCGATTTATAGCCGACCTTCGCAGACTTAATGCTATCACAAAACCTACATTCTTCCCAATCGATCAAATCGAGGATATTTTGGCCGAAATGAAGGGAGTTAAATATATAACAGTTCTCGATTGTTTTTCTGCATATAATTGCATTCCGATACATCACGCGGATCGAAGTAAGGCAACTATAACGTGTTTTATAGGACATTTTTCGTTTAACCGCGCCTGCTTCGGTGCCATTGGAAGTTCTAGCGCCTTTCTTCAACTCATGAATCGTGTGTTGGAGGGGATTAAAGGATGTCGCGCCTATGTCGACGATTTAATTTTGTACTCAGTGGATAAGAAGTCCCATTTAAGGCTTCTTCAAGAAGTATTTGATCGCCTTAGGAAGTTTAATGTCAAGTTAAAGTTAAAGAAATGTTCATTCTTTAAAACTGAATGTTCATTTTTGGGGCATATCGTTGACCAACATGGGGTTAAACCAGATGCTAATAAAGTGAAAGCAATTCAAAATTTAACACCGCCAACAAATGTGAAACAAGTGAGAAGTGTTATAGGATCATTCTCGTGGTTCCGGAAATTTATTCCTAAATTTAGTGAAATTTGTGGACCTTTGGTAGAATTAACAAAGAAAAACACAAAATTTGAATGGACGGATGAATGTAATAAGGCATTTCAAAAATTGAAATCTGATTTAACAGAAGCCACATATCTTGCATATCCAGATAAAAATAAACCATTCATAATGTATACTGATGCCAGCGCATCAGTATACATCAGAAAATAGAATCGTTTTTACTAGACTGCGTATAAGTAATCATAAACTGGCTATTGAAAAGGGACGCCACACACAACCACCGACGGCATTGGAACAAAGACTATGTATATTTTGTTCCGATGATGCTATTGAAGATGAAAAACACTTTCTTTTGGAATGTAGTGCTTACCGCACACCGCGGCTCGAACTAATAACTCTTATGAAGACACAGTTCCCAGACTTTGAAAACATGACACAAACTGAACAGCTTGTCAAAATCCGATCCAACGATATTTCAAATTCATGCACTTCAATATGTCATATAATCCGAAAATTATTTTCCGCACGCGATGAGCATCGCCTCATAAGCAATGAATAAATGAAGACGAGACGACCCTATGCACATTCAGCTTTACTTAAATGGTTATATATTACCATCTATTATTATATCATTTATTGTATTGTTCAATGTACAACTATATATTAATATGTTTGCATACTGTCCTTATAAGGATGTTTTGCCTATTAAACTTATCTTATCTGCTATTGCAGCATTGATTACACAGTCACGTGACCCAGGTGACCCGTGTATATCAAGATCGAATACGGAAAATCCTATACATTTTATTTCCGCACGGCTGAATAAATCTCAAATTCGTTCATGGAGTACATTAGAACGGGAATGCTTTGCTATTTATTGGGCAATAAAGAAACTTCAATTTTATATCAGCGGGTCTCCGTTAATTATAAAGACTGACCACAAGGTATTAACTCATATGTTATCTGCTCCCATGGACAATAAAAATGTTGCACGTTGGGCTGTGTGCATAGCTGCCTACAAGCCGCAGATAATCCACATACCCGGAAAAGAGAATATATTTGCAGATTATTTATCACAACCGGAAAAGTTACAAACTGGTATGTCTGAGGTACCAGAGCAATCGGATGTCACAGGACCTGAACGAGAAGTACCAATGGATGTGGAAATAATTGACACATCTAAATTAAACACAAAACAATATGCAAATTGTCGCATAGACAAAATTCTACCTGAAAATCAAGAAGCAATTCAGTTAGAGGGGTTTGACATACAACTTGAACAAGAACGCGATATCGAAGCAATAGAGATTGTTAAAAAATTAAATTCCACCAAACCACCCAGACAAATAGATAAATATATAGTAATTAAAGATGTGCTATCTTTCATCAGTAATCATGATGATGATCCAGATATACGCCTATTTATTCCCGCAAATATTCGACAAGCTGTACTCAAACAATACCATGACTTAGCAGGGCATTTTTCCACAGTTAAGACTTTTGCAACAGCAAAAATTAAATATTATTGGCCAAATATGTATAGAGATATACATAATTATTGTCAAGCTTGCATGATTTGTAAAATGAGGAATTTATCACAACAAAAGGCACCAATCCAGGAGATGGACCGCCCGCCATTTCCGTTTTTCTAATGAGTGACAACGGCTCCGAGTTCAAAAATAAAAAGATGGATCAGGTGTGCAAAGAACTAAATATACACCATATATCCAGTAGCCCCTACCATCCGAATTCGCAGGGATGTGTCGAGCGATCCCATGCCGTTTTAAATTCTGTTATATCAAAATTGGTATTACAAAATACACACACTTGGGACATGTATTTGTCACAAGCATTATTTGCAATGCGTGTTCACGTAAATGATACAACAAAATTCAGTCCGTTTTATTTATTATATCATAGGGAACCCACTTTAAGTCTTGATAATATTCTAAAACCCAGATTGAAATATGTAGGCGAGGACTTTACATCTATCGCTTTACAGGAACAGCATAGAAATTTTCGTTAATTCTTTCGCGTTTAAGATCTCAAATCAGAACAGAGAGAAAGAATGAAAAACGGAAAGAGGTTTCATTTGAAATAGGCGATCCAGTTTATTACAAATCTGGGCGAAAATCGGGTAAACTGAGTTTATCATGGCAAAGTCATTGGAATATAATTGAAAAACATAGCAATGTCTCATTCTTAATTAAAGATGGATTATCTCTTTAAATAACAAATTTTAAATAGTTGCGTGGGTATAAAATAATAGATATGAACTGAAGACCTATGTCCGGAAAAGCTTCTATCAATTAATATTTAATTTATTTCGAATATTAAATCGGGCCCATTTATGTTACTATTTTTAGAACCGACCATTCGGATGAGACCGTATTACGATATAGAGCACTGGGCTGTTCCTACTGCTACACAACGAATGTCAAATGTCACAAAATTGGTTGTTTGTATTGTTTTGTTCCACATATATAAGCGATAATGAGTATAATTAACGTTTATTTGTGACAAAATTGCACAATATAATTTCTGGTCTCTGTTAACAGTAATCACTATTGTTCGTTAGCCGAACAAACACACCTTTTTAGACCAGAAAATATTCGAAATAAAATTAATATTAATCGATAGAAGCATTTCCGGACAGGAGTCTTCGATTCAAATCTAATATTTTATAGCCCGGTAACTATATAATACATGTTTTATACAAAGAGATAATCCACCTTTAATGTCCTCCATTGACCTGCCATGTTGAATTTTTCAGTTTTACTCCTAATCAGTTTCATGCTGCATCTGCAACATAAGTAATAAACACAAGTCAAATGGGTTGTCCGATCATACTCCGATCCTGTACTGGTTTTATTAGTATAAACATTGTTTTCGTCTGATACCGGACTGATTAACTAGTATTCTAATCACCTGTTCATCTACATTCTGGTTACATCCATAATGTTAATTAAAATATTATAGTGTATGTACATTAATATCTATTTTTGTAATTTTGTTTGGGTTGTGAATAAACTGAATAATGACGATAACGGCACATGAAAACCGATGTTTTAAAGATGGATTATCTCTTTAAATAACTAATTTTAAATAGTTGCGTGGGTATAAAATAATAGATATGAACTGAAGACCCCTGTCCGGAAAAGCTTCTATCAATTAATATTGATTTTATTTCGAATATTAAATCGGGACCGTTCATGTTACTATTTTTAGAACAGACCATTCGGATGAGACCGTATTGCGATATAGAGCACTAGGCTGTTCCTACGGCTACGCAACGAATGTCAAATGTCACAGATTGGTTGTTTGTATTGTTTTGTTCCACAGATATAAGCTATAATGAGTATAATTAACGTTTATTTGTGACACAATTGCACAATAAAATTTCTGGTCTCTGTTAACAGTAACCACTATTGTTCGTTAGCTGAACAAACACACCTTTTTAGACCAGAAAATATTCGAAATAAAATGAATATTAATCAATAGAAGCATTTCCGGACAGGAGTCTTCGATTCAAATCTAATATTTTACAGCCCGGTAACTATATAACACATGTTTACAAAGAGATAATCCACCTTTAAAGATCAATTAAGTGCTCGAACAGTCCGCTGTCATGCCGACAATATTCGTAAAGCCGACACTGCATGGAAAATTCCACCCAAAGATACAATACGTCAATTGCGAAGACAGCGATTTGTTGTAAATAGTTCTAACGAAGACCCAGAACAACCTGCGTCATCAAAATGGTCATCTAGTGACGAAATTCCACTTGCTCAATTAATGAGAAGAAAACAGTTAAGAAGAGAAAATTCTTCAAGCGACGATGAAATACCGCGTTTGGAATCGGCAGATATATTGCGCGCAAATGAGCAAAACAATAATAATTCAGATGCTTTTGCGGCCGAAACTGAAGAAATTGAAAATGTTGCCTCTGATAACATAAACCCATATGTACAAACAACTGTTTCTGACATGGATATCGATTTAAATTCGCGTTCATATGATGCATCTACACAATCATGCGTGAATGATATCATTCGTGTTATAAGCACACGGGAAACAAAATAGACAATTTGTCCGACAGAATTAATATCAGGATTTCATTAAAGTCATACTTACCAGTATGATTGTGCAACAGGAATGTATCCATAAATAACTATATATTGTAGTCCTGACGGAATAACAAACAATGTATAACAAAATCCTGCATGTTCACTTTCCGTATAACAAAGGAATAGAACTGATAAACAATAGAATTAAAAAAACACACAAACATGATTTAAATCATAGTCTTAATATTCGTAGTATACGCGGGTATAACATAAATATATCCAACATTGTGCCACTGCACGCTTAAATTAGTGCCGACAACACATGCAAACTTTTCTGTATACAAAGCATGAGGGTTACTTGATTTATGTATCTCGACAACGGGTCCAGGAATATCGTGTAAAGCTATTGAGATGATAACTTTGCACATACAATTGAACTGACCAGCATGAGTATTGCATAGACCCCATAACTCAGCTGACATGCGTGTTATGTAGGTTATTGTATAATTAAGCACCGCGATGAGTTGCCAATTGCCTATACAACGTTCAATCGTAATACTAATAAAAAATAGATTATCATTAATCGTCATTGCTGACCATGCATCCTTAGCATACAATTTGTGGTACCACGAAGCATTACCCAGATGGATTGAATATAGGTATAGTGGAATTCCGAGTGGTGTGATCAGCCCTCGTCTTCCGGGTTTGACTTGAGATACGCAGGGATATTTAACCCTCGTGTTGGTAATGGAATGCTAAGAATAAGTAAATAAGAATGGTCGTTAGATGGCTTATACCAAGCACAAGTATAATACTATTTTATTCACTCTGTAAACCGCACATTGAGTTTCGTTTACAAAAACTAAATATGTGCATATAATATAATATAATATGATATAGATAGCGGAGAAGTACATGTATGTGATATTTCATTACCGCGCGATTGTTATAAATAGTTGTGAATAGGTCAACAAAATCGCAATCATCTACTGATTGGTTCTAATTCTACTGGAATGGTGAACGCTAATTCACCCGATTTTAACAATAATTTCACACCAAAATAATTACAATAATTACACGATTGTTGTTTTATAAATGTAGTCGCGGCAGGCATGTTTGGTTATCGCACAGCAATTGATTTCAGCGACAATTACATTTTTTATGAAATTTTATGGCGTGATATACATATATCTAGCGGTTCCCTTTAATGTCATGATTCAAGACATATTTTTTAATTCCTACGATCACATTTTATTGATCATAAACCCAATTCCCTTAATGCCATATCCCTCATTTATTGCATGACCATTTTTCTTTACATTTTATGGAAATGCTCTACGAACAGGTTCAAAATTTATGAAAATGCAAATTGCATTGGCGAGTCACTGATTTTGTTTCATGATTCGTACTTTGGACATATTTTAGTTTCAAAATGCTTATTAGCTATTGTGAGTTTATTGTGTTCTTTTTACAAACACATTATTTAGAATTCGTGTCATTTATGTCGAACAATTGTGGTTCGCCAAACACGATTAATGGTTGGTACTGTAAGTCAGGCTAATGACGTCACACGCGATGGACCATCCAATATACACCGTGCTGACATACCAGACACGCAGACCAGACCAGGCATTGGTGTTTCAACCACATCTAGCGACACCGCTGCTAATTTCGACCGTTCATGACACTGTCCTCACAAGATTATCGGACATAGCTATTCCACCGACTGTCCACAATGAACACTCGTTGCTGCATTTCCTCGTTCGACGTCTTGTATACAGTCGTTGTTTCAACGCTGACGCCGCCACAGTTCCTTAGATGATTACCTGAATGACGCATATGATACCAGATCGTTCATGAATATCGCTGATGTGATGTTACTACGTTGGATATACATTGGCATAAAAGAATTGACATTTGATCGCAACTGTACACTGCTGATACATGTACACCGATCATTACACGTTACTTCATTGACTCCACGTCGCTTGCTGACTAAGACCAGAGATGTCAAAGACGATATCATGTGAAGCTACATATACCTATACCACAAACATTTGCGTACCTTCTTTCATCGTATACCGTTATCTAATTATGTACGATGTTATGCTGTGTATACCTGTTTTCATCAATGTAGGCTGCCTTCCCAACTGATGAGTATATCGGCTGCTACACATTCTCACGCCGCACGGACAATAACATTTATCATCCTTAATTGTTGCTGTCAATTAACTGTATCCTGCATGTGTGATTATTCTCTATACTTCACACAACCTGGTGTTCAACATGATGTGTTAGTTATCCGACCATGGATAGACTTGTTTGTTATATATATATATTTATATTGGACACATATATCACGTTATACCCGCCAAGCCAGAACTTCTCTACAAATTCTTGGATAAATAAACTGTTCGTTGATATACCAGTGCTCCAGTGACTTACTGTTCGATGCTAATCCAGTAACCTAGTGACATACTGTTTACCAGACTCGCCATGGATAACTAACTCTCGTTTCGTTTGCTGTTGAGTTTTTGTGTATGAATATCCATGTGTTGATTTTTTTTTTAGGTTCCCGACTCGCGATTATACTCATAGATCCAACTATTTTCTGTACCCTCGGATTTTATCAAAATTTTAGTTCCCAATACTATATATAGTCTTAGGAACTCTGAACGGAGGGGACTCTGTCCGATAGTACAGAAGATATCGGTTGATATATAATTATACCCCCACTTTCGAAGAAAATGGGGGGTATACTGGATTGACTGCGTCCGTCCGTCCGTCCGGCGCGTTTTCTCCTTCTGTTTGTCCGTCCGTCCGTCTGTCCGACCTCATAACTCGAACAACTATGAACTGATTTCAATAATTTTTTGTATGCAATCTCCTTAGGACGGTCTCTCCGCATGATGCTAATTGTGGGTTGGTCCGACTTTTTTTTCTTCAAGTTACGCCTCTTTTTCGACTTATTTTGACTTAGAAAATTCTGTCCGACTTAATAACTTTAACAAATATGAACCGATTTCAATAATTTTTGGTATACATGCTTCTCACAATACCCTCTCAACATTGTGCTACTAGGGATTGGCTCAGACTGTTTTTCGTAATATTACACCTCATTTTCGACTTATTTTGACTTAGAAAATTCTGTCTGACTTAATAACTTTAACAAATATGAACCGATTTGAATAATTTTTTCTGTACAAGCTTCTTGTAAAGTTAAAAATATTTTTGGTTGAGTTTATTTGAACTTATTTCACGAATGGCTTGAAAGTGTAACAAAGTTAACAAGGATTTATTCTCACTGACATCTCAACACCATAAAGTGCCCATGACAGCAGTATTCACTGATGATTATCTCAGCACCTTATATTTACATTCTGTTACATTCTGTTACAGATGATAAATTTATTGGTGTGATTTATTCTCACTGACATCTCAGCATCATAAAGTGCCCATGACATCAGTATTAACTGGTGATCATCTCAGCACCTTTATCTTTAGATACCTTTACAGATGATAAACTAGTTTTTTCTGTACAAGCTTCTTGTGACACCATATCGATATTATTAGTCAGAAATTTTCTTTAAAGTTAAAAATCTTTTTTGTTGGGTTTACGGATAATGCGGGTTGAATTTGCCACGGTGGGGGTATGCTAGCACTCGTTAATTATGTTCCCAGTTATTGCTATAACGTATTGTACAGATAAACACAGCACATCGAGATATAACTAATAGAATAGATACAATCATAATTATCAAGATCATATTCTAAATTGGATGTGACATGTACTACCATCTTATGTGTTGGAAGGATCAGACCACAATCATTCCACCATACCGATGGTGATACACGTCACAGGTAGGTGTATCATATACATCATACCTTATTAGGATGCATGATACACCATACGTTGTAATAACTACTGGCGTCGAGAGATACGAAGAACCACTCTCTCTCCGGCGGCCGAACGATATACCTCTGTTCACCTTATACCGATGCTCCTGCTGTGTTTATCACTATGACTTATACACATATAAAGTTATCAAAAGCTACGGACAGTTATTGTTATCAATGTTCCCGACACGGCCAATTCAACATCTAAACCCTAGACACTGGGACAAAACCAACACCCCCCCCCCCCCCACCCATTTTATCTTTCCAATCATCTCCACTTGTGTACAGGTTTATATTAAATTCTAGATCGCTTATTTTGAGTTGAAGGTATGGGTTAAACATCTGCCGATCGTGGTTGGCCTCTCGTTACTCCACTTCCGTTTTGAGCATATGATTTTTGTCTATAAAAGTATAAAATAGTTATTCCGTTGAAGATTCGTCTTTGTTGTGGTATCAACATCAAAAGGTAAGTATATATTGTCAATAAAACGGATTAAAATCCTCAAATTGAACAAAATAACTGGGGGAAATACAATTTTTATGAAAATATTTCAGGTAATCATTATCAATCAAGAAATCTGTAGAATAATCAGAACCCTATGTTATCAATTGCTTGATATTTTACAGACATGAATCTTCCCGGCCTGGTCTTAGTATCTTCATTTATCCAATGTTCCATGAAGATATTGCTGAAGCTTGTCTTGCCATTCCCATGAAACATCTCAAAGACATCACAACTCTGGATTCAACAGTAGCTCAAGACCCTCCAAATTTTGCTTGGTGGTAACATCATAATCTTGTAATACCTTCAAGTACTCTACAGAAACGTTAAAGGATTATGGAAAATAGCATCTCATCAAATATGCATGTCTGATTTAACACCCATAAATTACTATTTTCGGCGAGTTCAGGGTTAAAAAATATTTGATTTGAGTTCAGGAATCTTCAAAGCTCAGAATTATTAGATATTTTTATAATCTATTTATTTTCTCCGTCTCGAATTCCATATATGGTGATGTCTGTTTCAAACTGAAATTCACATGTCATCACAAATGTAAACAAACATCTTCTTCCGCATTTGATCATCATTAATAAAATATGATTATTGAATCGGGAATAAGTATTTGCATGCCAAATATCACAAGATACTGTCAATTTGGTACTGATGATAGTTTCCATCATAATTATTCCAAAAATCTTTTCCAATCACCAAAGCCACCGCGATCTTGCGTGACCTCCCGAACTCTCGTTACGTTGTCTGTGCATGTCCCTATATTTTTCACGTGGAATTGTTGTTGCTAGCTTGACAACAATTCGAAATTGATAAAATCAAAAATCAAGATCCATTAGCTCTCAGCTTTGAATGATGGGTTCCTCAATTCAAATAAAATATTTTTCACCCCGAAGCCAAAGAAATAGCAATTTAGGGATGCTACATCAGACAGGGTATTTTTAACTCCAAAGAAGATATTATTTTGAGATCAGATAGCAGATGAAAAAAATTGTACTGGATAAGCGGACACTTTCAAAAATCCGAAGTTCTGAGACAATGCAATTTATTTTTAGACCTATGTTGATTTAAAATCAAATTTCTCCAGCCTCAGACCATTTAGGCAACTTGCACTACAAAAGTATGTATGTAAGGCCAAAAAAAAAATGATTTTGAGTCTCAGACATTTTTTTCTTTTTTGGAATCAATGAGGAAGGGAGGACTTTTTTTTCTTCACATCGTAAGCATGGGTCATGATAGCTTCCCTTATCTAGTAATAGTCAAAAAATGTAGAGGGAACTTTGTGTTGCATATGCACTCATTTAATCTGATATAAAAAAAACATTTGTGCTACTAGTATACCTATATGACTTAGTAGTCTGGTCGATAAAAGATTTGACCCAGAACAAATTTGGGCTGAGTTGGTTTTAATCTTTTTCGAAGAGGAATATATCCTCTATAAAATATCCAAAATCCGCTAAAATCCACTTTGAGCAAATCTTTTTATAGAGATTTTTAAATTGTCCATTTTCCGGCCTTGGGAAGTAGGATTTTCTACATTATCCCTCATCAGTGACACCAGAAGACCTCACTCCTCCATCTGATATATACCCGTTTGTTTGAAATTAGAGTATGGGAGCGCACATAGTGACAAGAGCAGAAAATAATACAATCGCGGCCATGAAATGGCTGTCAAAATGGACCTAAACTCCAAGCATTAATTGCTGTGATGAAAGCAACATATTGGATAACCACCTTGTAGTGAAAATAGGTATTGGTAATTTACAAGTATGTTGTTAAATATCTTGAAAGGTACACATAGCATTAACAGATCCATATGAAATATTTATCAGTCACTGCAACACAAGTTAAAACCAATGATTTACATCTTTAAACTTTGGGTTTTCTACTTAGAATGCATCCAACAGTCGGACCAAAAACAAATAACTTCAGGCATGCAACACAAGAAGTAATATTTCACCACACAGTGCGTGGTAGTTTCATTTGGACTGATGATTAGTTATTGAATGTAACGCAGAAACAGAAGTGCACACCCTTGAGCTGTAAATAGTAGTTACTGTAAATACTAGTTTTCGGATTTGCAACACTCCCCATGATAATAAACCATATTCATATGTCGCAATGCTGATTATACTGTAAAGAAACACTCATCTCTTCAATAGATTAGCACCCCATCTTGCCAGATCGAAGAGACGGTACATCATACATTTTATTTAAAACCAACTTTCATGCTATTACCAAACCAGTTTCTTAGGCCACACAAAGTTAATGGTCTGTCTCTCAGAGACTCAGACACTGCTGCCCCCTTAAAATTAGCGCCACTGGGTGGTTTTTATCACACACTACAAAAAAAAGTATAATTCATCCTGCCTTTTTTTTTTTTTTTTTTTTTTTTTCCAGCAACATGGAGGTGTATGTTCACATGTGTTGTACAAAATACATTATTTCTATACCTGTTGAACTCCAATACTACTTATTATCTGAGATTAATGGAAAGTGCTTTTCAATAATTTTCCTTGGCATTTTTTTATTTTTATGGCTGTTGACATTGACATGTAGATGGGAACGAGTCATTTTGGGGTCATTTGACCATAACAAATGGCCACTGGCAGCCATCTTGGATTTTACTCTTTGCATGACTAAATCCTTAAAGTTTGGGTTTTCTACTTAGAATGCATCCAACAGTCGGACCAAAAACAAATAATTTCAGACATGCAACACACGAAGTAATATTTCACGACACAGTGCGTGGTAGTTTCATTTGGACTGATGATTAGTTATTGAATGTAACGCAGAAACAGAAGTGCACACCCTTGAGCTGTAAATAGTAGTTACTGTAAATACTAGTTTTCGGATTTTCAACACTCTCCATGATAATAAACCATATTCATATGTCGCAATGCTGATTATACTGTAAAGAAACACTCATCTCTTCAATAGATTAGCACCCCATCTTGCCAGATCGAAGAGACGGTACATCATCATTTTATTTAAAACCAACTTTCATGCTACTACCAAACCAGTTTCTTAGGCCACACAAAGTTAATGGTCTGTCTCTCAGAGACTCAGACACTGCTGCCCCCTTAAAATTAGCGCCACTGGGTGGTTTTTATCACACACTACGAAAAAAAGTATAATTCATCCTGCCTTTTTTTTTTTATTTTTTTTTTTTTTCCAGCAACATGGAGGTGTATGTTCACATGTGTTGTACAAAATACATGATTTCTATACCTGTTGAACTCCAATACTACTTATTATCTGAGATTAATGGAAAGTGCTTTTCAATAATTTTCCTTGGCATTTTTTAATTTTTATGGCTGTTGACATTGACATGTAGATGGGAACGAATCATTTTGGGGTCAGTTGACCATAAAAAATGGCCGCTGGCAGCCATCTTGGATTTTACTCTTTGCATGACTAAATCCTTTGATACGGGCTACAAGTCGTACCTTTGGTCGGATCATTATGAAATTTGTCATGGATGTTGAGATTGACATGTACATGTAGATGAGAACGAGTCCTTTTGGGGTCATTCAAAAAAACATGGCTGCCAATGGCCATCTTGGATTTCAAAATTCAATCCATTAGCACAGGCTACAGGTCGTACTGTTCGTCTGATCATCATGAAATTTGTCGTGGATCTTAATACTGACATGTAGATGGGAACGAGTAATTTTGGGGTTGTTCGGCCAAAAAACATGGCCACCAGCCGCCATCTTGGATTTTACTCTTTGGATCACTAAATCCTTTGGCACGGGCTACAGCTTGTACCTTTTGTCAGATCATTATGAAATTTGTCATGGCTGTTGACATTGACATGTAGATGGGAACGAGTCATTTTGGGGTCATTTGGTCATTTTCAAAATTCAATCCATTACCACAGACTACAGGGCAGTACAGGCCGGTGTGTTTGTCTGATCATCAGGAAATTTGTCGTGAAAGTTAATATTGACATATAGATGGGAAACGAGTCATTTTGGGGTCATTCGGCCATAAAACATGGCCACCGGTAGCCATCTTGGATTTTACTCTTTGTATGACTAATTCCTTTGACACAGGCTACAGGTCGTATCTTTTGTCGGATCATCATGAAATTTGTCATGGATATTATCATTGACATGTAGATGGGAACGAGTAATTTTGGGGTCATTCAGCCATAAAACATGTCCGCTGTCAGTCATCATTGATTTTACTCTTTGCATGACTAAACCTTTGGCACACCCTGCAGTCCACTTCCCTCATCCTGCCTTTTTTTTTTTATTTATTTTTTTTTTCCAGCAACATGGAGGTGTATGTTCACATGTGTTGTACAAAATACATTATTTCTGTACCTGTTGGAACTCCAATACTACTTATTATCTGAGATTAATGGAAAGTGCTTTTCAATAATTTTCCTTGGCATTTTTTAATTTTTATGGCTGTTGACATTGACATGTAGACGGGAACGAATCATTTTGGGGTCAGTTGACCATAAAAAATGGCCACTGGCAGCCATCTTGGATTTTACTCTTTGCATGACTAAATCCTTTGATACGGGCTACAAGTCGTACCTTTGGTCGGATCATTATGAAATTTGTCATGGATGTTGAGATTGACATGTAGATGGGAACGAGTCCTTTTGGGATCATTCGGCAAAAAAACATGGCTGCCAATGGCCATCTTGGATTTCAAAATTCAATCCATTAGCACAGGCTACAGGTCGTACTGTTCGTCTGATCATCATGAAATTTGTCGTGGATCTTAATACTGACATGTAGATGGGAACGAGTAATTTTGGGGTTGTTCGGCCAAAAAATATGGCCACCAGCCGCCATCTTGGATTTTACTCTTTGGATCACTAAATCCTTTGGCACGGGCTACAGCTTGTACCTTTTGTCAGATCATTATGAAATTTGTCATGGCTGTTGACATTGACATGTAGATGGGAACGAGTCTTTTTGGGGTCATTCGGCAAAAAAACATGGCTGCCAGCAGCCATCTTGGATTTCAAAATTGAATCCATTAGCACGGGCTACAGGCCATACTGTTTGTCTGATCATTACGAAATTTGTCATGGATGTTAATATTGACATTGATTTTACTCTTTGCATGACTAAATCCTTTGGCACAGGCTACAGGTCGTACCTTTGGACGATTCATTACGAAATTTGTCATGGCTGTTGACATTGACATGTAGATGGGAACGAGTCATTTTGGGATCATTCGGTCATTTTCAAAATTCAATCCATTACCACAGACTACAGGCCGGTGTGTTTGTCTGATCATCAGGAAATTTGTCGTGAAAGTTAATATTGACATATAGATGGGAACGAGTCATTTTGGGGTCATTCGGCCATAAAACATGGCCACCGGTAGCCATCTTGGATTTTACTCTGTATGACTAAATCCTTTGACACAGGCTACAGGTCGTATCTTTTGTCGGATCATCATGAAATTTGTCATGGATATTATCATTGACATGTAGATGGGAACGAGTAATTTTGGGGTCATTCAGCCATAAAACATGTCCGCTGTCAGTCATCATTGATTTTACCCTTTGCATGACTAACCTTTGGCACACCCTGCAGTCCACTTCCCTCAACCGATCATCACCAAACTTCATACTAATCTTGATATTGATCTACTAGATGGACGCTATCAAATGTTTTTGAATGAAAACATAGCCGTCGGCAACCATGCATCTTGGATTTTACTTTATATATATCTGTTCATGTTGATAATCTGCATGTAGTATTACTTAGACCTTTCAACTTTCCGCATTCCTAATTGTTGCATTGACTGTAACACATGAAATTATTCCCTTTCCAAGTTGAGCTACAGTGTCATTGACACTTGCATTCTGTTTCTGCATGGGCACCCCCAAAAAGTCAAGATTTAAAACCATTGTATGGGACCCTGTTTTCGCTTGCTCTCTCGCGAGATACATTAGAGAGAATCTCTTCAGAATTTGTCTATACCAACTGCCATCATGGACGCCATCTTGAATTACAAAAAATGCTCAAAGAGGATTTTATCATGGAATAAAAACCAACGTAGTCCAAATTTTTTCTAGGTTGACCCTAAAATCTTAGTTTATCGACCAGACTATGGGGATTATCAATAATGTTCTAATGCTCCTGACTATTCACAATTATTATTGTCTATAAATTGACACCTGTCCATTATAACATGTGATACAAATTTCCTCCAGTGCCTTTCAATTGCTCTGGAGTTACAATACTAAGTACACCAGACTATGTGATCAGCTAACCATTATCTTCAATGTAGTCATCACTTAATGTTCTATGCCACTATGTGTATATACATGATAGTCAATCACAGAGGAGATACCGGTATGTTAAGAGTTCAAGCATGTTTCAATAGACAATTCCCGAGTTACAATAAATTGAAAGCTCTTCTGTGTTGGAGGGGAGAAACAGACATCACGTGACAGCGAGGTAGGGTTATTTTTTGTAAACAAATCGCTAGCGAAAATGCCATTAGCATATGTGAAAATAATAGCTGCAAAAATGCTGATTCTCCTAAATTTAGTACAAGTATACAATAATATAAGGTGCCCACGAAAAAACACTTTACAGTGATTTTATGGATTTGGACTTTTTTTTTTTTAGCAGAATCGACATTAACTCCCTGTTTGTCTTGAAAATAATCGTTTTGTCTATATGGAAGCACATGTAGCCTATATGTTCTATTATATACATAAATCTTTATTATTCATCTATAGTATTCGCATAAATTGTCATGAGTTATAAATCATGAGTTTCTCTTGCAACTTATATACCGTAACTGAAGACATTCAAAAAAATACTTTATACCCCGAAATTTGCCAATATACAGTACTCTTGAGAATCTGTTTACTTGCTGACATTTCAACAAGCAAAAAAATATATATGCATTGTCGGCACTCGATTTGAATATCCGCAAACTGTTGCCACGAAATGACTCGAACCATATACTGTAACCCTTTGAATCGATTGAAACAGGAAAAAAACATAGAGATAACAAACAATTCCAAAAACAGTGACGGAAACATCCCTATCTGTATATTCTGTTCGCATTCAAATCCTGATGCTATTGTTATGAACATGTTTCTTCCGCAAAATGATAGAATGAAAGCATTTAATTTTAGTTTTATGTCATTATTCTCTGCAACCTTTCTCTGTTTGTTGATCATATATGGGACCAGGAGTTTGATTTGGTCTTTACACACCATTTGATTGGCCCTATATTCTGGAACAATTGACCAATTTATTCAGAATCACGGGTTGCATGGTTGCATGTCTAAATTATCTAAGGGGCAGAAGTCAACGTGACACATCGCGACGATGATCACGTCATTCACAGTTTATGTTTGCCTGTAACAATGACTACCGGGCATGAAATGATAGTAATTATTTTCCCATATAATAACCTCGGTGGGGAATCGCATGGTTTCAATGTTGGTGAGTACCATGCACGCACTCAAAATGTGCTAATGCACAAAAAACATACTATATGAGAAACTGACACAAAACATAGCATTTTGACTGTTATGAGCATATGCTAGTTTATTTTTAAAACAAGTTGATCTCTTATTTGTTCGGAAATGCTCAGTAGTTTTCTATATTGTTCTGACCAAAGCTTCCAGTCAGAGGTTCGTCTAATACACCAGTCCATACATCTTGGAGAATCCTTCAACTGATAACTTTGGTCAGAATGTTAGAGCAAACAACTGAGTTTGGACGCAAATGAGGTATCAGCTTGTTTGAAAAATAGTATAGCATATGCTTGTAGCTGCCAAAATACTATGTATTATATAGATATCCTAGTTTATTACCTTTTTCCTCATTTCTGATTGCCTCGGCCATTTTGAATGCGTCATACTCATCAACTAGAAACCACGTGATTCCCCACCGTGATAACTGATTTGGTATAATATGGCCTTGTATTGTCTTCTCTGTGTAATGTTATACGTCAGTTATCATATATTTCTTAATCCACGCATACCGTGATAAATGATCCGGGTGCAATGAAAGAAAAAATTGAATGGCACTGAATTCATTGGATTTAGATAACAGTATCTCTAAAAATGATGGGTCGATATTATTAATTACATCCCATTTATTAGTTATATATGTTTCATGTTACATGCCTATATGCAATGCGGCGTTAATCAAAAAGAACCCCTACCTTCTGGTGAGAAAACAAGCTAATAAGCAGTGCGCTATAGTGGCAGGCTAGAAGGGAAGTAATAAAAGGCACTAATTTATTGTAACCCGGGAATGGTTTTTTTATGCTCAATACGTACATGTTGGTAAAAACTTACCAAAATAATTTGTTTATTTTATTACTACTTTTTTTTGTCATAATATAAAAAAATGAAGTAAAACGTCCAATGCCGGCTCTTCATTTCAATGTTGCTGTGTAAAGTTAATTTTGTTAAAGGAACTCAGTCTGGCTGTAAGTTATAATCCTAACATTTCAGCTGTCCCAGAATTTATAACTCATATCATATCCATGCCAGTGTTTCTTATATATATTTATGTATGAACAATTTGAAGTCTTGTAATTTTCTGCTATTACTCATTGTGTTGTTCGTATTAAAAGTTAGCCATCTGAAAAAAGATTTGTTTTGAATTACGTAAGAGATTCCCCATAGTGCTCTTGTGGAGATCTGTTGTATCGGCAAACTCATTTAAATTATATTAACCAACACCCCTTCACATATCAAATTGAGTTTTATCAACGTATATGGGCTCAAACATGGACCGTAAGCCTAAAGATTTCGTTCTATACTTGTTTAATGTTACCTATTTTCGAAGTAGTCCGTTAATTTAGTGATGTTATTCAGATTTTTAGATGTTTGTTGCCCATTGACTCCAGTTTTATGCCTTTTGTGAGCATAATTTTCACACTTAATCGCTGGGCACCAGCTTCTGGTCTGGGCTTTTAGTCACAACTGAAATACCAAACTCCATGCAGTGCCCTCTACATTATCACGTACTGCAATATATCTCAGTGGAGCGATGGGAGATAACTCTGCCTGGAGTTTGCTGAAATACAAACTCCATGCAGCGCCTTCTGTGTTATCACTGTGATATATCATAGACTAAAAATAGGATAGACGTCGCACTCATGGTTATCAAACTGTAACGCTATTGGACGTCGCCATTGCGTTGGCCCTCAAGCGTTAAGGTTGTTCAGAAAACTAGGGGGAGATAATTTTACGTTATATTTACATCGAGTTCGCGTAGGTTGTCGAGAGATATCCGTAATAAATGTACTTTATACTAACTTTGTAACATTATGCATTTTAGGTGACATTAACCGAATGCCTAAGAATGCGATTTTGTTCAAGATAGGTTTTCCTGAAATAGAAAGTGCCCGCAATTCGATGTTGTTTACGCCGGCATATTGAAAAACTAACAAACTGTCTTGTGATATCTTGTGAATTTTGCGTTGTTTATTTACTCCGATTTCTTACGTGTAGTGTGGATTTCGTTCTGTAATTTTCTCGATCAGCTAGTGCAAGTATTGGAGGGATCTGATTTCTTACGTGTAGTGGGGATTTAGTTTTGTAATTTTCCTCGATCAGCTGGTGCAAATATTGGAGGGATATTGCTTCACAGAATGCAGAGTGATTTTTCTTATAAACGTACACATATACGTTGCTGCTAATCAATAGATATATATCTGTCAGGTCCTCCCCATTTGAATCACTATCCCGATTCAACCGGTGTCCGGTAACTTTTTAACTTTTATATATATTATATATTACAATTTCATCCTGGAAACAGACATGCCAGACATATCATGTCTATTTATATAAACTAATAATCATTTAGTAGTTATTTGAGTTCCATGATCCATTTGTATATATATATTTGGGTCACAGTAGGGGGGTTTCATCTAATAAGTTCAACAAACAGACCTGTGTTTGTGGTCTTATTATATGAATTAACCTACACATGAATGTATTGTAAAGGGTATCTCTGTCCACTATGATATTAAAATACAAATAAACGAAGAATAGTTAATTGTATAGGCTATTTTGAAACTGAGCGATATAATCCATGCATATAGTAATAAAATAGTTAATGATTATGGTACAATTTGTAAAATATACTAGTAGGATAACATACTTATAGTCCATTTACATTAGAGAATTACAGTTACTGAAACTGAATGGGACCTTGAAATGCTATTGGGAGCTAGAGGATACTTTTTCAGACTGGAGGGGACCAGAGATGAAAGTGGTCGAATACAAAAATCCCTGAACTATTCATATGCAGTAAATAAACAACAATTTATATAAAGAGAATGCACTGATGCACTACCGTCCCACCTCGTATTCCTTACTGTATTTGTCTACATCACAAAAATGATGCCCAACACTGACAACATGGTGCAATAATGAGTATAAACTCATACATGGTTATCAAATCAGTGGCAATAACAGAACAAATTTTATTGAAATTCGAATATTTGGATCCCGGAAAATTCTAATATAAAATATTGAAATCCCTGAATTCAGGGAATTCCCTGAAGACTTTCATCTCTGGAGGGGACAGTCCCGGGGACACACAATGTGCATATGAACATGGGGGTTGCCTTAGTGTGGATAAGTACAATGTGATAGAGAGACAATGTTTGTAATTTAATTAATTTAATGATGAACTTATAAATATTAATCATTTGTGGCTCTTTCCTTGATAGTCAATGAGACATCAGCTAGTTTTTTATCCAGGATTTTCGCACAAGTATAGTTCAATTCCTTCTTTATCTTGAACACTCATTGCATTGTGCATCTCATTCTGTCTCTCTGGATTATTTTCGGCTCACGCATGTTGCACGTAACTTTCTGACCCACCAATGTTATGAAGGCGTTGCCATTATCTGCCCACTTCCTGAAATGATATAGAATTTGAAGCATTTAATTTTAATTTATAAATAATTTACAGGTTACTGGTATAAAATATTTTATATAAGGATTAACTGTCATGTGGACTGTTTTTATGGAGATGTAACCGTGAGGTAAGTGGACATAACTTGTGTAAAACCCGAAGGGTTTTACATACAAGTTTTGACCACTTACCTCACGGTTACATCTCCATAAAAATAGTCCACATGACAGTTAATCCTTATATTTATATACATTTAGCGAAAAAGCCACGTTTGTAAATGTATTTAAATCGAAAAGTGTATCGTGACAAAAACAGCCCAAAATACCCAATAGCACTCTTGGCAAAAGTGAATACGAACAATTTCTCTTCATATTGAAACCCGATGATGTATTAAGTCAATACTGCGCGAGTCCAAATGCGCCCAAAACATTACACGTTCGTCTTTCCAAACCCAATGACGTATCGATGGTGTTATGACATTGGTGTTATGAGGCGTTGCGCATTCACCGAGAAATAACTGCAACTAGCCACGTGGGCGCCGACCAATCAGAATGCTGGATTTAGTGATGACAACACTTAGTATGTAAATATATTGGGATATTTCCCATGCAGTACAGTACCACACAACTCACCAGTGCCTACATTGGCAACCCATGTAATATTCAATTGTTCACACCTCTTTGTGATAGCAGTAGCCAGTAATAAATTATCTTACAAAAATAAAACTAGTGCTATAAATTAATAATAATAATAAATAAGGCTAATGATAGGATATTTCAACACAGCTGACCAGTCAGTGTGTGTATAAATTATAATTAATGCCCACTCAAGTCTCAATGTCATTTGTTAACATTATGCTTTATCATGAATGTGATTATATTTATATCATCTATTAATGATCAAAATACTACATGAAAAATATGCTATCAACAAATGTTATCTATTACATAAAGGGGGCATGAAACAATTCAAACTATGAATAGTATGATCACTACAATTAGAATCTAGGAGTAGGACATTGTGGTGTCGTTACCACAACTCTTGCCCGCCATGTCCTAGATCTACTTACATTGAGTTGGATCCGTATCATTTGGCCGTCAAGTCCTTTTATCAGCGTTTGCTTCCTTCATTGTACGTCTTTATAGTTCGATCGGTCAGTTTCAAGTGTCGGGCCATTCGTTCGTGACCTTTGACATCTGTGTCAAAGTCACCGGCGTCAGACGGCGACCAAAAGATGCCACAAATCCCCCAAGTTTTCAAACTAAGGCCCCCCTTTTAAGGACTAGGGTTTTCATGGGCCAGCTTGGGTTTTATTTCCAATTAATTTATCTTTGATAAAAATGTCCACCCCCCAAATACAAAATATCTTGCGAACTACTATAAATGACCACCCCCAAAATTACTAGCATTGACATATACAGATATAAAAATAAACATAAACATTGGCACCCCCGAAGGTCCCGTATCGGGACCCGCACAGGTCCCACCGACATACCCACACATACAGCCTCCTAAATATGGAACCTGCTACCCTTTACACTCTGGAATAGCCTTCTGGGCTCACAGCTTCGGAGCCCACCTACTAGTACCTTGATATTCGCACCCTCTACCACGCACTACACACCTTGACCCATATGTGTATATACTACTATCCGGCTTTATCAGAAACATTTACAGAGGTTAATTTGGACAGACTTTAGTAGGCTTTTGTGTATACCAGTATAATATAAGCATTGCAGCTAGAATGATATCAGACATAAGTTATAATTATTCAAAAACACAACCCTCCTATTTACAGGACATACTGGTAGGCTGATTCCACAAAACTTGGATCAACAAACCACGAAATTGCTATATCAACGGGGTATGGTGTACTCCATGACCCCCAAAAATGTATGATATATACACTATAAACTAAACAAATGCATATAAATTACCAGGTACTGTACATCTACTTGTATGCAGAAAATAGACTTGTGAGGGTAAATAGTCCAACTCTGGGCCATAGCCCACTTTCCACACCATGCCACACTTATGCAGGCCCCATGGCGTAGACAGATATAAACATCCCATGGGACCTTATTTAGCATTACTCCATTGAGCAGTAGATGGTTGGGCTTTTAGCTTGTCAGCCCACAACAATACTTGAATATTAGTTCTGGGCAATGCCCAACAAAATATGGTCATATTTGCTAACTGGGGACAGAGTTCCCACCCCTAAAATGTAGAATGCATACATATACATATCCGGTTCTCCATATTGATGTCATGAGTCATAACGGGCGATATAACCACTAACCACCGTTCATTAGTAGAGATACAGGTACATCACGCCCAAAACCCAATTTTCAATAGGTAAAGTTTAACGCTGACAAATCCCAGGTCAGGGACCCAACTGCAGCCTACTAACCAGAATCTGGGATCACTTTCCAAAGTGACGCCCCCTGTGTGGTGGGTGATATCTGAAGTATCCCACCCTAAACGTAACAACTGGGAACACACTCCCCACTCAACCACCGAAGCAGATATCTGCATTTACAGAAAACAGTACAAGTACCCACTGCATGTACACATGGTCACTACTCCCTCTAATTTTGAACCTGATAACTAGGGATCTGGTTCCCGGGGACCGAGTCCCCATCCGATTTTCTATGTACTATTAATATAGACCTCTCACCCCCTCCCTCTACTCTTAAAACTAGGCCTTGTATAATAATATAGGGTATTATAGCACAATCACTATCACCCATCAAATACAAATATTTCACTGTATAAATTTGCAATATGACTTCTCAAAAATATGACTTTTTATGAGACCAAATTTCACAGGGCAAAAAATACATGCCCTTTAACCTAGTTTGTGTGTCTATAATACTGGTACCAGTGAGAGGTGAGAGTTCAATCTGTACTATCCAGTTTAGTTATGATGAATTGTGGCCATCAAAAGTGCTTGCGGGCTTGTCTTTCGGGCAAGAACCATCTGCCCGATCCAATCTGAAAGCCCAAAATGCGATGTTCGATATTTGTGGCCCACATTAATTCTGAAGTGAATGCCACCTGTCAGATTGTCTTTACCATCTGACAGAAACAGTGTATCTGACAGCGGTCTGTCGACATGAAAGCTACATTTACAGGACTTCTTATGATCCACAACTATTGGGTTATTCTCATTTGACAACCCTGCCAGAAAACCATAGTCAACATTTCCAATCTCTTCAACTGCTATGGTCATATGAGGAGTGTCAAGGTGATGTAAATGTATGCTGTTGGTCACAGCAGTTGAATTGGGCTCACCACAGTCAGCCCACTGTTTGGATTGTGTGATGTACATGTACTTGTCACTTTGTGAGATAAACTTGTTATCTTGTTGGAAAGTATCGGTATTGCTATCCAATGCAGTGATGTGTGCATTGATGGGTGTACCAGAGGGATTAGAATCCCTGTATGTTATTTGATCAACCTCAGTACAATTGCAAGACTGAGAGTTTGATGAATCTGTACCTAATGTTATATGTTTTGTTTCATTTCTGCCTTTAGATACCAGAGTATTGTTTTCAGAATGCGACACGACAATTGCATTCAGATGTGTCGGGCCAGTGAGCCCGTCTGCAGGGACAGAATGATTTACATGTAATTCCGATGAAGTGACACCAGGAGGTACAGGGCAATGTGCCCTATTACATGCAAGATCAACTTATACAAAATTAGAATCCATATTTACATGTGTCCCTGTACTTCTATGGATATTTGAAGAGTGTGCAATTTCCAAATTAGCATTAACCATGTCTGAAGACAGTGATGTGCCATTCATCCATGCTTTCCAAAACAGAGGTTCTTTACTTTCTGTTACTGGGAGTGATCTCCCATCTGAATGCACAACTTCATTGCAACTTTCAATTTCTTCACAAAATTTGTCAAATGTTGGAATACTTTGGAAATCACATGTATCTTGCAATTCCGTGACCCCCCTAATGGGAACTAATGGATTCCCTGTGTCGCTGGGTTCACTTTTGACATGACTTGAGAATACATGTGATCCTGCAATAATGTGGCAGTCTGTTTCACAAGTTCCATTTACACTGAATGTGCAAAGATGTTCATGTGAAACTGAGTTGGGTGCAAGTGGATTTATTTTGGAATAAATCACTTCCGAGTCATCACCACAACTAGAAAGGTTTTCTGCATGATTTAATTGTGTGACTGCAATTTCTCTCGGGTCGTCACAAGAGGCTGAACCGGGCGTAACTGAATTCTCACTCACATGAAATTGGGAATCAAAACTCCCATAATCATGAGCCGTGCGGTCATTCAACACGCCCATTTCGCTTTGTGACTCAAGTGCATTTGAATTGTTCTGACACACTGGGTTACCGGGAACACTCACACAATCATTGGGTGACGACTATGACGATTCCCTTGTGTTCAAGTGGTGTTCATAGGAAAGAGAAACTTTCCTATTTTCCACTGTGCTCACTTGGCAAGTGCCAAATGAATTGTCTTGTGATCTGACGTTAACTGTATCAAGCTTTGTCAGTTGATTAGTGGGAAAAATATTCCCAGAATTTGATTCAGAAGTGAACACAGGACGATTGTACTGAGCACTCAATTGAAAAGCACCCTTGCATGATGATTCAGGAGGCAAGTACCCAGAGGATGAGCCTTTTGCATTTTGATTCTGTACATCAACAATATTGCAATTAGATTTACTACTTTTATACTGTGCCAGATTACAAAATCTGGGATCTGCTAGTTTGGTCGATTTGTATAACTGGGCAGACCTATAGTCGCCCATCGAGTCACCAGGATCCCAAGAAAGCGTTTGGCAAGTACTAGTGCTGGCACCAATAGTATACTGATGTGCTTCCAATTTCTTATGAGCCCTGTGTTTTGGCCTCACAGATTTATTTGATGCTCCCTCCGAAATTGTGTACACAGAATTCTCAAACGGCTGTGATTTCAATACTGAATCCGATACAGAAGTTTCATTGTCAAAATACTCTTGGCCATCCGAAGTTATTTTCCAGTCTGCATTTTCCCAGACGGCAGTGGAATAATTATTATACTGACGGGACAAATCATAGTCAATGTCCCAGCTTGTATTTATGTTATAATCAAACTCGTGACTGACATTCAAGTAATTATCATTGGAACTGTATGACTGCTCAGATTCTGAAAGGTAACTATCAGAGGCAAACGACGGGCCATAATCCCTATTGCTGCATTTGGAGTTATTTCGGGATGCATCCCTTTGTGAAGATTCCCATTGTAACTCAACCAACAAATCATCTACCCCCATTGAGGGATCACTGTTCAACATTTCAACAAAACACTTTTTGGCCCATCCATAAAGACAGTTTCCCAAATAACGTACTTCTTCATCTTGTGTGCGGAAATTGTATCTATCTAACTGATTTAGAAATAATTCCTGAAATTGAGAGGGCTGCCAGCTTTGGCTGCCATCGTACTCCAAAGTGTTGGGAACTCTTGGAGACAGTCGTGGTCTAGCATCCCTATTATTGGTGTTTGCGTCGAAAGGATTGTTATCATTTAATCTGATATCTTGCGGGCACCGGCCCATATGAAAGGCTGGGCCAGGCCGACCCCTTTCCTGATCCGAATGATTATAATTATTGTTTTGGGGACGACTGCCATCAAATTGGGCCTGTCTTTCTGGCGGACGGTCCTCAAAATCTGAATCAGCGCGATTGTTATAGTTGTCGCGATTTCTATTTCGGGGGTGTCTATTTGTACGGTCCTCCTCGGATGGAGACCGGCCCCTGCGAAACCCCTTATAACGATCATAACCATCCGACCCACCCCGAACTCTATATCTGGGTCGCCTATTTGGACGATCGTTACGGGACTGAGACTGTCCACTTGGAAACCTATCACGGTTATTTTCAGCCGAACCCTCCCGATCTCTATATCTGGGTTGCCTATTTGAATGATTGTCACGGGACTGAGACTGTCCCCATGGAAACCCATCCTGTACGAGATCATCCCTGAAATCACGCGTATCATGAACTCGTCGCCCATACTGTCGTGCTGGCCATGCTGATTGGGTTGGGCATTATTTGATTGTTGTCGCCCCCCTTGATTTTCCACAGCCCTGTTTACTGGGCTATGTTGCCGACCACTACGAGAATGAACATTTGATCTATCGCGTCGCTGTGGCTGGTCGCGATTTCTACTATCACGACCCCCGTGATGGTCGAGAGTTACGATCAATGCGAAGATCGCGGAAATCTTGTTCAAGGTCGAAATCAACTGGGCTCGTAGCCCTATTTGCCCCTCCATGCCCCCTCCCCGAAACCTCGGCATTATAATTTGCACGGTATGTGTCTCGATACAAGCGGCGAGAATGTCGGTCGCCATCGTACTGGGCGAAATCATCAGACTGATTGTTGATAGGAACCAGAGACATTTGTTTCTTCGGGCCAGTGAAGGCCTCACTATGACACGGTATCCTTTGATCCCCTTACCCTAGTTGAGGGTAAATAAATATGGCTTTGGGTCATTTAAGTCTATCTCACCCTCCCTTCAAAAATGACACCTGGCATGAAAGAAAGAGTACACGACCGAATAAACAAAATGACCAACTAATGAGTGCAAGAGGCTGTTCTACTAATTTCAGAAAACCCCAAAATATTGTATGATCAAACACACTTGGCAAAATTTCTAAGTGCCAGCGATGGAAAATGTTTCCAAATTGGAACCAAAATTGCCAGTTTAATATTCTAAATGGCAGTTACTCTGAATAGTAGCTCCATTTCATTGAAATTCGACATATAATAGCAGGATGCCACATTTTCATTCAAAAAATGATGCAAAAAATGGCTAAGTTCACCAAAAACTAACATTTGTGTGAAAATCGCAAAATGTCATTCATTTTCCGTCAAAAAATGGAAATACCTGAAGTAAGAGGGCTTCACTAACAATGATGCCCCAAAATGCAAATGTAACGGGCCAGAACCCCAAAAAAATGAAAAAATCGACGGGCAAAAAATGTCCAAAATAATTTGACAAAAATGCCACAAAGAAACAACAAAAACAGACAATTCTGGGAGGAAACTTGGACTATATCCAAGGAAGCTCCCGAAACGATGTGTGAACAAAGACGAAGTGTGTGAACACGACGATTTAAGATTCCCGACAAAATCTATCTCAAAATTTTGCAAGTAAATCTGGAAATAACGGGCAAGTATTTTTGCGCCAAACTGCTGTAATCTAGCAGAAAATGTTGTTTCTCAAACCAGTAGGGAATGAAGGCTGTTTTGTTTTCATTCTGCTGCGCGGACATTTCAATCAAGTTCGCCGTATTTTTCAATTAATTGGCACTTATTTTTTCGTTTTTGCCCATTTTCACGGAAATTTCTTTTCAATTTTTTAATTTCATGCAATTGAATTATTTTTGTCTCAGAGTATTATTTTTGCCAATTTTCGTAGGATTATTTTCCAATTTTTCAAATGGTTTTATAAATGTAGGTGAATTTGTCTATAAAGGCTACCAATAGCGTTTATATAGGCATATTTCGGATAGTATATCACCATTTGTTCAATATTCGTGCATTTACACCTTGTATAACATCTTTTATCGGTCCTACTAAACAACGAACACAAACGAACACAAACGAACATAAACGAACACAGGTCCAAAAAGCGGAATAGAAGGGTGAAATTTGGTTTGTGGGTGCGTGTGGGTCCACTCTATGTGTATGTGGTGTTATTTCCAACTTTGATCACTTATTTTTTGAGTTATTAGCATTATTTGAATACAAAACTACTAAACAACGAACACAAACGAACATAAGATTAGCCATACTGCAAAGGTGTTAATTAACTACGGCTTACTCTGTCTCCTTGTTAATTGCACATCTGTGAGTTGCTTTTACTGCAAGGTGACTTGTCAGTTTTGTCACTGATGGCAATAAAAACACGGGAAACATCAGAGGTCGGCGGTATGTATGAATTCATGTATGAATGTGATCCGAAGTACGAACTATTGTTTCGCACATAGTCACACATACATATGGTTCTTTCTAAGTTTAATTTCCTCGTTCGATTTTCCACTTAAAGGTACTCAACCCGTAAAGAGGGTCCCCATCTCAACAGATTCCAACAACAACAATCCGATCAGAGGGTCCTATATTACTATTTCTTTGGCTTTGGGGGTAAAAAATATTTGATTCGAGTCGAGGAACCCATCAAACAAAGCTCAGAGTTATTAGATATTGATTTTTCAAATTTGTTATGTTCTCGAGATGAGTACTAATAACTGCCGTAATCTGCTCTGGATGTGTACTCCAAATCTATTCAAACAGACAAGGATGAATAACTCTAAAATCAAGTGGTAATTTTAACGCAATTTAGACTGAGTTCTGGGCCAGATAGTATTCCCGATAATGAAAAATAATAGATTTCTAAAATCGATATCTAACAAATCTGAGCTTTGATGGGTGACTTCCTCGACTCGAATCAAATATTTTTGACCCCCGAAGCCATTGAAATAGTAATTGAGAGGAGTTTTATCGGGTTGAGTACCTTTAATTCTCCTTGATAGAGGATATTATGTTCGTTATTTTTATCAGTCGAAAAAGTTGCAAATCAAAATTGTTCAACTTCCATCTTAAGATACTACAGGTAAGGTCAGTCCCGTCGAATTTTAGACATCGAATTGCAGCGACATGAAGTTGAACAAAATTTATGTAGTTCGATCGGTTGTTGTGTTTTATATGGAGATGACAGTTCGCCAGACTTGTGTCTGTTTTTTCCTATTTCAATGCGGAAGCGCAGTTGTTTTCTGATTTGAATTGCTGTAGCGAGAATATCTCAGACCACACGTATACATGTATATGTATTATGTTTTGGACCTTTTTCGTGTGTTGGAACCAGTCTGGCTTTCATGTTTTTGTTTTTGGTGCAATTCATGGTTATTAGGGAAATTCTGTTACGTGTATCTACCGAAAATATTCGCTCCTTCTTCGGAAAATAATAAATACTAGTTTAGAGTGCACCTATTAACCTTTTCCCAGGCTTGTCTGATACTGTGCGCGAGACAAAGCTCCAAACCTCTTTTTGTTCCTATTCCTTTGAGGTTTTACAGTTGAAATATAATATTATATGTTTAGTGTAAACATATTTTATTCCAATCAAAATAATAACATATTTAAACATTTGACAAACATTTTACAGTAAGACAGAATAATATAAATAATCGATTGATTGGAAATTATTGTTTCGTTCATTTTGAAAGAGACAACCATGCATTCGTTTCCCAAAATGGCAAAGAATAGTGACCACTCGCTCATTATATACTCTATAACACAACCCCCTCACAAACCGCGAGAGAAAATACAACATATTTCTTGATTAACTGCATGCTGTCGAATTTAACCACATATATAGGCCTACATAAAATGGAGGAAAAATTCAGGCTAGAGAGTTCTGTCTCCATGTGCAATCTGATCCGGAAGCGAGACGATGGTTTCGTAAGCAAAAGGGTTCTATCTCTAAACACATTTTTCGAAGTGTCTTTTATTATAAAACTGGCGAGTTTCTAGAACTGAGACTTCGGATATAATAATATTTTAGTTAGCTTTAACATTTTGAAACATGAAGACACACACTGAAAACGATTTACTTGGTAATTCCCGTCTCGAAATTTCAACATCGATTTCCCAACAAAATGATTAATGTTGGATAGAACCATCTGATTCTCACACGACGATATATAAGGTCGATAAAAAGAGCAACTCAAATGTTTTGTTAGATATGCATTAAAACGCCGACCTCTGATGTTTCCCGTGTTTTATTGCCATCAGTGACAAAACTGACAATCACATTGCAGTAAAAACAACTCACAGATGTGCAAAGAGTAAGCCGTAGTTAATTAACACCTTTGCAATACGGCTAATCTTATGTTCGTTTGTGTTCGTTGTTTAGTAGCTTTGTATTCAAATAATGCTAATAACTCAAAAAATAAGTGATCAAAGTTGGAAATAACACCACATACACATAGAGTGGACCCACACGCACCCACAAACCAAATTTCACCCTTCTATTCGGCTTTTTGGACCTGTGTTCGTTTATGTTCGTTTGTGTTCGTTTGTGTTCGTTTGTGTTCGTTGTTTAGTAGGACCCTCTTTTATCGAGGAGTTCCGAAATTAGCAAATTTTGGGAGTTTTTATTTGCGCGAATTGTTTTTTGGAAGATAACGAATAATTTCCCCAAACAGTCCAACGAGGGGACGTCGCTATAACAACGTTGCGATCTCATGAAAATTCTTGCTGGAATTTTCGGAACTATTCGTATCTGCTAAAACAGCCAATCGTTATTTTGTTGAAACGGGAAGTAGGTCATTTGCATGATGATTCAAAACATCAGTGCAGATGTGAAAGCGGCGTATAATCCGATAAACAGCCAGCGAGTTGAGCCATTGTTCGCTCAAGCGCACACTCCGTGGGTACACTCCGTCGCTAATCCGCTGATTAGCCAACAGGATGATTCAATGTCCGGATTTGCTCATGGAGCTTCTAATCACACGGGGTCAAACATCTCAATCGGATTAATGTATGATTACCCATCAAATCAAACGTTCATGCACTCAATGGTTATCGGGAGTGATACTAACCATTGCGAAAAAAGATATCCGCAAGTGAGTAACGGTGGTGGGGCATCACATGACAGTTTCAACGCGCCGGACTTATTGTCAACTGAAATTAACGCTTGGCAGGCTAGCAATGTCCAAACCCCGAATACAGAACAAATGACAGTTGGAACGAATCAAAACATGACATACCAACAACCATTGTACCCAACTAATGTTGATGTACCATTTCTGATTCAGGGGCCCAAGTTACCAAGGTGCAAAATATGTCCAGTTACTTATCGGGAAATGGGATGGGAAATCTGCTGATGTCCACAATTCCAGATACGACGGTAACAATTCCACAATCGGACACAAATTTGACACCAGATCCGACAACAAATGGTTCATATATCTCTTATCAACCCAGAGACGTTCAACCGTGCGTGCCACAATTTTGGTGTCGCCCAGATGTACCGCTGCCATATTGGAATCCACCGGTATTCAATCCACATAACATGTAAATGTTTGGTTCGCCTTTTCTTAATTATGGCGCTCCGGTGGTCACAAATCAAGTGAGTCCAGTCATGCAGTCCACAACCAGTGGGAAGTCAAGAGGTCGTTAGACCAAAGCAAGTTGATGGAATTCACGATGTTGATAAGGTAACCAATCCAGGGTCCACTAGGAGAGCGAAACCAGTTTCAAACAGGTGGAAACCGTATCCCAATACTGGGTTGGAAAGGTATACAAGTACCAACGTCTCATTACACATGTTCCAGTACAGGGACGTGTCCGATTTCCAAGTTGGATACTGCCCCCATTCAGTTGAATGGGACTCGGTATAAAGGAGCTACTACAAATTATGCTCCCTTTGGAGATCATACATTCAAACAAATATCTCTTCCTGTACAGACACCGGCAGTACAGCCGACATATGGGCCCATGCCCACAGTGTCACTACCACATGGCTATGTTCCAAATAAAATGCCATGGGGTACAAACATTCGGAGTATGCCTACCCCAAATGTGTGCACGACTTCAGGGCCATCATCGGGTCCACTAGGGGCAATGCAAAGCAATGCAGGGGCGAATCAAGTTTGGCTGGGGAATTCTGTGTCGGGTTCTGTGCCCCAACATGTACCTCAGAATGAGGTTTCTACAATGTCCGTGTCACCAGTTTCGGTCCCACCCGTTAGCAAACCGGTGGTAAACCAATCCGGAGAAATACACCAAGCTTTGGCACAGCAATATAACCCTGCAGTGAATATGCATCCACAACCAGGGTATAATCAAGCTATGGCAGTTCAAATCCCGCATGGGGACTATTTAAATCAGGCAATGATGCCTGTAGCGACAAACATGATTGCCGGAGCCATCCCTTCTGCCCAGACAGTTTCCGGGATGCAGTCAATGGGGAATGGGCAAAATTTCCCCGTGGGGACAACAATGAATCCTCCAACGAACAGTCCTGGTCCGATGAGTCAACAGTTTGTCACCGCACCATCGTGTGGAAATGACCCCAAACAGCAAACTGGTTGGATGCTTACGGATGCTTTTGGTCAAAATGTGCCTTATATTCCGATAACAGATCAACCACCTACAAACTCTCGGCAGGTTCCGGTTGTTAGTCAACAACCGTATCAGCAAATACCAATGCAACCTACAATGCAACCATCAAATGTAGCTATGCAATTGGGAGTGGATCCACAGGTTCCGCCAACACAATACGGTGAGAATGCGTCAGTACCTCAGATACAGGTACCAAATAACCCCCCGATCATGGTCCAGTCCAACAATCTGAGTTTAGTTACTACTCAGAATGTTCCAATGCAACAATATCCATCTGGCAGAATTCCAACTAACCCACCTATGCAAAATGTTCCTATAACAATTAGCGGAACTGACGAACAAGTTAATGGTGGTTACCAAACTGTTACAACGAAAAATCTAACCAAATCATCAGTACCTCAGATACAGGTACCAAATAACCCCCCGATCATGGTCCAGTCCAACAATCTGAGTTTAGTTACTACTCAGAATGTTCCAATGCAACAATATCCATCTGGCAGAATTCCAACTAACCCACCTATGCAAAATGTTCCTATAACAATTAGCGGAACTGACGAACAAGTTTATGGTGGTTACCAAACTGTTACAACGAAAAATCTAACCAAATCGCCAGAAAGGGGTGATGTTGACATAACATTTCAACGTCGGTCTGACCAAAACTCATTACGGGAACCAACAATCCGTGGAATTTCAGTAACATCTGGGCGCGAGAAGGTAAATGCAAAACCAGCCCAAAATATGCCTGCGTCTGCTGACACGGGACCCAGACAAAATTATTGTCGAGATGTATCTATAAATGGAGCAAACTCAATAACGCCACAAATACCATTATCAAAGGGCGATAAAGTAACTGGGCAGCCGTTTGACTTCGAATTCCGTTCATTTGCTGAATTTCAACGTTGGAATAAAGCCGAATGTAAAGCTACACTGTCATCTTGTCTGGAGGGTTCCGCCCTCGACTATCACAAGTCGCTCGAAGAAAATAGTTCGCATATGACGTTAAAGGACATCCTTATTGAAATAGGGAATAGGTTCGGTGATAATGATCAGCCGCAAGTCGAAGAACTAAAGTTTCGAGAAGTGTCTACCCCAACAGAGTCTATGGCTGCTGCTATAGAACATGTTCGATTCCACCAATTTAACCGAAACGTAACTTTTGGCAATGCCAATATTACGAACCAAGATGTGATAGATTTATCGTGTGATTATTTTGAATCGGAAAACGACAGTCCGCCGCGAACCAGAGATATACATGTTGTAGATAAATCCATATCATTTCCTCAATGGAACAACGGGAAAAGTAATGATGAATTTAATGAACGAATTCTGCTGAAATCGCTATCAAAATCAAATACATCCAAAGATGAATCTCGTGAACGATTTCGGCTGAAATCACAATCGAACACATCAAATGGCGATGAATCTCATGAACGATTTCTACGGCGGGAATCGCAATCGAACACACTAAATAACGAAGAATCTAACGAACGATGTCTGCTGAAATCGCAATCAAATACATCAAATTTAAGTGGGATTTCCGATCAGTGTCTCCGTTCTCTGTCGCAAATTTCATTGCAAACAAGTAACGTGTTCTGTTTAAAATCCAAAACGATCATTTCTATACCACAATCGTGGGACACACAGTCGTTCGAAATGCAACCACAGTGTGACGTCACAAATAATACTAAATCATCCGAAACGGCTAAATTTGTCGAATCGCACCAGAGTGATAATAGTTTGTCCAGTACTGACATACCAGAAACACATGTTATCAAAAAAGAAACAAGGCGCACTAACTCTATATTTTCACTATGTTCAAATACTGAAACCACAGTCGAACAAACTATGGAAAAACAAATTTGCAAAAAGTCAACCAAAATGAATGGTCCTCGCTGTTTCTTGCACAAATCATTGAAATGTTGCACTAGTAATGACCTAGTAGCCAGGGCTGTAATCACACCATTTTCGTCATTATGGATGTTCACACTGTTATGGCGAAAGAAAGCAAAAAGCTTCTTGCACTAACACTCTCCATGTAATGCACGGACCTCGTATACCATCGCGACAATAATTAAGTTGTGATCTCATAGGAAAATGCTTTTTTCTATTTTTAACAGGGTAAATGGGGTGATTGAAAAGTGTAATAGATATGTGGCCTGTTTTTTTATACAAATTTTCATTCACCAAAGCCAGCTGGTTTTTGGGCACACATGTAGATAAATTACATGTATATCTGCATAATACGTCCACAGCATATCGTCACAATTTTTTGTGTATTCTAAATCAATTTTTGTCGAGTTGTGGGTATATGTCTCACATCCCTCATTGTCTAATTTTTCCTTGACCATGGTGGATAATAATTACTTAATTATTTTTCGGTAATTATATTCCATATATTTATAATGGCTGCATTGTTTTGGTGACAACTGCTGTTTTCGCGTGATGCCTTGCGCCTAAAGGAAAAAGGGGAAATGGAGTCATATAATGTCAGACTGTATATATATAGGACCACCAGCGATTATGCATTTTCCAGCACAGGGTCGCATCTAACCTCAAACATTGCACCCATTCAGCAGAATGGGCGCCAAGTAACTATTTCAATGTGTTAACAAAAGTCCTAGTTACAATAAAAATCAGTCGTAACACAGAACAGGGGCGTGTAACACAAGACAAACTGGACAGAGCTGCTGCTCTCGTTCCCAATCTCCTGCATCTAAGTATAGTGACGAACCTTCCTTAAATGTAGGCTTCCATCAAATGTAGGATTGATACTGAAATGACCACTCAAGCTCACAAGCATCTTGTCTCTTCTGACCTGCTGTTCAGAAGAGAATACTCATGCTATTGTTAAAGGCACATCTGCATTGCAGAGAGTTGCATATATTGCCAGAACAGAAATATATAGCAGCAGAAAGTAATGTTTACAAAAATTGAGATAAACCATAATGAACATCTGAACTTGCTGTTAATCCGAGAGTGCCTAATTTAAATATAGTTACAACAGTATGCCTTATCCTAACCTCCATTCTGTTCTGCTGAATAGACAATAAAGAGCATTTAATCACATGACCATAATGAAAACGATTACGGACCAAGGCTCGAATATTACCAAGGAGTTTCTTTTTATATCTTATGTTTCTATTTACCTTTCTGGTGTCGTGTCTAGTGGATTGGCGTTCGGTAGAAATTAAATAGGGATTAACTAATTTCTGTGTTTCTTCCAATTCACCACTAACATTGCCTTCATTTGTATGTGTATCATTATAAGTGCACGGGAGTCGGCACTCGTTGCTGAAGATAACATGATCACCCAGCAGTATAGGGCCAACTAACACTATCACCCATTGGTCCCGATTAGATATGAGAGTAGGGGGTTGTTTATGTTGTAAAGTCTGCACCCTCTTTTTAGTGGCATATGTAGGCACCCGCCAATCCACAAGTTGTTGTATTCCTACTTTCTGGTAACAATACATTGTTTGAGAATGTATATATATTTGAAACACATTCCATGATTTCCACTCACAAAATGGTTTCAAATCGTATTATCATCATCCAATTGTGAGAACTCAAGAATCGTTTACAGTAACATTTAACAAGAACAATAACTCTAAAATAAAGCAAAATATAGCAAAATATCAAAACATCGCAAGCATAATAGACCAGCTCAGAGATGGGGCCGACCCAAGGGGAAGTTTATGACCGTTTGCTAACTCTCAATAATGGTCTACGATAATGTTTGAATAATCGCATAAATATTGAAGATGGTTAGACTGCAGCTGCAGTCTGAATATGATGCGCTTCAATTGTACATATGATTCGGATCGGGGCAATATATCAAATTAAACTTAGCAAGAAATAAGTCAAACGACATACGTTAGAGCTTATCTCATACAGAGCCATTAGTTGATTTGACAAGTTCCCGATGAAGAGGACTGCTGTCCTTTTGACGCAAAACACACAGACAGAGAGAAATCTCAGCACACGAAAACTATGCCAGATTCAAAATATCTCGTGACAATTACTCATACCTCAGGCTCTTATTACTATCAGCTGATGGTAATAAAATTACCTGATTCTACGATCAAAGTTCAAAATTCTGTAGTTCAAAATTCATGTAGCTAGAATTTGTTAAGGGTTTAACACAAGCAAGTAACCCTGTTTTGGCTCGTGGGTTCGTAACATGGGTTTTTGGAAACCATCAGAGCGGTGTTCATTGAGAGGTCTCAGAGAGGTGTTAACCATGTCTCTGAGAACTATGCTGCCTCATTTTGGGCCAAGAGGTGTTGGTATATCCACCTTCCCTGAATTTTAGAGTAGGTTGGTCGTTCTTTTTATTAAAATGGGGAAGAGTGTTGTATTTATGGGTTTTAATAGTTAGGCCTGGTAGAGTAAAACCTGTATCAAATAGATGCTTCTCGGCAAACGGCTCCAATATAGCGATATTGGAGCGAAGATACAGGAAAATCCGGAAACCACCGAGGATGCCCGAAGATAGCCGGAAGTTCACGAGATGGCGAGGCTGACGGAAACCCATCACTTGAATCCAAACCAACCTATTGACAACATCGTGTATTTCTATTGCTGTATTATTAAAAGGTATTATTTCACACTTGCACTTCATGTATAATTATTCACAATGCTGCACTGTACCCCATAATTATAACAATGTATTGGTAAATACCAAAATTATATAGGAATCAACCAGCGATTCAAGACGGGACGGATGTCCCCGGATTTAAAAACGGGACTCAGAAATAATCCCAGCGATCATGACTTGACACTGACAGCCATTGAGCGGTGAAAACGCTAAATTACCGCAAGAATTTCACCAGCAAATTCGATTGCTAGCAGCGCCATTTGTGGTGTCGTTACCACAACTCTTGCCCGCCATGTCCTAGATCTACTTACATTGAGTTGGATCCGTATCATTTGGCAGGCAAGTCCTTTTATCAGCGTTTGCTTCCATCATTGTACGTCTTTATAGTTCGATCGGTCAGTTTCAAGTGTCGGGCCATTCGTTCGTGACCTTTGACATCTGTGTCAAAGTCACCGGCGTCAGACGGCGACCAAAAGATGCCACAACATCTAAACTGCCCAATTTGTGAATTGTTTTGACTATTCATTTCTAAATTATTTATTTATTACTGTAGTACACCTGCTCACACCTGGCAGTGGCATGGGAATTCTTGACATCTGACAGCTGTCATTGAAATATTTCTTCCATAAAACAAGTTTGGATCGGTACCCCATATACATGATATTCAAATTACCAATGCAACCAGGATTGGTCAGATCTATTAAATTAATTTAATTTTGAAAGTCCTTATAACATAACTTCATCCAGGTGAAAATTACAAAAATAGAATGCAGAATGTCGTGTTGTTTACTACAAAAATTGCATCAAACGGCATAAAAACTCACCTTTCTTACTCCCCAACGGACACCCTTTGAGACGTGAGATTCTGATAATTCATGACAGTTGGTGCATAATTAATTCAGCTGCATTAGACGCCAGATTTTCCTCTTTTTATTGCGATGAGAAAGCACTGTTTTGATTAGAAGAATCAGAGTTGAACTACCTTTAGCAATGGCGGACAGAATCTGAGTGCGTTACCGATTGGCCGATCAAATGACGTTGAGTGACGTATCTATCCTTCCTTCATCTATGGATATAGGTAAGCGGATTTTGATGCGAGGCTTAAGGCGACGTCATCACGTGACACATCTTGAGACGCGATATTTTTAGACGCCGGAAATACCCAAACGAGTCAGCAACGAGGTCGTCAATGACGCTTCGTTTACGTAGCACGAATTTTAAATTACTATTAATATTAATCAGACTTTATGTTGAGCTGTCAATATCGCCACATGCATAAACTAGTTTTAGTAATACATTGGCGATTTAATTATGCATATATTAAAATGGTAAAATATTGTTGTTGTTGAAAAAGTATTGATACTTTTTGGGGGGATAATTTAGTCTTTTAGACTGTTTTGCCGTGCAATCAACTTCGGCTTCGTCTTCAATCAAATCATGAAACTAAATGAAAGTTGAAACTGATCTACGATATTTTAGAGTGGATGAATATGATTGTGTTGGTAGGAAAGAAGTTGTTTTAGTCATGTTTTGGGTGGGGGAAAATGTCCAGCCCCCCCCCCAACATCAATCATACATGACAAATAATTATGGTTTTATTGTTTATTTTGATTTAAATAGTCATGAGACGGCGATGTACAAGCCCGCTTTCATATTTTCTATGATGGCCGGGCCCTTAAAAGTTTGAGCCCCAAATTGGAGCCAGCGCAAAGAAAACCTAAGTCAGCTATACAATGTAGGCCTACCTGTGAAGTGGATATCTTGGACATCCATCCCACCCCTATGGGCCCTAACTTAGCTTGACTCAAACAATGTTTTCGCAGAAACAGTGAATTTCTCGCCACAAAAATAACCAAATATCTTGGATGATTTTTTCAAAAGTAGGTTGGTGTGTGGGTGGGGGAGATATCCATATGGGAGGCCAAATTCACATTTAATAATGAATTGCGCTTAAGCGCAATTAATTGCGCTTAAGCGCAAATAATTGCGCTTAAGCGCAATCAATTGCGCTTAAGCGCAAATACCACATATTGTGCTTAAGCGCAAATAGGGCATTTACGCTTTTAAAAGCGTAATTAATTATGCTTAAGCGCAATTAATTGCGCTTAAGCGCAATCAATTGCGCTTAAGCATAATTGTGACTACTATCTAACCTACCCATAAACTATTAGCATGACCTGGTGTATCACCTAGCAACACAAGATGAGCATTGGGCTAATTTTGACCTGTACTCAACAGTGAGTATGTGTTCAACAAGGAGAATCCCTAATTACATATTATCAGCATCCCTCTATCCAAAGAATTGATGTCGCCTTCCCGGAAGTCTTAGTAATTTTTTGTATGATGTTTTTAATGTATTTTTGCACAGATTTTAGCCTATACATGCATGCGGTGTCACTGCATGAGGGCTTTCTTACCTCATACAGTAAATTCAGTAATGCTTTAATTAATCGACTTCTTAACCACAGCAGAATAATGGGTAACGTTTCAGGATTTAGTCGGAAATATGGCTTGTTGCCATTCATCGAAAAGCTCTCGAGAGCTTTCCAATGAATGGCAACAAGCCATATTTCCGACTAAATCCTGAAAAGTTATCCATAATTCTGCTGTGGTTAAGGAGTCGATTAATTAGAGCATTACTGTATGGTTTACTTATTGACTTAAATCAGGGGGAAAAAACCCTATTTTCATATTATCAGCATCCCTGTCCAAAAAATGGTGTGTAATCACTGGAGCTTTGGTGTCTCAGTCCTGGAGCTCTAGTTTTTCTTATTATATCAGCATCTCTTGCACAAATCTATAGTATTTCCATGATCATATAGTGTGAATGTGGTGTCACCGAGGGCTTGCTTCCCTCATATGGTGTGCCTGTATACTCGAAAATTTAAGAAAATCAATGTCACCCCGACTAATACAGAAAGTAATGCTATTGCAAGTAGCCCCAACTAATATATACCAAAGATAATATAATGCTATCACGAGTCGCTCCAACTAAAACAGAAGGTGATACTATTGCGAGTCAGCCATTTTGATAAAGAAGTTGGGCTAGCTCCCTACCCAATCAAACCAATGAAACTAAGAGGTGACATGTCAATAGGAGTTAATGCTAAGTTATGGAGAAACATATTTATTCACCAGGGGTGTTTTGTTACATATAACCATGAATTGCGCTTAAGCGCAATTAATTGCACTTAAGCGCAATTGATTGCGCTTAAGCGCAAATAATTACCCTTAAGCGTAATTAATTGCGCTTAATGATTGCGCTTAAGCGCAATTGATTGCGCTTAAGCACAATTAATTATTAAATGTGAATTTGGCCTCCCATATATCCAGACTTCGATATTTATGGATTTTATTCCCCCACCCCCAGCCTGATTCAGACACAAAAGTGAATTGTTCTCGCCGTTTCAGGACTATATAAGGCACGAAAAAAACCTGTGTTTAGGGTTTCCCTACAATACTGAGAAAAGGGTGCCTACCCACAACTTTTTATTGGATGTAGACACAGATAAAAAAAAAAATTCAGTGGAAAGGACATCGAAAGGTATCTTACCCATTTTCAAACCTCTCCTATAAAATTGGAAGTTTAATTAGTCTCTATGCTCTGAATAATTCAAGAAAACAATATCGAGTATTGAACCTGTCAATTAATCTGAATGGTGAAGCTTTCTATAGTGAATTGCCAATGATCCAATTGAATTCAAACAATTCCTACCTACCTACCCAGGGGGGTCTGCAAATTTTTTCCGAACACTCGGCGGGGGTGGGTGGGTGGGTGGTTCAGCAGCCCGGCTTACACATTTTTTCCTGGCCCTGTAAATATTTTCCAAGAGTCATTTTTCTTCAAAATAATGGGACGAAAGGTTTTAAGAATGCTTCTATTATGTATTAGGTATGCACTTAACTCTTGGTATGGGGGGGGGGGTTAAGTTCACCATCAGTTAATAATGCGGGATAACACCAATGGGTAATAAAAAGATCAGTTTGCTAAATGTTTTCATCACTGCACATTAACATGGAAAGGCTCAGATTTAAATAGTCCCATTAAAAATCATTTATTCAACCTGATATAAATGAAAACATAAAACAATAATAGATTCTTCAAATAAATATAAACTCTTCACTGAACTCTTTAAATAAAAATAGACTATTAAAAAAAACCATAATAAAATAAAACAAAAGTGTTAAAACAAACTTCGACCGATTTCAATGATATTCGGTATATGGGTCTAGGATCACCTCTAGATGGGAGCTGTAACTTGAATGATTTTTTATGAAAAATATGGCCACTGGCAGCCATCATGGATATTACTCTTTGCATCACTAAATCCTTTAGCACACACAAACAGAGCTTATCCCTCATCCGACCATCACCAAACTTTATGTGAATCCTCGGTGTGACCTCTCGATGGGTGCCTACCATGCCCACAGCCATCTTGGATTTTACTCTTTGTATAACTAAATCCTTTAGCACATCTTACAGGTCACATTTCTCATCCAGTCGTCACCAAACTTCATATGTATCTTCGGGGTGACCTCAAGACTGAAAGGGAGCCTCCCTTTTTCCCCTAAATTTGTTCAAAACCAAACATGGCCACCGGCAGCCATCTTGGATTTCAAATGTGAATCCATCAGCACAACCTACAGCTCACATTTATAGGAGAATTGCTTTGAAACTTTACAGCCATAAGTAGGAATGCTTCTATAATCATGATACGAAACATAGATCAGATAAGATCAGGACAACTAAGTAAAATAGTCATTTGAAGCAGTTTGAAGGGTGTGGGTCCCGATCCCAGAATCAGAAAAAATAAAAATTAGGGGGTGATGGGTACCCAGTGGGCGGAAAAAATATAAAAGCGCCTAGTGTCCGGAATTTTTTCCTGACCCCCCCCCCCCCCCCTGACCTGCCCTAATTATTTTAGATCATGTAACCCTAAACATAGGTATTATATTGTTTGCCTAAAAATAATAGGCAGAAATGTCTTGGTATGTATGGGAGGCCCTTTTCACATTTATTATTTATTTGCGCTTAGGAGCAAATATTTGCGCTTAAGCATAAATCATTTGCGCTTAAGCTTAAATCATTTTCGCTTAAGCGCAAATAGGTGTCTATCAATAGAAATACCTAACACTACTTTAATTCCCTCTGATTGTCATAAAAGGTATCTAGGGGTTACTGGGGATTGCTTCCCTCATATGGTGGGCCTATATAGACTTGAGTGATGTGTTTAGGCCTGTGCCATTTAAAATTAATTCAGGGGGGATCAATGCATATTAATTTTATTTTCGCTTAAGAGCAAATATGATCTATTTGCGCTTAAGCGCAAACGATTTATGCTTAAGCGAAAATGTTGCGTATAAGCGCAAATGATAGAGGTTAATTATTTGCACTTAAGCGCAAATATTTGCACTTAAGCGTAAATAAATAATAAATGTGAAAAAGGCCTCCCATAGGTATGATGCTTTTGTCATTTGCCGACTGCTGGGTGGGGGTATGTTGGTATGTGAGGCCAAATTTACATTTAATAATGAATTGCGCTTAAGCAATAGGTGCAAATAATTACGCTTGAGCGCAAATAATTAATCTTGAGCGCAATTAATTACTCTTAAGCACAAATAAAACTTACTCTTACTGCTTAAGCAAAAATAATTATATGCTTAAGTGCAATTGATTATGTTTAAGCCTTAAGCGCATTTACTATGCTTAAGTGCAATCATTGCTCTTAAGTGCAATTAATTGCACTTAAGGGTAATTATTTGCAATTTAATAAGCTTAATCGCAATTCATGGTTATATATAACTAAACACACCTGGTAGATAAATAGGTTTATCCATAACTCAACCTTAACATATTGACATATCACCTCTTGTTTTCATTGACATGATCACTGTGTTGACTCAGTTAGTCAAGTGCATTAAATTTATGAGAAAAAAATGTGCAAACCTCAAACTAATTGAAATACAATGTTTCTTAGCAGGAAAAAGTCTGTTAACCAATTATAAACAACATACTAAAAATAAAAAAGGATCATGAAAGGCGAAATTGATCATTTTTGGTCAAATACTCAATTTATGGCTTTTCAAGAATGTTTATAAAAAACTCCACTTCATAAAATTCTGCTGTGTCAGTGTGGTCACTGGTGTGGTGAGCCATATGCATATAATTATACTACAGTCTACATCTTTAATTTTCATCATTTAAATATTAATCTCAAG
This sequence comes from Siphonodentalium dalli, assembly GCA_032622095.1. NCBI lineage: Eukaryota > Metazoa > Mollusca > Scaphopoda > Gadilida > Siphonodentaliidae > Siphonodentalium > Siphonodentalium dalli. Next base: position 63,676,194 of record CP136068.1, read on the forward strand.
CACAAACTTGCATTTAGTTATATGGTGTATGTAAATATAGCCAACGCTACATAAAGTTTTGTTTTGTCGATTTCAATATTTATACTTTGAATAATTTTTAACCAACCCCCGTCCTGTGTTAACTTACCTTCGGCAAGCTTCGCAAAATGTGGTCAAATTTCAACATAAATTATGCAAAATTGCCCGAAATGACATCATGCTCGTTATCGGTGATGCGATATTTTGTTGACAATTGGGTACCAAATCCAATTAGTTAAAAGATATGCATGTTCTTTAATTCTCCTGTTTCAATCAATTATTTGCGTACTATTTGAACTTCGAAGCGACGTGCACTCGCTCATGACGTAAGGACTAAGTTAAAAATAGATGCAAGATCTATGCGTCACGTGATCACGTCGCCTTAAGCCTCGCATCAAAATCCGCTTACCATGGATGTATCTCAGCGTAGCGATGGGAGATAACTCTGCCTGGAGTTTGACTGAAATATTCTATTTCAGTTGTGACTAAAAGCCCAGACTGGAAGCCGGTGGCTGGCGATTACAAAATAGATTAACTGGTTTAAACGCATGAATATGTCATTGGTCAGACTGTTTGAAAGAATATTTGAGCGCACATATTTTACTCGGATCAAGTCTCAAAATAAGTGGCCTGTCACGGTCAATTTCTAAAAAATTTAAAAAAGCACAATTAAACTCATTGAAAAAGGGTAAAATTGAAAAAAAAAAATTATTAATTAAAAAATTAAAAAGGCACAATTAACTCATTGAAAAACAAAAAAATAAATTAAAAAATAAATTAATATTCTCCCAGTTTACATTTGATAAAACAAATTTGTCTCCGCATTTAAAATTCTTTGATATAGATCGTTTATATTCTGCAATAATTTGTACACAAGATACGGATTCTTATGTTTTATTGTGTTTTTAAACTCCGAGGTGGCGAAATCTAGGTTTGTTTACATAACGAACATTTGAGTCCGTAATCGGAATCCGAATCTGGATTACCACGAGATTGAGATTACGGTCTGTTCGTTTACTGATTCTGCCAATTTCTGGTCTGTTCGTTTACCGAACCAAGTCGTAGGGGGTCTAATCTGTAATCTTCGCTGAGATACCACTGCCCAAACTCCAGGCAGAGTATCTCCCATCGCTCCGCTGAGATACCACTGCCATAATGACATTAATTGGTAAGGAATTCTTACGTGTTTTTAGTTCTTATGTTTTAGGATTAAAATTGTCTATGTCTGGATCAGTTCATATTGTTCTTATCAATACCGAAAGAATTACCATTATTGCAAACTTTAAAAAAATTTGGTGGTCAAAACAAGATAATAGGTTACTAAATAGTAGTAAATACAGTTCCGCGACGATATGTAAAAATAGATTTATCGTCTTCAAAGTACACTCACTGTGGCAGTGATATATCGCAGCGATAGTGTAGAGGGCGCTGTATGGAGTTTGCTGAGAGACCTGCCATTCGATATATCTGCAGCTGCCGCACAGCGCATGGGCACTCCATTGGGTTACATTGAGCAGTGCTGGCTCAATTATTTTTACGACAATAATCGCTATAGGCATATCATAATCTGGACTAGAAACTGGTTCGGGAACGGGAAGATTCGGTCGCGGGAAGACTGATATTTTCATCTATTTGGACTTAAGTCCAATTCCTCGTCGAATTCACAAATATGTGGTATTTGGACTTAAGTACAATTCATTTGCACTTAAGTGAAATTCAACTGTATAAGAAACACCCCCATCAGATATTAATAAGCAGGTCTGGTTTTGCTCATAGGGCGGAGTTGTGGGATAATGGCCATGTAATTCAGCCATGTCAGAATTGAATGAATATTTGGGCTTGAGTCCAAATATTTGTGGTCCTTAAGCGACCACTCCATTGTCTGTGTTGAGTCCAGGGCCTGGAACCTACGTCACCGGAAGGGTAACCCTACATCAAAATAACTGTAAATAAAGTTCGACTCGCTACTTCGACATCGCTTTTTAAATAAATACAATCGATTTCGATGTAGTATTATAAGCAAAGGAGCTATGCGACCTGCAAATCTCAACAAATACAGAAACCGAAAATCGGAAAGAATTGCTTATAATGAGAATTTCGCGTTCGCAATTCAAAATCGCGTCCGATTTCCTATTTTCGTGCCGGTGTTAACGCCAACATTTCATGTTCTCCGCGCCCTAAACTCATTTAAAAACCGTATACATTGAGTTTCGGGATATTATAAATCGTAAAATTTGAATCAATAACAAAAAAATAACTTTTCCGTGGTTTGTTTGTAAATTTCTTAAGACACAATTTTTTTTATATGAATTTGTCTATTAATGGTAACGCCCACATCGCGTTGACGCTCACATATTGGCCTGTTTGCACTAACAATTGAGTCACCATCCGTATAATCCGGTAGATGAATCCGGTGTTCACATAAACACTCTGTTAAATGCGTTACAATACACAAATGGCTGTTATAGAGATGCCAATATACTATTTGATAATACTATATATAAAGACGAACATAAATTAATGGCATAATCATTGTTTTTATGTTCTCGTTGTATATTCGGTAGTTTAATTAAGTGTATGTCATGTCATTCGTTCTCTTATTCCATATTCATTGTAGTATTACTTTGTTATTCCAGTCTATTTCCGTTGGTTGAATCCATGTTAATTTGTTCATATTTCCAGTTTCGTCTCATAGTTGTCGTTAAAACATTATCATGCAATAAAGATTTCTTTAATTATATTCTATTACTAACATTCATTGTTTACCCATATTTATTGATAATGAATTTAATGTGTTATTCGGTCCAGGAACCTTCGTTGTCAAACAATTAATCTGGTCACGCATCAATTATATTCGCAATCCAAAACCAAAACATCGGGATATATGTAACGGATAAATACACCCTGTCCCATCATCAGTCAATAATCATAAAGTATGGTTAGGTACTCAAGTCCCAAAAACTAATTGGTCACATATATATTAACTATAGCAGGTTATATAGTGAATTGTGAGCATAATATGGTTCCTGTGGCTGGATATTCATTTAGTTTGGTTATGTTTAACATTATATATTACAAAATTTTATATAAAACTGGATATTCCGTTTATTGAATACTTTTGCGGACAAAAATGATATATACAAGGAAAAAAACAACTTAAAGTTGAATAGAAGAAAAAATTACAACAAAAAGAGGCTTGTTGTGTCGTCTAAGAAGGGGGGGGGGGTCTACAAACAAAATTATGTATATAGGGCCGGGGTGGGGTGGGTGGTCCAGAGGCAGAAAAAATCGTACTTGTAATTGTTTTCTATATAGCAGCTATAGTGACCTCTTTAGCCTCAGATTTAGCAACATTCTGGATTTCACAGGATCCCGGACCACTTCACAGTGGACCACCGTAATAGCGTTCAGGAAACTTATTATCAGCGGAAGAAATATTTAGTAACACAATTAATATATTACCCAGTTGTATTACTTGAATAAAAGTAATAAAACATAAAAACTGTATCACAAATTGGATACTACATGGTGAATACTCAATGATGACTATATACCATTAACATGATTGTTGCATAACATGAAATTGAGAAAGGGTATCTCATAAATTTCTAATGTTTGAAATACTGTCTTGTCCTGGCATGTAATCAAATTCATTCCTCCTGGTTATTTCTCACCTTGAATGATTGCAAGTAATGTTAATTTGCAACAATTATCAAAATAAAACTGAATTGGTCATGATGAATGACCGTTAACTGTTTACTGCTCAGACAATCCCAACTAAAGGTGACGCTATTCTCATTGAATTTCCGAACTTCATCTTGGAGCTTTACTGCTCAACAAGACTAAACTAAAATAATAATTTTATACTGTTATCACTTACAAATAGATGAACTGAAATAAAGTGATGCATTAAGAAATGACATTCAATTCTTCATTCTGGTCTATCACCATACCAAACCACATCAAAATTCGACAACCGACACTTAACACTTATATTGCAAAAACTTTGTACGGACTGAATTTCATGAAGTCGAACACGGCCCATAACTCTGGTAGGCATTAATAGTCACAACCCGTGATATTATGCATATTCGTTCCACATTTCTGGTCCGTCACCATGCCATAGGGCATAAAAATATGACAACCGACCCTTGAGTTATAATGCAAAATGATTGTACGGACGGACGGCTCGAGACGTCAACTATATACCCGCCGACTAATATTGGGCGGTATAAGAACCATATATCTATGTGTATACCTAACCAAAAACAATTCCCCTCCCCACCCACCCCACCCCGATGGAGAAGACTTAAAAGAGTTCTTTGGTCATCTACAAATAATTGTGGAACCCCTGACCTGTTTACCACTATTTACACTGGTCGGTGTTCTCTGTCAGACACAACACACTCGATTTATTAAGGCTATAATGAGGTCTAGGGCGATTTGTGACATATAGTGTACCTACACAATGCTTTATTATTGTTGTTAGATACTGAAAACACACTGAAACGTCTGGAAATACAGATTATTTTTCGTTTTTTTCTGATCTGTGTTTACCAATTAGTAAGACAGTTAACACCGTTATTGAAGAACGGCTAAAAAAAACCTCTGAAATTTGGATAAAAATATGAGAAAGAGGGGGTGGGTCCCCAAAATTTTGGAGGAAAACAATATTTTTTGGGGTGGTGGGTCCCTCTGGTCAGAAAAAAAACTTTTTGGTGTGCAATTTTTTTCCAGACCCACCCCCCCCCCCCTGGCTGACTCAACCAATTTTCGTGGCTGGTTATCTAGCTAAGCCGGCTTAGTCACGACGTTCGTGGCTGACGAAATATGGCGGCTCAGTCGGCTGAGACGTTATCATTCAGAGTATTTCGTTTCCGAATTTTTCCTAATACCCGGTTATAGACACCCGCTGGTTTTAGCGTTTGTTGTGAACCCGTAGAATTCCAGACCACGCGTGTTTTGTTGGTGTTGGGCTTTTCCGTTATGGCGAGAATACACGATGGCCTCGGAAAATGACTGGCAGGGATGTACTATGTAGTTTCCCATCTATACAATCGGTATAAGTTACATTGCGACTTCTGTCGACTATCATCACTGGCATCTTTCGATATGTGCATGCATCATTGAATGCTGAATCCGATAGTATTGATATATAATATGTCAAACTATTTTCTATTACCTTAAATTCTACATGTTATGTGCATATATTGACAAATGTCAGCGATATGAGACTGAGTCGTGTCGAAATAAACGATTTCGCCATCGGCAGTCACTGCATTTAATTAGTATATAAGAATGACGGTGTGTGTTGTGTGTTGTCAATTTAGATATAACATTTGTAAAAATAACTACTTTGAACAAGATTATTCTCCACTTCTATTCGATCACCTTACCGGAGTGTTTCACATCACTTTAAAAGTTTTTTCTTTTATTAATTTCAGAAACATTTGAATTTGAAACAAAAATTGAATAATACAACTTAAAGCTTCTTCCTGGTTCAACTCAAGCAGTGTCGATATTGCGATTTATTCATTTATAAAAGTTTGGTTTATTTTAGCCTATAATTATACATGTATATGATGCATCAACCAGAATGACCCTTATTCTTATTCCCTATAATAATACTGATATATAAAGGTCATATATTTACTTATTATTTTATTCATTTATGTCTTGTGATAGTTATTCCGTGAAAAACGTATTAATTAGCCTGCCACAAGTGAAGTAGTCTACTTTTGAGCCGATATATACCGATTCGCCTCGGCAATATTCGGGGATCTTATAGCGAGGGAAGAATTATACTCTTGCGCTGCCATAAGTTCCATTAACTGTGAAGGCATACACTACGCACTAGTCCTAAAACTAATTGTGATATTCGGCAAGTGAAAGAAAGAATTCAGCCAAATTGCCAATTTTGGAATCAAATGTTGACTATATATGTAGGCGTTACCATTTATGTCACAATTCCAGATTTAAAAGTCAATGTAGGCGTTACCATTTCAAAACTCTGAAACATGCCTCGAAAATTGGTGACGGAAACCACCTGAACGCGATAATCTTTACAACCGTTACATATATATCTCGGTACAGATGACTGTGAGCTAGCAAACAATGTTTTACAGCTCATAAACAATGATTTTTTTAGTGGTTTATGAACATAGTTTGCAAAAACGACAAATACTTACTTCGAGTCGCACCGAGCAGCCGCCATTTTTCGGTGAAAAACTTTGTTTTATGACGTAGGTTCCAGGCCCTGGAGTCCAGTATTATCTGTAGCACGAATAAGCCAATAAAGAGGAAAATACATTTATGGACCAACCTCGCACAAGATGCCAATTAAGGTCTTCTCTGACAAATTTTGCGAAAAACACAAGAAGACAGACAACGTCAATGACTTATGGCTGGGACTAATATAACATTATTCAATATTAGTCCCAGCTTATGGCACGAAATCAATCATGGAAGAACATGTTCCATCAAAATACACATGCACAAGATTTAATCAACCGTGGATAGACAGAGACATCATCAGAATGACCAGGAGGAAAAAACGAGCTTACAAAAAAGCTAAAAAGACAGACAATAAAAAAGACTGGCAAGTTTCAACCAACTGAAAAAAGTCGTGCAAAAAGAGATACAACAAATATGTGAATGACATGGTATCGGACTCAGCAAACCCGCGGAAGCTATGGTCATTTATAAAGAGCAATAGAATAACAACACCGGCGTGGCTCCATTAAAGCGGTCTTCACAGTAGAAGATACATCCAACATGCCATATCTTAAAACACCAGCAACACCAGAAACTTCCAACAAAGATCTGACAATCAACGTGGAAGGCGTCCTGAAGCAACCCACACAAAGCTACTGGACCTGACGGCATACCGGCACAATTCTTAAAAACCACATAATTAACTACGGTGACATCGGCTACTTATTTCCAGTTCCTTATTCCTTATTCGTAAACATTATATATTGACCAAATAAACGGTGCACTAGGGTGGCCCACCCGAAAATAACATATAGTAACCGAAAACCGCAACCCTCTAGCCCGTGTGGTTGCCACAGTAGGTGGCCAAAGTGGCAACCATATCCGTTTGGGCATTTATGAACCGATTTGGACCAATAATCGGTGGTCAAGGGTGGCCCACCCGAAAATAACATACAATAACCGAAAACCGCAACCCTCTAGCATGTGCGGTTGCCACAGTAGGGCCGACCACTAGGTGCACTAGGTTGGCCCACCCGACAATAACATATAATAACCGAAAACCGCAACCCTGTAGCCCGTGTGGTTGCCACACTAGGTGGCCAAAGTGGCAACCATAGCCGTTTGGGCATTTATGACCCGAAAATAAAATATATTAACCGAAAACCGCAACACTCTAGCCCGTGCGGTTGCCACAGTAGGTGGCCAAAGTGGCAACCATAGCCGTTTGGGCATTTATGAACCGATTTGGACCAAATAAACGGTGCACCAGGTTGGCCCACCCGACAATAACATATAATAACCGAAAACCGCAAACCTGTAGCCCGTGTGGTTGCCACACTAGGTGGCCAAAGTGGCAATCATAGCCGTTGGGCATTTATGAACCGATTTGGACCAAATAAACGGTGGTCAAGGGTGGCCCACCCGAAAATAACATATAATAACCGAAAACAGCAACCCTCTAGTCCGTGCGGTTGTCACAGTAGGTGGCCAAAGTGGCAACCATAGCCGTTTGAACATTTATGAACCGATTTGGGCCAAATAAACGGTGCGGTAGGGTGGCCCATCCGAAAATAATATATAATAACCGAAACCGCAATCCTCTAGCCCGTGTGGTTGCCACAGTAGGTGGTCAAAGTGGCAACCAGAGCCGTTTGGGCATTTATGAACAGATTTGGACCAAATAAACGGTGGTCAAGGGTGGCCCACCCGAAAATAACATATAATAGCCGAATACCACAAACCTCTAGCCCGTGTGGTTGTCACAGTAGGTGGCCAACGTGGCAACCATAACCGTTTGGGTATTTATGAACCGATTTTGACCGAATAAACTGTGCGGTAGGGTGGCCCACCCCATATTAAAGTATACCAAAAACCCAATGTCGCACCCCTATCTAGCCCGTGCGGTTGCTACAGGAGTTGGCCAAAATGGCAACGATAGTCGTTTTGGTGCCTATTAACTGATGTTTACCAAATAAACGGTGCGCGTTAGGGTGGCCCATATTGCACCCCAAACTGTACTATAAAAACCGAAAAAAAAGTCGTGCGCTTGCCACAGGAGGTGACCAAAATGGCAACCATAGCTGCATCATGTTGGCGGACAAACTATACATCACGAAGTGGGCTCTACGCTGGAAGACATACAATCCCTGGTCGACTGGCTGATGTGATGCTCAACTTGGCGCATATGTCTCGATTCCTTGCGCGGGGACGAAAGGGCGGCCAGCTGCTTTGCAAAATATTTACTGTCAAGGTCAACCAACCTCCACAAGACGACTGGACAGCTACCGGAGGCAGTCGCACGGACCTGTTAGAGGCTCATTGCCAAGTTGGAATACATCGCTAGCTTATAATATATAATACTAGCCGATGAGCCCGACGTTGTCCGGGCTATTCAAAAACCAAATTTCAAGTCCGGGCTATTCAAAAACCAAATTTCAAGTCGATAGCTCTACCCGTTTCCGAGATCTGGTCTGCGCATGCGCGAAGCTGGCGTCGCACGGGCTCGGCGACCCGATAAAATTCGTATCCGGGGCAAGATACATTCACATAGCAAATTTCAAGTCGATAGCTCTACCCGTTTCCGAGATCTGGTCTGCGCATGCGCGAATCTGGAGTCGCACGGGCTCGGCGACCCGATAAAATTCGTATCCGGGGCAAGATACATTCACATAGCAAATTTCAAGTCGATAGCTCCACCCATTTCCGATATCTCGTCTGCGCATGCGCGAAGCGGGCGCCGCACGGTCTCGCCAATACGACAACGTTCACCGCCCGGTCAAACTACACACACGTACCAAGTTTCGTCCCGATCGGTCGAGAATCGTAGATTTGTATAAATGACAGACAGACAGACAAACAAACAAACAAACATACATACATACAGACAGAGGTCTTCAAAATATATATGAGATATATATGAACAGCAAGGTGTCCAGGTGCCTCTAAACAATCTACTATTGCCCCAAGGGCTACTGGAAGGGGCTTGCAGCCACCAAGAACATCGCGGCAGCAACCAAGGTTTCTGAAGATGTGGCACCGGCGTTGCTCAAGAAGCAAGCCATCTGGCAGATATACCTACCCAATCCGCGGCATGTGCCAAGGCTCAAGTTTGACGTGGCAGTGCCAAATGAGGTCCCACAGGCCGACCTACTCTTTCTGCCTCATGACCGGGTGGGTCGCAAAACATACAAGTTCGCGTTCACCGTCGTCGACGTGGCCTCTCGGTACAAAGCCGAGTCCATCGCCACAAAAGCCACAAAGTTCGCGGATGCCCTTGAACGGGCGAGGCCCTCTTAGGTGGCCGCCGACGCGCAACTGGCCCTGTGTGCCCCTTCCATGTGTACCGGCTTGAACGCTATGTCATTAAGCCCGACGAGTCTGTGCTCTACAATTTAGTGGACGGGCCCGCACGTGGATTTGTCCGGGAAGAGTTGCTTGTGTGGCCTCCCGACACCCAGCTGCCATCAGATGGCGTTGCCAGAAGGACCAGACACTAGGGGTCTTGTTAGGTAAACCGAAAAGTGCTGCAGCCCCTCTTTTTTGTTGCACTCTAGACAGGTCAGCCTCCCATTTCCTCTGCAGTGCCCTTTACTAAATTGCTTCTTCTTTGTGTTGGAAGGCCCAGAGCAGCTCAATCTCTCACGCCACGCAGCTGTTCTGCTGGGTTTCACGGAGCTTGGGGATGTAGTCGGCCCTGAGATGGAATCCCTGGTGTCATTTAGCCTGGTCCTGGCACTTGTATGCCACACGCTTCCTTTGAATTGCCTTGCGGAGTTGATGTTCAGTTACTACGGGCCTGAAATCGGAACCCTGTTCCGGCGGACAGGTTACCCGTTCGAGCTGTTGCATATGCTCCACACGGGAGACGGCTAGGTAGCAGATTGGACAACTGGGGGTAGTAGTCAATGATGATCCAGACCTTCTGTGGATCGTATTATACTGGCTCTTGTGGACGACGATGAGGGCATAGTCCAGACGGTTTTAATAGCACACTCCGGCTCCGCGTTGATAAAGACCACGACGACGTCGTTGAGAACGAGCTCTTCTCTGCGCGGCGGATCGCCAGTGCCTGGGATTGCGACGTCAATGTTCTGCTTTCGGCTGTCCTTGGGGTGGTAACGGATAGGCACTGGGGCATCTATGAAATTATCCTTATGGCGTCGGAGCAACAGTTCATGTGCCCGGTCGCGGACCGCCTGGCGGCTGGTGAGGAGTAGGTCACTGTGCCACCACTAATTCACAAACCGATCCCACACAGGTAACTGGGGAGGGCCTTCCGCATCTCCTGGCACTGGACTCTGAAGGGCTTTGATGGCTTCATCTTTAATTATGTAGTCGACAACGACCTCTTCGTAGCAGTCTGCCCTTTGTTGCAGCCAGTGGAGCGGCATTTCACCTGCAATCGGTGGCGGCTGTCCTTGATCCCCGCAGCAAATTACATGAACTCCGTGTTGGTCAAGCCAGTTCAAGAACATCTCCAGGATAGGCCGGGACAGTGCAGACCTCGTCCCAGATGACACGTGTGGTGAACTTCTGCCCCATGCGTTCGGGCGTCCAGTCATTCTCAAATCTCCATCGGAAGAATCTGTGGTATGTCTGGGCTTTGTCCCATCGGATCCGCATTTCTTTGGCGAGGCGATGGGTCGGGGTAAACACGAGGAGGCCTCTTACCCCGAAGAGCTCAATCGCTCGTGTGGTCTTGCCACTGCCCGCCACCATTAAGTTAGCTCAGCCGGTGCCGGGCCAGCTCATTTGGTGGGTGGGGTGCCCGAATCTGTCAAAATATGGATTGGCCTCGCCATGGCCTTGGAAGCTGGCCTGGTAGCAGGCGTTCGTGTCTATGCTGACGACGTCTCTTATATCGTGGCCCATCGCGTACGAGAGACCGCCGTGCTTTCTGGATGTCATCTCCGATGTTAGCCGGGGTCGGTTTCCAGCCGTTGTGCTCTTTGGCCATAATACTGATTGCCTTGTTCACCCCGAAGGCTCGGTCTGCGATGGACTCGTCGCACAATTCAGCACAGGATCGGCAGCAAGTAGCTAATTATGCCAGGCCACAAATTGGGCGCAAGTAGAGTAAAAAATAACCCCGAAATTGTTAAATTGCCTATTGTGGGAGATCTATTCCATTGGTGGCCACTCTTGGGATGAATTCGTCATAGCCACACTAGGTGTGGGTTCAATTCTATATATGGCCATTTTGGGGCGAATCACCACAATAAGAGTACCAGTGTAGCCCATTATACCCGGCCACAAATTGGGCGTAAGTAGAGTATGGCGTCAAAACGGACCGTAAAATGTTGCTATATATTCCTTATTGTGGCAGACCTATGTTAAAGGTAGCCCCTTTTGATGAGAATTCGTCTATGGTAACCCTAGGGGCAAATCACTATCAAAAATGTCCTCGCGAGCCTATTATGCCCGGCCACAAGTTGGGCGTAAGTTGAGTATGGCGTCAAAACGGACCCAAAATGTTACTAAATTTCCGATTGTGGGAGATCTATCATATTTGTGGCCCCTATTGGTGTGAATTCGTCTATAGCCACTATATGGGCAAATCACCGCAATAAGAGTACTCGGGTAGCCCATTATACCCGGCCACAAATTGAGCGTAAGTATAGCCTATTGGTGTGAATTCGTCTATAGCAAATCGCTGTCACGGTCAAAAAGGTACCGGAATAACCCATTATAACCGGCCACAAATTGGGCGTAAGTATAGTCTGTCTGGAATCAAAACCGACTCTAAACTGTTGCCAAATTCCTGATTTTGGTAGAACTATGCAATTGGAGGTCCTTTTGGTGTGAAATCATACATAGCCAATTGAGGTGCGATTCACATTCGGAAAAGTACCCGGGTCGTCCATTTTACCTGGCCACAAATTGGACGTAAGTAGAGTCTGGAATCCAAACGAACCCTAAAATATCGCAAAATTTCCGATTGTGAGAGATCTATGCTATTGGTGGCCCCTTTTGGGGTGAATGCGCCATAACCACTATAGGGCCAAATCACTGTCAAAAACATATACGGCTAGCCCATTATTTCCGGCCGCAAATTGGGCGTAAGTAGAGTCTGTATATATGCAAACGGGCCATAAAATGAAGCCAATCTCCCGATTGTAAGATAGCTATGTTATTGCGTCGTGGCCCCTCTTGATGTGAGTTCTTCCTTAGCCGCCTTATGGGCAAATTATTGCCAAACAATTTCCGATTCTGGGAGATTTATCTTATTTGTGGCCATTTTTGGGGGTGACTCCGCCTATTGCGAACCTATGGGCCAATTATTGTCAAAAATACTCGGTTATATAGCCCATTATAGCGGCCACATGCAAATTGGGCGTAAATGGGTTATTCTCCCTTAAATGAACAAATTCGTCCAGAAAATTCTGAAAAAATTAAATATGTCACATGCAAACAAACAAACATACATACAGACAGAGGTCTTCAAAATATATATGAGATATATATGAACAGCAAGGTGTCCAGGTGCCTCTAAACAATCTACTATTGCCCCAAGGGCTACTGGAAGGGGCTTGCAGCCACCAAGAACATCGCGGCAGCAACCAAGGTTTCTGAAGATGTGGCACCGGCGTTGCTCAAGAAGCAAGCCATCTGGCAGATATACCTACCCAATCCGCGGCATGTGCCAAGGCTCAAGTTTGACGTGGCAGTGCCAAATGAGGTCCCACAGGCCGACCTACTCTTTCTGCCTCATGACCGGGTGGGTCGCAAAACATACAAGTTCGCGTTCACCGTCGTCGACGTGGCCTCTCGGTACAAAGCCGAGTCCATCGCCACAAAAGCCACAAAGTTCGCGGATGCCCTTGAACGGGCGAGGCCCTCTTAGGTGGCCGCCGACGCGCAACTGGCCCTGTGTGCCCCTTCCATGTGTACCGGCTTGAACGCTATGTCATTAAGCCCGACGAGTCTGTGCTCTACAATTTAGTGGACGGGCCCGCACGTGGATTTGTCCGGGAAGAGTTGCTTGTGTGGCCTCCCGACACCCAGCTGCCATCAGATGGCGTTGCCAGAAGGACCAGACACTAGGGGTCTTGTTAGGTAAACCGAAAAGTGCTGCAGCCCCTCTTTTTTGTTGCACTCTAGACAGGTCAGCCTCCAATTTCCTCTGCAGTGCCCTTTACTAAATTGCTTCTTCTTTGTGTTGGAAGGCCCAGAGCAGCTCAATCTCTCACGCCACGCAGCTGTTCTGCTGGGTTTCACGGAGCTTGGGGATGTAGTCGGCCCTGAGATGGAATCCCTGGTGTCATTTAGCCTGGTCCTGGCACTTGTATGCCACACGCTTCCTTTGAATTGCCTTGCGGAGTTGATGTTCAGTTACTACGGGCCTGAAATCGGAACCCTGTTCCGGCGGACAGGTTACCCGTTCGAGCTGTTGCATATACTCCACACGGGAGACGGCTAGGTAGCAGATTGGACAACTGGGGGTAGTAGTCAATGATGATCCAGACCTTCTGTGGATCGTATTATACTGGCTCTTGTGGACGACGATGAGGGCATAGTCCAGACGGTTTTAATAGCACACTCCGGCTCCGCGTTGATAAAGACCACGACGACGTCGTTGAGAACGAGCTCTTCTCTGCGCGGCGGATCGCCAGTGCCTGGGATTGCGACGTCAATGTTCTGCTTTCGGCTGTCCTTGGGGTGGTAACGGATAGGCACTGGGGCATCTATGAAATTATCCTTATGGCGTCGGAGCAACAGTTCATGTGCCCGGTCGCGGACCGCCTGGCGGCTGGTGAGGAGTAGGTCACTGTGCCACCACTAATTCACAAACCGATCCCACACAGGTAACTGGGGAGGGCCTTCCGCATCTCCTGGCACTGGACTCTGAAGGGCTTTGATGGCTTCATCTTTAATTATGTAGTCGACAACGACCTCTTCGTAGCAGTCTGCCCTTTGTTGCAGCCAGTGGAGCGGCATTTCACCTGCAATCGGTGGCGGCTGTCCTTGATCCCCGCAGCAAATTACATGAACTCCGTGTTGGTCAAGCCAGTTCAAGAACATCTCCAGGATAGGCCGGGACAGTGCAGACCTCGTCCCAGATGACACGTGTGGTGAACTTCTGCCCCATGCGTTCGGGCGTCCAGTCATTCTCAAATCTCCATCGGAAGAATCTGTGGTATGTCTGGGCTTTGTCCCATCGGATCCGCATTTCTTTGGCGAGGCGATGGGTCGGGGTAAACACGAGGAGGCCTCTTACCCCGAAGAACTCAATCGCTCGTGTGGTCTTGCCACTGCCCGCCACCATTAAGTTAGCTCAGCCGGTGCCGGGCCAGCTCATTTGGTGGGTGGGGTGCCCGAATCTGTCAAAATATGGATTGGCCTCGCCATGGCCTTGGAAGCTGGCCTGGTAGCAGGCGTTCGTGTCTATGCTGACGACGTCTCTTATATCGTGGCCCATCGCGTACGAGAGACCGCCGTGCTTTCTGGATGTCATCTCCGATGTTAGCCGGGGTCGGTTTCCAGCCGTTGTGCTCTTTGGCCATAATACTGATTGCCTTGTTCACCCCGAAGGCTCGGTCTGCGATGGACTCATCGCACAATTCAGCACAGGATCGGCAGCAAGTAGCTAATTATGCCAGGCCACAAATTGGGCGCAAGTAGAGTAAAAAATAACCCCGAAATTGTTAAATTGCCTATTGTGGGAGATCTATTCCATTGGTGGCCACTCTTGGGATGAATTCGTCATAGCCACACTAGGTGTGGGTTCAATTCTATATATGGCCATTTTGGGGCAAATCACCACAATAAGAGTACCAGTGTAGCCCATTATACCCGGCCACAAATTGGGCGTAAGTAGAGTATGGCGTCAAAACGGACCGTAAAATGTTGCTATATATTCCTTATTGTGGCAGACCTATGTTAAAGGTAGCCCCTTTTGATGAGAATTCGTCTATGGTAACCCTAGGGGCAAATCACTATCAAAAATGTCCTCGCGAGCCTATTATGCCCGGCCACAAGTTGGGCGTAAGTTGAGTATGGCGTCAAAACGGACCCAAAATGTTACTAAATTTCCGATTGTGGGAGATCTATCATATTTGTGGCCCCTATTGGTGTGAATTCGTCTATAGCCACTATATGGGCAAATCACCGCAATAAGAGTACTCGGGTAGCCCATTATACCCGGCCACAAATTGAGCGTAAGTATAGCCCATTGGTGTGAATTCGTCTATAGCAAATCGCTGTCACGGTCAAAAAGGTACCGGAATAACCCATTATAACCGGCCACAAATTGGGCGTAAGTATAGTCTGTCTGGAATCAAAACCGACTCTAAACTGTTGGCAAATTCCTGATTTTGGTAGAACTATGCAATTGGAGGTCCTTTTGGTGTGAAATCATACATAGCCAATTGAGGTGCGATTCACATTCGGAAAAGTACCCGGGTCGTCCATTTTACCTGGCCACAAATTGGACGTAAGTAGAGTCTGGAATCCAAACGAACCCTAAAATATCGCAAAATTTCCGATTGTGAGAGATCTATGCTATTGGTGGCCCCTTTTGGGGTGAATGCGCCATAACCACTATAGGGCCAAATCACTGTCAAAAACATATACGGCTAGCCCATTATTTCCGGCCGCAAATTGGGCGTAAGTAGAGTCTGTATATATGCAAACGGGCCATAAAATGAAGCCAATCTCCCGATTGTAAGATAGCTATGTTATTGCGTCGTGGCCCCTCTTGATGTGAGTTCTTCCTTAGCCGCCTTATGGGCAAATTATTGTCAAACAATTTCCGATTCTGGGAGATTTATCTTATTTGTGGCCATTTTTGGAGGTGACTCCGTCTATTGCGAACCTATGGGCCAATTATTGTCAAAAATACTCGGTTATATAGCCCATTATAGCGGCCACATGCAAATTGGGCGTAAATGGGTTATTCTCCCTTAAATGAACAAATTCGTCCAGAAAATTCTGAAAAAATTAAATATGTCACATGCCGATGAATTTTATGTGAGTATGTAGCACACATATTGGTGACCACGAAAATGGCATTTGGCAAAATTATAGGGCAAGGTCAATCAAGGTCGTTCATTACAACATGTGCCAATGTCGTTTTTTGGGTTGAACCAGGGCGACGTCATTGTCAAATTCGCTCTTTCTCCAAAACTTGTGTTTAATTCGAATATCATGATTAATGGAAACCAAACAAAATT